>JAJQJQ010000012.1:2478047-3717071 GCA_028622995.1 Panagrolaimus kolymaensis | reverse complement strand
GTACCCAATCCATTCGAGTTAATTCTGCTTCACCTTTTTCTTCTTCAACACTACTTCGAGGTAAAATTCTTCTCATTTGTTTTCGATTTAAATGTTCCAAAAATGTTTGCCGCAATATTTCTTTTAATTCTGAACTCATACATTGTTTGCAAAGTTCACAAACCTGCAAAGTGAAAAAATAAAAAAAGAAGAAAAAAGGAAACATGTCTGCTTCCGGTTTCGTCACCATTACTTTCATTTAAATTTACTTCTTTACTAACACACTTACTTACCAATGAAACATTTTTAGCGCATGTGACACAATCATCAAAAACTTCGTCATCACATTTAGGGAAATGAAGATTCAAGTCTTTATCGGAAACTTGCATTTCCTTTGATTCCAAATTTGAAGTATCATAAAATGAATGAGTTGTTGTTGCTGCACCAATGAGAGACAAAACATTGAAAATTACTTGTTCATAAAGGAGTCGATTTTGTTTAAAATGACCCGATGAAAGATTGGGAGACATATTGGCTTCCATTAAAAATACTTTTAAATTAGAATCCACAACAAAATCAAAACGCGAAAGTTCAAAGAATTGTCTGAAACATAAAGTTTTGTTGTTGTAGGAGGCTCGTATAATATCATCATCTATTGATTCGTTGAAAATCCTTACTTGGTTGATTTATAATTTCTTGCAACATCAATCATTTTTTGATTTTGGCTTTCGAATACTCGTCTAATAATTTCTCTTATCTGACTCCAAATTTCTTCAGGATCTTTTCCAACTGATTTTAAATAAGAATTCAAAGATTCCCGAAATGTTAAATCTGCGTTAATGAAGAATGACTTTAAGGATGGCATCTAAATTGAGACAAAAAACTTTTAAAATAATGAGGAAATAAAAATTTATAAACCTCCCAAATTGGAGTATAGTCATCCCCAACAACATATCTATCAACATCTTCAGCATCAAATGGCTCATAATCTTTAGGACAAAATCGAATAAGTGCATCGCCATCGAAAATGTAAACTTTCAAAGGAGTTACCGAAGTTATAACAGTGTAAATGCCAATGTCAAACTTCCTAAAAAAAGTTTAGCATTAAATCATCGAAAATTTGCACAAAGGAGTTGATTAAAAATTTGCATGTTTTTGAATGAATAATTTGAAACCTTCAAAATCGTATAAAAGGAAAGGCATGAAATGAAAAAGTCATCAGTTTATTCTGCACTTCGTCGTCGACCTCTCTCAACGTCAACATCTTCGTCATGGCTTCCGTTCCTCCTGGTGACATCAACACTCAACCTGCAAACAAGATCGTCTTCAATGCTCCTTATGATGATAAGCATACTTATCACATTAAGGTTGGTTTTATTTTTTTATTTCTTTTATCTCTTTAACTTTAATTTTCAGATCATCAATGCTGGTGGTCGTCGTATTGGATGGGCTATCAAAACCACCAACATGAAGCGTCTTGGTGTTGATCCTCCCTGCGGTGTTCTTGATCCTAAAGAAGCTGTTCTCATGGCCGTCTCCTGTGACTCCTTCCAATTTGGTCAAGAAGACACAAACAATGATCGTATCACCATCGAATGGACCAACACTCCTGATGGCGCTGCAAAACAATTCCGCCGTGAATGGTTCCAAGGTGATGGAATGGTCCGCCGCAAGAACCTCCCAATCGAATACAATCCTTAAGCTCTGTCTTGATGTGAAATGTCTTGTTTAATATTTAATATTTAATAAATAATAATTTTAAAAATCTTTTGTCTTGTTTTTTGTGGGGCTTTTTGGGATTAGTTAAGTATTTATAGGAACTTACTTTCCATCGATCAGGAGCGGATTCTCAACAAACTTTTGGATAAAAGTTTCAGGTTTTGTAGTATCGAGTTGATCAGTAGGAAGAACTTTAATATTTCGATGAGCGTTGGATTTTTGCACCCATCGAATATCAGGATTATTTTTTGCATAAGATTCAAATTCAGCTTTTTGTTTTGGAAGTGCGAATGCAAGAGGAACTCCCATTGAGAGATTAGCTGTGGCAAGAGCAACCTAAAATTTAAAGTTAGCTTTTATTTTTTTCTTGTTGAAGAATACCTTGCTTGTGTAATATCCAGATCCAGGAATATGATTAATAATTTGATTTGGTTTTGGTTTTTTAACAAAGGGTTTTGTTTCTGAATTCATGAAAGGATATTCGTGATTCCAAAAAACATCAAATTCAAGTTTGCTTTCTTTAAAGCTCTCAAGTCCCAAAATTGTTCGATATCCAAGTCTTTTGAAAACTTCATTGACATGATTAAGATGAGCTGCATCATTTTCTTTGATATTTTTTGCAGCAATCAAAGCAATCGGGCGATCATCTTTTTCTTTAACTCTTTGAATAGTCCAATGTTCATTTGGCCTTGAAGAAGGACCAAAAGAAATCTCATTTACGCTATAAAGGAAATCTTTATCAAATTATTGCATTAACAATACCAAAATTTACCGTTGTTTGATATCCGCTAAATCTTCTTTTAAACCATGAATTTCCCATTTGATATCTTGAAAATACAAAGCCGCAATAGCAACGATTCCAATAATGGCTGCAACGATGTAAGACGACATCATTTAATGTTCATGTTTTTTTCTTTTGTTTTCGACCTTGTCTCACGTTATTTTTTCTTCTTTTTATATTTGATTATCGCCTCCATCATTGCCTTTTATAAGGTCAGTCACTTTTATTTGGCGGACAAACAACCTCCACGGTTTTCTTCATCTTTCACATTCTCTTTCATTTTTAATTTGCAAAACCTGCTTATGAGTTTGTATTTATTTTCCACACAAAAAATAGACAAAGTGCTGGGAAAATTTTTCACCAAAGTTGAACTTTTACTTTCTTTTTTATCGAAATTTACTAATAAGTTTCTTTTCTGCTTGCTTATTAAACAAATTTATAAACGTAATTGTTGCAAATATTTTTTTATTGAAAAGACAAATGCAAAAAATGAAGAAAAAAAAAGTATTCCCGCGTGAAGTTGTATTATTAAAAACGAGATCCAAAAAAATATTAATCTTTTGTCGTTTACAATTGTCTTTGGTGTAACAACAACCATATTACTGCAAAGCAAACACCTCCAGCTTTAAATCAATGGATACTTCATTTAGCCATCTTCCTATGTATTTTTATAATCCAAACCGCTGCCATTGTCAACAAAAAAATCTGATCATACCGTACTTAGTAAGATTGTTCAAAAAAATTATAAAATGCCATGATGATTTTAAATAATAAAACCCTACTCGAATAAATTTGACAAAATTTAAAGGTGAAAACATTTCGTCAATGCTGGAAATACCGAAATTTTTTATTTTAATATGTAGTTGGAATTCGGCTAATCTCTCAGAAGTTTTATTTGTTATTTTGCTGTTGAAATCAAGAAAAAAGAAAAAATGTTTAATTTCCTTCTTAGCCGATCACCTCATCTTTTTTTCTTTTCTTATCTTTTTTTCACATTCAAATTTTAGCTTGAACTCATAAAAAACTTTTATTCCATTTTGGTCTCAATCTTGTTATGGTTTTTGCTGAATTTAATTAAAGGTTTGTCATCAAATATTTTTTGGCAGATAAATATTTTTTGGCAGATATAATTGCTACTGATTACTTACTTTATCGTTAAATTTTCAGAGAAGATCCAAGCTCGTTAAAATCGTTTACTTACATGGATGGTCTTGATCTAAACATTTTTACATTATATAAAAATAAGAAAAAAGAAAAATGGTGGAGTGTCATATATCCTTTCACACACAAAAACACATAATCATTATCATTTATTCCATTTGTACAAAAATTAAACCCAAAAACCGAACAAATTTAAAATAAAAATTAATTATAAACATTTAATGGACCCTTGATTGAAGCTGAGATGGTGGAAGAGAACTATATTGTTTTGCAGGTGCTTGTTGTTCTTGATGAGATTCATGTCCTTCACGATATGGATTATGAGCGATAAAATCAAAGAGATGATGTTCATTTAATGGATTCTTTATTGTTTCCATAACAGATCTCGCAGTTGACCAAGCATTTGGATGACTTTTATCCGTTCGTTCACGCATAAAGTGGAATTCATTATTCTAAAACGGAACACTTCGTTAAAAAAGAAAAGAAAAGTGACAAAAAAAAACCTTAAAGTTGCATTCGATAATTCTTCCATCATATTGCTGAAGCGTTCTTGTTGCTCTCATTGTTGCAAAAGGTTGAGGTAATCCGAGAACATAAAGTTCACCAACGTATTGAGTAGGTTCTCCAGGTCTTGCTCGTTTTACAATACTCAATTTGAAATCAATAGAACTTTCTTCTGCAGGCTTCCATTTCAGCAACAAATTGAATCTTCCTGGAGCGTAAGGATCAGCTGGTTGAAAGATCAAACCATCAACGTGATGGCCAAGATTACTTCGAAACTTTGGAGCAAATAATTTATGAGTAGCAGAAATTTCCCAAAAATCTTTACGAGCAACAGACATTGGTTCTTTCGATTTATCTAATAATCCTTTTTCTGCAGCTTCATTACGAGGATTGATAAGAAATTCTTTGATAGCGTGAGTTCGAACATTAAAAGCTTTCTTCCCGATTTCAGCTTTCTAAAAAAATAGGGTTAATGAAAATCAACAAAATTAATGAACTCAACCTCATGTATTATAAGATCAAAAATAAGCATACGTGGACGGACACCTCCATTTGGTAGACCTTGCATAATAACTTCAACATCAACAAGGGTATCAGAAACATGCTGATCCAAATGACCTTTCCTTGGAAATTTTAATGGTAATTGAAATACATTGTTGTCACGATCAAAAGCATAAATTTCATCTTCGCCGTTAATGAGAACCAAGTATCGCATACCATCTGCTTTCCATGATACCATATAAGGTCTTGATGCAAGCAAACCAAGATTTTGATGTTCCATCGAAACAGGCTGTGAACCAGGAAATTCTTTTTTCAAAGGTTTTGAAGCAAATGGTTGAAGCAAAGTTTTGACCTTTCCTTGCAAGTATGATTGGGTTTCTGGATCTTCAACAAAGATTGCATTGGAAACGTTGCCATCCATAAACTTTGGTATCCTCATGGAAGTATCAGCAAAGCCAGCAGGAACATTTGACATTAAAGCATCATAATTTATTTCTGGGTCAGGTCCTTCTTCCCATGCTGGACGTCCAGGTGGTGTAAATGGTAGTTCACCTTCAAAGAAGCTATCATAACGTTTAAATATTTCTTTCAAGTAATCTTCTTTGTAAATTCCCTTAGGACGAGCAGTAGCAAATGCAGTTAAAGCCATTTCAGCATCCCAATTCAATCCATTAATCAAATATGCTGCGATGAGAAATCCCGTTCGGTTAAAACCATGAGTACAGTGAATGGCAATAATATCATCCGGATGTTTCTAAAATCAAGTAAGTTATTAGGATAATGACATTACTAAAACTTTACCATTGTAAAGTCATTAACGATTCGAATGAACCTATCAACTTCTTCTTCACTTGGTGTTTCATTGTGACCTCGAAGTGGCATATGAAGATATTCACAACCATTATCAGTAACCTGAGGATTAAAGATGTTAACCGAAGCCATTACGGTTTTAAAGACTTACAGCTTTTCTTCCATAATAACGTTCAGTATTTGCAAGATTGATCCATAGCTTTACTTTTGCTGTTTCTTTTGCGTCAACATGGTTAGCTTTGAAAATGATTTCAGGATGAAATCGCCATTGTGTTTCCAAAAGATCATCATATCCTTGAGAAAGTGGAGTTTTCATTGGAAGAAACATTTCATTAACAACCTAAAATTGAGCAATAAATACCTATTTTAGCATAATGAACTGTTGAAAACGACAAAGAAATATTTGGCAAAATAAAACTTACATGACCATATTTTGGACAATACATCCATCGTTTGGGTAAACCAAGTGACATAGCAAGTTCCCGTGAAATACCATTTTCATTAACCGTATCATTTTTGCGCTGCTTTTGTTGTGGAGCCTCACCATTTGATCGATTAGCTAAGAATTCATTCTTTGATTTCCCTTCAAATTTGAAATCTTTACCTCTACGTTTAAATGGTCGATCACCTTCAGCTGCCATAGCTTTTTAGACAAATGGAAAAAATGATAAAAAAAATTAGTCAATCCAATTACCTGAAAACGAAAAAATTATTGTTGTGTTGGTAAAGCATTATACATAAACTTTTTGCGATATTAACACGGCACGAATAAACACGAAACTATCATGGGTAGAAAAATTTGTTTAATAAGGGATAATTAATTTTGATAGCAAAAAGCAGGGGAAGAAAAGAAAAAAATTAAATAAATTCTTTTTATGGATAAAAAAATGGGCGAAGGCAAAAACAAAAAAAATGAAAAAGAGAATGAATTGCAGCTATTTCAAAACACATGATAAAAATCATCTTACAACGAACTATTTTTACGAGCAAAATACATTCATTGAAGTTTATTATCGGCGCAACGAATCAAACACATTGAAACAAATTTTTGTTGTTATTTTTTGAGCGTAAACATATTTTAATGCTTTGAAGATATTCTTTTTTTACGAACTTAGGTAGTTGTTAGTCATAAATGCTTTATAATTTTTTTTCTACCATTTAGACGTGTCTTTTGATGATTTCTTTCTTTTCCATAAAAGCATCTTCCCTCATCTTTCAACTTTTCTTCGTTTTAACTTACATGATTGAATTATTACGAAATCTTTAATTTTTTGTAAATTTTTTTAAAATGAACTATTTGTTGTTTATAGCTTAATGTCCCAACAATCGAAGACCGATCGGGTTGGAAGATGGTATTTTGGCGGGTTAGCATCAGCTGGGGCAGCATGTTGTACTCATCCATTAGATCTTTTAAAAGTTCACTTACAAACTCAACAATCGGGTAAAATTACTCTTCCTCAAATGGCAGGAAAAATATTTCGCAGTGATGGCATTCTTGGGTTTTATAATGGTCTTTCGGCTTCACTTCTTCGTCAACTCACTTATTCAACAACGAGATTTGGAATGTATGAAACTTTAAAAAAGCAATTTCCACAAGATCAAGCATTACCATTTTATCAAAAAGCTGCTTTAGCTGGTATTTCTGGCGCTTGTGGAGGCTTTATTGGAACACCAGGTGATTTGGTTAATGTTCGAATGCAAAATGATATCAAACTTCCACCCGCAGAACGACGAAATTACAAACACGCCCTTGATGGAGTTTTAAGAATTCTGAAGGAAGAAGGCGTGGCTAAACTTTTTGGCGGTGCCACAATGGCAACTTCTCGAGCTGTGTTAATGACAATTGGTCAACTATCTTTTTATGATCAAATTAAACAAGTTATCATCTCTTCTGGTATTGGCGGTGATAATCTTTACACCCATTTCTCTGCATCATTTGCAGCCGCTTCGGTTGCTACTATGATGACTCAACCAATGGATGTTATGAAGACTCGAATGATGAATGCAAAGCCAGGAACTTTTAAAGGAATTGGAGATTGTTTTGTTTTTACTGCAAAATTAGGTCCTATTGGATTTTTCAAAGGTTTCATTCCTGCTTGGGTTCGACTTGCTCCACAAACTGTGCTGACTTTCATCTTCTTTGAACAATTACGCATGCATTTCGGTTACTTCAAATAATTATTAGTTTAAAGGGCTTTAATATTTTTATTTGGTAAAGCAACTTTAAAAAAAGCAAACATGGCATTTTAAAGGAAGGCAGGATATTTATTTAGGGAGAAATAAGCTCTACTAATAAATTTAATATCCAGAGAATCCTTAAATATTTCAATGATCTTGAGAACATCGAGATCAAATATGTCCATCAATAACTTTGAAAAATAAAACCAAAAGTTTGATGACCTTCATTCGAAAAAATAATTTTGAAATTAAGCTCTTTCGATGCTTGACGCTTAATTAATTTTCAAGCTTCGAGGAAACTATTAAAAATTAACATAAAGTTTAAACTCTCCAGTAACTAAGATCTCATAGTTTTGCCTTTAAACATATCAACAAAAAAAATTAAGTTAGCGGTGAGTAAATAAAAAAATGCAAAGCTAGCTACGAAAGTAAAAGCCAAGGTTAGCTATGTGTGGGAGCGTTTCAGCTTCAACTTTCGACACGAAAGTGATACGATATTGTTGATGTTTTCGAAATGTTGTGTCTTTAGCAAAAATTGTAAAGTTTCTATGTGCTCATATTAAAATTTTTCTTTGATTTTCATTTAAAGTTTGCGTTGTTGAAATAATTTATCATGCTTTGCCTTGATTATTACCATGGTTGCTTATTAAATTGTTTTACCGAAAAATATCAAAGCCTGTAGTTTATTGTAGTAGATTGTAATATCCGTGTTACAAACTTGCCATTTTAATGCGCGTTAGTAGATTTTTCATTGTTTTGTTGTTAATCTTTTCTTCTTTGAAAAGTTTATTTAGCTAGCTTATAAGAGGATATAAAGAGATAAATTATAAATTCTTAACTTTCTTGCTCGTTTACTATTCGTTTTACCGATTTCGTGTATTTTTTACTTTTCATTTTAGCCATTTAAAGATTTTGCTATTACATTTATAATTTTAGGCTCAATGGCATCTCTTATATGTCCTCGTCATCCTGAAGCACATTTAATTGAAGATCATCGGGCTGGTGATATTATTTGTCCAGAATGTGGTGTTGTTGTTGGTGATCGTCTTGTGGATGTTGGAACAGAATGGCGTTCTTTCAGTAATGAACGCAGTGGAACTGATCCATCTCGTGTTGGTGCACCTGAAAATCCCATTTTGGGTACAAGTGATTTATCAACAAGCATTTTGGTTGGTTTTGGAGCATCAGAAAGTACTCAAGGGTTGGTTTTTGTTTTTTCTCTTTCCATTATACAACATTCGATTTTAGGCTTGCAAATGCTCAAAGAAAGAATGCTAATAATTCAGAACGACAACTAAATCAAGCTATGGGGATAATTCGTGAAATGTCTGAACGTATCCATTTAACAAGGCCTATTCAAGATTCAGCATCAAAGGTATTCAAACAAATTCTTGATAGTAAAGCTCTCCGTGGACGAAGTAATGAAGCACAAGCTGCTGCATGTTTGTATTTTGCTTGTCGAAAAGAAGGTGTTCCACGTACATTTAAAGGTTTGTCATTTGTTAATATTTTTTATTGGTATTATTTGGAAGTTTTCAGAAATTTGTGCCGTTTCACGTGTCTCTAAAAAGGATATTGGAAAATGCTTTAAACTCATTTTGAAAACTCTTGAAACAAGCATTGAACAAATTACTAGTGCTGATTTTATGGTAAATTTATGTGAATTTAACTGAAGTCTTAATAACATCAATTTTAGTCTCGCTTCTGTGGTAATTTGAATCTTCCTATTCCTGTACAAGCTGCAGCAACTAGAATTGCAAAGAAAGCTGTCGAATTGGATCTTGTTGCTGGTCGAAGTCCTATTTCTATCGCAGCTGCTGCAATTTATATGGCATCTCAAGCCTCAAGTGAAAAAAGAAATGCAAAGGGTATGTTTTTACATCATTGGAAACAATTTCTAATTTACAAATTTTAGAAATCGGTGATATTGCAGGTGGGTACTAATGATTGTCTTCAAGTTTTTCTTTTTTTTGAAAAAAATTCTAAAAACTTTGTTTAAACTTATTTATTTAGGTGCTGCTGAGACAACTATCAAACAAACGTACAGATTATTGCTTCCAAGAGCTAAAGAACTATTCCCTCAAGATTTCAAATTTGATACTCCAATTGAACAACTTCCAAATTCATGAACTTCAAGCCAAATGATTAATCTCTTGTTTGTATGATTACATATGTTACTCGTTATTTATTTTTTGTATTATAAATGAAATAAAAATTTATTAATTATGTGTTTACTTTATTATTGCATTTGATCGTATTAGCTATTTTTATGTCGTAACAAAAAAATTTAAGTTGGATTGGGCTTTTACCGCGAAAACATGCGACTTACGGTTTTTCATTCAAGCATTTTGTTTTGCATTTTGATTGAATCATTATCCATTTTTTGTGATTCTGTAGTTAGCAGTCACACATCTTTGTAATTCAATAAAGTTGAATTTTTGTTTACAATCCGTGTACAATAGCGCTTTTCTTTTTAATTTTATCTTCAAAATCTTATTCTTATCGTTTCAGGGTCAATTACTACAATTATGGCGTCTCTTTTATGCCACTATCATCCATCAGCACATTTAATTGAAGATCCTCGGGCTGGTGATATTATTTGTCCAGAATGTGGCTTGGTTGTTGGTGACCGTATTATTGATGTTGGAACCGAATGGCGGTCATTCGCTGACGAACGCAGTGGAAATGATCCATCTCGTGTTGGTGCTCCTGAAAATCCCATTTTTGGAACCAATGATTTATCGACAAACATTATGGTTGGTTTTGGTGCGTCAGAAAGCAGTAAAGGGTATGACATTTTTAAAAAGTTTTTTTTCTTTCTAAAACAACACTTTTTAGGCTTGCAAATGCACAACGCAGAAATGTGAACAACGAAAGACAACTCTATGAAGCAGTTGCAACAATTCGGGAAATGTCTGAACGTATCAATCTCAACCTTCCAATTCAAAATTCCGCATCAAAGGCATTTAAGCAAATTTTTGATAGTAAAGTTCTTCGTGGACGAAATAAAGAAGCTCTAGCTGCTGCATGTTTGCATTATGCTTGTCGAAAAGAAAAAGCTGCGCGTACTTTTAAAGGTTCGTTAATTACTTATTACTGTTTTTATAAACATTAAAAGCTTTCAGAAATTGCTGCGGTCTCGAATGCTTCTGCCAAAGATATTTCTAGATGTAGCAAAGCGATTTTGGAAATAATTCCATTGCATGTTGAACAAACTACAAGTACTGATTATATGGTAAGATTATGAGTGGCCAACTGAAGCGTATTTTAGTTTTTATTTCAGTCTCGTTTCTGTGGTAATTTGGATCTTCCTCTCTCCGTTCAAGCTGCAGCAACTCGGATTGCAGAGAAAGCTGTTGAATTGGATCTTGTTCTTGGCCGTGTGCTTGCTTCTATTGCTGGTGCTGCAATTTATATGGCTTCTCAAGCTTCAAGTGACAAAAAAGATGCTATAGGTATGCTTTTACTTTATTGTAAACTAATTTTAAATAATATATATTTTAGAAATCGGACTAACTGTTGGCGCTGCTGAAAGTACTATAAAGAAGGTTTATAAAGAAATGCTTCCAAAAGCTAAAGAACTTTTTCCTCCTGATTTCATATTTGATACTCCAATTGAATACCTTCCAACGCGTTGAATTCGACTGAAGAAGCTATGTTTTTATATTAATTTTTTATTAATTGAATGTCTTTTTATGTATTTTTTCTTTGTTTTTTACTTTTTTGTTTGTTGTTAGTTTTAAAGCTTTGCAAAAAAACCTTGTATACATCACTTTTGTACATTACCATAAGAACAACTATTAGCTTGCTTAATTCACAATTTTCTCAATGTAACAGTGTATTTCAACTTAAGAGAGACTCTACGAGTAAATTTAAAGATTTTCGAAGTCGGCGGAACAAAATTTTTTTTATTTTTTATTTTTCTTTACCAATCGGTTCTAAATAATATTTAAAAATTATTGGCGTCAAGCTTTTTCTCAAAAACTAAGCTGGATATGCTAATTTTTTATATTGAAGTTGAAAGCATTCATTAACTTCAAAAATTCAGCTAAATTCACCCATGAAGTTTAAAAATTATGTGTTTTCATGATATTATGTAATAGATTGCGGGCTAATTTATGGTGTATACCATATATTTTAATGTTCTGTAAAAATCAGGAGAAATTTGCATATTTAAACTTCAAAAGGCTGTAACTTTTGATCCAGAACATATCCGGGACCTAAGAAAAATACCATATATTCCCCAGGATCTCTACTTCATTATCTAAAAGAAAATTAATTTTTACAAGGAGTCGGTTTTGAGAACCATAATTAAACGTGCCAGTGATCACATTTTTAACGGGGAAAATGGTTTTTCAATTTTTTCTTTCATTGAAAACAATTCGAACATAATGCCAAAATAACAAAGAGAGAAAGGGAAAAACACCATTTTCTCCGTTAAAAATGTGGTTTTGAACACATTTAATTATGGTTCTCAAAACCGACCCCTTGTAAAAATAAAATTTCTTTTAGATAATGAAGTAGAGATCCTGGGGAATATATGGTATTTTTCTTAGGTCCCGGATATGTTCTGGATCAAAAGTTACAGCCTTTTGAAGTTTAAATATGCAAATTTCTCCTGATTTTTACAGAACATTAAAATATATGGTATACACCATAAATTAGCCCGCAATCTATTACATAATATCATGAAAACACATAATTTTTAAACTTCATGGGTGAATTTAGCTGAATTTTTGAAGTTAATGAATGCTTTCAACTTCAATATAAAAAATTAGCATATCCAGCTTAGTTTTTGAGAAAAAGCTTGACGCCAATAATTTTTAAATATTATTTAGAACCGATTGGTAAAGAAAAATAAAAAATAAAAAAAATTTTGTTCCGCCCTATTTGAATCAACTCGTAGAACCTCTCTTAAAGGGACATAGCTATTTCATGCCTTTTCAAAAATTTCGATACTGGGGCTGCTAGGAACAGTCGGGGCGGCGCGTGTTTGAATTACCGTGTCACTTCTGTCTTACACGGTAATTCAAACACGCGCCTTACCAAGTGTAACTTTCAGTGCCCGCAAACGAAATTTCAAAAAAGGCATGAAATAGCTATGTCCCTTTAATTTTAGTTATTTGATCACCCAGGGTTTTAACAATGAGGGTTCTGTAAATTTGTAAAATGAGAAATTGTTCCAATATTTTTGTTATTGAAAATGGAAAAAACTAATAATTATATATATTTGTTCAGGTTAATTTTTAGGAACTAATCTGCCAATTACAACCCTTGTTTTCTTCTTCATTAATAAAAGTGACGTCTCAAAGCCTTCCCAAAAATTCATGATGCTTGCTTTCATTTTGATGCTTTATTGCTTTTAACAATCAAAAACATTTAAAAAAACAGCACACAAAACATAAAAGTAAAAACAAAAGCAGCAAAATTTGTTGCTTCCTGAAAATGAATGAGTGAAACAAGCAAGCAGAAAAAGAGCCATTATCATCGAAACAGGAAGAAGAAGAAGGATGAAAGGATAAAATTCAATTGTCGTCCCATTATCAAGGCTTTTTTTCTGTGCAAAAATAATTTTTCTTCAAAATGGCACACTTTTGACTTTTTTTATAGCTTTGAAGTTAAAAGCATCAACTTTGACACCAATGAATTTTTTGTTTGTTTGAGGGTGGCCCATCCTTGATTGGCTTGCTTCGGTCAGAGGAGAATGAGAAAAAGCCGGAACAAAGAAGTCTAACGTAAAAAGTAAAAAAAATTAAATTTTGTTTTGAGCTTTGTTTTAGTCATTTTTTTATTATAGTAAAGAATGTGTTTTTGCAGAGAAGATAACAACTCTAGCACTTTTAAAAGTTAGTATTTGTAAAAGGGTAATCTGATTTTTGAATTTGAATTTGCGAAAAAGGCTTGAATTTTTTTTATCTCATTTTTTTGTTGTAGTGAATATTATTTTTTTGTTGCAGAAAACTTTAGAAGCTTCAGTAACTTGACTAACGCTTGTCATCAATATTCATAGTTTTAAAGTTGTTTATAATTTTTTATTTTTTCTTCATAAAATTAATATTATTTCGCTCATTTTAACTATTTTTTTTAAACCCCAAAGATTGAGTGTGCTGTATCTAAATTAGAGTTTCTAATGAAAAAAAGTTTGAAATTTGTAAGTAAAAAATTCTTCAAATATTATGATGTGCATTTTTTTCACTTCTTGCACATGTATTTTATGTTGCTGTATTTCTTGAGTCATTTTTGCATTGAAAGTTGATGAATGTTTGAAACGTATTAATATTTAAAGCTCTTTTCAAAAAATGGCTTTGCCTTTCTCGAGGAGTGTAGTTAATTTTTTTTCCAGGTGTAAGACTCGCTTTAAAAAGGGACTAAAAAAACAATGAAGAAACCTTTAATTTTGAAGTGATTGAACATTCGGTTTTATAGTATCAGGTATGATAAAAATTAGTGTAATTTACTTTGATTAGAAGTATAATAAATTTCGAAATGAAATTATTCATTTTTTATTATTATATGTAACAAACAAAATATTTCAAAATTTTATTTTTCTTTGCATCCATTTAACTGATGCATTCACTTCGTTGTCAAGCTCTCCAAATATTTTTGTGCTCCATTTACGTAACCACCAGTATTCAATCCATCCCATTATATGCTTTTTTTTACCATTCATTAGCTATATTTCACCACCACCTTCCATTGTTTTTCAAAAGCTTTTTTTTTTGAGACTTCTTGTTTTAGAAAATAAAGAAAGAAGAAGACTCCCATTTTCCGGAGAGAAAAAATAAAGAAAAAGAGGGCGTCCAACTTTTTCTTCACCTTTTTTTTATTCTTTAGCGGAAGCTGCCTCTCGCATTTCCTTCTTCTCCTCCCTGAAAAAGACTTCCGATTTTCTTCAAACTTTTTTTTTTGTTGGAGGAATCATTTCTTTGCATTTTCATCATTGTTGCCTTCGTTTATTTTTTTGCCTTTTGCCCTTTTTCAGTGTTTATCAAAATAAAAGGTGCCGTTCCAAAATTAAAAAAAAACCAGACGATAAAAAAGGGATGGCACATATATGGCAACTTTTTATTATTATTTTTACGGGTTATTTTAAAGTTATTTTTACAACCAACGATCCTACTGCCACTGCCAAAAATGAATTTAAAGTAATGCTTTTTAATTAATTTTCGGTCTTCTATGTTATAAGATTTTTAGCCAGCTGAATCACCTCCAAGATATATAAAATTGCTTTATTCTTCCTTATTTAAAGACTATCAACATGAACTTAGACCAGTTGTAAATGAATCTGAACCATTAAAAGTTTCAATGCAATTTTGGTTAAAACAAATTTTAAAATTAAATGAGCGAGATCAAACTGTGCTTGTTTATTGTTGGCTTGAATTAGTGAGAATTTTACTTATCTTTAAGGATCATCATAAATGCTACTATAATTTTTATTATTAATGAGTTTTTGAGTCTTACCTAAAAATGGTATATTTTTTTGCAGTATTGGAAAGATGACTTTTTATCATGGAATCCAAGCGATTACGGTGGAATTGATCGAATCCATGTTCCAGCCACAAAAATTTGGAAACCTGATATTCTAGTTTATAATAATGCAAATATGAATATTAAAGAAAATGAACTTGAAACTTATGCTGTATGATGGTTCTTTGGTTTTTAAAAAAAAGTTTAGTCAATGAAACCACTCTTTTTAGATTCTCAACCATAATGGAGATGTAACATTATTCAGATCGATGATCACAGATATTACTTGTGAATTTTCACATCGATTACGAGATTTTCCATTTGATAAGGTTAGAATTTTCAAATAAAAAATTGTCGTAGGGTTTGAAGAATGATTGATTTTTCAGCAAGTTTGCTTTCTAACTTTTGCAAGTTGGAGCTTTGATGGAAGCAAAATTCGTTTATTGCCCGTTAATGGAACAGATAATTTGGAATTATACATTCATAACACCGAATGGCATTTAATTGATTTTGCATTAAAAGTTTATGAAAAAATGTAGTAAGTACTTCGTTAATCGTTGAACAATACATAATCAGTAATATTAATATTGATTTTAGTGACTGCTGTCCTAATGCACCATTTATTGATATCACTTATTTCTTTGCACTTAGACGAAGTCCAACATATTATATTTTTAGGTAACAACTTTCTTGTATGTTTTTTTAGCTTTTCCTAAAAGCTACTTTTTAGTTTGGTAATTCCAAGCGCTTTTATAACGGTTGTAACAATTGTTGGATTTTTTACTCCTCATTCAACTACGGGTGAAAATACTGAAAAGGTTTCATTGGGTGTTACTGCGGTTATGACAGTGGCGTTGATAATGATGATGGTAAGCACACTCATTAATCACTAAAACCAAAAATAATTTTTTTTGAGGTTTCTGATCACATTCCTGCGACAGCTGAAGTGGTGCCATTAATAGCTAAATATTATATTGGTTTAATATTTATTGTATTTCTCGCAGCTTTAAGCACTACCTTTACATTATCTTTTCAAATGCGAGGAAATCTTGGAACTCGAATGAGTCCAAAAGTTAGATATTTACTTTTTGAAACCATTGCAAAAAATCCATTGCTTTCATGGATATTTGCCATACAAATTACGTCAAAAAAGCATTTAACGAGATTACGAAAACATGAAGTAAGTGGTTTGAGAGAGGAGGGATTGAATAACAAACAATTTTCTTTTTTAGGATAATTCATATATTTTTGAAAATTCAGGAGCAATAAGAGATACAAATTCCAATAGTGTTTGTAAAGTTACGGTTTCACAAACGGCGGAGAGAAAAGCAAAATTAGTTCAAATGGAAGATATTACAGGAGAATTTCAAAGGATTGCGGTTTGTAATTTCTCTCTAAAATTATTTCACATTAAATCTAACCTCAAAAGTTTTTAGACGGATTGTGAAAATCCTGGATGCTCGCAATTTGCATTTAAGCGACTTTGTGAATGCATAGAAACTATCGAACATTCCATTCTTCAAGAACAAGAATATAAATTAGTTCAATTTGAATGGGAACAAGGTACACGAATAATTGAAAGATTAATTATGATTTTTTATATTCTTGTTACATTCTTTTTTGGGGTTTATATGTTGACGGGACGTGATGATGATGTAAAGTTAACGGATGAACTCATGGATAAAACAAAATTTTAGATAATAGAATTTTTATTATAGATGCCGAGAAAATTATGAGAGATGGTTGAATGAAGCAATAAAGTTGTAAAAGAGCGTGAAAAAATTAAACTATTTGGAAAAAAATTGTTAAATATTTTTAAAGGCTTTTTTTAAATGCGCAATTTAAATTTAACATTCTCTTGAAATTTGACTATCAAATTCACCAACGTAGACAAATTTCATTGTAAAAAATTTATATGTAAGTTCAAAAATATTTTCTCTATGCTACGTTTCGATTTTATTAAACCTTTTGTATTTAATTTTGGACTTACCATACTTTTTCTCAACCATGAAGGCTTTAACTTAATTATTTCATACTTTATTAAAAATCAATCAATCCTTTCTTTTTTTTCTCGAGAAAAACCTATTAGTTTTTTTCTTTATGTTATTTAGTTTTAAATTAAATAAATTTACTTTGCCATTTTTTGTTGTTGAAATAAATACAATTAATTTTTTTTTATTTTGTTGAATTTTCTATTTTACAACCAGGTGTTTTAGCACTGCCATTAATCAAATAGTCATAAGCCTATTTTCTGAAAATACAATTTTTATTTCCCATAATAAATCTTGCGTGTTTGTTCAATTTGGGTTTCCACAGAGACGTCGGTAATGGAAAAAAAATTTTCTGATAGCGTGAGAATGAAAGGCAAAAATGCTTACATAGGTACTTTTTTCAGTTTCTTAGTTGGTTGGTTGGTTGAGGTGTTCGACGTTGAAGTTGCTGCAACAATAAAGGTAAATTTTTTAAAAGAGTATTTGAGTAAATTGAAGGTAGGGATAATGTTTGGAGGATAGAGACTTCTTATTTTAATAATTTGAGCTGGAGATTACTTGATATAAAGCTATCAATTTTTATGCTACCATTTTTTTTAAACTCAAAACTTTGCCGTCATTTAGTCGAACAAAGTTATTCAAAGACTATACAATTTTTAGCATCGCTGTTAACTTCTTCAATCAAAAAATGGGTAGCTCAGAAAGTAAAGACAGCAAGGAAGAAGAAAACCTTGGAGCGAGATTTACTGAAGATAAAGAATATCGACTTTATCGCTTGGTGGATACCAATTCCAATGGCGGTGAATTACTTCCATGGATGCGTTATGCCCTAAATACTGGCGATTATTCTCTCATAGATGGATATTTGGATTCAAAGCTAAAAGAATTTATGTATAATGGCGGAAAGGGTAAACTTGAATCAGTTGCAGAGCTTGTAAAAATACGAAATAAAGAACGAAATGCAATGTTGGGAGCTTTTAGTCGTAAAAAGGGTAAAGGTAAAAGTGGACCAAATATTTTGGATGATTTTAATCAAGAAGGAAATCAAGGTGATTTAAAAAAAGGTTAGTCAAAGAAAAAAAATTTGAGGTAGGATTTGGAAGAGTGATTTTTTAGCTTTAAAATTATTGGATGGTGGAAAAAGTGGTAAAGGTGATGCAAAATATCGAGAAATTGTATGGAAACTTGACGATCGAGGTTTGTTTAGCTCCAATAACAACAAATGCGCTAATGCATTTGATACTTTCTAAACACTTGAAATACGTAAAACTTTTTAGGCCGAATGGGAGAAAATATTGTTGGTGCATGTTTGATGCAAGGCAGTGCCTTACATAATAAGCTAGCCATAAAAATATTAACAGCTTATCCAAAATTGATTAATGACATTTTTATATCTGAAGATTATTACGGTAAATATTCATTTTGGAAAATAAGAAAGAAAAAAGGCATTGCTTTTAGGTTTATCCCATCTTCATCAATCCATTGTTAATGAAGATCCATATATGACAAATTATCTCCTTCAACATGGTGCTGATATTAATCAACGATGTTATGGAGCATTTTTTTGTCCAACTGATCAAAAAGGTGGTAGAACGGATTCATTGGAACATGAATACGTGGAATTACCAGAAAAAACTAATTATATTGGGTAAACTTATTGCAAAAAACTGCAGCACTAAAATTGATGTTCACACTTTCAGTCGAACATATTTTGGTGAATATCCTCTTGCCTTTGCGGCTTGCACAAATCAAAAAGATTGTTATCGCTTGCTTCGAGCTAAGCGAGCAGATCCTAATCAGAAAGATACAAACGGAAATACAGTTCTTCACATGACTGTTATTCATGAAAATTTGGTAATCCCTTTTTAATATGACCTTTTCGATTTTAAATTTCATGCTCGGACATCTCAAATTTTATAATTGTTTTTCTTTTAAGGAAATGTTAAAACTTGCTTACGACACTGGAGCAAAGCTTCAAGTTATGAATAAACAAAATTTAACTCCATTAACTTTGGCAGCAAAAATAGCAAAAAAGAAAATGTTTGAACAAATTTTACAACTTGAATCTACGGTAGTTTGGAATTATGGCGAAGCTTCAAGTGTGGCTTATCCCTTAGCAAAATTAGATACAATCAATCAAGAAACTGGACATTTAAATGAAGATTCAGCTTTGTTTTTAGCTGCTTATGGAGTAAGTCTTTTTGAAAAAAATAATAATGGCTTGGTTTTTTTTTCAAATTTAAAATATTTGTTATAGGAGACTCAAGAACATTTGGATATGCTGGATGGATTGCTTGAAAGCTTACTTCAAGCTAAATGGGATGCATTTGCGAAGCGAAGGTTTGCTTTCAATTTTGCACACTACTTTTAAACGTCTTTTTTTCGCAGATGGTCAATCTCACTTTTTTGTTTTATCGTTTATTTTATTTTCGTGTTTCTTGCATTTATGAATCGCCCATTTTCCATTACCACCATGGTTCTTACAAAAAACCAAATTTATTATTGGGTTGGAAATGAATCTAAAACCCTCATCGATCCCATTCACCTTAATTATAGTATCAATCCTAGTTTAGAGGGCATGTATCCACCAAGGCCTCAATCAAATATCGATCAATATAGTATGTTTTTTTTTTGTTTGTTACAAAGTAAACATAAAAAATTAATTACATTTTTAAAATAATTTAGCTGAGTTTGGTTATACTCAAGAGAGATGCCATTTAACAGCATATTTGAATCAAGGATATCAAGGTTATGTTCGTTTAGTCGCGGAAGCTTTTGTTATTTGCGCGGTCGTATTTCAAGTTATTATGGAAGCTTTAGAAATTCGCGCTATTGGTTTTAAACGTTGGTGGCAAGTTTTGGTAAGTGTCATTCTTAAAAAAATGATGTCTTTAGCAAAAAATTATGGCAGTAGTAGTTATGATTTTAAAATTAATATTATCCCATTAAATTTAACCTAATTTTATTTACAGAATTCATTCCCATTCAAAATTCTTTATCGAGTTTCAATGTTTTTCATTCTTTTTATTATTCCCATTCGAGCGTTATGCTTTCTTGGTGATAGTTTGCTATTCCTTGATAACATGTTTTCAATTTTTGTTGTGATTATGACTGCTCTTCATTTTCTCTTTTATTTTCGAGCAATGAAATTTTTGGGACCATTCGTCGTTATGATTTACACCATTTTTCTTCGAGATATGATAAGATTTTTTGCTATTTATTCGATTTTTCTTGTTGGATTTTCTCATGCATTTTATTTAATTTTTGTTGCATGTGAGCGAGAAAGAATTCAACAAAACGAAGAAAGATTAAATATTCTTGAAAATATTCTTGAAGGTGTTTTACGTTTATTCATTTGCACCATCGGAGAATTTACTGTACTTTATAAAGAGCTTAATCAATGTGAGGATGAAACCGCATCAGTTATTGGAAAAGTAATGGTTTATTTTGTTTAATCAAAAAATTATAAATTAAAACATTATTTTAGGTCGTTTTTCTCGTTTATGAATTATGTGTCAGTCTTTTACAATTTAATTTACTAATCGCTATGATGACAAGAACTTATGAACTTATTTATCGTACACAAAAAGAATATAAACGACAGGTTGAAACTAAACTAAATTAAATTTGAGATAAAAATGAATAATTTTTTAGTGGGCTCAAGTTATTTTAATGACCGAACTTTCTCTTCCACCTAAGGATCGATTGATGGCTTTATTGAAATATTCAAGACCCATTGGAACAGATAAACGAAAGCGTGCATTCGTAGTCACTCGAAAACATGAATCCTTCTCCGAAAGTGAAAAGCTCATGAAAGAACAACAAGCAAATGCCATTCGAGAAGAGAAAAGATTGTTACTTAAACGAAGACTTCGGGTAAGTTGAAACTGGAGGCTGCAATGTATAATTTTAAAATTGTTATTTTTATCCGAAATTGTTAGCAACCTAATAGCAAGCGGCGAAAAAGGAAATGAATTAAATTATTTTTTAGGATATTCACCAAGCCAATCCTGGCCAACAAAGAATGGGAGGAAAGGGTAATCGCCCAGAAACTCCATATATTCCAACTCCTCTGCCACCTTCAAAATGGCCAAATTTACCTGCAACACATCAATAAGATGAACTTTTAAATTTTCCAAACACAACACAAACATATTTATTTGTATAAGAAAAACTTTTTGTAATCATTTAATAAAGTTTATTTTTTTATTTATCAAAATTTTAATGCCTCACAATGGTGGAAGGAGTACTTTTGATTTTAACTATTTTTGGTGAGTCTAAGTACAATTGTAATGAAAATTTCTTTAAAATATTAATAAAAAACATTCGATAAACTTTAACATAATAAATAATTGCTGTGAAATCAAATAATGTATGAGTTGCAACAATGGAAACAGAAAATAACACAAATTTTGGAAGCCATTGAAATCCCCATAATGATAATCCAAGTGAAAGAGCTATTGGTCCCATTAATAATAAAAAAAGAAAAAATATTTGGACTGATAAAGCATGAAATAGGACTAACTGAAAATAAAAAAAATAAATTTAAAAGAAGAACACAAAAGTTAGGTAGATAAAAAATTTTTCGGCTTTAGATAAGTGTTTTTGCCATATTGGTTTTAATTGTTCAGAGAAAAGTATTCAGCCTCCATTTAAAAAAGCATACCTGTAATTTATAAGTCGATTTACTTAAAGAACTTTTATTTTTTCGTAAAAGCCTTAAAAAATTAAAATACATTCCAGTTAAAATGAGAATAAAGCCAAGGCTTGTGCCTAAACAAGCAATAACAAAAATGGTTGATAAACCGTTATTTGTTTCAGGATCAAATCCAAATAATGATGGCTCCATTTCAAAAAGATCTTTAAAAGCTGAATTTTGTCGAATTAATGAATTTTTTAATAATGTTAAATCAGGAATAAAAAATGCAATGGAACCTGCTCCACAAATTCCAATGGAAGCAAACAAGAAAATATAAAGGCAAGCTCGAAGCCATAAAATTTGATAAAGTTTAAACCAAATTGATAATGGAACGGCTTGAATATATCGATGTAAAACGGAGATAAATATTGATAAAGATAAACCCACAACAAATACGCATGCAGCGATGAAAGGAATGTATGCAAGTTTTCCAGTAAAATTAGAATAAATTCCAACATTATATCCAACATAAAAAGGCCATAATGGTACAGCTTTCCATAAACTCATATGTAAATCAAATAAATATGACCAACATAATTGATGACACAAATACCATTTATAGGATTCCATTTCTTTAGTGGATTTTTTAAAAATTACATAAAGCATAAAAATAAAGAATATTGTTGTAAATACGAGAGTTATATCCCAATAAATACTATATATTCTAGCTAACCTTGGATTATATAAATCATCCAAAGAGAAAGCAGATTTATTAACGCTTCCAAGCATTTTTTGAATTTTTTTAAAGGTACTTCATTTCATTAAACATTTGATGAATTTTTAAAAAAAAGTTGTAAAAAAGTTTGTTTTTAATATTTTTCCAAAAAGACAGCTGAAATCGACTTGTTTTGCGTAGTTAAATTAAAATTTATTATCAAACCCCTTCATTTACAAGCGGGGTTGTTAACCACGAACAAACTTCTAAAAGTGCTAATTTATTCTAATAATTTTTTTATTTCCAACAAAATTGTTTTTTAAAATAATTACATCCCATGTGCATTTTTACTTTAAAAAACTCACAGAAAAAATAATGTGACTAAGTGAAACATAAAAATCGTAGGCTGATAATAATTTTAACGACAACTTTTAAAAAAATATACATACTGTAATTTATAAAGTTAAGATTTATGTGCCATTAACTCTTGATGGACCAATTTTAACAAAAAGCATTCTGTTATCAGTTGCAAGGCCATAAAAATAAAGAAAATCTGTTCGAATGGGTTTGCAAACGATTAAAAGTACTACAGGATTGCATAAACTCAAAAAATCATTAAACCATGGATAAAATAAAAGCGCAATTTGTTGAAGTTCTGGAATGCCTTTGATTGTTGAAATTAAAGTGGCACAATAATATGAAACAAAAAGAAGCTGAATTACAAGAATAAATAACGCTTGAATGAATAAAGTTATATCTCGAACGAGGGATAATGAAAGAGATGTCATATTTTTTATTAAATAACGATAGCGAAAAATTGTGGCAACTTCGAGAACAAAAGAGATTAACGAAGTTGAAAAAATTACTATTGGACTACTAATGGAATGATACTGAAACCAGAAGAATAGTTAAATATGAATTATGATTCTCACCTGTGCGACTCGAGGATCCAAATATTTAGGAGCTAATTTTCCATATTAAATTGTAATTCTTTTGTATATATAAAAATGTTTGTTGAAAAAATTAAATATGTATTATTATTATATATAAAAATTTGAAAAAAAAACTGAAGTTTTCTTATTCGGTTCAGGTAACCTGAAAACTTCATGCGCTTTACCTGAATCTTTGATTTCCATTTTGTTTACCTGAAAACACGCTTTACCTGAGAACGACCTGTTTTTACGCGCGCTTTACCTGATTTCTTCTTGGTTTAGTCGTTTACCTGATTTCTTCGCGCTTTGTAACGTCGGGAATATTCCTACAAATTTATAAAAAAACAAAAATGAAGAAAAAATTTGAGATAGAATTTATTTTTAATTTTTGAAACGAAGAAAGTAGCGATTACAGCTTGATTGCTGCCTGCTATCTGACTTTTAGATATTTAATGCCTTTTTATTTATTACTCAAAAAGTAATAATTTTCTGAGAAAATTTCAAAGCTGTTATTTTTAGTTATTTTACAAGGTTGTAAATCATTGATGCTCTAAACTTAACATTAAAAATATTACGTTCGAACCTTAAAGTAGTTAAATGTAATTGCTAGTGGTCTTGCTTCCTAAATTTTCTTTTTTTGTTGTTGCCATTTTTGCTTTTCATTTAAAACTATTTATCGTCTTCCATTATTATTTATATAGCGCAAAATCTTTATAGTCCAATTTTGATATTTTATAAAAACCCATACGAATTAACTTTTTGGCATTTTATATCTCACAGCCAAAAAAAGCATTAGCAACAACGCTTTCATATTGAAGAACAATATTTTTAGTTATTCATCTTACATTAGTCAATTCTATTCTTGTTACTCTTTATTTATTAGATTAATTTATTTTATCTTAACCATCATGGATAAAACTTTACTTGCCATTCTTGAAGAAGGTGCTGTAAAGCTTAACACTCGACCTTTAACCAAAACGATTAGTGATCCAAATGTTGGTTGAGAAAATAATTGTTATGAATCATTTTAAAAAATTAAAACCTTTCCAGCAAAGCACTATTTTTATTACAAGTATCAGCCTTGAAATAAAAGGAGATAAAATTGAAGCTGTTGCTCGATCAGCTCGTAAACAAGTATCTAAACATTTAGCAGCGGGTGAATTACTTTTAAGAATTTTGGATACACCTTATTGGGATCGATTTCCATTTAAACTTCCACATGCAGATGAAGCTAAAATAGCTGTGTAAGTTCGTTTTTGAGCATTTTTATATATAAAATTTAATGTTTAGTCAACAACAAATGGAAAGTTATAATGAAGAAGGAACCACTGTTAGCACCAATCCAGTTGGCAATCTTCAAAACTTGTAAGTAGCCACTTTCTTTTGTTACGACGAGGTTTCTCTTGATTTTATAGATGTAAGCAAAATAGTTACCCAGATCCATCATATGATTATGAAGAATGTGATGGAAATCCTCGAATGTTTACAGTGGAATGTTCAGTTCCGATTGGTCCGAATTTAAAATCAGTTAAGGCCATTGCTACTAGTAAGAAGCAAGCCAAAGCAAATGCAGCAAAAGAAATGCTTGATATTCTTCGAAATGGTAGTATCTCAATTAAAAGTAAGCTAGCTTTACATATTTTTTTCCTCGTTTATAATAAAGGTTGATTTTAGCTTCACCTGTTAAAGAACCAGAAGAATACCATGAAACATCATCTCATGTGATGAGTCCATCAGAAAATCTTAAAATTTCTCAAAGCCCCAGTAAGAAAAATATATTGAGTTTGATTAAGAATGCCTTTGATAAACCAAATGAAAATTCAAAATCATATTACTATGTAGTAACTCAATTAGAAAAAACTGGGTTTTTAAAAGATCTTTATAAAAAAGCAATTATAACTCATTTAATTACTCATAAAAGTTCTGATCCACGTATGTTACTTTCATTCATAGTTGCTGTTAAATTCCATTGATAGCTGGTTTTTAGGTAAAAAGCTTTGCAGCCTTCATATTCTCGACAAAATTGCTTATGAAAAAATTAAATCATTGAATTTTCATACCATGGTGCATTCATTTATTGGAATTGGTGAAAATGATGAATGCGCTAAAAATGAAGCTGCCAGAAATTTATTGTCTCATATTAAGGTATATTGGGAATGCGATGAGGAATAAATTATTTTTGCATGATTGTTGTTGTTGCAATTTTTAATCAATAAAGCTTTAATAACAATGTCTTAAAGCAAGACTAAAATCTGGAACAATGAAAGCAAGAATTGAACAGTAAACTAAAAGATGTAATTTTTTTACTTGATTCAAAAAAGTGTAGTCTTGTTGAGTTTGCTGAAATTTTGGTTAACAAAAAATTAATAACTTCGACTTCACTAAAAACAAGCAAATAACATTTTTGAATAATAAATCATATATTAGCTCCAGGTGGTGTTGTTGTTAAACTGTCTTTTAAAGGCTTCGTCATTCTCCAATTTCCTTCATAAATTTATTCTCAGTTATTTTTTATTTTTTGGTTTCTTTCTAAAATCATGACCGTCGTAACAAGTCAATGGATTAAATGGAGCATCGTATTTTTATTTTTTATTTTAAATATTTCTGTAACCATTTTTATGTTGGTTATGATTTATCGAAGTAAAAAAACTGATGGTTATAAATCCCAATTTTTTCGATTGTATTTTATGGTTTCCATTATGGATATTCTTGGAGAAGTTAATACCTTTTTTGGGCTTAGATTAGTTTTATTTAACTCTGTTAAACCTTGGTATCTTGAAAGCGCCATTTTTCCGGCATTCAGTTACATGGTCTCCGGATATTTAATTTATAGTCAATGTTTTATTCATGTTGCAATTGCTATAAACTGAGGATGGACTGCATTTATGATAACTTCAAAAAATCCAAGAATTGAAAGCATTGGAAAATGGTTTATTTGGACTTTACCAGTTTTGGCATTTCCATTTTTAGCTTATCGGTTAATTGCTCCTGGAGCTACATATGTATTGAAAGCTGATGGAGAACTTTCAATAAAAATTAGTGATCCACGTGTTCAACAGGTTCGTCGTTCAGAAATTTCTTAAACCATTAAATACTAAAGGCTTTAAATTTTTTAACCATAGTCTGTAAGAACTTTGATTAATAATTTATATGGTTGAACATTAAACGGATTTTAATTAAAAAGCTTTTCAAAAGAGAAAACATATGTGCAGCCCTAAATCAAAGTGCTTTTTTCTCATTTTAATGCTGTTGAATTTTTGATTTTTTAAAACCTAAATTTTTTCAAAACTGCAAATTTTATTGCAACAATGCTATTATGGCTTATTAGATCTTTGGAATTAAAATTTAAAAAAGCAACAAAAGAAAAAACGCATAGACAAATAATACCAAAGCTTCGTTAATAACCCATTTGCTTGTAGTATCAATCAACCATTGGTCCGGCATTGGTTCTTTCAACATCACTCATTTCATTCATAATTGAAATGGCAACAATTTTTCGATATCGATATCTTTTAAAAAATTCATCAACTTTACCATCATCTCTCAAACGAGATATACGATTATTTTGTCAAGCGTTATTTGTTTTGGTAATATAAATTTTCTTTGTAATTTATTATGTTTTAATATTTATTGCAACAGTAACTCAAACTCCAAAATTGCAACTGATTGCAGTTGAAATTTTTCCTTGGCTCAATGATTTTTTGAGTTTATGCAATCCAGTGGCACTTTTGATTGTTAATAAATCAGTTCGAATGGATTATTTATATTTTTATGGTCTTGCTTCCGATAAGAGATTACTCTTTATTAAGATTGCTCCATCATTTACTAATGGTGGAGCACATGATTTCAATAATAATTAATCTGTTTTTTATTTTTATTTTACCCAATAAATCACAAATAAACTCAATTTCAAAAATTTCAAAATCTAGCGGCGTTTATTGTTGAATTTCCCGATGCTGTACCTCCCATGGTTCCTCCACCAGTCGTTGATGTAACAGCATTTGATTGTCTTGAAAATATTTTAAATGGTTGCAAAATAACTCGTCGATATGATTTTACAACAATAATGGTGATAAGAGAATTACCGATTGGAATCCATGAATAAAAAATTGAAAGAACAATTCCAACTCCACCAACATTTACTCGAAGGAAAACCATAGTTACTGTAACAATAATAGGAAATAAACAAATGAGTAAAGGAGTTATAGCCTAAAAATCAGGGTTTTTTGGTGTTTTTAAAATTAAAAATACTGATGAACCTGCAAGATGAGAGTTTTTGTGATTTGTGAATTTGCGTCATTGATTGTGGATGTCAGATGTCCATGCATTGATTTAAGATATTTCCAAACTTTAAAACTCGTCCAAACAACAATGGAATATGAAACGACCATGAGAAAATAACAATAAATATAAATACCAAATAAAGGCCATTCTCGAATATCAGAAGTTACATAATTTGGAATTCCTTTATAATAATAAACATCATCCTCAAATAATTTAACTTTGGAACTATAAGATGGTTCAGTGGGCCATAAACAAAATATTGCATAAATAGTATAAGAGAGTGCGAGAAAGAATGATGTCAATAACATACAACTATATTGTTTTATGGATAAACGAATATTTTTTACAATTAAAAAATAGCGGTAAATAAATTGAACGGGTAAAGATGTAATACAAAAAAGAAGGGCAAAAACCCAAATGCAACTTAAAATACAATTATATGGAACTGGAACGCGACCCCATACATCGGTGATAATTACAAAAAGATTTCCATCTTTGAACTCGAGCTCCTAAAATTATTTCATTTTGAGTTTCATACTTTGTTACTCGTTACACCTGAATTATAAATATGCTCTCATAAAAAATAATAAAATAAAGGCTTTAAACAGTGTTTTACTGTAGCTAGTTCTTTAAAGTCAAGGACTTACAGCTCGCGTTGCAACATGAGAAAAATTATAAACAATATCGATGATACAATTTTGCAGTAAAAGTTTTCGATATTCTTTAAGTTGTTGACTTGTTTTATTCAAAATTAAATAGATTAACACAAAAATAAGACATAAACCCGCAGCAGAGAAAAATCCATCGGAAGTTTCAAGAATTTCTCGTAAATCAATCAATGGAAGAGCTACATTTTTTGACATTTCTTACAATTTTGATGGAAATATGCCAACAACAAAAAAATTATTCCAATCCAAGTTTGTGGCAAAATTAAAATGAGATTTCAAGCTCTGGCTTTTACCCTTTCGAAAAAAAACTATTAATTAATGGAATTTTTAAAGAAATGTATGTAACTCTTAATGCTTGATTAATTTGTACCAAGCAGCACATTTTTTTATTAAGTCATAATTAAAAAAATTAATTATACGGTTGATTTATAACAAAAAAGTATCCGCAAAACATTAAACATCAAAAAAGTCATTTGACATCATTGAAAGGTACATACATAACAAAGCTAATCGATGAATGAAAATACCTAGGAAAAAGTTTTTAGATTCAATACCACTTCGTTTAAAATAAAAGTTAATATTATCTTTTAATGAACCACCTTTGTTTGATGAACAAAAAATTTATTACCTTAAATTTTTACATACATTTGAATTTAGAGTTACTGTTCGTTTTTTATAAATCGTAAATACTTTGTTAACTCTAGTTAACTCTAATATTCGCAATGATTAAACATCGCAATTATTCAGTTTTCCCATGAAAAAAGTGACGCTGCTAATTCTCTTAATCAAAAGAAAATTCGTTAAAAAAGCGTCATAATATTAGTAGTAACATTAATTAATGAATAAAACATTCGTAGCTCTTTTTATTTTTCGACCTCGTAGACACACACACAATAACATTAAACATGATGAGACGACAAAACAATGAGTAAGAAGAAGCTCTTGCTAATTGGAGAAAATTTTATGCTTGATGATGCGTTGTTGTTATTTCTCTTTGGAAAGTAAACTCAGAATTTTGTAAGATTAATATTTAATTGAATCCAATTTTAAATACTGTAAACCTTTGGATACGTAAAAATAATCGCATAGATTATTATGTTCATTAGCTGCAAATGACCAATGCCACTTCGAAAACAATCACTCAACTGATAAATATGACGCATTATTTTGCTAAAAAATAATTACGGCATTTTCAATCAAAGTTTGATGGAACGGAGAAAAAATCAAATGCATATTCGATCTCGCGAAGATTGTCGGCTCTCGCTCATTTAGCCTAACTTTTTGTAGCAGCGAAAAAAAGCAAACTTTTTTGTTTTTTAGAAGTTAGAAAGCATTTTTATATTTTTGCTTATATCAAAATAATGTCTCTTGAATCTGTCGCTGATAACGCTGTCGTTGATAACGCTGACATCGTTCAAGAATCTTTCGTTGATGCTAAAGAGGTTCGTTAAAATTTTCCTTTGTTTTTTCCCTATTCCGACAATAAAAAATAACAATTATCTTCTTTTTTTGTTTTACGCGATTGCATTTTTTAATTGTTGAAGCATTTAATCATTTGCATGGGAATTAAATAAACTTTTTTGAATGCTTTGTTATGATTATGTGTATGTATATTTATTATTTAGTTAGCTGCTTCCAACACATCTTCAAGTGATCGAATCTCTGCCGGCCAAAAACGTCCATTATCACCTGATAGTTCTTGTATGTATTATTTTACTTGAATCATATGTATTTCGCGATCCAAATTTTGAACATGGTCTGTTTTATCGATGCTAATTTTTTTTATTTTTTTAGTCGTACCTGCCAAACGTGTGAACGACGGTCAAACCTCCATCAACATGAATATGAACGAACAAATTTTCGTGGAAACGATTGAAATTCCTGACAACGTTGTTGGTCTTGGTATGTTTTTATTTTTCTTTCTCTAATAATCTTTAGTTTTAGTTATTGGACGAGGTGGTGATCAAATTACGACCATTCAACAACAATCTGGATGTCGCGTTCAAATGGATGGTGAACCAACTTCTCAAGGAACTCGTCTTTGTACCTTAAATGGCGCTAGATTTAACATCGAGTAGGTTTTCTATTTAATACTTTGAATCTACTAATAATATGCTTACGTTTTAGTCGTGCTCGGAATATGATTAGCGACGTTATTACTCGCTCAAACATGAAGAATAATGGACAAATTCCAACTCAACAACCTCTTGCTCCTGTTTCCACTGGTGGCGCAAACATTCCTCCTGGTTATGTTCAAAAAGTTCTTAGTATTCCTGGTACAAAATGTGGTCTTATTATTGGAAGAAATGGTGAAACGATCAAAAGTTTACAAGAAACTCTTGGAGTTAAGATGCTTTTAATCCAAGAAGATCAAACGGTTTCTCATGGACAAAAACCTTTGCGCATCACTGGAACTTCTGAAAAGGTTGAAAATGCCTGCCGAGCGATCGAAAGTATTATAAATAGCGAAGATGGTCGTCATTATGCAAGATCTGTTGGTGAAGTAATCGTTCCTCGATCAAGTGTCGGTATCATCATTGGTAAAAGTGGAGAAACGATCAAACGGCTTATCAACTCATCTGGTTGTAAAATTCAATTTAAACCTGATGGTAAGCTTTTTATTCTCTCATATGCAAGTTTTAAACATAAACATTTTTAGAAGATCAAGATACTCCTGATCGCTGTGCTACCCTTCAAGGTACTCCTGAACAAATATCTCGTGCAACTCAAATGATTTACGATTTACTTCAACGCTCACAAAACAATGGTGTTCAAGAAACTTTCCTTATGCATGTTCCTGCGAATAAAACTGGTCTCGTTATTGGAAAAGGAGGTGATATAATTAAACAAATCTGTTCTGAAAGTGGTGCGCATGTTGAACTCTCTCGTGATCCACCTCCAAATGAAGCTGAGAAAATTTTTATTATCAAAGGTACTCCATATCAAGTTCATCATTCTCAACATATTATTCGGATCAAAGTCGGTGATATTCCTCCTGGAACTCCTGTACCTCATTTCTCTGGTAGCAATGTTACGTCTGTTTCTGCTTCAAACTCATATGGTGGAGCTGCAACTTATGATGGATATAATCAATGGAATCAAAATGGAGCATACGGTAAGTAATTTTTTGATTAATTTTTTTAAATGATGATTGCAATTTATAGCTGCTCAACCTGATTCTAACCAATGGGCAAATTATTATCAACAACAACAAGCTCAAACTGTACCTCAAGCTTATCCTTCAGCTGCTACTTATGCTCAATCTGTAGCCGCATCATCTCAACCACCTCAACAAGCTGCTCCTGTTCAAGATTATAGTGCTCAATGGGTTGAATATTATCGTCAAATGGGAATGCACGATAAAGCTGATATGATCGAAGAACAAGCGAAGAGACAACGAACAGCAAATCAACAATCTGGTAGCTACAATTGATCGTTTCCACTTTTTTGTACCTTTAAAAACTATTTTGTTATTTTTCCTTTTTATTGTTTCATACTTTTATTTCAATTTCATTGAATCTTTATTATAATACTTTCTCTTGTGCTTTGCATTTGGTTTATATTTTTTGTGATTTCTTATGTGATAAATAAAATAAAGCAAAACCATATTTTTTCTATCTCCACAAAATGAAGAGCACATTGGCAGAAAAATAAAGTAATTGTATGAGTCCATACAATAAAGATTGATCAGGCATAGTGGTGTTTTCGTTTATGAAGCTGATTCATCCATATGGATTCTTGAAAAATTTCATTGTCATAGTTTGAGCTTGTTAATGATGTTGCAAATTGTTGCATCGATTGGAACATTTTCATGTAATCGTGATTTCTGAGTCTTTGAAGCGTCGTGGTAGCAACAATTTCATGGGTAATTTCTTACGATGAAATTCGTATTTTCATTTGATTTTGGATATTTTTTTAGTTTATCTTTTTCCCTTATTTTCTTTTCACTTTTGCTTGAAGATTTTTTTGCAAAGTCTTTATTTGTGAGTGTATTTGCTCTCTTCAAGAACTGATTCATAATCATCGATGAGCCGCAATTACTTATCACTTTTCTTCAATATTGGTCATGCATCGAATTAGCATTATTTTTGAGCATCAAAGACGGTATGAAAAAATTTTCAAATTACTGAAATGCATTTCCATAGTTTTCAACGAAACAATATATCTCTAATCTTCTTTGAGGAAACTTTCAAGCTTGACTAACATGTTTCAAGATATGCGGATTTATGTATTGAATATGAATGAGGGTTTATTAATTTTTTTTTTAAATTCATGTACCACGATAAGCAGCTTTTTCTCAGATACAAAAAACCATCAAAGAATAACAATTAAAATAAATTGTTAAGCCCATGTCACACTAACTGCGATACTTTTTATCCAACAAAGGTATGAAGTGTTTACGTCATAATAATTAATGAAACCAAACTTTTTTTTTACTAATTAGAAACATAACATCATTTTTTTCCCACATATTTTTGTAAAGACAATAAAGAACTTTTTAATTAGAGCCTTAATTAAACAAACCATTTTTTTGTTTCAAGCTTTAACGCTGCAATTTTTTGTCAAAATTTTGAAGCCATGAATGAATTAAAAATGAAATGTCATCATTGGCTTCGAATCAAATGGCTTTAAAATTAATATATAAATAAAAAATCAAAGTTACAAAATAATACATACATTGATTTTAAGCTATTATGAATCCTTCATTGAGCAGCTTGATTTTATTATTTTGTGTTGTTGCTGCTTTAGCAAAAGCGGGCATTCGTGATAATTTTCCACCAGAAAAAGCCGAAGAACGACTCCAACAATATGAAAAGTCGAAAGAAAGAATTGAAGAGCTTCGAAAAAAATACCCTGGTGTTACTTTCGAACTCAACAAATTTGCTTTTATGACCGAAGCAGAACGTAAAAATGTAAGCTTTTTAGTGAGTGTAATAATCGACGAATCCAACCATTTTTGGTTTAACACATTAGTTTATTATTTCTTTTCAGTTATTTGGATTTGTTCCTCTTTCAAAAAACGTTGATAAATCAAAATCCATTTCACTTGACGAGATTGAAAATATTACTGCCCCCGATTCGTATGATTTTCGTGAACATAACCAAGTTACTCCAGTTAAAGATCAAACGACTCATTGTGGTTCTTGTTTTGTTTTTGCTTCAACAGGTGCAATTGAATCACAATATCTTATTCAAAAAAATGAGACACTCGATTTATCTGAAGAATATTTAATGGAATGTGATTTACAAGATGGTGAATGTGCAGGTGGAGATCCTACGAATGCATTAAATACAGTTAAAGAAAAAGGAATGCCGCTGGAAAGTTGTGTTCCATATACAGCAGAAAATGGAACATGCCCCAACATTACTTGTGAAAAATATAATATTGCTGGATATCGGAATTTTGGTGAAGATGAAAGCAAATATGCTGCAATGTTGTTTAAATATGGACCAGCAGCTATAGCAATGTGGATACATAAAGCGCTTCTTGACCCTTCTTATCACGGCGGAACACTTAACATTACAAGCCCCGATGATTGCATTCCTGGTGACGGACATGCTGTGCTTCTTGTTGGTTATACCAAAGATTATTGGATTGCAAAAAATAGTTGGGGAGCAACTTGGGGCGATCATGGATATTTTCAATTTCAACGAGGTGTAAATTTCTGTAATTTCACTGATATGGTATCTCCTTTAACACCATACTTAAGTGAAGCTTCTTCTTCTTCTACTACTACTACTGCCACCTCGACAATAACTACTCCAAAACCAGCAACAATAAAAACTACTACCACTAAAAAGGCTACCACTACTACGAAAAAAACTACTACCACCAAAAAGACCACAACCACTCCTTCGACAACAACAACAACAACTATTCCACAAACAACTACAACACCATTTCAACCAACACCGACAACAGAAACTCCCCAAACACTTCCACCAACCACAACTCCAACTATCATCTTTACTTCACCACCGACTCCTGAACCAACCATCTCAGAATAACATAAAAAATATATTATGCGATTATTCAAACATTAATTGTTAAATGATAACGGAGTACATTTAAAAGTCATAAATAAAAACGAGCATTAAACCCTTTTTAACACCTAAATGGTTAAATTCTAGTCAAGGTGTTACTTCCTTTTACATAGCTTCCTATCTTACATACAATAAAACAAATAAAAAATCCATATTTAACCTTCGCTATTACAAGCTTGCCTCGAATTATGAATTTTATATAATTGGAATATATGAAAGTAATCTTGAAATTAAAAGTTTATTTTTTACCTGACATTAAAAATTTTTATAAGCATTATTTTTCTTTGTATAAAAAGAAAAACCCGTTTAGATTAATAAAATGAAGTCTTTAAAGTGGATTAAAAAAAATGGAAGTTTAAGTGAAAGCTTGATTTGATTAAGCGGTTATGAATATTTGGCAGGAATATTGTGACATTTTTATAATTCCGACGGTGGAGGATAATTTTCTAAAATAAATTTTTATTTAAAACTTGAAATATTAGTGATTGGTAAAGATTTTACAATACCTCGAAGCTCTTTGGATCTTTTTCTGTCAATGAAAATAAATGCAACGCCAGCTATAAGGGAAGCCACAATAAGGATGCTTGCAATCACTAGAAAGGCTATCAACCATCCAGACCAAGCGGACATCTGGAAAAATTTTTAATAATAAAAAGTTGGAAAAAATGCAAGAATAAATAATGAATGTTTCACGATTTTAAAAAACGGCAAAATTTGCAATCGCATGGAAAGAAAAAGAAATGATTCAACAATTCCTCGAAAAGCAAAGTTTTCACAGAAACAATATTTCAAAAAAGCAAAACAAAAAATAGAAGAAGAAAAAAACATAATAACAAAAATAGGCCAAATGTTTTAATGGAAAAAAGAGTTTTAAAAACGTTTGTCGTCTTTGATCATGAAAAAAAATGTGTGAAAAAGGCCGAGGCGTATTATATTATAGCTTTTTTCGTTTAAAAAAGTTTTTAAAAAAGGACATGAGTCAGCATCAGCTTAAAGTCCTCTCTCTAAACGTGACGCAACATTAATCAATGCATTTTTGATAACAACCATTTTTCTTTCTTTTTTTCCCCTTTTGAAGCAACTATTGAGCTAGCTTGAGAAAGCAAGGGCTTGCTTTTTTTGGTGCGTGTTTTGTTATCAAAAAAAGTTTTTAAGGAAAGGAATTGAAAAGAAGGAAGAAAAAATAAAAAATAAGATGATTTTAAAAAGTTGCAAGAAGGAAAGGAAATTATTGAATGGTATTGTAGTAGGCGCTGTTAATATGAAATGAAAGAGGAAAGCTATGAAAGTTTATTGATCAAGAAAATGTAACTCGATAAAGTTTGTCTTTAAAAAATATATCGACCCAAATAAGATTTTGAACATTTCCTCTTCACGGCAACCATTATCGTATCCAAGTTGCTCTCAAATCAAAAACCATTAAAATGGCACCAGAATGGTTGAAAATAAAAATGACGAATATGGCAAGTTATCAATAAAATGGAAAAAAAATCACGTATTTATCTTACAATAATACATACTAAGAAAACAATTTAAAGCGATACTATTATTATCTCACAAAAACATGACCATAAAGTTACCATCGGCCAAAAAAGGCAACAACTTGTTGCTCTCTTTTCTCCTTCAACCATGAAAATCGTATGTACCTATTTTATGTTGACACGCTAACAAAAAAAATATAAAAGCAACAATCTCTTCTTTCTTTTTTTTTTAGCAGGTTTTGTTCCGGAATTCATTGTCGGCGACTTTTTTGTTTGTAAAAAATTACTTTTTTATATTTTATTTTCCCAGCGTCATGGATGATTGAGGCCATAAAATGAATATTCATCATCATCTGTCAGTTTTTCATTTTCCTTGTTTCTAACCGCCCTTAGGCTGGAAGGAAAAGAGGCTGGCCATACATACACCTGAGCTTCTCTCTTTCTCTTTTGAAAAAATGGGTCTACAAAAAAGAAGAAGATGCGTGTTTGCTTGTTTTTTCGCGCGCGCGCTCATTGTGTAAATATTCCACACACGGAGAATAAAGAAAGAAAAATGAAGAGGAGAAGAATCTCGCTTTACCGGACATCAATATGATGTTACTAGAAACATGAATCATATAGACTCTTTAAGAGATGGAAAGGCTGCACTTGTTTTAGACAAATAAAAAAAAACTCTCGGATCGCACTTAAAAACTTGAGGAGCATATTTTTAAGGGAGAGATGAAACAAACTCGTCTCGTGTCATAAAGAGTCAAAAATGGCTTCAAGTGGTTGGGATGGCTGTGGTGGTTGAAGTGTCAGTTAAAAATATATCTATCTATAAAAAAAAGAAGAGTTTGGCTTAGACTTGAGTTTTTTTTTGAGTTGTATCTTCCCCTCCGGGGAATATTGAGAAACATGCAACCAAAGTTATAAACAAAAAACAAAAGAAAAAAACAAAGAGAATTTCTTGATTTGATAAAAAACATTTTTTTATATTTACTTTAGGGAGTTGCTTTTGGTTTTTTTAAACTCGCACGTTTTTGTGTGGTAAATCAAGAATATTATTAGCCATGGGTGAAGGAGATATAGAGAGCTTCTATTAAATATTTTCTTGGTTCTTTCATTACTTTTCAAAACCTTTATAACACAATTGCAAAATCTGAGATTTATGTGTTCTCAAAGCTTTCATAAAAAATCTTAACTAACTAACAACTTTTTGCACTCATATATTTCATATCATCTTCTTTTTGTCCTCCACATCATTTTTTTTTCTTCTCAAAAACAACAAAACCATCTTTCAAAAAAACTAACATTTAATTTGATAAGATTATTATTTGTTGTTTTAAGAAACACCACGCTTGTAGAAGGTGGAACCACGAAAAAAAAAAACAAGTTTGCCTTTCAAAACTTTTAACACAAAAATAGCATCATGAAGAAAAGGAGAAGGAGAGGGAAAAAAGAAAAATTAGCACAGATGATGGTCACTGATAAGCCATGATTGCTTTCGTCTTCCTCGTTCCGCCTATTCTTTAGCTCATATTTGCTTGTAAAAAGAGAATGGAAAAATATATGTACTTATTTAAGCAGATGGCTGGATGATTTGAGACTCTTCCTTCCTTTATATTTTGTTATTTGGTATTTTCACTTATTTTAAAAATGGTGATGAAAGCTAATATCTCTTGAGGGGCTAGTTATAAAAGCGTCAATGTGTCTAGCTCTTTTAAAAATTATTATTGGTTTTGTTTCAAATTTTTTTATTTGATTTTTACTTTTTTACTCTTGCTAGCTATATCAAATTTATTTTCAAATATTCCATTTTTAAATATTTTTCTTTCCGTCTGTCTACACATTTTTCCACATCCAAGAAAGTAGCTTTCAATAACATCAACGATGACGACCTTTGACTTTGAAGCAGCAGCAGCAGTAAGCTTCAAAGCATCGGATGTTGATGCTCTTCCTTCCTTTCTCTTTTAGTGTCCATCTTTTTTTTTCTTTTTTTAGAAGCAATTGTTTAAAAAGTTTTAAGCCAATGAAAATACATATATCCCCATTCCAAAGTTTTTGAATTGAAATTGTTGTTTTTTTAAAGTCGTAAAAACAGTGTCGGTGGTGGCATTTGTCTTTTTATTTTAGTGTTGGTGACAACTCTTTTTTTGGAAGATGGCAAATAAATAAAAAATGTTCGAATTCGAAAGACGTCTCGCGCTTATTTTTTTATTCTTGAGTTTTAACTTTCACTTAATAATTTTAGAAAATATCAATTAATTATGGCATCAAATCAATTTATTGGTTTATCATTCCCATCAACATCAGCAGTACCTTCGATTCATTCCCTTCATCTTAAATCGCCACCAACATCTCCAACAAGTTTAAAACCTTCTTCAAATACAACTTTTTTGGAATTGAATGTTTGTTCATTGGTAAGTTTCACAATCAACGAGGTCAATAATAATTTTTACGGTTTAGGCAAAAATGTACCAACAACAACCTCCAAAACAAAGTCGATTAAAACATATTACTGGAAATTATCCTTGAACTTTATTTTGATTACTTTAAAATATCCCAAAGTTTGGATTCAAAAACACTTGTAAATTTGTAAAATTCAGCTTTATTACGGTGCTTTTTTTCTCTTCGTCAATATATTTATTTTTATGCATAAAAGAAGAATAAAAAAGATAAATTACAGAAATAATGAGAAATGTGTGTTAGGAAATTTTTTTCTAAACAAAAATAGTAATTTTTCTTTTTTGAAGGTCCATATAAAAGTTTATATTTAAGATTTTTTCGAAGCAATTAATTGTTTAACGCAAAGGGAAAGTTTTTTGAAATAATAAGATAAGCATAATCGATAATATACATATCCATTAGTTTACGACGCCGAAGATATGAAAGATGTGAAACAAAATTTAACATATTGAACGGAAATGATGAACTTAAAATTATTAAACTAAAAAAATGTAATTATTCAAACAAACAAAAAAGGAAAGATTTTACCGAAATTGGTGAATTTTTAATAAAAGATCAATGAATGTAATAAAATCACGATATAAACATCCAAAAGGAATTACACCATAAAAAGTAAAACTTTTTAAATTAGGATTGATCAACGTTTTTAAAAGATTGAATTCAATTTCATTATATCCAAGATGAACGTTGAGCTTTTTAATTGAATCAAAACAAATTGACATTTGTTTGATAAAATGAACATCATATTTTGTTTTCGCTTCATTAATACTCACAATTTCAATTTCATCTAAGACTTTTATCTTACTCGCTACTTTGAGATGAGAAATATTAATTTCATTACAAAGTTCATCACCTTCACAGAAACAATATAATTTACAATAAGCAATTTCACTATTCCTAACATAAAATTTTTTGACAGAATGGGAGCGTTTTGAAAGGCTTCGAGTAAAAGAATTGATGGAAGCAAAACTTTTTAAAGTTTTTCCATCACAAATTTCAGCGAATCGTCGTTGACAAACCCATGGAGTGATGAAAAATCAAAAAATTCTTCAGCAAAATAATGATAGTCCTTTTTTTTTAAAATTATAACAAATGAATTTTAAAGCACAACCTGGTTTTTTGGTTGAGTAATTTGTTCGTTTAAAATGATGAATGCCAAAAATTTTGATTATTGATAACCTATGAGTGACATCAATAACTTTAGGGCATTGGAAATAACCTTGGGTTGTTTGGGGTCATTTCGACTGTTTGAAATAATGGCGATATATTATTATAGCCCAAATAACCCGAGTAGAGCTGGACGCCAAAAACGCGTGTAAATTTGTTTAATTCGGCTTTATTATGGTGCTTTTTTACACTAGTATTTATTATGCATAAATAAAATAAAATAAATAAGCTAAAGATAAATCACAACAACAAAAAAGAGGAATGTGTGTTAGCAAAATTTTCCAGCCAAAAATAGTTAGTGAATGATATTTCAAAATTTTTATTTATTTTCCATTGTTCAAGATCCACTTAAAAGTTTATATTTAAGATTTTTACGAACTTTGGAAGCAGTCATTCGTCCGTCATATGCAATTGAAGCAAATGTAAATGGATCATTTCCAGTCCAAGCAATGGAATAAATTGAATCATCATTATCAACAATGAGATCACTTTCAATTCGATTTTCAGCTGCTTCATTGATATTATAAAGAAAAACTCTTCCATCACTTCCACAAGAAAGTAAAAGTTGCGCATAAGTATGATTATATTTAATATCCCATATCATATGTTGATGTTCATGAGCAGTTAAAAGAGGGGCTTTACAATTTCGGACATCCCATATTGTTAGTTTTCCATCTTCAGAACCACACGCTATTCGATTAGGAGATAATGGATTACAATCAATGGAAGTTATTCGGGTTAAACGATTGGTTAATAATGGTTCAGGGCTTAAAAAGAATTCACTTTAAAATTTTTCTCTCTCGATAGAACCTTGGAAGATTTCTTGTTCTGCTCTTTTGCTTCAAGAATTTTTTACTCTATAGCATTTTAAAGCAAGTTACTTTCTTCATTTTTTTTAAATAATGCATACTTACTTTTCAGTTCTTGTATCAACCAAAAGTAAATTTTTTCCATAACTAACAAATAAACTTTTTCCTTTACTATGTTTATCCCAAACAAATGACGATGTTTTTGTTGTTGAATCCTCAAATTTGTAGGAGAAAGCCTCCTGCAAAAAAAAATATTAATAAATCGCATAATTTGTTTTTTCTTCGTCTTCATACTTTCATTCCATTTTCATTTGATGATGATTCGACATCGCAAATAATGACCGAATTATTTGTTAAAATTCCAAGTTTATTACCATCTGAATTAAATTCAGACCTTAAAATAAAAAAGTGATAAAAAAATTGAATTTATTTTAATTAAACATTACTTTATGCAACGGCTGCTATTATTTGGGCAAGGAAATGTTGCATGCGTTTTAATGTTTGTTGTAGCTTCATCTAATTGACAAATGGAAACTTGTGAAATAAGAGAATTATCTTGATCTAAAGCCACCAGTATAAAATGTTGTTAAAGCAATGGAAAGAAAACTAACGAATAAAACTGCATTCGGAAAAAATTAGCGATTCCGAAATGGGATTTGTACTCAAACTCACAACTTCACCTTTGCCATATGAAAATTTCTTCCCATTTATGCGAGACCATCTTTCATCAGCTTCTAATAAAAAAATCTAAAAAATTTCAAACCATGTTCCTTCTCCCTGGAATTTTATTACAAACTTGTCTCTCTTTTAGGGAATAAGTTGCAACAATAAAAATGCTTCGATTTTCTTCTGCTGGAAACGATGCTATACTTCGAGAATGGATATCCACGCCATAAATTAAACTTTGTTCGGTCATTAATTAATGTAATCAACAATAAACCAATTAATTACGTCATAAAAAATCTATTGTAAAAATAATTTTATTTTGGTGATAACCATTTTAGTTTTTTAGAAGCGAGAAGGGTATTAAAAATAGCACCTTTATCAATGAACAATCATTCATGCAAAAGAAAACATGATTTAAAGCTAAACACAAAAACTAAAAAAAAGTAATCAAAGATTCCTATCAAATTTGAGCAACTCTCCAACAACAAAAGAAAAAAATTAATAAGTTTGAACAAAATTATATGAATAAATTGTTCCAAAAGTAGTGAGCGCAACATTAATAATCAGTAAATTTACAAGGCAATAAGACCAAAAAGCTTTTTGAGCATTAAAATTGAGAAGCACCCGAAGGGATGCTAATGAGTTTGAATCAATTATCTCGGTTGGCATTTCTTTGGTTTCCACATTGGGATTATAAGTTGAAAAGAAATCAATATCGCCCAAATTTTTAAGTATTAATGCAACAATCAAAGTTAAAAATACCGGTAAAAAATATTGTAAGGCTGCAGCAGAAAAATATTGAGCATATTGAATAACTAATTTTTGTAATTCATTTGATTTAATATAACCCGTTTCTTTTTGAAGTTGTTGAATTTTACGATATGGTGAATCAAGAAATGATTGAAGATGGGGCCGAGACGATATCAATCGAAGGATAGCCCAAATAACAATGAGAAGAATTCGAGCTGCTTCAAATCGAGAATCTGTTATGCTAAAAATTGGTTATGGTAATTTTATAAAAAAATATTAAAGGAGGAACTTACAATTCATATCGACCTTCAGTAAAATGACGTTTTACAGGATTCATAAAAAGTGTAATAACAAAAATTGGAAGTATAAATGTTATATGCAAAAGTAATTGCATGGGTTTTGAAGCTTCTAAAGAAGCTCGAATATACATGGTTGAATATCGAAGACTTGGAAATAAAGTCATTGCAGCCACAGCTGAGAACATGGTGGATAAAAAGAGATAAAGAAGTATGGGAGATTTGGCTTCATAATTTGAAATGGCATAAATTTTTTGTTCTTTCATAAAATTTCCAATTATTTGAGTAAAGTTTTTGTAACCTAAAAATTCAGGGATAAATGATCAGAAAATTTAAGATAAAACAAATCAAACCTTCAGCAAATTGAATATCCATATACTTGTCACATGACATGGTAAATACGGTACAAAATAAAAATGAAATGGCACAAAATGAAAAAATTAAATTTCTTTCTGATGATAATTCAGGCGAACCAATATTTGATGCTGTGAGTTTTGCGAGACCCTAAACTTCATCTTCCATTAACAAAGTTAAAATTTAAGTAAACTTACGTGAAGCATAAAAGCTGCAGCAATAAATAACCAAATAATGCTAACATTGGTGTCACGATTGGATGGAAAAAAATAAATGAAAGTTTCAGAAAGGGTAAAAACAATCAAAGCAAAAATAATATAATCAAAAACGAAACATAATGTATCAAAAAATGGAACTCCAGTTAAATCCACGGGTGTTAATGGAAATTTTGTAAGTGGAATTGGAGTATCTTTTGGAACATTAAATGGTTCATTTTCACTAAAATTGGATTTTTAGAATGAGATAATAATATTTTTGGAGAGCTCACTTGTATCTTTGACGACGCTTCTTTTCATTGTACTTTTTCTCAACTAATATTTTTAAGTGATCTTGACTTGGTGGAAGGAAATAATACAATCTAAAAACCGCAAACATTAGATATTGAAAATTTAAATATTTTAATTTCATACCCTTTAAGAACTAACAAATTACAAAATGATATCCTTGATTTAAGCTTACTAAATACAGTTAAAGCTATTAAAGTTACAACTAAATGAAATCCTAAAACAGCCATTAAAAAAATAATAAAAGCTAAAATTCGAGTTACTCAAAAACTTTTTTTATAATGAGAACTTATCAAATAAATATTCTGGCATTAATAAATATTTAGCCAATAAGAAAGCAGAACATAGTAGCTTTTCAACTTTATTCCGCTCTTTTTTCTATAATGGTGTTGCCTTCGGCATTTTTTTTCTGCAATTTTTATTTTTTATTACTTTTTTGTTTGTTTGATTTATTACTTTTTTTTTCTGCTGCTTGCTTTTTACAATTGGCAAAAACCATTGTATTGCTGCTCTCAAATGCTCTTATGATTATTAGCCATTTTGAGAATATCGGAAGCTTTTTCTAAATGTTGCTATTTTTGATGAACATCTGGAACGATGTGAAATCAGTTAGAGGAAGTTATAAAAAATATGGAAAGCACTTTTTGATATTACTTTTATTATTTATATTTTTTTTCTTTCTTATTTTCCTTTTGTTGCATATCAACATTGTTCACATTGGCTTTTTTTATTATTGACAGGAAAGAAAAGGAAATGGCAGAATTTTTTACGACACTCTTTTATGCATTTTTTTTGTTGAAGTTAGTTTTTATATTTTTATTTTTTTGATAGAAGAGAGGCACACTTTCGCGACTTTAATACTAGAAAAACATTTTCTTCTTTTAAAATCATAGACAAATTAAACTCTATTTTTTATTTGGTTGAAACCAATTTTTGAAATGTTCAATAAAAAAGAGGCCTCACGAGTCGCGAAAGAAGTTTGCAAAAAAGATGAAGAAGAAAAAACGGAAATTCCTTTTAAAAACTTCACTCCAGGATGCCATTCCAGCCATCATCATCATTTTGAAGAGTTTGAGTGTGTACGTTGAGAAGAAAAAAAAGCGGCTTCCCATAACTTTTTTTCGAAGCCACATTTTCCTCTCTAATGTCTTCCAATGTATGTGGTCCTCCTGAATATAGCTGCTGCTACTGCTGCATTTTTTTGGTGGTGGTAGTTGAACAGCGCAAAAACATTTTTAGCTAAGAAATATTTTATTTTTTTCCTGGGGACAAGAAAGAGCTGCTGCTCGCTAAAAAAGCTAAAAAAAATAAAGCAAGAAAGTATAAAGCAACAACAAAGCTTTTTGGAAGGAATAACAAAAAACGGCGCAACCAGGCGGTTACGCCGGAATATAAAAAAAAGTCATCGTTGTTTGTAGTTGGTTGTCGACGCTTTTGCCGCCTTGAACAGAAAAAAAAACTAACAGCAAGCAGCTGCCACAAGTTGGTGGTTTTGTCCAACATGAAGAGACTGACTCCCGCGCTCTCTTTCTCCTATATATAATTTTTTTTGTCCATAACATTATAAAGCTTTTTTTACTTTAAAGAATTGCTCCGGAAAAAGATGCAAAAAAACGACGACGACAAGAAACTTGGAAGGAACAACAACATAAAAAAATTTTTTGGCTCCTAAACATTGTGTTGAATTTTTGTTGCGCTCCTTTTTTAGTTCTCTCTCTTTTTTTTATTTATTTGTTGGTGGCTGAGATTTTTTTGTTTTATTTGAAAGCATTTTTATTTTTTTTAAACAACAAAGACCCAAAGGAAATTTAATCTTTTAGTTAGTGTATTGACCGATCCCATCCTGCTTTCTCCAAAATAGCCACAAGCAAGGAAGCAAACGAGAAAAAAAATGTGGCAAAAGAGCAAAACCTTTTTTTTGTTTCTAACTTTTCTCTTTCGAATTTTTAACACCTGTGCGGTGTGGGTAGGGTGGACCGGGTAGATCTACCAGTAGATTCTACCGGTAGATCTACCGGTAGATCTACCGAAATCTACCGAAAAAATTTTCCAATCTACCGAAATCTACCGCGCCACCAAAATTTAAAAAAAGACGTTCTCGGAGTTTTTTAAGCGAAAGTTATGAATTAGCAGGTTCTAAAATGCATAAAAACGATGTTTTCTCTATTTCCGAAAATTTTTGAATTTTTTTAACAGGGGAGAGTTTATGATAGGAAAGTAATAGCTTGGTCCACCCTGTTGAAAAATTGAAATTTTTTTAAAAGTTTGCAAAACCTATTTTTGTGCCCAAAAATAGCCTTATATCCTTAATTTTGTATTCCTTGATTCAAAATCCATTTCTTTTCGAATTTTGGACTTGCGGTAGATTTCAGTAGATCTACCGGTAGATCCACCGGTAGATCTACCGGTAGATCTACCGATTTTTCAATCTACCGGTAGATCGGTCCACCCTAGGTGTGGGTTGCTGTGTTTTTCACTTTTTTGATGAATGAGCTATAACCTCTCTGAGTCAAAGTTTTAGAAACTTTTTATGAAATTTTCATGTTTTTTTTGAAATTTATTAAACTCATTTTTATGAAATCTTTTTCTTTGCTTTCTGACTCTTCAAATGGCTTCTTTTTTTCAAAAGTACTTTCTTTTTCTTCAAAAAAGTCAAAAAAGAAAAATGCAGTCCATCATCTTCGATAGTTTTGGCAGGTCTCCTCACTTTTCCATTGGGACTTTTTCACATCCATTCCCATAACTTCCACCATCCCAAAATGGGGATCGTTTTCGGCCTTTCTCTATCTATCTTTACTTTGTTTAAGGGTCCAGTTTCACCCTTTATTTTTTTGGGTCTATCTCATTTCCAATGTCTTTTACTAACTTTTCATGGGAAATAAGTCCAAATATCTTATTTCATTGTTTTTATTTTATTCACTTTTACTTTATTTTTTTCTCAATATTTATTGTCATCTATGAGATAATGAAGTTTATGAAAAATAAAAATAGGCGTTTTTGGGACACATTTTCTTAAAATATTGCTTTTATTTTTTTGGTTTTCGTGCTTTTTTGAAATGATCGCTCATTTTTTAAATTTTTATTTGAATTAAAACGGATTACATTTTTCTAACTTTCTCGACCCTTCATTAATTTATATTTTATGTTTAAATCATAAATCCATGATTTGAAACGATTCCGTGAAGTCTAGTATACAATATTCATCTTTGCAAAACACGCTTTCATAATATCTTAATATTATACTTTACTTTCAAAAATAAACAATTTTAAAAGTTTTATATTTATGTATTCATTTTTCAATCAATTTTTCATTTATCCTCTGCTTCTAAAAAAAGGCCTTTTTTGATAAACAATTTTTTCCAATAAGTTCCAGCAGCTTTTCAAATTTTAAGGATAAAAAAATGTCTTTCAATTAGGTTTGAAATATTCCTTCCATTGATTGAAGCGAGAAGTTGCTGGCTTTGGCTTCTTCCAAATGCTTTTTCATTGTCAGAGAAACATTTCAAACGGGGGTTATTTATTTTATATAAAAATTGGAAGATTTCAATCTCTTATTTTTTTGAGAAGCTTTCACCATTTTTTGAGGCCTTTCATTTGCATACGCTCGATTTCTTCGTTTTTGAGTCGAATGAGTGAATGAAAGTGAGTCAGTCAGTCAAAATATATAGAATAAGGCATTCAAGCATTTTTACTTACTCCTGCTGTTTCTGTTGCTTTCATTGAGCTTTTTTGTGGAATCTATCTCCTTTTGTTTTTATCTTTTTTATGTATCTATAGTTAACTAATTGGGTTTATTCCAAAAGCAATATGTGTGCCAAAAAAATTATCCATATTTTTCTTTCCTAATTTTTTTGTTTATTACGAAAATTATCAATATTTTTTTAGTCTATCTCTCTCTCGTGTCAGAATATTGGTATCTTCCTTTTTTTATTTCCAAGTTTTTTTCTGATGGTGATGTCTCCCATAAAAAAGGCTTTTCCCGACTTCCTATTTTTTCCTCCATCTTCTTCTCATCATCAAAATGTAAACAATGCTTTTTTCATCCAACTGCTGCTCCACAAAGTCTGCTTCTTTATTATTCGTGTTTATTTGAAAGCACATTTAAACTTCCTTCCGCGCTCTCTCATCTTCTTCTTCATTTTTTAGAAGTCACTTAAATAAATTTCTTATTTTCATTGTTTCTTTAAACACAATATTGAATATTCAGGTTTTCATTTCTTCTTTCTAATCTTATTTAAACTTTAGCCTCATCATTCCAAAATGAAGCGGTTCTTCAGAAAGCGATTAAGAAAATCGCATTCAGTTCATGATGAACCTAGACATAAAGTAGAGGATGAAGCTCAAGCTGGTAGTAGTAGTGGAACATCGAAAGGTGTAAATGGAATTGCACAAAGTCGAACTTTTGATGCCTCTCATGGGTAAGTGTGTTTGGTAGCAGCTTTGGAGGTTTTTATAGTTTACTTTAACATCAGCAACAAAAGAAAAGCAATTTAATGTCAAAATGTCAACTTAGCTTCAAGTTGAAAATAAAAAAACTTTTACAATAAAACATAAAATTGAGAAGAAGGATTTTTAAGTGTAAAAAATAAAATAAAAAGCTTTTATGACTTTTTCTTTATTGAAAGCATCAAGACTTTTGTTCTTCCGTTCGTATTAAAAATAAAACTTTTTTAGTTATCGAACCACTGATTATCATAGTTATACAACAGAAGCGGGTTCTTCATCAATGACGGATGAACAACGTTTTGACCCATTATTGGATCGAGCCATGATGCAAACAATTACCGATGTTAAATATGTTAAAAGAAGGCCTAAATTTACTGCCGTTTGTAAGTTTTTACTTTTGTGGAATTTTTTTTCAAACAGATTTACGACCATTTACTTTTATTAAAACTTTTTCGAATAGTGTACTAAAAATTTTGGATTGCCACATTGCTTTACAAACACATATATTAAATTATATTTTATTTATTATAGCAAGTGCCAACTTTCAACGACAATGTTTAGAAGCTCATAATTTTGTTAGACAAAAATATGGTGTGCCAGCATTAATATGGTCGCAAGAATTAGCAGAATTAGCTAAAACATGGGCAATGAAATTAGCAGATAGAGGTCGAGTGCTTTACCCAGAATTACCAGATATTGGAGAAAATATTAATCTAGCTATTGGTGGACATGAAAATCATTTAACCACTGGAGAAGAGCTTGTAGCACTTTGGGCTAAACAAGCAGATGAATTTGATTTTGCTAATCCGAAATGGAGCATAAGTAAGAATGAGAATCAATGATATTTTGATAGTAATATCGATGTGTTTTAGAATGCAAAGATTTTACACAAATGATATGGAGATCAAGTATTGAAATGGGTGTATGTCGTTATTGGAATACACATAAAAATTGTTTAGCTATTGTTGCTTTTTATCGACCGGGAGGAAATTCTAATGCTCCAGGTAAGAAAAATTTTCAAATCATAATATGAAAGAGTTTTCTAAGTTTAAAAATGTTTCATAGTTCCTGGGAAACATTAGTCATTGCTAGGCAATGTTTAAAAAAGTGTGTATTTGTTTCAAAATGGAAATTACATTTTTCTATAAGACAAAATTTTCTTAATTTATAAATTACATCAAATGCCTTCAACCCAATTCGTCGATGCATTGACTTGCTTTGTGACTTTTAGGATTTTTTAAATTGATTTCTTCACGGCTTCCATGCACTTTAAAAACAATTTGTAAAGTGAAAAAAAATCCAAAAGACCTAAAAGTATTTGTGTCCCTCTAAAACCCAGCACACAAATAATAATAAATATAAATTTTTTTTATAAGTCGTGAAAAGGTTGATTCTAATGAAAATTACTTTCTTGTAATTTAGTGAAGGCAGAAAGATTATCCCCTGTTCTTCCACTCAATTAATTGTATTATCTTTCCTCCAAAAAATAAAACCCCGAAAAAAATATCTTTTGTTTTTCCGGTTGTTTTGTTTTTCTATCACATGTTAGACTTAAAATTTTTGTTAAAAATTTTTATAAAATACAAAAACAAACCTTAATTAATGAAATGAAGAAGAGAAAGACAAATACACCTTTTTTTTGCAAAAAAATGTTACTGTAGTTTTGCACTCATTGATTCTTTCGGACAAAAAGGTCTCCATTAACTCCATTTTGAGTTGGTAAACGTCGGATTAGGTCAAGGAAAATTGCAGCCTTTTTTTTTTTGAGAATACTTTATTTTTTGTTCTAAAAAATTTGTTATAAAATTTATAAATGTATCCAATTTAAAAAATTAAAAAAATATTTTTTCAGTATAAACTTTCTTATTATATTTTGTGTGTAAAATTGTATCAAAGTCTATTTCATTGTTATCTTATATTTTTTTCCTATCAAAATTATTGATTTAAAAAAGTGAAAACAAAATTTTTTGTCTGAGGTTTTAATTCAACATGGCGAAGTTGCAAAAAATTGAAATTTTCGCATATTTTTTTTTGTTATTTTTTGCATTTACAAGTTTTTAATAACTACAATGAAAGTTTTAAATCAAAAAATTATAAATAATATAATTTTGGATAGCTATTTTGATGTATAATTGTCATATCGATTTTATCTGGTGCAGAACTTTACGAAAATCCCAATACAAATTATTCTCCAGTTAGAATGAGTGCAAGAAGTATAGAAAAGGCCCTTCAGAGTGACGTATGTTGGTATATTTAATGATAATTACGGATTTGAGTAGAGTAGTAGAGTAGTAGAGTAGTAGAGTAGTAGAGTAGTAGAGTAGTAGAGTAGTAGAGTAGTAGAGTAGTAGAGTAGTAGAGTAGTAGAGTAGTAGAGTAGTAGAGTAGTAGAGTAGTAGAGTAGTAGAGTAGTAGAGTAGTAGAGTAGTAGAGTAGTAGAGTAGTAGAGTAGTAGAGTAGTAGAGTAGAAGTGTTTGTGTTCTTCTTTCTCTGAATAATTGTGGGTTTGGAACCGTGATGTGGAATCAGCGAGATAACCTGCACAGCAGGAGAATATAGAAAAAATTTGTCTGTTGGAAGTATTATACTCATTTGGAATTTATTGAACAAAAAGTTCCCTAATGATAGACTAGCTCATTTTCTTTGGTTATCTAGCATACAATTCATTGTTTGTTTATTTGAGTGGTAATATAAAGGTGGATGCTTTTGTTACTTGCAGTGTCAACCGACTATGTGTTTTATGAAGGTGGTGGCATAGCTATGCGTAACTCCACATGAGTAAGTGAGCTCCATATATTATAATTAAATAATTATAATATCGTCAGATCTAACCTAATATTTTTTACATACGCAAATTGAAAATCGCATTTATTATTCAAATTTAATTTGTACATTTCTTTTCTTTTTCCATTTATTTGTTACATGGATTTTCGGTGAAAAAATAAGATAGATTAATGTTTTTGAAGTTTTGATATTTGCTAGAAATAGAAAAGGGAGAAGTAAAACACGAGAAAAAAAATCTTTTTTTTTTTACAATAATTTTAATTATCCTTTTTACTTTTCCTTGATGTCTCTCGTTGGCAGACTCGCTGGGGCCAAAAATTCACAAACGTAATGAATAAGAAAAAAGAGGTTTTATCAAATCCTTTTTACAAATTAGAAAAATAGAAAAAAGTGACAAATGCGGGTTTGTTTGTGTGCGCTAAAAATATTTTTTAATCGCTTTTTTTTGAACAGAATTTATTTTGTACTTTTTTGATACTCTTTTCTCGGTGTGTTGTTGCTACCTTAAAATATCTTCTTTTTTTTTTTTAATTCTAATGATATCATTGAAATTTGTATAAATTTATCTTACAAAAAAGAAAATAGTTTAATCGAATTTAGACTTCTTAAAATATTTATATATTTTTGTTTTGAAAATCTTCTGGAGATTTATTTTGGGGCATTTTTGAAAGGCATGTATGATTTCTGTATTTTGTCATTACACCTACACCTAGGCTCTTGTCGTATAACAGGGATAGAAAGATACATTATGACGATAGCCATTATTCCTATTTTCAGTTTCTGTCTTTTCTTAGCTCCAAATTTCTCGTTTTTTTATATTAAAGTGATCTAATTTAAATATAGCCATTATTATTACGAAAGATTATAGTGTAGCCTAAAAAAACAATATCCAAGAATTTTAAGCTCCATTAGCGACAATGAAAACATTTGTAATATTTACTCAAAAAAGAGAAGAAAAAAAATTATGATATTATAAATACGAAATAAAACACAAAAAAACTTTCATAATTTTTTTTTGTAAAAACAAAAACATAGCCTAGTGTAAATTTATGAAGAAAAAATATGTTCCTTGTAAAAAACTTGAAGCAACAAAAAAATACTGACTTTTAAATTGAAAAGAAACATTGTTAGTTGCCGCCGCCTTTTCATCATTGAAAATTCAAATAGTTGATTCTCCGACAATTGCAATTAGATTTTAAACTTTAAAGAAAATTTAAACAATTATTTATAATGTTACATTCGCTCGCAATTTTCAATTCTAAAACTAATGGAGTTTTTTTTGATGCATTTTGGTATTTCAAAGCGCTATAACTTTAGTTTCAATAAGCTTGAACTGAAATAAAATTGCAAAAAATTTATTTGTACATTGAGAAATTTTTTTTTTGTCACACACATGGATGACCGACGTTTACACCAGCTTAATAATTCATTTATTAAATTTAAAAAAATATCTAAAAAATTGGCATTGTTTATTATTGTAAAAAAATAAGAACTGCCTTGAAAAATTTTATCGAGCCAATCTCGAGAACGAGAGGTGTGACATAAAATTAATTTTTCTCATTGTACGCAAGCAAAGTATTAATGTTTTTAAAATAAAAATTATCAGCCTTTTTTGTACTTTAAAAAAAATAAATTCACAAAGCTAAAGTTTAATGAAAAAAAGCGAAGTCGATTGTAGAATATTTTTCTTATGTTGATTTTTCATTAACTTTATTAAAACTAACTTCAAGAAAGGTCTTAACAACATTCCTATTCATTACTCGTAGCTATTAGTAATTCGGATGACTTTTTTTCTTATCTTTTATTTAAGCAAAAATTTCAATTAAATTACCACTTTTTTTGTGTGACTCAATTTTCTAAAGAAAAAAGAAACATTTAGAAAGATAGCGACGTAATTACAAAAAAAATATCTCGAAAGCTTAGTAGAAATAACATACAATAAAAATTATTTATAAATGAGAAAGCTTTTAAGAAAGATTTTTGGAGGATTTAAAAGTCATAGATTCTCAATAAAGAAAAGTTTTAATTTGTATTTATTATATTTGTTGCTACTGCTACGAATTTCGTTGTTGCGAGTTATTGTATGTATTTTTTTTCTTCGAAAATGTCAAAAAAGGATTTAACTTGAAAAAGAAAAATTACCCATAAAAAACCTAATCTCCATGCAGCTTATAGTTAATTAACTCAAAGTGCTGCTGCTGATTTTTATTTTACCTTTTTTCTACAGATAACATTTTTTGTTTGTTTCTGGATTTGAACAAAATTGCTAAAGTTAAAAATGGAAAAAAGCTATCATGATTTCATTTTTAAAAAGCTTTTATGCATAAAATTTTGTAAAATCGTAAAAGAAAATCAACAAATGGTGAAACTGTTTCTATCAAAAGAAATCGTTTGCTTCTTTAAACACATATTTTTCAAACGCACAAACTTCATTCATTTTTATCTTTCAAAACAAAATTCTACCGTAATTTTTTTTTCATAGATCGCATCAAAAAATAGGCTATTTTGCAACAATTTACGAATCACTTTTTGTTGAAGATTTTGAAAGTAAAAAAAGCATACATGATTCAAAGTCATTTCAAAAAAAATATGTGATGGTGAAACATTGTTTTTCTGTAGTGAAACTTAAATAAGGAGTTTATATATTTCTAATATAATTTATAAATGGCTTAATTTTCATTAACTCTAGCTGCTTCATCCTTATGTTATTATGAATTACTTCTCTCGAAATCATTCTATTTTTTCTTTGTTTTTTTTTATCTTTGCAAATTTCGTAAGATAATCATGTAGTTTAGAGTTAAGTGAAATAGAAACCCTGAAACTGAAGACAAGAAAATAGATCTTTGCAAAATAGTCTTACGATTTAACCTTCTTCTTTGACGGTGGATTTAAACATCTGAATTTGCAAGAAAAAAAATGTCTTTAAGAATAACAAAAACAAATTTTTTTTCTTCTTTAAATTGTTTTACTTGCGTTAATCAAATCTTTTTTTCATCTTTTTAGGTCCAATTTTATAAATGAAAAAGACAAATATGTAAAATGCCAAAAGAAAAAAGCATTTTTTTGTGTCTGAAAATCTTCTTTAAAGGACCCTGTTCATTTGATCTTTTTTTCAAACTCGCGTTTGATTATTCCCTCATGCCGCAATATTGCAAAGCCCGTAAAGTACCGTAATGTACAGTAATTTTACGGTCAAATTACTGTACTTTACGGACTCTGCAATATTGCGGCATGAGGGAATAATCAAACGCGAGTTTGAAAAAAAGATATAATGAACAGGGTCCTTTAAGAGAAAAAAATAACAAGTAAAAAAAATATTCATAAGAAAATTCTTTAAGCTAATTTTTAACTACAAAACATTTTTTTGTGTTTGGTTTGGTATCTTCAAAAACAAAACATTTTTTTTTTGCAACGAGAGTATTTTCAATATATTTGACAAAAAAAAGAAAAAGAAAGATAGGAATACAAAAATGAGAAAAAAAATTTGTACAGTTTTGACATTTCCTCGTCTTTTTTTTAATATAATCCTGATGTTTTCTTTGTAGCCTTTTGATTACTCCGAAGCCAAGGATTATTAGTGCACAAGATTACTATGTAAAAAAACAAAAGGCTGTTCAGGAAAAAACTTTTAGACGGTTGAAGAGATTAAATTTTAATTGACTTGGCTTTTAGACGGCTAATGAGATTAAATTTTTTTTATTGATTTCAATAAATTATTTTATATGTTACACTGAAACAAACAGCCGCAGCACCGTCTTCGATTGTTATTACCCAACTTCTTTACCAACTATTTAATATTGAAAAATTTTTTTAAAAATGTTAAAAATTAAAAATTTTGTTTTATTCTTGATTAGATAAGATGTAAAAGCAACTCGTATATTCGCAAGATTTTTGATGTAAAAAATGTTTTGGTGTAAATTGAAAAAAATAATAATTATAAGGTCAATTACAAAATAAAATTTTTAGTTTTTTTTTCCAATTTTCTATTGTTTTCTGAAACAAAGCATGTTTGAAAAAAGGTATTTTAAGCAAAAAATTTAAATATAACTAATTGTCGGACCAAAAATTTTTTTACTGTTAAAAATCGAAGACGGTGCTGCGGCTGTTTGTTTCAGTGTAACATATAAAATAATTTATTGAAATCAATAAAAAAAATTTAATCTCATTAGCCGTCTAAAAGCCAAATCAATTAAAATTTAATCTCTTCAACCGTCTAAAAGTTTTTTCCTGAACAGCCTTTTGTTTTTTTACATAGTAATCTTGTGCACTAATCTCTTGAGCCGTCTGCAACAATAATTACTAGAAACTCCGCTGCCTCCGGTCGGCGATCTTACTTGTTTTATTGAAAAATACAAAATTGCCACTCGTATTAATGCCTATGTTTTAATAATTACTTTTCCAAAAAGTTATTGTATTGACTTTTATAAAAATTAAAACTTTTCCCGAACAATCTTATCACTCGTGTCTATTTTAATCACTTAATTTTCAATAATGAGATCCTAAAAATTGAAACATGTGTAAGCCTTTAAAACTTTTTTTTTGCACGAATCAAAATAAACAATGAACTGAACCATTAAAAAAAATTTATACCAGCTTGTGAAAAATTCGCAAAAAGTTAAGGTTATAGTCATCGAGCAAGCTTACAATAGTTAAATCACTTAATTTGCGCAGCAAGCAAACCCATGTTTTGCTGATTTTTTATGTATATGAAAATTACCCAAATCATTTCATCGCGCTTGGAAAACAAAATATAGTTTCATTCTAATTTATGCAAATTTTTTAGGTGAATTTCCTATTTTAATATAAAAGATTTCAAGATAAGATACAAAAAAACAGAGAGAAAAAGAATAATAATATGTATGGGAAATAGCGAAGCCTAGTAGCCCTGGAACTGCGACCAAAAGTAATCGAAAACGAACGAACAATAAAAATTAATAAGAAGGAAATATTCAAGTTACTTTTCGATTAAACTCACCGAAAATAATAAAAAAAGTTCCCTATGTTTATTCTTTTCATAAACTAAACGTCAGCGTACTTTTAATTAAATTTTGCGTTTAGAATACCTAAAAGTTTTGTATGCTAATCCAATTAAATTTAGAAAAAAAAATATACGATCCAAAAGCTTAGTTAAAAAAAATTTCATTGAAAATCGTTAAAAATAATTTCGCTTTAATTTCATAATAAAGAAACTTAATATTCATAAAAAAAGTAAAATTTGTGAATATTTTATTAAAAATTTGCATATTTTCTAATGAAAACATTATTAAAAATCATAAAAAATTATTTGGATATAATTGTCTCAATTCAATTAAAACAATTTATTAAAAAAAATTGTGGGGATTCGAACCTATGACAGAAATATCCTAACATCACCGCCTTCAACGCCTACGCCACACAGCAAATGTATAATAAGGAACTTTAGCCAATGATATTTTTACTCTAAATCAAAATATTTAAATTTCCATAGCGGCATACATCTATTTTTATGTGATGTTTTTTAAAGTTAGCTTACTCATAGAGGTAATTGAGGGTGGAGAAAACGATTTTTATAGCCAGAATATGCGTTAACTTTGCTGCAACGCTCAGCGGGACATTGTGAACTTTTAAAATGTTGTGATTAAGCACTTTTTTTCTATACTTCCTTCTATTTTTTTTAAAAATTCGTCAATGCGACGAAAAATTGACCCTAAAGAGCCCTCTAATATCAACATAATTACACGAAATAAAAAAAATCATAAATTTCGGTTAGCAGATCGGGCGTTCTCATTGCTAAAACAGCCGCACCCCTCGCTTCGCTCGGGGTGCGGCGGGATGAGTTTAGACTTTTGGGCTTCAGTTAATCTAATTAATGTGATGAGATTGTATTCGAGTGGATTACCGTACTTTTTTTTCTGATTACAAATTTTATTTTAAAATGAAATAACAAATATTCTAAAAAATTTTAAAAAAATTCACATGTTTTTTTGCAGAAAAAATAGGTATTAAATAATTTAAAAAATACGACGCATCGAATATCTCTTTTATCATCACCTTTACTTTGATTCTAAATTTAATTTGTGTTGTATTTTTTTCATTCTTAAAATTTGTATTTTTATGAGTAAAAAAACTGTATTTTGAAGAATTTGTAGTTAAGAAAAATTCCATTTTACTATCGTACTTTCCAAAAAGCCATTCTGCGGCCAAGGAATATTTTTTCTTTCTCGATAGAGTATCTGATCTTTGTCAAACGCTAATAGCAAAGAAATGGAAAGAGAAAAAAAATTTGTCGGAGATCAAGAGAAGGAAAACAAAAATAGAGAGAAGTCAGAAGCTGATACAAAAACAAATGTGTATTCGTATTTTTTTTCCATTAATTCTGAAAGGTCAAAATAAAAAAGAAAAAAAGAAAATTCATTAATTTGATTAAAGCTTTTCGTGGATTTAAACAAAAAATATGTATTTGCTAACAAAAAAAAATAAACATGTTAATGTCGAGTGAATTATTACGATAGAATTTTATTTTTTGTAGATCCAAATACTTTTTTTCCCAAAAATAAAGTTTAAAAGTCAAGTCGAAAATAGAAAAAGAATTATGACAAATTTGGCACTACTTTGGATTTAAACAACCTTAAATAAGATTTTCTGAATTCTTTCGAAATAATTCCTTCATTTTTTTATCGCACGATTTAACTAAGTATATGTGGGTCAGCAGCAACTCCATAAATAAGTATGGAAGTATGAGACTTATCACATTTTTAAACGACATTTATAATTCCATTTTTACATATTTTTAATATTAACTATTATAAGCAGCTTTGTTAACAAATAAAAAACACAAAAAAAACTAATCGTGTTTTTATCCTAAAAAATTTGACACGTTCATCCTATAATCATAGATACCAGGGCTTGGTGATAGATTACAAAGATACTTACAAAATCATGTGATGCCAAAAAGAATTTTTTAAATATTAAACTTGCATAACTTTATTTTTTTGTTAATTACTACCTTTTTTCCAGGTGATTTTGCTGCAAACATTCCGTCCAAAGATTCTTTACCATCCGATATCAAAGAAGCCACTCAAATAGAATCATTAATTCAAGCTTTAAGCCGTTCAACGCCAATTCACAATGCCGGTTTTCGTTAAATCCTTTAAAAAATATAATGCTTTAATTTAAATAAATTTTTTTTCATAAGCTTTTTTGCATGCTTATTTTCCATTTTCCATTATTTGTTTTTTCTTTAATTATGCAAGCATGCTCCTTTAAATGTAACTCTTTTATTTCTAAATTGTCTTTCAAAAAGTTTAACCTTTTTTTTAAATTACAAACATTCTTCGTTGTTAAATTTTCCTAATTTTTAATTTGTTTCCCCCTTTTTTTGCTATGTTTTTAAAGATATTTTTTTTGCAAAAGAAAATTTTTGAAGAAAAAAAATAAAGGACTGCCTTTCTTTTTTTGTTTTTGGATTACACAAAGATCATAAAAAATCATTTTCTACATCTTCGCCGCTGTGGTGTTGCTTCTGCAGACAACCCCATATTTATTTTCTTCAATCAGCTTTTCATTACTCAGACAGTGGCTTCAACAACAAAAAATTTTCATGTAAATCATCGTTGAATAAAAAAAAACAATTTTCTTTTTCTTTCATTTTTTATTCATGGTCTTCATAATCATCGTCGCCGTCCACCACCCTCGTTTTCTCACGATGCAGCAGCGCTGTCGATGATTCAATTTATCGTTAATGTGTTTTTCTTGTTCTCTGATAAAAATAAATTTTAAACAATTTTATTTTATTTTCTTTTTTTCAAACAGCAAAAAAATATTTTACAAAAATAAGAAGAAAAAAATACGAACATCGATATGAAAGGCGTCAAAAAAAAACCAATGACAAAAGTGAGCAAATTATTTTTCAAAGAAAAAATACAAAAACAAAAAAGATAAAATAGAAAAAAATAAAGAGATCGGCACTCGGAGTAGTGTATTACAAAAAGACCCTAATTCAAAAAATTGTATTTTTATTATTATGTAATTATGCTTCAGGAAGAAGTTCAACAATGGGTGCTTGATCAACTCGATAATCGACAAATGGTCGTCTATGTCTTTGAGGTCTCAATGGAGAGCCTGATTTAGATGCCATTGAACCAGATGATGGAATAGTTGAATGCATTTCATCTTCAGGTATCATCGATAAACATTTTACTGGTCTAGTATTTGAAAATTCTGAACAATAATATCCTTGAGCTAAAAAATAAAATTAGTAATGGTTATAATTTGTTTGTTTTTATTTTTCTCCTTTTGGGTCTTATGACGGAATGACTTCCGCAATTATAAAGTGTTTTTATTTTCAAAAATAGGAAGCTTTGTCATGAATGAAAAAGGATAATTATTGGTGGTGGTAGCGAGAAAAAAAGTATGCATAAACAATAATAATATAAACGTGAAATTTGTGTAAGGCATTTTGTTAAAGGAAAGGTTATCGTAATCTGCTGTTTTTTTTAGAAAGAAAAACTTGCGAGAGAGGTACTTTGACGATTTTAGGGTGACTTCAAGAAGGTTATGAATAGAAAGAAAGTAATACTTACGCAAATTTGAAGCACATTTAACTTCAGCATCATCGCATCTATGAAAAGTATCATCAGCCCATTTATTACAAACAATTTGGCATTTAGCTTCACAATTTGTAATATAAATTGAAATTAAAGATATCCAAATAAAAATAATAGATAAATTTGAAATATTTAATACATTAACATTGAACAAAGAAGACATGATTTTTATTTAATGGAGTTTGGTGAAAAGTGTAACTGTTTGTCTTTTGAATAAAAAACTGTAAAATCAAAGAATTAATTGGTTGAATGAATAAATATTATTAATAATTCCTTGGGTTGATTAGAATCACGCTATTCGAAACAAGATAGATTTTTTTTCTTGTCAACTTTTTGATAAAACAAGTAATTTTTCTTTTCCTTTTTATATGAGATGAAAGGGAGGAGTCCCTCAAAGAGGAGGAGGAGGAGACTCTTTTCTTTGGGCCCAAAAAAAATAATACAAACACGAAAAAAAGAAAATACCGAAGTGGCTCTTTTTTACCTTTCCTTTTTTGTTGTTTACATCTTCTTAAAGCATAAAAAAAAAGGAAAGAACGAGTAAGATATGGGAGGAGAAGAAAGAAAATCTCATAAAATACCACGTTTTTTCTTTTTTCGTTTTTTCTGTTACCACCGGAAATAAATGACAATGGATGGAAGAAGGGGTTTTTCAGGAAAAAAGGATGGATGAAAAAAGGATGGTGACAAAGGTAAAAAAAAAATAAGATATATGTATATTTTTATTTCGGGATAAATCTTTTATTCAAGAGATGCGAGAGGATAGGATAGCCACGGGCAAAAAAAGAAAAGCAAATTTATTTAAATCGACGAGGAATAATAAAAAAACAAAACAATAAAATTGAATGGGAAAAAAAGAAAGAAAATAAACATACACATCATTTTTTTACGGGAAAGGAGCTTCCGAAATGAAAAAAAAAAACAGATGTGATGGAACACCTTCCATCATCCGCCGGGGAAATAAAAAAAATGTTTGCCTTGACTATTTTTTTTTTCGGCGGCGTCCTTTTTTATATCAGCTTTTTGAATGATGAAATAAAGAAATGTGATTGAAATTTATTATTAACTAAATATTTTAAGAAGCATGTGAAGGAATCGAGTTAGTTAATAAATAAAAAACTTAACTACTATTTATTTTTGCCTTCCCATTTTTCTTTGAACCACGCACAGAGACTTTTATTTTTTTGACGTAAATAAACGAAAGAATGTCTTTAAAAAAATTTTAATGGGCAAAAGCATGATTACGGTAATTTTTTTATAAAATTATGTCGTAGTCGTCGTCGTTGAAAAAAAAGACCTATTAAAAATAAACTTAATTATAAATTCTTATTTTTTTATTTAACAACAACACTATAGTAAAATAAAAGCTGTAATTATTTAATTTCATCTTACATTTGAAACTACAAAATCAAGAAGAAGCCTTCTTTAAAACTTTCTACTCTTACCTTACTACGTACATAATTATTATGATTATTTGAACTATAAAAAAATATTTTTGAAAAGATGCTACAATGAAGCGATAAAAAATTGGGGAATGAATGAGAAAGTGTTATCGTAGCACAAACACACGGTAGCATTGATTAAATTGTAGCACATTAAAAATTTAATTTTTTTGGATTTTGTTAAGTTTATATAAAAATAAATAAACAATTAATTATTATTTTTTTTATTTTTAAATCTACCAAAAAAATAATAATACGCAAAGTACAAAAAATAGAATTCTTGAATTAATGAGATTTAAAAAAAACTAATTTTTTTTTTCAAAAAACCTTCTTCTACTACCGTATACATAATGTAAGTGCTTGAAGATGTTAGAGAAGTTATTGCAGCGATTTTGTCCGATATGAAATATTTTTGGTTGCGAAAAATAAGGTTACGATATAAAATATTCGTGGAGATAAATCACATAGCGAAGCTTTAAAATTAGATTTAACGCAAAAAGCCACTGTGTTTAGATTTCAAGAGTCAAGTTTTTTGATTTTAAAAAATTAACGAAGCTTTTGGAAATTTTTGCCTTCTTGAAATACAAAGAAAATTGGTGAAAGAAAAAACAATCAAAAGTGACTCATCCTGCATGATTTGATTACATGAAGACATTAGATAACAAAAAAATAAAAATAAAAAAAAACTGATAACACTAGCACCTACAAAAAAGAAAAGGTGTTTTTACTAAAGAATACCGCCAATTTTTTACAATGATTTTCTCACGCCAACTTAAAAATTATGGTTTTCCGATAATAAAAATATCACTGCTTTTAAAACCATTATTTTTTTACCGTAATTTATCTTTTTTTAGTCGTCAGCTGTTTACCAATCTAAAAAAAACGCGTAAACATTTTGTTTTTCTCCCAATTTAGGCCACAAAATACGACCACCTTCACCGATGTTGAAAACAATTCAAAGTCCTCATTTCTTTATTTTCTTTCTTTTCTTTTTTCTTCAACCAATTTTAAACCAATCACGCCATTTTCCGTGACTCAAACAAAGCTTCTGGAAAGAGAGTGTTTCAACAACAACAAAAACGTTTCAAAATTATTTCCTCCTCCCCCATTTTGACCTTTTAACTTTTCAATTTTCCATTATACATATTTTTTCCATCAAAAAAATAAAAAATTTATTTTTTGTTTTTTATTTTTTCCGTTTTACTGCAAAAATAACTGCGAGATTGAGAGAGCCAGCCTGCTTGACTCAATCTAAAAAACCATTAAATCAAATTTAATGGTTTGAAAACAACTAAAAAAAACTCCATAGTCTGTTCACTCAATCTCAATCTTTTTGTTCTTTGTAAAACAAAATTGCAAATATTAAAAAAAAGAAAACATATACGAAACAAAAGCATTTTTCTTTTTGCTTCTTATTTTCAAAATCCCCCTCAAAAAAAAATTATGATGACCAAATGACGACGATTTTCACCAAAACTATTATAAAAAAATATAATATATAAAATGTTTCCGTTTTTATTTTATGAAAAAACGTCAAAAAAATTCTAAAATTTTGAGACGAAGTTACCTTCTTCACTTTTTTTATACCTATCTATTTTTATCAATGGAATGGAATGGCTAGTTGGTACCTATCCTCGTCATCATGCAAAAAAAAAAAGATGGGTAATTTTAAGAATATTATAAAAATAAAAAAGATACGTTTGTTGTGTAAAAAGTGAACCTTGAGTGTCATAAAATGATTTAAAATGCAAAAATTGACTTTTTCGTGAAATTAAAAATATAAAGGTTTTTAAAATGAAAGGGAAAAACAATAAAAAAAAGAAGATTGGTTTTGGTTGGTCACACTCGTAAAAAAATATTTAAAGAACTGAATTTTGTTTTAAATTTTTTTTCATTCTTTCGATTGCTGTTGATGATGTAATAAAATAGTGTGACGTAGCAACATATCAACCTTGAACTCACATTAAAACCCAAGTTCGAAGAATCAAACACATTTGTTATCAACAAAAAAAAGAAGAGTTTAGTTGCACAAATTCCATGGAGATTCAAGCGTTCAAAAGAATAAATTTTGCTTGAAAAATAATAGAAACTATCAAAAAAAGTGTTTGTCAAAATAAAAGCAAAAATGAAAAATGAAACAAATATTAACTATGTTAAGTAGTTTTTTTTTTGGAAATTAAACATATTAGGCTTTATTTAATCACAGTGAATTAAGGAAATGCTCTACTTACGTATATGTGCTATGTACAAAAAAAATGTCCGCAAAAACCAAACTTCATTTCAACTCTTTCTACGTCAAAAAATTAGTTATAAGAGTACTGTTTTTTTATTCACATATTCAATTAAACCAATGTTGTTGCAATTTACCTTTTTTATAATACATTTTTCTTTTTCAGAAGTAAATTACATAGTATTTAAATTTATTTCCTGTATTATTATTTACCATTTTCACTAAATAAAAATGCGTTTTTTTAATTTTAACTTCTGTGTTGCATTTTTGGAATTATTTCAATTACTCTATTTCACTAAAGCACGTGTAACATCGTCGATATGTTTTTTTGTTTTGTTTTTGTAATTTAAAAAAAATGAATAATTTTCATGCAAAAATAAAGAAAATTGCAGTGGCAAAAAAAAAGAAAAGAGAGTTAATCTTCTGATACACTTTGTTTTGGAATAAACAAGGATTTAAAAGAAAAATGACGGCCTGCCGACGCCGCCGTAACGCACAAAATTGTTGTTTTTATCGCCAACCATAATAAACAACAACAAGTAAAAAAAAAGGAGAAGAATTTTACAAAATAATAAAGTAAAATTGTATTATCACGTTTTTTAAAATTTAACGAAGTTTTAGGGAACTACACGTTTTTTTAATACTAAGAAAAAAATAAATTTTAAAAACAATATTTATTTTTTTACTTCCAAAAAATTTGCATGATATGAATGAAAATAAAACCTTTCCTTGCAGCTGCTGCAGGATATCCGATGTTCAGAGATGGAATAATGTGTGTATGTGATGTATCTCAAAAAAAGAAGAGATAATTAAAGCTTTTCTTTATTTTATGCTGAAGACAATTTCAATTCATAAACAACAAAGGCATATTCATAAATAAATAAATGTGAATCAACAAAAGGGCAATAAAAAAAATGTTTTAAAAATAACTTAATAGTTGCTGCAATTATACCACCGCCTTAATTGGTTGCTTAAATTTTTTCGTTTTTATAATTATTTACTCTTACGTGAAATATGAAATATAAAAATAGCAATAAAAGATAGCAACTGTAAAAAATGTGGAAAAAGCAAGGATTGAATTTGCAAACAATAAAAATAAGTAAAAACTAAATCGATATTAAATTTAAATTTCCAAAAATGTGAATCATAATAAAAGTTGCAAATCCAAAAAAAATTTGTGAACTCTCTCTTTTTACGATGTTTCTTAAAATGGTTTTCTTATTTTTCTGACTAAAATGTTTCAATTTTACTCTTATTAATGGATTTTAATTTCGTATCGTTGACTAATTGATTAAACAGATTCCCAAAATGAATAATGAATTCCATGAAACTTAAAAATGAATGTTCATCATCATTTGTTCCATTACCTTTTTTGGTATTTCTTTCTACTTCCCTGAACTTTTAACTTCTAACTTTTTTTTTCAAATTTTATCGACTGCTATTAAAAGTCAATGTATTTAATTGAGAATTAATAGTTTGTTTTTATTTTTATGTTTTCCAATAATGATTAAATTTTTGATACTTCACCTGCTCTTTTTTTAAATTACCTTATTACTTTAAATTAGAAAGAAAAACTCAAACAAAAAATGTTATGATGACATCAAACCATTTTTGTTGTTGGCTACTTTTTTTGTATGTGTTTTTCTTCCTACGTTTGTAAATTTTTTTCATTTTTTTTCGAGATTTCAAATTTTATTTTTAATCCTAAAAACCCGACGATACTAGGAAAAGAAGCTTTTAAATTTAGCAAATCGTATTCAGGCGGGATTAGAAGGTGCTCGTATTACCTGCCTACTAACCATCTGAGTATGCTGCCTTGAGGGGGGTTATATGATTACGAATGGGTGGATTAATTAAGAATATTGTTTTTGCTTTTTTAATTTAAATTCCAAAAAATTTATTTCTTAATAGGATTTGATTTTTACTTTGATTATGATGGTTTAAAAAGCTTTTCGAGATTTCCAGAAAATTTTGAAATTAAACCTTTCATTTTGATGATTTGAAGAGAAAAAAAAACACAAGTTTTGTGAACAAAAATCTTATCCAACTTTTTTACGTAGCATTTTTGAAATTATTAAATTAAAACTGTGGTCTACAAAACTTAAAATTTAATTTGAAAGCAAATAAAAAAATTTTGATTTACAAAGCGATAAATAAATTAAGCCGAGACATTTATGTGAAAATAAACGTGATAATTCAAAAAGTTTTAATAATTTGCAATGGTTACAGATTTTGCAATTATTAGAGTTGTTAAATTAGGCTATTACTGTATTATTTGCAAAAAAAAATTCTGCCTTTTTCTTTTGTATTTTTATTTTAAAATACAATATTATAAAAAATTGAATTATTTTTTGCTAATTTGTATTCACAATTTATAAAATTTTTAATGAAATCATGGTGGCTTTATTCCATTTTTAGTTCGAACATTTTTGCTCAAATCCAGAAAAAAAAACAAAATTGTCGCATGCAAAAAAACATCTATGAAGCACTTTCAATTAATTAGAGACATAAGCCTGCGGGGAGAGGGATGAATAACGTTTTTTATGCATTGTTTCTTTTTTTAAAAATTCTTTTTAACATTTTTTCAAAAAATAATACAAAAACTCGTAACTACAAAAAAATCGTAGGTAGCGATAGAAAAAAAATAATACAAATCAAAAGTAAAGTTTTTTTATTGAATCTTAAAGTTTTTTTTAATCCTTCGAAAAATCTTAAAAGCTTTACATCATCGTTCTTTGTTCCTTGTAATCTTTATGGATACAGTAGTATCTTTCGTTGAAACGCATGATTTCCAAAAATATTGCTTACAACTTCAATCTTTAAAATTTATCATTTTTTTATTACCATTATAGTCATGCTTTAATTTTTAAACTTTATAATCTGTGTTTTGTGCTGATTATTTTACAATAACAAAAATGTTTTAAAGCTTTTTTTACAATATATTTTCATGAGACTTATTTTTGCTGGCTATAAATATCACATACTTTGAATTTTTTGGACTCCAAAAAAACTTTAGTTTGAGTAAAAAATTTAATTTGTATGATCCTCTAAAAATAGCAAGATTTGAAATCCATGCTACTGGAACCCCACATCATCGGTATGAGCACTTTTTTGACATTTGCGTGTTAGTTTTTTTTATACCTAAATTAGTGCCCTATTGAAAGTTATGCTTCCTTTATTTATTTTTTGCTTTTATTGATGAATGTGTTTAATTTAATGCATCAAACTTCTTTCCTTTTTTTTCTTCAAAATAATTTATGGAACTTTATTGCCTTTAGTTTCATTCGTGTAACAACTAGAACAACGATCAAAACACGTTGACAACAATGTCAAATTCCTCTACGTTCACATTTGAAATGATTGCAGATATTTTAAATATAATTTCAACTTACAGTAATTACGGAGGCGCATTGCTTGAGCTTACAGTAATTATATTTTTACTTACTTCAATTTTTATTAACCGTGAAATATATTTTCGATCGGCTTATTATGTTTTATATTTAATTGGACTCATCATTGATTTTATTGCTGCGTTCATTTGGTTTATAAACTTTGCATGTTTTCAATATAAAAATGAATTACTTTATTTCTCGGATAATTTATCTTTTTGGTATTCAACACTTTTTGTTGGATTTTGGAATTTTATTTTAGCCATCAATCGATTCACAGCTTTAATGTATCCTTTAAAGCAATCAAAGGTGATTTATTAAATTCTTGTTTCATCGAAATCTCGTTAACCAACTCGCGTCTCTTTTTAGCTTTGGTCAAGCGGAAACGTAAAAATAATATCTATTTTGCTTTTACTTTATCCATTTATTATCAATGGTTACACTTTCACAAATCTCAAATGCAAACTTAATATGTGGTCTATGGGTTGTGAATCAGTTCTAATTGCATCAAGACAATTCACTTCCATAGCAAATATAATTCAAGCAGCAGCTTCATTATTTATTGGAATATTAACTTTTATTAAAATGCCTCCAATAAATGCGGCATCTAAAATTGATCGTCGAATGTTAGCTCATTCTATTTATAGCTCATGTTTATTGACGCTTTATGCATTTATTCAAGGCGCTGAAGCTATTATACATGCTGGAGAAAACAATCATGGACTTTTTACTTTGATTAAATCCATTTCTAATATTGTTTATTTGATGTATCATTATTCAAGCATAATTATTTTATTTCTTGTTTGGTTTGTTTTTTGTTTTTATTTTTCATGAAAAAAGCAAAAACAAACAAGTAAACACCTGCCTTAAAATGATTATTATAAATCCACCCTTGTTTACTTGTTTTCAGCTGCTTATTTTAGAAGCTTACTGTAGCTATCTATTTTATGCCTTTTTAGAGATAACTTAAAACATATAAACCTGTGGATTTACATAGTTAAATATGAGTGACACACGTAAACCAAAAGGCTATCTTTAACTTAAAAGTTTAACTAGAAGATTTTAAAAGCAGTAAACTAACGAACTTTTTAGTGCAACCTTTCGAATACGATATTTTGAATTTTATTGTTTTCGATGTAAACGAAGGAATGATATTCCAAGAATTATAATTAGTGGCAGTAATAATAAAAACTTACTTTCAATACTCAAATAAACTACCGCCACCGAGGATAATGGAAGAAAGTATGTAAACGCGCCAAAAAAATCAAAGATTCCCAAACATCTTTCACGCATTTTTTTGAACCAGTGAAAAATGAAGTTTGCTTCCTAAAATTTAAATTTTCAAATTTGCCATGGTCGTTTATTTTATTTTTTCGCTTTCAAACTGTCTTTCATTCATTCACTCTTCAAAAATGAGCAGCGGAAAATCACCAAGTAACGCCGATGCAACTTTGCGTTGTGTAGAAGATCTTCCTGAAGAAAACACCGCCACTAATAACACCAAGTAAGTTCATTCATTTAATTTTTAACTCTTTTACATTTGTATTTTTTAGTGGTTCAGTATCTGATATAACATTAACTCAAACAGTTTTACGAAAGACAAAATCAAATGTTAAATCAAAACGTCAACAACAATTTATTGTTACAATGGCTGCTGGTGAATGTATGACTGATATATTTCCTGAATGGTTACTTTTTGCATTATATGGTCCACCTGGTCAACGCCGATATCGTCCATATGATCTTAATATGCCACTTGCAATTCCAAGGTAAAGATTCTGTTACACTCTAAACATAAAGTTATAGTCTTTTCTTTTTTAGACGTCATGAATCTCGTTATAAGCTTGATCCACCTCTAACTGAACATGGCAAAGTTACAGCTTCTATGACTGCAATGGGAATCATTCGAAATAATCTTCGTTTTAAAGTGATATATTGTGCACCTGAAATGGCTGCTGTTCAAACTGCTAATACAGTTTCGTTAACGTCCAAACATAAGAAAATTCCAATTCGAATTGAACCTGCACTTGCAAATTGGCGTGGATTTTTAAATGGTAATCAATTATGGGAATCAAAAGAATTTGTAAGTTTGTCATTTTTAAAAGTTTTTACTATTTTAATGGATGATATTGCAGTATTCAAAACTTGGCTACGATATCGATGTTGATTATCAACCATTTATGAAAGAAATTCGTCCAGATGAAACACCAAAAGATTTTTTACAACGTAAAATTAATTTTTATGCCAAGATTGCTGGTGAAAATGCTCATTCATGTGTTATGATAATTGGACATGCTGCAACTTTATATATGGCTGCTGATGGAACATGGGAAACAAAGAATCATCTTTTGGATATTGAACGACATCGACGACCTTGTGGAGTTTATGGTTTGCATCTTGGAATCGATGGTGAACATACAGCTCTTTCACGTCCAACTCTTCCATTAACTGCCTCACTCAATGAAGCTCGACAAAAACGTTTAAAAGCTGCTGAAGAATCAGAAAAATCAAAGAAAATTGTAATCAAAACTATTGGTTCATCAAAAAGTGATTCAAGTGAAAATGATACTGATTAAACTTTGAAAAACAACAAATGGATGCTTACTTTTTTTAATTGCCTTTTATATTGAAATATTATAAATTTTGTAAAATATTTTAAATAAAGAATCTTTTAAAACTTGTTTATGTGTTATAATGAAAACATGTTCCATATTTGTGTCTCGAGATTTTGTGGTTCCCCTTGAAAATTTAAAATGGGAAATCCGCGACATTGCCTTCGGCAAAAGGTCGAAATCCGGGTTTCTTTCTTTGATCAGCTGAAAATGAAATGGTTTTTCACGCTTGACATACAAGTTGTTAGTGGTTTAGATTAATAAAGTATTCCTAGAAAACTTTGTTTTTTTAGCTTATTGTAACAAGCTTCTTACGATAGGCCTTGCATGAGAATATCCATCACCAGATGCTAGTGTTATTAATCTCACATTTCTTGCTGCTTTATAACCTTCCAAACATTCTATGAAACACATCTCAAACAACGGAGACAACGGAAATTATTTACTATGACATCATCTGACTATCAAGCTTTCAAACAATTTCAAGTTTAACAAAAAACGTCACAAATCCAATGAAATTGCCTTCAAGCAAAAAGCTGGCTTCTCGATTGGTGAATCATCTCTTTATTTATTATTTTTATTTGGAATGTGGTCATTCTTGTTTCATCATTTGTTGGCGACGGCCACAACCTCCTCTATCAACCACAATTGATTTCGACTATAAATTTCATGGAATATTGGCTTAAATATTGTCACAATTTCTGTTTGTTATGTTTGACTGCAGCCATTTTGAGTATCCGCCTATCGTTCTTTTATCCATCAAAGTGTTGCTGAGCCGCCGCTCGCCGCAGGCATCCATCCTACTTTTTTATCCACCAAAAATGGTGGTGGTCACTTTCAATTTTTTTTTGGAGCGCGAATGAAAAATATATTTTTTTATTTCGATGTTCTGCTTCTCAGCTGATATTTTGCTCGATCTCATCGCTTTATCCCGTTTTCTTCATGGACTACTTTTATGAAATTTCTCGTTCCTTTTTTCGTGATTTACTCGTTTTTAACTTTTTTATAAATATGTTTGTTGATTTTTAAGGCATCAGAAAAAGCCAACGCGCATGAAACCCGGCTGAATCTACAATTATTTTTTAAACTTATTATTTTATTTATTTTGGCCAATTTGACAATAATGGCAGTTATTTGTCAATCACTTATTGCAATCATTTTTATTCAATTGGCCTTCGTAAAAGCTCAAGTAAGTTTAGTCATCATCGCTAGCTTTTTTGATTATCAGTTTGGAGAAAGCCATTCAAGTAACCGTAATTCAAATTTGAAATAAATTGGTAAAAATTTATGATTTAAAATTTTTTGTTTTTCATAGATGTTAGTTTCTGAATCGAAAAAAAGCAAAATGTGATTCAAATAATTTCACGTTTTACTTTAAAACTGTGCTTTTTGATACCAAAAACTCTGCTTTTTTCATTCTAAAAGATGCTGACCCTTTAATCCATCAAACATTAAATTGATTTAAAAAGATTATGGAAAACTTTTTTCTTTCATGTTACTTTTCACACTTATCAAAAAAAAGTGAAAAGAAAATGGAATGTTTGTAAAATAAAAATAAAAAAGAGTTGCGCAAAAACGGATATAAAATATATTATTTTGCACTGAACGGATTCTTCTTTTCCTTTCATTTCAATCGATCCATTCATTCATTCATTGCTTGCTTGATTTTTTCTGATTTTAGAAAAACTTTGAATTTAAAATTGAGGCAAACAGCATTGAAGGAAGAGATTAACCTCGTTCCGCTCTCTTAAGCTTTTTCCCTTTCAAGGATAATATTCAAATATTTATATTTATCTTCTTTTTTTTATAGAATGGTGGTGGTTTAATGGGACTTATAAATCCCCGGGATATCGCAGATCTCACACAATTGGCAATGCGATTGGGAGCTCAAACGATGGAAAGTAATAAAGAGCTTATGTAAGGGAACTTTTACATATTCATTTTGGAATCTTGAAAAAAAATAATTTGAATTTGAAATTTTTAGGACTAAACCTGGACGACCTGAATCAAAGCCTCTTTCATCCAATGCTTCACCATCAGAATTAATTGGACAAAGCTTTACCAATTTAATGAATGGAGGTGGAATGAATCTTGGTGGATTATCCACTGATAGGTCTATGCCACCAATCGAAAAGACTCAAACAGTTGGAAAACCTGTTTCGGATTTACCCAAAGAATTTGGTACACCAACCCTTTTTAAATCAACTCCATTATTCCCAGCACCCAAAACAGCTGCCTTTGAAGCTGAACCACTTGCATTAGCACCACGACTTGAAAGCAGTGGTGGAGGAAGCTCTAGTGGCGGAAATCCAAATCCTCTTGGCCCTGGGCTTAATCCTGTTATGGAACGTGGTGGTGAAAGCCTTCTCAAACTTGCAAGCTCCTTCCTTCGTGGTGGCGCTAGCTCCAGTGATAGCGGCATTGCTCCTCGAAGCGGTGGTTATGAAGCTGCAAGAGGTTCCAGCAATGGCAATCTCATCCCAAACATTCGACAACTTCTCCCTGGCGCAAGAGAGAATTTTGGTGTTCGTCAAGGAGATGGTTAATTTGTTGGTTATATTTTCAACTTCTTTAACCTTCAAAATTTAGGTTGTTTACCATTTGTAAGTGAATTCATGCAAATTGCATATGGTAATTGTGTCAAACATGCCGAACAACGAACATGGGATGCATGGGGGCGAGAACTTGAAAATGGACTCACCGGTGGCGGAATTAATCTTTTCCGTGCTAGGTTAGTTTATGCATTTATTTATGCACTATATTTTTTGGATTACCTAAAAACTGGACATTTCAATATCCGGTTTTTTTTATTATGACTTCCCAAAGCAATATGAAAACATTTTTCATTGCTATTTTTTTTAGTATTATTTTGTTGTTACCTAAAAAAGATTCTTTTTTTTTTGAGGGGTGTAAGTAATAAAAAAAGTGGACGATAAAGCAAAAGGGTCAAAAGTCGACGTTTTTTTGTTGATGAAAACAATTAATTTAATATGTTGCCTTTTTGCAGTAAAATGACCTTTATTACTTTTTTAAACTTTGGTGATGTTAATCGAAGACACAAAAGTAAAATGTGAATTGCAACAAAAAAAAAAAGCAAAACACAAAAACTTAATTACAATATTGCTATTCTTGAAGGAACAAAAATTAGGATTAAACTTTTAAAATTAACTAATCCTTTGCCATATTTCTTTTAGCAAAGAAACTTGTCGAATGATAGCTGAACGTGAACAATGTGGACAGCTTCGTCGAGCGGTTTCTGAGTGCGATATAATAAATTCAATTCAAATTGGAATGAATATGCAACGATCCATTAAGCGATGTGATGAAGTTGGTGGAATTATTGATCAAAATCCTATGGCCGTTATGGAAGGCATGAATCAAATGATTAATGGTGAAGTGGCTCAAGGATTTCTAAATAATTTCCTTGGTTAATTTTGCAACAACATATTAGGATTTTAAAACTTAAAAAAAACAGTAATTATTATTACTGAACTCAATGATGCTGCAATATTTTTTATGAAAAAGAATAATTTAAAAAAAGAAATACGGGTCAAATATAATATTATTCTTTCTTTTTTCTTTGTTATTTTTAGTTTTAGCTTCTTTTTTTAAAACTGTAGTTTGTGCTTGAAAAGAAAAAGGTTAGTGGAAATTAGTTTATAAAAGTAGGGTGGACCGGGTAGATCTACCAGTAGATTCTACCGGTAGATCTACCGAAATCTACCGAAAAAATTTTCCAATCTACCGAAATCTACCGCGCCACCAAAATTTAAAAAAAGACGTTCTCGGAGTTTTTTAAGCGAAAGTTATGAATTAGCAGGTTCTAAAATGCATAAAAACGATGTTTTCTCTATTTCCGAAAATTTTTGAATTTTTTTAACAGGGGAGAGTTTATGATAGGAAAGTAATAGCTTGGTCCACCCTGTTGAAAAATTGAAATTTTTTTAAAAGTTTGCAAAACCTATTTTTGTGCCCAAAAATAGCCTTATATCCTTAATTTTGTATTCCTTGATTCAAAATCCCTTTCTTTTCGAATTTTGGACTTGCGGTAGATTTCAGTAGATCTACCGGTAGATCCACCGGTAGATCTACCGGTAGATCTACCGATTTTTCAATCTACCGGTAGATCGGTCCACCCTATATAAAAGTTTTCACCAAAATTTTTTGGCTTAAAATAGAGTTCCAAAATGGAATTTTTGTTACTTTAAAAATTACAAACTTTTCTATGTTAAATATTTCAATTTTGCTTCTGTATCTTTTAATGTCAAAAAATTTCAAGCTTCTATTTTAAGCAAAAGCCAAATCCTAAAACAATCCTTAACCTTTAAAAAATCTTACCTACCTATTCTTTACAAATACAAACATCATCCAAATTTTTGTCGTTCTTTCTTTTATTTTGTGTACCTAAAAAAGGGAAAGAATTCACAAATGAAAATGTGTATGTATGTACGTACAATGTATGCAATAACTATATATGTATCATATTAATTTTTTTTGTCTTTTGTTTATAGCCATAAAATACATATGTAGAAAAATAATTTATTGTATGTATGCACATATTATTACATCACAACTAAATGTTAACCTTTGCACTTCATTCAATTAATTATCCAACCTTTGCACTCTTTTTTTTATGTGTTCGTTCGATTGTTGGTGACGACGGTTGCGGTGGCGACGAGAAAGAAGAAAAATTTGTTATCAAAGAACTTTTTTTTTCTTTTCTTTATTGGGGAAAGCTTAAAAATGAACCAAAAAAACTTCAGTCTTTTTTCATAAATGTTCTTTGGAGTTTTTACCTTCTTTTTTTCTTCTTATATTAGTTGCCTCCCTCACTTTTTTTAATCAAAAGAAGAAAGAAAAATATGCAAAAAAGGAAAACCTTTTTATTGGTCTTCTTTTTTGATCGAAAGCATTAGATGGATTTGGATCAGATCTCCAGAAAGTTAAAAACAAGTTGGATAAGAATCTCTAACTTTTTACTTTTTTTACCTTCAAAAGACGGCTTTAAAGCCAGAGATTTTCATTTTCCTTTTTACCCTTTACCTTTTTTCCAACTTTAATTCATTAAGAAACTATAAGAAAAAGAAGACGTTTTATATCTTATCTAATAAACAGTATAAAAATCAAAGTTTTTTTCTCCTCGTTTGGTCTCATTTTTTATCTTCAAGTACAAAAGGTGGTTTTTACTACATTCCATGAGAAAAAAAGTGTAATTTGTGCGAAGTCTCTGAAACTAACGTTTAAGAATTTGTTTATTTGCTTGAATTTCACCTGTTTCAAAATTTGTGTGTAGCTAGAGCTAGCTAATTGTTGTTTTTACCATTTTTATTTAAAGATTATAAAACAACTAACATTCAATGGTTTCTATAATATTGCTGCCATAAATGAATATGTACTGCTTTGGTAAGAGTAGAATTATCACTCATTTTATAGCATTAAAAAATTTGTTTGGATTCATGCTTGATAAGTATCATTGAAGCTAAATGATACAGAATTTATTTGACAAATGCATAATAAACTGTCTTCGGTTGTGCTCAAATTTATCGCTTTCAAAATTATGTAACAAACTAAAAAAATTTAATTAATTTTATTGCCATTCCAAATAGCCCTTTTTTCCATGTCTTATTTTATAGCCTAAAATAAAGACCTTTTTTAAGATGAGTTTAGCACGTCAGCATCCCATAGCGCAAATTATGTGCTCGCTCGGTAAATTTCAAATCTCGCCCATTTCTCTATTCTCTTTGTTTCGACCTTGAATTGACAAGAAACAAAAAAAAATAATAACTTCCGATTGTCAAAAAACTTTCTTTTTTTCCCTATTATTTGCATAGATTTTTATTCATTCTTTGGCCTATGTTTATAAAAAATTACTTTTTCATTTTTTGTCTTTTTCATTCTTTTGATTTCGTGCTTTCTGAAACACTCATTTCTTGAAATCGAGGATGGCCACTATCTCGGAACTTTCTAATACTGATGAATGTACTTTTGCAAATGCTTTTGAAAATGGGTTACTTGATTCTGAAGCTGAATGGGAAGATTTAGTTTCAATTTTAAGCGAGCAATTACGAGTTTGAACTTATTATTATTTTTACGTTTCTTAACCTCTTATTTTTTTAGGAACCGGTTCCATCAAGCAAGGAATTCATTATCGCTCCATCCAAAATGCAATGGGCACCTGTGAATATTCCAATTGAACGTCGAATTCAAACTGCATCCGTTTGCTACTTTATTTTTGTATTCATCTTAGCTCCAGCTGTTGCAGTGATTGGTCCACTTTATCTCTTATTCTATACTTCATATTGGTGAGTAACGTTTTCATTTTTTTTTCTAACCTAAAATCATATGAGCCTTGATCCTTTCTTATTTTTGCATCTTTCATGTGTTTTTTTTCTTGACTTTTATGCATCTGTATTACTCTTTTAACCAACAAAGTTTTCAGGTGGTTAGTAATATCTTATGGGGCATGGATGGTTTATGATAGAAATTCACATATTCGAGGTGCCTATCCACAAGAATGGTTTCGAAGACAAATTGTATGGCGCTATTTTGCAGAATATTTTCCAATAAAACTTCAGAAAACTGTCGACTTATTACCTGATCAAAATTATATTATTGGTTCACATCCTCATGGAATACTTGGAATTGGTGCATTTGCAAATTTTGCAACAGAAGGTACTGGATGGAGCGAAATGTTTCCTGGAATCAAGCCATCACTTGTTACACTTCCAACTCAATTTCAATTTCCCATTCGTCGTGAAATGGTTCTTATGACTGGTACAATTTCTTCATCAACAGAAAGTATTGAACATGTTTTAACTCAACCCGAAAAAGGCCGTGCTGTTGCTATTATCCTTGGTGGAGCTGAAGAAGCACTTGATTCACATCCTGATAACTTTGATCTCAAACTTTCCACACGCAAAGGATTCATCAAAATTGCTTTAAAAACCGGTACTAACCTTGTTCCTATGTATAACTTTGGTGAAACAAGTACTTTCCGTCAAATGAAAAATTCTCGTGGTACAAAATTGAGAGAATTTCAATCAAAGTTTAAAGAAATTTGTGGATTTTCTCCTCCTCTTTTTATGGGTCGTGGTATTTTCAATTATTCTTTCGGTTTGCTTCCATACAGAACGCCTATTAATACTGTTGGTAAGTGATTTATTTTTACATTGAGATTTCATTCATTGTTAGATTATTTTTATAATTCTTTTAACCAACATATGTTTTAGTGGGAAACCCAATACCTGTCAAAAGAAATCAAAATCCATTACAAGATGAAATTGATCGCTTGCATGCAGAATATTGTGCTCAACTTACGATTCTCTTCGATGAAAATAAAACAAAATATGGAATTCCTGCTGATGCAAAACTTAGCATTTACTAACTAGAAACTGAATAACTCCAAATATATGTTTGTATTAAATTTGTCAATGTTTTATATGTTTTGAAAAATTTTGTATCAAAATTAGGACTTGTATTTAAACGTGTATTAACCATTTAATTTGTAAAAAATAAAGTTTTGTATGAAAAATAACGCCTATATTAACCTACGATAATAATATGAAACATAACTAAATACATATATTGAAGTTCTTTCATCGTTGAGCATTATCAGGTTCAATTAAAGTTGGATCATCAACAAATGGGTGTAAAATTGTAAATTTTGCAAAAATTTTATTCAAGAAAGCTTTAGGAGATTTTGAATCTTTTGAAGACATCAAAACATCGCTAATAAATTCCGGTTCAAGTTCAAGGCTGTCGAAAATCCTTTAAAAAAATATTTTTATGGAAGAAAAAAAAACAAAATAAATCTTACCTTTCCCTTGACCAAAGTAACGAATATGTGCAAAGACTAGCTACACCAAAATGAAATAATGTTAAATAAGGGATATATCTCCACGTTGGTTTGGAAGCCAAAAATGTTAATGTAAAAAATTCTAACATATTTTTTGTTACTGGCATCTGTGGATTTCTTTGCATATTCTAAAACTTGGAGTACTTATTTTTAAAGTAAAATTAAAATAAACAAACCACATAATGAGCAAGAAAAGGTGTAGTAACAACAGGAAATAAAACACCCGAACCAATAAATATTGCAGACATTCTTAATAAAAGATTTAAAGGCGAGGGCGGGTTTTCGCCCAAAATGGGTTTCATAACAGATATTTGATAGAATCCAAAGAAACAAAATCCAGAAGTATAAAGAGGAAAAATAATGGGCGATTTTGTTGCTTTAATAGTCTTGATGAAACCCGCTTTAGGATTAAAGAAAATGAGGTCAGCAGTAATTTTATATGCTGTAAAAAAGGTGCGTAAATGTGAATTAAATTCTCAAACACATACCCATATATGCGGCTGTACAACTAACAGTCACATAACCAAGATGTACTGGATTTACAAAAGCATGCCTTTCTTTAGCAATGGGCCAATTTTTAATCAACTTTGTAATCAAATCATTACGATTTGGACCAGTCATTTCTGATAATGATGACCATAAAGCTGATCGCTGGCCTGAATATCTTTCAGCAACACTAAAATTAAAAGTATTAAAACATTTTGCAAGAGATACATTAACTTTACTTTCTCTTATGAACTGATCTTTCTTGTTTCGGATTTGGAGAATCTATGATTTGTGATCGTAACCAAATAGATACTGGATCAACAGAAGGTGGAACTTGGGAAGACATTTTAAAGCTCGATATAAAATGTTACTTGAAATTTTTTAACGAACAAAAATATTCAGAGTTTTTCGCTATGAGATTTTTAATTCATATAAGCAGTCGAGGTTAATCAACCATCGAACCTTTAAAGCTTTGAATATAAATAATTTGACAACAATAAATTGTTCCTCATACAATAAACTACAAGAAAAACAGCTTCAAGGCATCCTTTAGCATCCAAAAAATATTTACTTTTTTGACAATCAGATAACCTTTAGAGCATCCAAAAAGCCAATGGTTTCAAGCTGATTTCACTAATTTGCATAATTTTTATTGTTCATTTTTTTGAAGCCTTCAAAATCGTATAAAAGGAAAGGCATGAAAAGAAAAAGTCATCAGTTTAGTCTGCACTTCGTCGTCGACTCCTGTCATCGTCAACATCTTCGTCATGGCTTCCGTTCCTCCTGGTGACATCAACACTCAACCTGCAAACAAGATCGTCTTCAATGCTCCTTATGATGATAAGCATACTTATCACATTAAGGTTGGTTTTATTTTTTTATTTCTTTTATCTCTTTAACTTTAATTTTCAGATCATCAATGCTGGTGGTCGTCGTATTGGATGGGCTATCAAAACCACCAACATGAAGCGTCTTGGTGTTGATCCTCCCTGTGGTGTCCTTGATCCTAAAGAAGCTGTTCTCATGGCCGTCTCCTGTGACTCCTTCCAATTTGGTCAAGAAGACACAAACAATGATCGTATCACCATCGAATGGACCAACACTCCTGATGGCGCTGCAAAACAATTCCGCCGTGAATGGTTCCAAGGTGATGGAATGGTCCGCCGCAAGAACCTCCCAATTGAATACAATCCTTAAGCTCTGTCTTGATGTGAACTGTCTTGTTTAATATTTAATATATAATAAATAATAATTTTAAAAATCTTTTGTGTCTTTCTTTTGTTTTTTGTTTTTTGGGCTTTTTGGGAGGGATTGAATCAGTTTGAATGAGTTTTGGCATCTATCAGAATTAGAGACTTACATTCATAACAATGAGTAGCTTCATCTAAACATTGGATTTATTTATACTTCGTAATACCTCGTAAAAATTCATATATTTTAAATTACATATTTTGTTTCAAATTCGTAAAAAATGGAAAGTGCAATAGTTTATTAGTTTGAATAAAATCAACAAAGATATAAATAAATATTTATGCCAACAATCTTGAACATGGGTCAGAGCCTTTTTCGGATCGATTTTCAAGTTTTGCAATTCGAGTACCAAATTGCATTGCTTTCTTTGGAGCTGTATAAAGTGAGACAGGAACATCCAATAATTTTAAAGCTTCTCTTAAAATTATTTTTTCCCCACTTCCTCGTGGAAGTGCAAAATCAACTTTTAGTTGAATTGGCAGTTTGTTAACAAATCGAACAACATCTTCATCGAGGAATGGTGCCAACATAATTCGGCCATTGCTTATAGCCACGCGATCATCTCGTCCAAGATTACGATTGCCGATATTTTGAATTTCAAGTTTTAATTCTTCAAATAGTCCATCATTTCCTTCTCTTTCATAACGACCTCGATGTCGAGAATATCCACCAAGGATTTCATCTGAACCGGAGCCAACGAAAACTCGTTCAACGTGATCGTACCTAAAACAAACTCAAAATGAAAATTATTGTATTATGACAATTTTAAGTTACTCTGTTTGTAAATCATTTTCAATTCCTCGAGCTCTGCAAGCAAACCAAACAACACAACCAATGGAATCATCAAGAACGGTTGAACCTGGAACTATAGCTTGTGCAATGGAACTTGTTCGCTTCTTTTGAAGTTCTTCTTTAGTAACATTAACTCTAAGAAAATGAAAAATGCGCTCTGGAAATTTTGTTTTTAAAAATTCATTTGCTTCAATGCCTCGCTTGCGATCGGGAGCTTTTTCAAAGTCCTTAAAAATTGTAATTATCGGAAATCAATAAAGGTCGCAAAGCTTACATCTCCACTTTCAGAAAATGAAACATTAACAAGAACAAATTCAATATCTTCATGGGCAACAATTGCAGCAATAAGAGTAACAAATAAACTATCAACTCCACCCGAAAATAAAAATAAAAGAGTATCTGGATGACTTGGAAGATATCTAAGAGGAAAAATATTTTTAAATATTTCAATAAATTCATTTGTATAATCGCTTCGAAGGGATTCAATTTCATGTTGAGGTAAGATTTGAGTATTAATCTAAAAATGAAATTTAAAAAAGGGAACAAAAGCAAAATACGAACTTGAAGCAAACTTTCTCCACCTGGAATAAGATGAAAAGTAACATTGTTTATAGACGTTTTTAGCCTTTCCATAAACATATTAACTGCTTCATTACAAATAAATGAAAATACATAAGCTTGAGCTTGCCAAAGATCTTTGAAACAAAATTTTAAATGAATGCTATTGTCTGGTTGAGAAAAAACAATATTGGTTCGCGACATTTCTTGGCTTCGAATAACGACTACCGTACCTTGAGGAACATCTCTCCATCCTGACTAAAAAATATAGCATAAAGCTTTTATGATAAAAAGCAAAAGAAAAATTCTAACATTGATTTCACCCGGAACTCTCTTACATTCAACAAATTTTCCATTTATACGATAGCATAAAGATTTCTTTCCAAAAATATCTCTTCCAAACATTAATGATGGATGATCGATGAAACTCAATTGGTCATTCGAAAAAATACAGCGATTAGTTTAAAAAACAAAATAAACAAAATAGAAAATTTACCACAACTTCAGTTCCTGTCCAAAAGGTGCAAAATAATGTTCCTGTTTTACCTTCTTCAGCATAATGGCTTAAAAAATCTGCGATATCGGTTGGTGAAAATTTTCTCAAAAGATTTGATAAAGTTTTATCAAATAAAGCCATTTTGTCTTAATAGTGAGCGTTTAAATATTTATCACAAAAACAATAATTGAATAAAAATTTACTTCAAAAAGTAAGTTCGACGATAAAAAAAATTATCAAAGAAAATTAATTCGCTGGGATTAAATAAAAGAAATACCTTAATTCAAATAATGAAAATTTTATAGTTTGAATGATTTTACTTGCATAATTTTGTATTATTTATGCATCGCTTTAAGGCTAATTGCTAATAATAAAGAAAATAAGTTAAGTATTATACTTAGAAGGCATAATCTCACGGGAAGTAAAAAAATCAAAAGGCTTTAGTTAATCTTCACGCAGCCAAGCTACCAGAAAGGAAAGTAGGGCCAACAAAACTTTATTAATAGAAAGAAAGGTCTCAAAAAGAATTGGTATTTCAAAGTTCTCATTATTTTTTTCTGCCGAAAAAGAAATTTGGATTCAAAGCTTTTAGAATTGAAATTTCTATAAACCTTCGTTATCCAATTTTTTCTTATTTATTATTATTTTATCTTTCCCCTTTTCTATCTACAATCATGGTAGCAAAGACAAGAATTCCCCAAACTATTGGTTCGATGGATAAAGACCCAATTACGGAGGTTTGTTTTTCGCTTTTTTATGTTAGTCCAATATTAAAAATACTCTTTTTTAGATTGCTAAAAATTATTGGGCTCCATATACATCCTCCCATCAAACTTATGATTCCAAAGTGGTTGAAGATATTTATCAAAATGAGCTAAAAAAGACGGAATTTTTAAAGAAAAAAGTTGTTTTACTTGAATTCAGGTAACTTTGAATGTTCTTTGATCGAATTTTTAACCAAAATTTTTTTTAGTCAATACCTTGAAAAATTCTTGTGGCCCAATTTTGATCCATCAACTTCGAAGGATTCTCACGTGCTTTCCATCCTTGTAATGATTAATGAAAAATTTCGTGAGCGTGTTCCAGCTTGGAATGCTTTCATACAAAATCCTAACAATTTTCCTGCATTCTTTCGACGGGTTCTTGTTATTGCGCTTACAAATGAGGGATTCAGTTATCTTGAACAAACAGCCGTTTTGTTATTTTTTGTTAATGTAGTTAATTCATTTGAAGTTGATCTCGTTCGAAAAGAAATCATCAAGTTATGTTCAATGAATATTTTGGTTAATTTATTCCCCGTAAGTCATTTTTTATAACCTTTTCTTGAGTTTATTTAAACTTTGCTCAAATTTTAGAGTCAACGCATGACAATGCTTTCAAGTGATATGAAGTTACTTAAAAGATGGAATAAAATTGAAGAAAAATTTAATTCATTGCCTGAAGACCAAAAAGAAGCTGTTAAATTTAATCGAAGCTTTCTTTGGAACCTCATTCAACGCTTTCTTTATGTCCTTGAATTTGTGGATAATCAAGATACAGCTTTTGATGTTCACGCTGTAAAATATCTTGAAAGGTTTCTTGAATTTGGTACTGATATGCTTTCACTTCGTACAACTCGACCATTTTTCAATCAATTAATTATTGGAAGTCATCTACTCGTAAAATCAACCCAATCTGATTTTATTAGAACCGAAGTTGGAGCTTTGTTTTGTAAGCTCATTACCCGCCTCAAATTTTATGTTCGATTTGAAATTGATGATATCAATGGTGTGGCTTTAAATGAAAATCAAATGGTTCAACGACATTATGACCATGTTGTAAATCTTCAAAAAGCTGCTTTTAAATTTTTCCGTGAACGACTATCTCATTTTTATTTGTTGAGTGCCTCCGCAGTTGATACTCCAAAAGCTTTGATTTCACAATTATCTGAATTAGAAGTTGAAGACCTCTATAATTTTGCCGAATTTTTACATTTGATTCCAACCAAAGAAGAAAGAGAAGCAGCAAATATGCCTGAAGAATATTCAAAACAATTTTTAATTGATATTATTGTTTTTCATTGTGAGCGACGACCTAATCAATTACAACAATTAAATGAGCAACCTATTTATCCAAGTGAAAAGGTTATTTGGGATGAAAATTTAATTCCATATGAAGAATATGATAGCGAAAATGTTTTGGCTTTACCCAAATTTAATGTTCAATTTTTAACTTTGCATGATTATCTTCTTCGAAATTTTAGCCTTTTCCAAATGGAATCAACTTGTAAGTTTTCTTTTTTAATCCAAGTATTACCCATTCAAACAATTTTTAATTTTAGATGAAATTAGACATGATCTCGAAAACAGCCTGTTCCGAATGCGTCCATGGCAGCATGAACAAAATCCAAACAATGTTGTATGGGGCGGATGGGCTCGAATGGCTTTACCCTTAACTGAACAACTTCGCCTTGTTCATGTTGCTCGTCCTCTTATTGGCCAACGAGCTCCCGATGAAGTCACCGCTGATCTAACAATAACCCTTCCATCACGAAAAGATCTTCGACAAGAATGGGAAAGACTTCATCGACATGATATCCTTTTCTTGGTTACTGTTGCGCCTTTGGTTAAAGTTCAAACTCGATTTGATCCTCGAAAACCTTTTAAAAATCAAATAAAAATCGTTGCTGTTCGTGGATGTGAAGTTGATGGACTTATTGATAATGAAGGAAAAGTTATTGAAGAAATGGAACACCGTGAAGCTCTTAAAACTTTAACCGGGGATGTACGAAAATATCGAGTTTGGTTGGATCCAAATCAATATTTCCTTGATCAAAATAACGATCAAGCTGAAGTTTATTATTCCTTCAACCTTGTTATTCGCCGAGATGCCAAAACAAACAACTTCAAAGCTGTTCTAAGCACCATTCGACAATTGCTTAATACTGATTTTGTTGTTCCTCATTGGTTGGAAGATTTAATTCTTGGTTATGGAGAACCTGATTCAGCTCATTATTCAAAATTAGCTTCACCCATAGCATCAATTGATTTCAATGATACTTTTCTTTCAAAACAACATTTAATTAATGCATTCCCAGGTAAAACTATTACCGGACTTGAAGGTGCTGAATCACTCAAAGATGCTGGATATGTTCTTACTTTTAATGAACTCGTTCCTCAACATAATATCCCTGAAGGCCATCAAAAAGATACTTCCATTGTCGCGAAACCATACGAGCGATATTCAAATGTAACAAAAATAGGTGGTGATTATCGTCGAAATAAAATCCAATTTACACCAGCCCAAATTGAAGCAATCAAATCTGGAACTGAACCAGGCCTTACTGTGGTTGTTGGTCCACCAGGTACTGGTAAAACTGATGTTGCGGTTCAAATTATCTCAAATATTTATCATAATTGGCCTGAACAACGAACATTGATTGTAACTCATTCGAATCAAGCATTAAATCAATTATTTGAAAAGATTATTGCTTTAAATGTTGATGAACGCCATTTACTTCGACTTGGTCATGGTGAAGAAGCATTAGAAACTGATAAAGATTTTAGTCGATATGGTCGAGTTAATTATGTTTTACAACATCGTTTGGAATTGTTAAAAGAAGTTGAAAAACTCAAGGAAACTCTTGGAGAACATGGCGATGTTGGATATTCTTGCGAAACAGCCGGACAATTTTATCGTTTTGTTGTTTGTCGACTTTGGAATAGTTTTAATGAAAGCGCTGAAAAGACTTCAAAGGAAAATCCTGCTTTTATTGCTGATAATTTTCCATTTATCAAATTCTTTGAATCCAACGAAACTTTGTTTGAAAAGACTGATTTCAACGCAGATTTGGATGTTGCAAAAAGTTGTTGGAAAATTTTATCAGATAAATTTGCAAAATTGGAAGAATTTCGCGCTTTTGAATTGCTTCGAAATGGCAAAGATCGAACTGAATATTTATTAGTAAGTTTTTATATAAATAATTAGGATAGAAATTAATAATATTTTTTTAGGTAAAAGAAGCAAAAATTATTGCAATGACTTGCACCCATGCTGCCCTCCGACGAAAGGATCTTGTTGATATTGGTTTCCGATATGATAATATTCTCATGGAAGAATCAGCCCAAATTCTTGAAGTTGAAACATTTATTCCACTTTTGCTTCAAGTAAGTTTTTTTCATTTATTCTTTGAAGAAATATTTAACCACCTTAATTTTAGGACCCCCGAGATGGCAGAAATCGTTTAAAGCGATGGATTATGATTGGTGATCATCACCAACTTCCACCAATCGTCCAAAATATTACCTTCCAAAAATATTCAAATATGGAACAAAGCCTTTTTGCTCGATTTGTTCGATATGGAGTTCCTCACATTCAATTGGATGCTCAAGGTCGAGCTCGGCCTGAAATTGCTTCACTTTATAATTGGCGGTATAAATCTCTTCACGATCTCGAACACGTTAAACTTGGCCCATATCAATTCCAAAATCCAGGATTTCATTTTAATTTCCAACTTATTGATGTTCCAGATTTTAATGGAGTTGGTGAATCAACTCCCAGTCCATTCTTTTATCAAAATCTCGGCGAAGCTGAATATGCAGCGGCTTTGTTTATTTACATGAGAGTTCTTGGTTATCCAGCTGAAAAAATTTCCATTCTTACAACTTACAATGGTCAAGTTTCACTTATTAGAGATGTCATTCAAAAACGATGCGGTGAAAATCCTCTTATTGGATTTCCTCATAAGGTTAGCTTCCCCATATTTAGTAGCTTTTTCATAACCCCTTTCATTTTTTTAGATCTCAACAGTTGATAAATTTCAAGGTCAACAAAACGATTATATTATTTTATCCCTTGTTCGAACTAATCATGTTGGACATCTTCGTGATGTTCGACGTCTTATTGTGGCTTTATCTCGAGCTCGCCTGGGCTTGTATGTTTTGGGCCGAGTTAATCTATTCCGTAATTGCTTTGAACTTACACCCGCTTTTAATCAACTTTGTCAAAAACCATTAAAACTTGGAATACTTCCTTCGGAATTATACGGTACTGAAAGATTATCAGAAGATCAAATTCCAATGTCCCCCGTTGTTATTCAAGATGCAGATCATATGGTTCGATTCAGTCATGAATTTTATGTTAATAATTTGGAATTCATTACTACTTGTTATCAACAAGAAATGGAAGTTAAACGAGCAAAGGAAAGAGAAAATAAACCTGATGATGTTGAAATGGAGCAAGAAGAGGAAGTTGAAGAAGAACCACAAGCTCCCGTTGAATCACAACCACCTCAACAAAAAACACCATCAGGTGATCCTTCAGAACCTTCAGAAGGAAATATTGTATTCGAATCAGTTGAATTTGAACGATTGGAAAATATGCCCACGTATTAATTGTTGATTTTCTTTTCATGTTTTGTTTTAAAATAAATTATTGGTCTCTTTATTCTTTTCGATGTCTAATTGGTTATGGCCGATGAGCTTACTTTTGATTACAATATTTAACATGTGGATAACTTCGAACTAAAAAAAGCCTTAAAAATTCAAAGCTTTGAAGTTTTTTTTCATCCTCCTCGTTTACCTAAAATATCTCTCGCACGTTGCATTTTATTTTTTGATTGCGATTCTCAAATTTTTCATGCAACTTTCCTATCATATTTTTTATTATTTGAAGTTTGAGTTTTGCAAGCTAAAATATTGAATAATTTTTAGATGTCACTCTCTCGATTAGCTTTGACTCCATTACGTATTCGTGTGCCACTTTTGGCAAAATCTATGGCAGGATCATTATCTTTTACACCTGGACATCGTTTTGCTGGAAGTGATACCGTTGTTGCAGCTGCTTCTCCAACTACTACTACTTATCAACTTGGTAAACATATGGGTGGTCATGCTCTTCATTTTAAAATTGAACGATATTTTGCTGCTGCAATGTTACCTTTGTTCCCAGCTGCATATTTTATTCATGGACCTGTAATGGATGCTCTCCTTACTGTTGCTCTTGCTCTTCATATTCATTGGTAAGCATTGGTTTTTTTTTGTATCTACAGTTTTAAAGAAAGATCGTTTTAGGGGTATCGTTGCTGTATTTCAAGATTATGCTCGTCCTATCGTCCTTGGTGAAACTCTTGCTCGTTTGGCAATTCCTGTAGCTTATGTTCTTTCTCTCATGATTTTACTTGGTCTTCTTCATTTTAACACCAATGATGTTGGACTTACACGTGCTTTTGAAATGTTCTTTAGCCTCTGAAAATCTTCAATGAATAGGTGAATGTATCTTCCAAAACTGATATTAATAGTATAAAATTGTATTCAAAAATAATATTCTTATGTATCTTTTTTTTCTCGCTTAAATTTAGTAAACGTCTAATAAAGTTAATCTTTAAAACTAAAAGAAGTGGTCTAAAAGGAGTGGTCATTTATGTAATAATAACACGTATAATAAGTTAAAGGTCATCATCATCTTTAGTTTATCGTAGAAAAATGCTTGGAATTCATCATCATCATAAAAAACTTGAAACACCCGCGAAAAAAATTCTCAACGCGAATATTCCACAATGCAAAAAATTTTAAGTGACGTGTTCGTCGAGTTGGAGTTGCGAGCAATAAACCATTTTTCTCTTTCATTCATTTTGCTTTTTATTTCTTTCAAACACATTTTGAAGCTGCTTTTGTAATTTCAAAATTAAATGAAAAATGGCATCAGGTTGGGAAGAATATGTACAGAGCCAACTAAATGTTGAAGGTCTTCAAATGACATGGAATGTTTTACCTCATTCAAGAGCGGATGCTCAAAAATTGGTTGTTCCTGTTACAAGTTTCTTTACTCCTTTGAAAGTAAGCTTCCTTCTATTTTTTTTGAACTACATTAAAAACGTAAATCTTTTAGGAAAGGCCAGATGATGTTCCACAACAACCTCCACTTGAATATGATCCGGTATTATGTCAAAAACCAACGTGCAAATCTGTGCTCAATCCATTAACGTATGTTTTCATTTTCATGATTTATGTGACTTTATTTTTAACTTTTAGGTTTGTTGACTTTCGAGCTAAAGTATGGCAATGTGCATTTTGTAATCAACGTAATCCTTTTCCACCTCATTACGCTGCAATATCAGAAGAAAATCGTCCACCAGAGCTTTATCCTCAATTTAGTACTATTGAATATACTCTTAGAGTATGTTTTTTTTGTTGTTGTTGCTATTTTACTGTTGCTATTGATGATTCTGCATTTTAGAAAGCCACAACTCTTCCACCAATCTTTCTTTTTGTCGCTGATACTTGTGTTCCTGATGAAGAACTTGTTGCATTGAAAGAATCTCTTAAAAACGCTGTTTCTTTACTTCCTGCTGATGCATTTGTTGGTCTTATCACATTTGGTCGACATATTGAAGTTCATGAATTGAATTCTCGTGGCATGTATCGATCTTATGTTTTCAAGGTAAACAAACTTCTTAAAACTTTATTTAAAAATTTGCTATAATTATAACGCATATTTAATCTTTTCGAAGCATTAAGTGTGGAATATCAAAAGCTTTTTTGATTCATTTTCGGCGACCCATGACAATTGTACCACCAATACGGGCATATCGCTTGGATAACATCTTTGTTGGCATCTGAAATGCCTTATTTATTTAAAAACACGATATTGTATCCAGGCCTCTTCCACGGGCCGGGTTTTGCCGGCCCGGCCCGCGGACCCTATTTTTTTTGCCTTGGTATCCCCTTTGGTTTTTTTTTATTATGCTGAAAATGTTCGGCCCGGCCCGTTTTGAAAATTTTCGGCCCGGCCCGCGGGCCGGGCTGGACGGGCCGAAGGAAGAGGACTGATTGGATCTCTAAATAACCAAAAGTTTTTAATTTATCATAAAGCTTTGTTTGTTCTACCGTAGATTTTAATTATCTAGCTAATATAAAGTAGTATATTGGTTAAATTAGGGTTAATTAAAAGACTTACATTATCCAGTGAAAATCCTTCTTCCTGAAAAACTTGAACTGGTAATGTATCAACCATTCTAAATTTTGGATTTTCCCATAATTCTCTTGAAACCCTAATGGATTTGGCTTCTGTGCGATTTACCATAATAATCAAAGAACATAAAAATGCAATTGTTACCAAATTCGTCATCTTCATATTTGTTTAGATTTTATCTAGAAAATCTTACCTAAAAAAGGAACTTTTAATACACTTTGGGGACACGAATTTTTCAAAGATTTAAAAGAAGAAAAAAAACGAGTGACAGAAACAAACACGCATTTTAGAAGAAGCCCTTTTTTGACTATGAGACATGCATTTTCTTAATTGAAAACGGGAATTCTAAAGATTAAAAATGACTATCATCTTCCTTTTTTCCAGGGCACCAAAGAAGTAACTCAAGAACAAATTCGAAAAATTCTTGGACTCAATATTGGCCGTCCTGCTGGTACTTTTCCTTCTGGTCAAACTGCACCAGCTGGCGGTGCTACAGCTCCTGCTGCTCCTCAATATGCTTTTCCTCAAGGAGCTCCTGGTCAACTTCCTATGGCTGGTGGACCTCGTGGTCCTGTTCCTGGTGGTATACCTCAACAGCAACAACAACAACCTCAACAGCTTCAACAACCAGGTGGACCAATACCTTCAAACAAATTTCTTCAAGTAATTCACTTAACATTTTTTATTATTATGTTTTATCTCTTCGTTTTTTTAGCCCGTCAGTGATTGTGAGACATCCTTACTTGAACGTATTAATTCTATTCAAGCCGATCGTTGGCCTAAAGCTCAAACTCAACGTTCATTACGTGCTACAGGAAGCGCGTTAGCTGTTGCTGTAACACTATTAGAAGTATGCTATCCTAATACTGGCGCACGAATTATGACTCTTGTTGGTGGACCATGTACTACTGGACCTGGAATTGTTATTGATGAAGAAAAGAAAAATCCTATTCGATCATGGCACGATATCAAAGAAGACAATATTCCATTCATGCGTAAAGCAATGAAATACTACGATGCTTTAGCAGCCCGAGCAGTCAAAAATGGTCATGCCATTGACGTTTACTCTTGCGCACTCGACCAAACAGGGCTTGCAGAAATGAAAAATTGTTACAGCTCTACTAATGGTAAGTTCTTTTTACTTATTCAAAGATGAAAAATAATGTATAAAAATTGATGTGTTTAAATTTTAAATTATGAGAACTTTTCATTTTGTTTTTACGCTCACGCTTGAATTTTTGATTTTGATAGTACTTTTTTAGGACATGTGGTTATGGCAGACAGCTTTAAATCAACACTTTTTCAACAAAGTTTTAAGAAAGTTTTTGAAAAAGATGCAAGAGGGTTCCTCAAAATGGGTTTCAATGCAACAATGGAAGTTAAAGTTGGTACTGGAATAAAAATAGAAGGGTTACTTGGTTGTGGTGCAAGTAGTGCTGTTAAAAATGCTGTTGTATCTGACAATGAAATGGGAATTGGTGGAACATGTCAATGGAAATTTTGCTCTTTAACACCTCGACATACTATGGGAATCTTGTATGAAATTACAGCGCAACCTGGTTCAGCTGTACCACAAGGCGCTCGAGCAATGTTTCAATTTGTAACACAATATCAACATGCTGATGGTAGAAAAAGAGTTCGAGTTACAACAACATGTCGATCATGGGCTGATATGGCATCACAACAAGCGAATGTTGCATATGGTTTTGATCAAGAAGCTGCATCAGTTGTTATGGCGAGATTGGCATCATTTCGAGCTTCACAAGAAAACGATTCTCCTGATATTCTTCGATGGTTGGATCGTAGTCTCATTCGTCTTGTTCAACGATTTGCTGAATATCATAAAGATGATCCAAATTCTCTTCGATTATCAGAAAAATTTGCACTTTATCCACAATTTATGTTCCATCTCCGAAGATCACAATTCCTTCAAGTCTTCAATAATTCTCCGGATGAATCTGCATTTTACAGGTTTGTTCGTTTCTTTTTAGACCGTTGACATTGTTTTATTTTTTAGGCACGTTTTGATGCAAGAAAATGTTATGGAATCAACAACTATGATCCAACCAACTCTCTTCTCCTATACTTTCAGTGGTCCTCCTGAACCGGTGCTCTTAGATTCATCATCAATTTTACCTGATCGTATTTTATTAATGGATGATTATTTCCATGTTCTTATTTTCCATGGACAAACTATTGATGCATGGCGAAAAGCGGGATATCAAGAACAACCTGATTATGCTTCTTTCAAACAACTCCTTGAAGCACCTTTAGCTGATGCAGCTGCAATTCTTCAAGATCGTTTTCCTGTTCCTCGTTATATTGTCACAGAACATGAAGGCTCTCAAGTAAGCTTGCTGCATTTTATCTTTTATCATAAAAAAAAATATACTATTTTTAGGCTCGTTTTCTTCTTTCAAAAGTAAATCCATCTGTTACGCACAACAACCCATATGCTCAAGATGGTGCTCAAGCCGTCTTTACTGATGACGTGTCATTGCAAGTATTCATGGAACATTTAAAGAAATTAGCTGTTTCTGCAAACGCCTAAAATTTGGCATTCTTTTTTTTTCTTATCCTCATTTGTATAAATGAGTCCACGAGAGTGGATGAAAATTTTTTATTTCTAATTTATTTATTGTTTAATTGGTAAAAAAATAAATATATATTTTACATAAATGTGTGGAGGCAAACGTTGGAAGAAGCAGATGATTATTATTAAACAAGGATGTTTTGAGTAACATTGATTTTAACTTTGGTGCCAGTGCCATATTTTGAATGGATGATGGCTCGAGAAAGTCCAGGACAATCTTTTTGGCTTCCTAATGGACATAGAGTGTGCAAATCTAGAAAATATTTTATGAAAGGATTTCGAACAAGCAATGATGAAGTGACATGAAGTTTAGTTTCCTTTACACGAATGTTTACTTTTTTTTGATAATGTTTGATGTAAATTCCATTTTAATTGGTTGAACTGACTTTCAATCAAGAAAGTATCTTACTTTACTTTTATCTCTTTCTCTTTTTTTATTTTAACATTGAGTTTAGTATGAGTAATTGCGAACGCGCTTCGAAGTTCGGTTTAAAAGTCAAGAATCATTTCCCATTTTCATCATAAAAATGAGAGAGAGAGAAAAATGTTTACGTTCATGGAATCTTTTTAGATGACTAGCACAAAGCCTTTATCAAACAACAACGACTTACATCTTTTTTGAATCAATGACATATTTCCTTCAGCATTTTGAATGCACGTAAATTCAACATTATCAACTCGAATTGTTTTACCTGGAGCAATTTCCTTCTTTTGATACAAACAAGCTGGAATTATCTTTACTCAGCTTGACAAAGAATGGCACTAATAGCTTACTAATTGGTTTGTATTTAAAAACATTGTCTTCTCGAAGGCATCGATAAGCAAATAAGTGATCTTTAAAATTATGATATAAATTTACTCGTTTGTGATTTGGGCCATTCGATGTTGCACAAGCTGAAAAGCCCTATTCTTTGTATCATATTAACAAAACAAAAAATGGAAATGTACTTACCCATAGGAACTAAAGTTCTAATGGCTCCATTTTCATAATGAAAGCACATATATAAAATATGAGTGACAAGATAAGTTCGACCTTTGATACATTTGGAAACATCGGGTGCAGATAAAATTGGAGTTGAAATAATTTTATTAAATTGCTTTAACCTCCTTTCTCGAGCCTTTTTATCAGCTTCGGCATCTGGTGCAGGTTTAGCGAAAGCCAAGGTGGCAATTGTCAAAAATAAAATTAACAAAAAACACGTTTTTCGAGCAAACATTACTCTGGAACTTCACTTTTTTGGTTAAACAAAGCAAAAACTCAATGAATTAATTCGATTTCGATTTTCTTTAAATATGCTACGAAGATTCTTTTTGTAATTCAAGGAAATGATCTTGCGTTCTAGTATTTGCATTATATGTGAGGACTTTTTTCCTCTTCTTTCCGGTCAACAATCTTTTGACTTTATTTTATTTTCCAAATATAACAACATAACAAAAAAAATTCTTTGAAAATACGCTTGCAAATAATACATATATGATTTTGTTTAACAAAAAAAAAGAGGGCAGGAAACATGGAAAAATAAAGAGAAACAGATTAGTTTACACGCTTTATGCACACCAACGAACGAACGACCGATATTGAATTTAAAGTGGTGGTTGCGGTTTCTTGAAAGACAACAATCCAAGATATTATTAATTGTTTGATGGAGTTTTTTTTTACATATCCGTAGAGGCTGAACGCCTTCCTAAATCCGATAATAATTCACACTAAAAATAAAATTTAATTATTAATTAATTCGATTATCATCATCAGAAGCTACCGTAGCGTATAAATAAAAATAAATATGAGTAATGGGTTTAAAAAAAGTAAATAATGGCAAAAAAAAATTTATGCGGGATTTTTTTCTCAAAAATAATTTAAGTTTAATTACCGTAATGAAATTGAAATTTTATTAGTGCACAAGATTACTATGTAAAAAAACAAAAGGCTGTTCAGGAAAAAACTTTTAGACGGTTGAAGAGATTAAATTTTAATTGATTTGGCTTTTAGACGGCTAATGAGATTAAATTTTTTTTATTGATTTCAATAAATTATTTTATATGTTACACTGAAACAAACAGCCGCAGCACCGTCTTCGATTGTTATTACCCAACTTCTTTACCAACTATTTAATATTGAAAAATTTTTTTAAAAATGTTAAAAATTAAAAATTTTGTTTTATTCTTGATTAGATAAGATGTAAAAGCAACTCGTATATTCGCAAGATTTTTGATATAAAAAATGTTTTGGTGTAAATTGAAAAAAATAATAATTATAAGGTCAATTACAAAATAAAATTTTTAGTTTTTTTTTCCAATTTTCTATTGTTTTCTGAAACAAAGCATGTTTGAAAAAAGGTATTTTAAGCAAAAAATTTAAATATAACTAATTGTCGGACCAAAAATTTTTTTACTGTTAAAAATCGAAGACGGTGCTGCGGCTGTTTGTTTCAGTGTAACATATAAAATAATTTATTGAAATCAATAAAAAAAATTTAATCTCATTAGCCGTCTAAAAGCCAAATCAATTAAAATTTAATCTCTTCAACCGTCTAAAAGTTTTTTCCTGAACAGCCTTTTGTTTTTTTACATAGTAATCTTGTGCACTAATCTCTTGAGCCGTCTGCAACAATAATTACTAGAAACTCCGCTGCCTCCGGTCGGCGATCTTACTTGTTTTATTGAAAAATACAAAATTGCCACTCGTATTAATGCCTATGTTTTAATAATTACTTTTCCAAAAAGTTATTGTATTGACTTTTATAAAAATTAAAACTTTTCCCGAACAATCTTATCACTCGTGTCTATTTTAATCACTTAATTTTCAATAATGAGATCCTAAAAATTGAAACATGTGTAAGCCTTTAAAACTTTTTTTTTGCACGAATCAAAATAAACAATGAACTGAACCATTAAAAAAAATTTATACCAGCTTGTGAAAAATTCGCAAAAAGTTAAGGTTATAGTCATCGAGCAAGCTTACAATAGTTAAATCACTTAATTTGCGCAGCAAGCAAACCCATGTTTTGCTGATTTTTTATGTATATGAAAATTACCCAAATCATTTCATCGCGCTTGGAAAACAAAATATAGTTTCATTCTAATTTATGCAAATTTTTTAGGTGAATTTCCTATTTTAATATAAAAGATTTCAAGATAAGATACAAAAAAACAGAGAGAAAAAGAATAATAATATGTATGGGAAATAGCGAAGCCTAGTAGCCCTGGAACTGCGACCAAAAGTAATCGAAAACGAACGAACAATAAAAATTAATAAGAAGGAAATATTCAAGTTACTTTTCGATTAAACTCACCGAAAATAATAAAAAAAGTTCCCTATGTTTATTCTTTTCATAAACTAAACGTCAGCGTACTTTTAATTAAATTTTGCGTTTAGAATACCTAAAAGTTTTGTATGCTAATCCAATTAAATTTAGAAAAAAAAATATACGATCCAAAAGCTTAGTTAAAAAAAATTTCATTGAAAATCGTTAAAAATAATTTCGCTTTAATTTCATAATAAAGAAACTTAATATTCATAAAAAAAGTAAAATTTGTGAATATTTTATTAAAAATTTGCATATTTTCTAATGAAAACATTATTAAAAATCATAAAAAATTATTTGGATATAATTGTCTCAATTCAATTAAAACAATTTATTAAAAAAAATTGTGGGGATTCGAACCTATGACAGAAATATCCAAACATCACCGCCTTCAACGCCTACGCCACACAGCAAATGTATAACAAGGAACTTTAGCCAATGATATTTTTACTCTAAATCAAAATATTTAAATTTCCATAGCGGCATACATCTATTTTTATGTGATGTTTTTTAAAGTTAGCTTACTCATAGAGGTAATTGAGGGTGGAGAAAACGATTTTTATAGCCAGAATATGCGTTAACTTTGCTGCAACGCTCAGCGGGACATTGTGAACTTTTAAAATGTTGTGATTAAGCACTTTTTTTCTATACTTCCTTCTATTTTTTTTAAAAATTCGTCAATGCGACGAAAAATTGACCCTAAAGAGCCCTCTAATATCAACATAATTACACGAAATAAAAAAAATCATAAATTTCGGTTAGCAGATCGGGCGTTCTCATTGCTAAAACAGCCGCACCCCTCGCTTCGCTCGGGGTGCGGCGGGATAATTATCTCATGATTATGTATGTTGTTGTTGTTTTTTTTTTTGCGTTGCTTTATAATCGTCATTTTTATTTTGCTGTTTTTTTGTTTTCTTTTTTTCCGACAAGCAATTTTCAAATAAGCTTTTTTTCTTTATAAAGAAAAGTGAGCTTTGATTTTTGCTTTAAATTATAAAATATTAATTACCAACAAAGCTTTTTAAGAAACTAACACACAGGAAACGATTAAATTTTCCGTAGCGTTGGTTTTTTTTATACATATGTCACTTAGAAATAAGACTGACTAAAGGATGAATGAGAATGAGCGAAAAGTAAGAAGTAATTAGAACTTTCGCCTTATTTTTCACGTCTGACCTTTTTTCCAGAAATTCATGTGTGCATTAGTAATTACTAAAAAATGAAGTTCTTTGAAATGTTTTTTAACCGAAAGAAAAGAACTTCTTCGACTTCCAATAATATAAAGAAAAGTTTCTTTGATATAAAACTTTTAAAAATGAAGGTAACAAAAATTTTGCCAAATTATTATTTGTTTAATTTTCTCACTCATTTTAATCTTTTAATAATAATACTTACCTGAGGCTGACTAAATCGATTAGGATTCTTTTTAAATTTTCTTTCAATAGGTCTTAATGAATCCACAGAAGGCATAGAAATGGAAGGTAATGTATCACCATCACATCCAACACCACCACCTCTACGATAATCCCTTTCAAGAAGGGATGCATCTTCACCTCTTTTAACGGATGAAGTTAAATAATTTATTATTTTTGAATAAAATCCACATACATATAATGAAATACATCCTATAGGTAAAATAATCCCCGTAATAATAGCTAATATAATAACAATTTTAAGTATGGTTGTATCCATTTCACATATAAAATTATTTCCTCCTCCTTCACCATCAGTTTTTTTACAATAATATAATGAACTTGTACATGCGTCACATGATTTCTATAAATAAAAAAACATTTTTTTTAAATGAGAAAGAAAAAAGAAAATGTAATTAAAGGTTGCAACTTGTTTCAAGCAAAGGCAAAGCTTAATTATAAAGAGATTTTAGTTGTATGAGGAAATGTTTTTTAAGGGATAAAAAAAGGTGCATAATAAGGTTGTAGTTTATGGTAAAATAAAATTATTAGCTAGCTTCTTTCTTATCTTACTTTCTTCGAAACTGAATCTTTTAGTTAAAAAGTAACGAAAAATTTGTAATTACTAATGTTCAAAATTTCTTGATACTGCTTATAGAAAAAAATTTCTCAAAACAAAACAAAAAACATAAAATTACAGTTTTTCATGCTTTTTAAATTTTAGAAAACCAACTAAATTTTTTAAAAATCAAAAAAATAGTTTTAGTTATGGTTTTCAACTAACCTGTATTTTTTCCACCACCGGTTTTGCGAAAACCTTTTTAAAATAAAAACATAAAATTTGTAAAATAATTACGTGTCGAAATTCACGAAACATTACTTCTTCTTTAAAAAATATTTAAAGGAAGTCTGAAAAAAAAAGAAGTTAAAAAGCTTAAATTTTTAATGTCTTTAGAAAAAAAAAAGAATTCCAAATGAGCGCAGGTAGTTAGTTAGTTATTTAGGGAATGTCAAAAAAGAAAAAAGGCACGTAAAAAATGGAAGCATTTTTTATTTATTTAAAATTTGGCATAGCTTTATTATTTTAGAGATTAAAACAAAAAATAAACACATTAACACCCGCAAAAAAAAATAGAAATGAATAAAATAACAAATTTCAGAAAAGTCAGTTCCAAAAAAATAAAAAAACAAATGCGACCCTCGGGAAAAAAAGAAAGAAAGATGAGATGAAGAAGAGTAAAGAGAAGAGAATATTAATTCTTATTTTTTTACACGTATCATTTTTTTTTTTTTGCAATGGCATCCATGTCAGCTTAATTTAATTTTGAAGAATTCAATGTTTTGTTTCAAAGGTTAAGGTTCATTCATAGTGGATAAATAAATGTTTTTTTAGTACAAGGAAAATAAGTTTAGATTCGAGGGAGTTTGGGAAGAAAACTTTACTTCAAAATAAAATGAAAGTAGTTATAAAAAGGTACTACTCTTAAAAATGAAAAATGTTTATTAAAGTTTTTAGCTCTAAAAAATTAGCTATAACTCAAACCAACAAAATTAGAAAACTTTTTTATGGTTCTCAATGGCGTTCTATTATACCAATTTTTTTTATTTAAAAAAACCTAAATTCAAACGACCATAAAAAATTACACGTCTTTAAAATGCAATTTTTTAAAAGTGTGTAGTAAAAGGAAATAAGTGTTAAACACCATCACACTAACAACAACATACACAATTTTCTATTTGACCCCAAATGCCGCCGCCATCCTCGTCACACTGCCTTTTTTGATTAACATTTTTTTATTTTTCTCGCGCTGTTCAAAAATCTTTTTTTTTTATTATTTTCCTAAAAAAGGTGTTATTTCCGGCTATAAAAAAAACACTAAAGTATAAAAGTATTTCTTTTTTTTTTAAAAAGCTCTAAAAAAGTGTTTATTGCTTTGCATGGAAGGCTGCTCTTTTGTTTCTCTATCCCTTAGGCAGAAAAACCCAGTAGGTAGCCGCCCTGAAAAAAAGCTACTCCTTGTTGCTGTTGTCCGCCGCCTTTGCTTGCTTCTTTCTCGTTGTTGAATATCTCTGTTTTTTTTCTTCGCTTTTAAAAACATTTTAAAGTTTCAATGCTTTTTAAATCTCGTCGGGGAAAAAATATTAAAAAATAAAAACAAATAAGCAAATTCGAGCTGGTTTGAAGTCTTTAATATTTTTTTTGCAACCAATTGTTGTTTATCTGTTTTTAAAAAGAATCTTTAAAGGACCCTGTTCATTTGATCTTTTTTTCAAACTCGCGTTTGATTATTCCCTCATGCCGCAATATTGCAGAGTCCGTAAAGTACAGTAATTTGACCGTAAAATTACTGTACATTACGGTACTTTACGGGCTTTGCAATATTGCGGCATGAGGGAATAATCAAACGCGAGTTTGAAAAAAAGATCAAATGAACAGGGTCCTTTAAAATGCATATTTTTTTATTGATAAATAAATATGTTTCGAAATGGTGATTACTACTGTAATAAACTTCAAGTTTTAAACATTTTCATTTTCAAAATTTTTTTTCGTGGCTTAAAAAACAACAAGTAACAACTTATAAGTTATAACTATCAATCCAAACAAAAAAATAAACAATTGGTTGAAACAAATATGGTTTCGTTTTAACTATTTTAATTCTGTCATACATTCTTTTGGATAAACGATAATATTCAGGGATAATCAAATTTTTGAATTAATGAAGCTTGTTTAAGAGATTTGGTAAAATCAGTTTGGAAGACAGTGTTTATGTTTCGCTTAAATTTAACATAAACAAGACTATGATGATCGAGATTTTTCTAAAAATAGTAAAATTAGATATTTTTGAAATTCATGATTTTTCAAAGTAAGAAATGATGATTGATAATTAATTTTCATTATCCGTATTTCTTTTAAAAGCAGCTTACATTTAAAAAGGTACTTTTGCACTTACGTGACCAAGCTTTCTTTTTCTTTTTTTTTGGCGTTTTTTTTTGATCTTTAAGATTATTTATAGGATCTGGATCATTAAGAATCTTTTTAGGTTCTGGATCTTTAATGACCTTTAAAGGTTCTGAATCCTTAAGAACCTTTATTGGTTCTTGGATCCTTTATAGGTTCTGGATCTCTAAGAATCCTTTTGGGTTCTTGATCTTTTAGAATATCTTAAAGATCCAGATCCTAAAAAGGTTTATAAAGATCCAGATCCTATATAATCTAAAAGATCCAGATCCTTTAAAGAATCTTTAAGATCCAGAACCGGAGGGGCGAAAGTAAAAAAAACGCCAAAAAAAAAAGAAAAAGAAAGCTTGGTCACTTAAGTGCAAAAGTACCTTTAAAAATTCGATAAACTTTGTTGGATTAAAAAATTCATCGATATATCCAATAAGAAAAATTGTTAATTTTGTATCTCTTTTAATATGGGCAAGCTTCCATGAAGTACTTTTAGTTGTGGGAATTCCAAAAAGCCTAAACAATTAATTACTTAAAAATATTTATTTATGTGTGCTTTTGCAAACCTGATTTCAGTAACAGTAGGAAATGCTTCAACTATTTCTTCCACACTCATTAAAGCATTATTTTTACAAACAATTTTAACTTTATTAAAATAAATACTTTGTAAATTTAAGTTTGTTAAAATTTTACATTCATTTGAAGTAATTTTTTGATGGGATAAATAAAGATGTTTGATATGTAAATGAATTTTAAATAAAAGTTGAGAGAAGATTGAAGCATTTTTTGATGAAATATTCATAGAATTTGTGACAACTATTTTTTCTATTTCTTTAAAATTAAAATTTTTTGAAGAAATATACAATGATTCAAGAGAATAATAAGGTTTTTGTTGTTGATTTGATTTAAGTAAAGTAAAATTATGACAAAAAACTATTTTCCTTTGTAAGAAAAAATATTTGCAACTTTGATAAAGTTTTAATGAACTTTTTTCACATTTTGAAATATAATAAATTAATGGCAAAGGCAATGAGAAGCATTGAGATGAACCATTTTTCAAGGATCTTGAACCCAATGGTTTGAGATTATGCTTTCTTCTTAGCTTTAAACATTTATTAATAAACCAACATTTTATAAACTTTGTTGCCATTCGAAAAGCTGGAAAGTAACTCCATTCTAAATTCAATAACAACTTTCGAGTTATCTAAAAATTTATTAAACTTTTGTTGCTCTTTTAATTTTTTAGTAACTTACAAACGCATTTGTTTTACGAACGACATTTTTTAAAGCTCCATAATTATTTCTATCAAATTCAATGGGATCATTCCTTTTTGGATTTTTTTTCCGATCTTGTCGTTTCAATTCTTCTTGAAATTCATTTTGCATTTGTAAGTCTTCAAGAAAAAGTCGAGAAAAACGAAATAAAACATTCAAGAGTCGTCGCTTTTCATTTTCATGCGTTTTTAAAAATCCCAAATAAACTTTCCATAATTGTAAATTTCCAGGACTTTTACCAATCCAACATTCAAAATTTTCCATAATCAAATCTTTGTCGTTTGTTTCTTCCAAAGCTTTGAGCCAATCTGATGGCGTTGAATTTGGTGAAGAAACAACTGCATCAATTCTTTTATATACCATTAAAGAATGTTTGTATTTTTGTAAAATTTCTGAGGATAGTGGAGCTTCTGAAAGCTGCTTTTATAAAACAACATTAACGAAAGAAGGGAATTCAACCGGGTAAACTAAAGATTTACCTGATGTTTTACTAATGTAACAATAAACTCTTTCTAAATTATCATGAGGATAAATTAAAAACTGTTGTAATACTTTAACCATATAGTCATCAGACATACCAGGTATTTTAATCAAAGGTTTATTGATATCAGAATATTTTATAGTTCGTCCACATTTTCCTTCCTAAAATTAATTTGGATATACGGCTTGGTTTTATTTTGTCTTTCCTTCTTACCTCAAATGTAAAAACATCATATGAGACAAAATCCTTATAATAAAAATGTGAGCTTGCCATTAATTTAATTTTTTCAATTCGAACATCCTCATTTTTAGATGAATGATCTGGATAGGTTCGTATCATTTCCTTCCTAAATTATTATTTTAAATGCTTTCATGAATTTTATTTACTTTACCTTATCCACAAAAGCCATAATTCAGGAATAAGCGTATATTTTTCCGAGAAGCTTTGAAAAAGTTTACGAACTTGAACCAAAGTAGTAGCGGCTTCAATATTGGTTATCAATTTCCTCACTTCAAAATCATATTTTGGAGATGATGGAAAAGTTATTGCTGCTTGCGCCATTTTAGATGAAGATATTTGAAGAGAGTTGCAAAAAAATGAAGAAAATTTATATGTAGGGAAAATTTGTCAGTTTAGTGAAGAACAATTTACATATGTACATATTTGATCACGCATCATTGTATGTATGCATTTTGTTTCAATTATTATTTTAAGGCATTATCATTGATCTCTCTAGATAGAGAGAGAGAGCTTGGTCAAAACAAAGGCAAAAAACAATGATGCAATAAAGTCAGTCAGCTAATCAATAAATTAATTTTAAAAATGTAATATTAGAATCTTCCATAAATCCTTATTCTAATTCTCTTTGTCAGTTTACATGCGCAGCAGCTAAAGGTTGGGAAAACAAAATCTAACAGCGTAATACAGAAAGCATTTTTAAAATAAGGAAACAACAACGATCGCGAAGACTTTACCAAAATCATTATTGATGTTTCCATTTTTTTAAATGTCCTCTTTCATGATAAAAACCATCCTTGTCAAAGTTCATCGCGCTGTACATAACATTTTCAAAAAAGATAGCACAAAAATACAAATTCACATTTATTTATTCTTTAAAGTTTAAACACAAACACATTTATCAAATACATGTAAACTACAAAGTAAGAATTTTCAAGAAATGAAAGATTGAAGTTCTGAAGCTGATTGAAATTCAGTACTATAAACTTTTAAAAGATGAGCAAATTGAGCGATCGTTAAACGAACTGATGAACGTTCGAGTGGAGCAAAATGTTTTTGATATTCTTCTTTATCGATGGCACCGGTTTGAATCAAATATTGAAGAACACGAGAAACCAATTCTTGAGTTAAAGTAAGATCACCAATAGCAACCATCAAATTGTATGCAACCGTTGGAGAATCTTTCATTGCTTCACTTCGGTGTTCAGCCAACCATTCAAAAGCTTTCTGAAATTGAAATTTTTTTATAAAAACTATTAAAAAGAACATACTCTTCTTTGTTCATCTAAACCATATCTTTCCAAAACACTTCCAATCCGCAAAACTTCATTAACATTAATGAGAACAGTTCGTTCCTTCTTTTTTGGAGTCATTCGTTTCGGTGCTCGATGGTGGAGTTTCTCAGCAGACTTTTCATGTTGAACATTCTTGGGTGATGCAAGTTGCTTCGCCTTTTCCTTCTAAAAAAGAATATTGTTAATACGTGAAAAGAAAGAACAAAAGAAGTTTACCTTAGATGACTTGGAATGAGATAATAGCTTTTCTTTTCCACCTTTCAATTTTTCTTTATCAACCACTTCTTTACGCAATTTCTCAGATGAATTTTGTTGTTTAACTGCACGCATCTTTGGTGATTCATGCTTCTTAGATCCTGGTTTTTGATTCTAAAAAAAATATGTAAAAATGAAAACTAAAGCAGCAACCAATCCCACTTTAGCTGATTTTGATTTTGAAGAAGACTTTTCTTTCTTTGCTTTTTTCTTATCAGGATTCTTTCGAGGAATTTGTCCATCAGGATTTGGAAAATATTCATGAACATTCTTTGATTTTTCTTTAGAATTTGGACGAACAAATGAATGAGCTGGCGTCGACGGTGCAGGTGACTGTTGTAACATCTTTTTTCTTTTCTAAAAAAATATATAATACTAGAGAATGTATGAATCAAAGGTTTACATTTGATGATTTCGAGTTTGATGAGAGCTTTGTTCCATTTTTATCTGACTTCGTTTGATGATTTTTGGTTGTTGCTGTTGGTAGACGTTTCATTTCCTTGGCTCGAGCATCATCACTTCTTGGTGGAACAGGTGGCGCTTCTGTTGGTCTTCTAGCCGATTTGTTTCGATGATTCACATTTGCCGTCGGCATTCGGTTTTTCATTTCTTCAACTCTTCCATTATTTGGTGTTGGTGGAACAGATTTTGACATATTTTCTTTTGGTGATTCTCCATGCTTTGATTTTTTCTTATGCGTTGAACGAACTTTTGATTTGGAAACTTTTTTACCAAATTTTGGAATAGGACTTTTAGCATCTTTGTCCTTTTTTGAATCTAAAAAAGCAGAAATTTTTAGTTGACTTTAGCAAAGTCCCAATCAGTATTTATACGGTAGCTTTCGTGCAAGAAGCGAACTTTCGTTTTTTGATTCAAATATTTTCAAGTAAATAAAATTTTACAAACCTTTTTTCTTTTTCTTATCCTTTTTAACATCTATTGGCTTTTCATTAGCACCATCAGCAACATCATGCTTTCGTTTATGCTTCTTTTCACCGCCTCCCATGTTTTACTTCCTTCTTCGATGTGAAGTTTGAATATATCAACAACACTTTTAAAAAGAATAAATATTTACTTATTTTGATTTATGCAAATGTTTACAGTTCGTGTAAAAATAAAAACTCTTTATCGTTTGCATTTTATTAATCTCATTTAAAAAATCCAAATCATCATAAAAAAAATAAGTACTGAGATAATTTTACATGACGCGGTTCTAAGAGCTCGGTTAAGAATTTCATTAAAATAAGGGGTTCTTTTAAAGCGCAATTAATGTTGTGGAGCCTGACTTTGAGCAAAAATTTATTTGGCTTGAATTTAACCATTATTTTGATGAGTTGAAGTTGGAGTAATACTTTGTTGTCAAAAAGTATTTATTACAATGCTTTGTTTAAAGGTTGAAAATTTTGATGTTGCAGAGTTTAAAGAAGCTCGAAAAAAAAAAGCATTATTTGCTGCTGTTGCTTGATAAAATCCGAATTTAGTAAAAACTAGGAGCTACGCGGCCCTTCGGGCCGCCGGCAACATGTTTTTGAAATGATTTTTATTAAATTTTATACCAACATTTTACATACAATAAATAAAACAACTATACAAAAAAAATTGAACAAAGGCTTGTAGTTCTTAATGGATAATCAATGTGGATATTAGGCATATGAATGAAGTTTCAAAGGTTTTTTCAATTGTTTAAAAATGTTTCAAAACAACACCATAGTAATTGAATTCGACCACGTAGTAATTTTATAATTTTGTTGAGCATTCCACAATATTCGGCCATGTTGAAAAGTGTTGAGATTGAGCTAAAATGCGGACGCTTATAACAGATCAAAGAAAAAACAACTCACCATAGTTATTGAATTAAGCTGCAATGGAATTTTATGGAGTTTTATATGGATTTCATAAAATTCGACCACGTTGAAAAGACTTGGTATTGAGATTGAACTAAAATGCTAACGTTTATAACAAATCGAAGAAAAAACGATTCACCATAGCTATTGAAATTGACCACTATGTAATTTGATGAAGTTCTTGAACCATTTCATAAAATTCGATCACCTTGAAAAAATTTGTTGAGATTGAACTAAAATACAACTGTTATTTATAATTCGAACAAAAAATGAATCACCATAGTTATTGAGTTTGAACACATTGTAATTTGATATAGTTTTATAAATATTTCATAAAATGAAGAGAACGGCCGGAAAAGCAGTCGAAACCACTTAGCCTGATGTGATAGCCAAAGTTTCCAATGGTACACTACAAAGCAAAATTTTTTTGATAGCCAAATCAGGTTTTTGCGCGTGAGCTTAAATAGAGAGAGCGTTAAGGTCACCGTTTGCGAGCAAGCTTGCAAAATTTATCTGAAGCAGCTTTTTCTTTCTCGCCTTTTATTGACTTTGAAAGCAAAATTAACATAATCATTCCATCGCGCTTGTGAATGAAGTTTTTTGATTTCATTCATATTTATGCAAATTTTTTCATTTTTTCTCTTTTCTTTATCTTGTGAATGAAAAATAAAATGACACGGACGAACGCACAATGAAAATTACTAGGAAGGATTGCTGCTTAAAGGTTGAGCATAGGATAATAAAATAATGAAGGGCGAGATTGCAATATTTATCTTTTAAAATTTTAACCATCAAAAATTTATGGAAGTAAAATAAAAATTTTTTATTATTATTAATTTATGCAAATATGTATGTCTTTGATTTGAAAAAAAGTACCCATAAAAAGTGATAAAAAACAATAAATCAAGATAACCAAAAATATTATCTAATTATTAAGAGCTTTTACAATAATGATACAGTACGATGTCTTTGATTAAATCGTTTATCACCATTATTTACATTGGGCGCTGGAGATTGTGGAATGGTTTGACGCATATGGCATGAATAATGAGCAAGACGACCATCTTTAAATTTAACGAAAGCACTGTCTATGGGTTTTTCACAAAGAACGCAAATAACATTGTAATCTATTTCAACTTTCTCCGATTTCACTTTTTGTAAGACTTTTTGACTCTTTTGAATTGAAAGTTTTGTAACAGCCACGTGAATTTCAAGCTGAAAACAATTTTTTTTTTGATAATTTTAAAATGGTTACTTACAGAGCTAGCTTTATTTTTGATTGCTTCCATTACAGCTTCTAAAGCAGGCCATACTTGTTGTAATGGGGTATTTTCGGGTAAAAGTTGAATAGCTTGAACTGGATCAATTTGAGTTGGATGCCGTGTAAGTAGTTTTAAAGCTTCTGGAACTTTGGGACGAGAATATCGAATTCTTTTAACCGTTGAAAATGCTTGTAACAATGTTGGATTAGTGTAAGCTTTAAAAAGAATTACATAAATGCCTTGGTTTTTATCATTGTAATATTTTTCACAATGTTCTTCAGCTAATTTAGAATCCATTAAAACATTGGCATAAATTAATAAAGCTTCTTCATGTCGTCCAAGACGACCATAGACTATTGCTCGCTCTTGCATTAAAGCTGAAAAATTATGGTTGGGATAATCTCTTTTTTTGTTCATGGCGAAACTCACTATCATTCAACAAAGCATCAACTGTCGAGGAATTATATTTTGTGGAATAATTAAGAAAATGAATTAATTTCTTTCGATAAACTCCAAGTTCGCCTTCTTCTTCGCCTGCTTGTGGAATTGTTTCATCTAAAAAAAATTTGTTTCAAAATTTGATGATTCGGTTTGTAACTCTTACTTTCAGCAAGAACATGAACATAATCAGCCATTAATTTTTTAACTTTAATTAAATACATTCCAACCAAATCCTCATGAAATGATGGCCTTTCATCATGCCACTCATAAATAACATGTTCCAAATATGGTATCACTGCTGGAACACATTCGGCTCGAAGAAAAGATAAAACATGTTCGCGATTAAGTTGTTTGGTAGCTTCAGCGTCATTTGTTGCAAATATTTTAACTCCCCATTCAGGATCTTCATTTAAAACCCATAAAGAATATTCTTTAATTAAATCAAAATGTGTTGGGCCAAATGTTTGTAAATATCTCACGGTATCTTCTAAGCCATATAAAACACTATCTTCTTTTTTTGATTGTTGTTTAAGAATTTCAAGGGCTAAAAAAAGAAGTATTGTGATTGTTGAGAGAATTTATGATTTGAGGACAAACCTTTTCGTCGCATATTTTTCTTCGAATAAAGTAGAAAGAGGTCATCAATTCTTCCAACTGCATGAAGCTCGCGAGCTGTTTCATCCACATTGCAATGATTATGAGAAAGTCGAAGTAGGGAAGGCACCATCGATGGTCGATTCTATAAATTAAATATTTTTAGGTTAGTTTGCTAGTAATAAAACCGATCAAAAACAAAGCTTTTAAGTTTGAAGTCGCTACTACTATAACCACTCTTTTAAAAAACTTCACCCTTTCCTCAAAGTTTCTAAATGATTACCTTGAGATAGCATTTTAAAAGCACCGTATCCGCTAATTCAAGCACACTTTCATGATGCTTAAATTCAGAGGTTGAAAGTTGAACTAATTTTTGACGATGTTGATCTAATATTTTAGCGTGTTCCGTTCGCATTTCAGATAAAAAATCACATAATTCGTTTTCAGCTTGTTTCCATTCATTTGCTGCAAAATCTGGATATGAGTACTCTTGAGCTTCTTTAGAATAATGTTGTTCAGCTTTGGCTCGAAATTTTTCAGGAATTAATGATGGGAACAATTGTAAAATTAATAAAATATCTGTTTTCTCTTTTTTGTGAATTTCAAAACATTCTTGAAATCTTTTTTGAGCGAATAAACTTGCAGCTGTTTTTCTTTTAACTTCAATTTTTTCTTTCATCGACATTGTATCACATTTATCTGTTAATCGACATGCAAGATCAAATTGTTTATCTCTTACAAGTTGGCGAATATTTTCTTTTAATGATGGGCGAGAATCAAGCTCTAAAATTGTTGTACCACCGATAGCAAAAATGATTCCACTAAAATAAATGAGTATTATTTTAACCATAAAATTATTTTAAAATTTTCTTACGTTAAACAAGGACAAAGCATTGAAGGTTTATCAAGGGGAATTTTTTGTACCAACATTGAAGGTTGAATTGAGCGAACTTCAATGAGATTTAGTTTTGCAATTATTGCAAGAATATACGGTGATTGATAAGCTAAACATAAGGGTTGTTCAGAGAATTTTGCATTTGGAATTGTTGAATTTCGAATTCCATCAGAATCATAAAATTCGACATTGGTATTTCGACAAAGTCCAATAGCATTTAAATCAAATATTGAAACCATTGGAGCATCAGCAGTTCGTGGGGCTATAGTTCGAATCAATCCGACGTTTTCATCCTAAACTCTATTTGGTTAAATTGAAAGGAGTTTAAACGAAAATTTTACTAATGGACTATCTTCATTTTTCCATAATTGAACAAAGGAATAATCAGTTTTCAGTGCATAAAATAATGAATATTCTGAAACCCATCGAATGATGGATGGATTATCAAGTAGTTGAGTGGGATTTAAAGTAATTGGAACTTCTTCAAATTTGTTTAAAATGAATTTAAAAATATGTAATTGCCTTTTAGCAGAAATGGCAACATGTAGCTTGTTGGTTTTCTAAAATTGTTTCTTTATTAAACATAAGCATTAAGAATTCAAACCTTGAAAACTTGAGCAGCAAAGGCGTTGATGGGAGTATATTGGTTTATAGTAGCCACCACATCGAATGGTTCTTTACATCGATGAGCAATAACTTGTGAATTAACAAAACATAAAATTAAATCGAGGCTTTCAATAAATTGCATATCTCTGACGGTATGTTTCTCAAAATTACGGTATGCTTGAGAAGTATATGATTGCTTCGTGGTTGATGTGGAATCATTATATCGTTCAAAATGAATTAAAGCAGACTTCTGACAAGTAAATAATGATTCTTTCGTTGCTAAAAAGTTGTAAATTAAAAAAGAAGATATTCACATAAAACATACCATGAGCAACTGCAGCTGTGATGTCGTATATTCCTTTAATGGAGTCAGCTCTAACATAAGCTTCATGCATGATTCAGAATAATAAATATATTAATATAAATTTTCTCTAATTTTTAGTGAAAAAAATAAATATATATAAAAAAGGGCACATGCATTTAAAGAATAAGCTCAAGAAAGATCGGTTATTTTTTGTTTACAGATTGTTTGCTTATGATTTTTTTTCTCAAAAAGAAAAATATATGGGGTTGAAAACTTTATTTTTATTTTTATGAAATCTTTCTTCCATTACTTCGCCACTCCTCGTGATATTTTATAAATCCACAATTATTTTTCTTTAATATTTCTGGCGAATTTATTTATAAAGATGCAAAATAATGCTGAAGCTTTAATTCAATCGTGTACATCTTCATTGATGATGACGATTCGACAATTTACTGATGATCAATTACAAATTTTATTAACTGATGATGCACGCATTGATTCAATGATTGATAATCTTCCCCAAGTAATTTTTCTTCTTCGAATTATTAGATTTTATATATTTTCTAATTCACTTTTATTTCTTAGATTGCATCATTACCATCCGAAAGAGAAGTTAAACTTGCTCAAAGTAAATCGATGGCAGAATGTAATCTTTCAATGGAACCTCGAGTTAAAGAAGCTAAAGCAAAGTTGACCAAAACTTATGAAGAAGCTAATAAAACCAAGCAAGAAGTTGAAGCAATGAAAACTCAATTAGGTGTGTTTATTTAAATAATTTTTCCTTTGATTTTTCAAGTGTTGACAATTTATAACTCAGTCATTTTGTTTTTAGATAAAGTTGCGGAAAATCGTTCATTGGATGTCATCAGCGCTTTATTACAAGCTGCAGCAAGAGAAGCTGAAGATGAAAGTGAAAAAATTGGCGAACAGTTTTATAATGGTGGCATGGAAATTGGAGATTTTGTTAAAGCATTTGAAGAAAAGCGAATGTTAGCCCATAAAAGAAAAGTTAAATCAGAAAAATTAGTTGAAATTTTGCGTTCTCAAGAATATCCCGCACCAAATCAAGCAATAACTTCAAATCCACGTGTTCCATCAAGAACCCCATATCCCACTGGAAATGCTGGTTATCCATCTGTTCCTAGTCACATAGGTTATCCCCATTTCACTTAAATCTTCTTTTTATTTTATTTTATTTATATTTGTATTGGATAATTTCATGCAAAAATTTAATTTTGTTTTTCGTCACCTTCAACCAAAAATTATTAACACAAGCATTAAGCATTGATGCAAGAAGACATAAAGTGAATCTCGTTTTGAATTAGGGCTTGAATTGGAGATATGAATTTTTTGTTTTAAATATTCATTATTAAATATATTAAAATTATTCCCAACGGGATTTTGAATCGCATACCAATTATGACCTTCAACCAAAAATTATTAACACAAGCATTAAGCATTGATGCAAGAAGACATAAAGTGAATCTTGATTTGAATTAGGGCTTGAATTGGAGATATGAATTTTTTGTTTAAATTATTCATTATTAAATATATTAAAATTATTCCAAACGGGATTTTGAATCGCATACCAATTATGACCTTCAACCAAAATCTATGGTTGATGGATGTGTTAATAATTTTTGGTTGAAGGTCATAATTGGTATGCGATTCAAAATCCCGTTGGGAATAATTTTAATATATTTAATAATGAATATTTAAAACAAAAAATTCATATCTCCAATTCAAGCCCTAATTCAAATCAAGATTCACTTTATGTCTTCTTGCATCAATGCTTAATGCTTGTGTTAATAATTTTTGGTTGAAGGTCATAATTGGTATGCGATTCAAAATCCCGTTGGGAATAATTTTAATATATTTAATAATGAATATTTAAAACAAAAAATTCATATCTCCAATTCAAGCCCTAATTCAAAACGAGATTCACTTTATGTCTTGCCTCTATGGTTGATGGATGTGTTAATAATTTTGTAAAGTTTTAGTAAAATTTGATGATTCCATGTTTTTGAAAGTAAATAAATTAAACTTGTTGGAAGAGAAATTTTTTGTGGCGAGCACTTATTAATGTTTCGAGAACATAATTTGAATCTATTCCGACGATCTTTAAAATTAATGAAATCTTTAAAAGCCGAATCGCAGCTTCGTTCGAATATATTACAAAAACCAACTGTAAAGTTTTGGTATAAATTTACTTCCCAATTTTGATATTTTTCTTGAATCAATAGTCCATTGGAAACATAATTTTTAATATTGTTAAGGTAATTTTCAACCCAAAGAGCTTTATTGGCAAACAATTTGTATATATTTAATAATGGCAGAGTCATCCATGACCATGGTATAGAAAAATCTGCTTTTTCAAATTCAATTGGAGCAATCAAGAAATGGCATTCTTTTTTACCTTGCCGTTTCAATTCCTCTTTGTATTCCTCCAACACCTCCTTGACATCAAGAAAAAGATGAGAGTAACGAAACAAAACATTCAAAAGTCTCTTCTTTTCATTTTCATGTGATTTTAAAAACTCCAAATAAACTTTCCATAATTCAAAATTTCCAGGATTTTTACCAATCCAGCATTCAAAATTTTCGATAATCAAATCTTTGTCGTTTGTTTCTTCCAAAGCTTTGAGCCAATCTGGTGGCGTCGAATTTGGTGATGAAACAATGGCAATGATTTTTTTGAAAAGTTCCAAAGATTTTTTATATTTATGAAAAAGTTCACGAGAAATTGGAATTTCTAAAATATTGTCTGCTTTAACGAATGCCATTCAATTTTCTAATTTAAACAAACCAGATACTTTCGTATAATGATAATATGCTCTTTTAAGCAAATTATTAGGATAAACCAATAATTGTTCCAAAAATGGTATAAGAAAAACTGATTAGGAAAGTTTGCGGCTTCTAATATTTTATAATTATTGCTATCATAAAAATCCAAAGTTCGGCCAAACTTTCCTTTCTAAAAATAAAACGTATTATCTTTTTCTCACTTCAACTTTTATTAAAATTCACCATAAATGATTCCAAGTTATAAGTTAAAAATTTTGAATGATAAAATTGTGAACCAGCAAGATGTTCGATTTTTAGTATTTGAAGATTTTTAAAAAGTGTAAGTGCACGCCAATTAGGATACAATTGCCTCTCTTTACTAAAATTTTATTTTGTCATTTTTCGCAATGTGAAGTTCCTTTAATCTTAGCCCAAACAAAAAATGCTCCTCAGAATTACAACTTTAACCATTTCTTACCGTAACCACAGACGCCACAATTCTGGAATCAGAGTGTAGGTTTCTGCAAATGCCTGAAAAAGCCTTCGAATTTGACATAAAGTTTCAGCGGCTTCAACTTCATTTATTAATTTATTGGCTTCAGCTTCATATTTTGGTGATGATGGAAATGCTATTGGTTGGGCCATGGCAACTAAAAAATAAAAATAATGAAATTCTTAAGAGGAAAAATCAGCTTTTGTTTGAAAAAATGTACGATCAACTTAATTTTGGATCTATGATTTCGCCTGGATTTTGCTTTAGGTGTCTTTTTCAAATAAACGATTGCCTTTTTTCTAAGTTCCTAAGATATTATGCCTAGAAGATGCAAGGTTTAGTAATGTCTGCCTATCATAAAATAGCAAACAAAAGGTGTTAAATATTTTAAAGGCGTTGTTTTTCAGTTTCTAAATATGTATTTTTCTGTAATTTTTATTATTGGCGATATTTTGCATCTTGAATTCATGCATACCAAACATTAATGATTTACATTTTTTGTGGTTCAAAAAATTAAATGCAAAAAAGAGAAAGCTTTAAAGCTTTATTGCATCAATTTGGTATCGAAAGTGAATTGTATGTAGGCATTATTATCATTCAATCTCAACTTAAATCAAAAAGCTTTAAGAATGAACCGAAGTACGAAATAAAACCTTTTTTGTTGCATAAAATTTTTTTAAAAGCCTTGTTAGAAAAAAAAGTGCTAAAGGTGAGAGATGATTATTTGCTCAACTGCTTGACTTTCACGATCATCGCTCGTTCACAAACCTTTTAAAGTATTTTTTTTATATTTCCCTGTTTGAAGAAAAAAATAAAATATGACGTCGTGATTGACTAAAGACATTTTTTTCAAAGGTATTTTTCGTTCTGATCGAGATGTTTGCGGTCATTTAAAGTATTTTCACGAGCAAATGATTGAGAAGATTTAATGACGCAGCTGTTGTTTTCAAAAGATTTCTAAGATCGCACTCAGATATTGCATGCACCCGCCGCAGTGAATCAGTAAAAAGTGTTGATTTTCAAAAAGATACACATTAAATGACTAAGAAAGTACGACACCAATTAAAATGTAATTTTAAAAAAAACTTTGATCTTTCTAATTTAAAAAAACAACACTGCTAAAAATAATTAGTGCACAAGATTACTATGTAAAAAAACAAAAGGCTGTTCAGGAAAAAACTTTTAGACGGTTGAAGAGATTAAATTTTAATTGATTTGGCTTTTAGACGGCTAATGAGATTAAATTTTTTTTATTGATTTCAATAAATTATTTTATATGTTACACTGAAACAAACAGCCGCAGCACCGTCTTCGATTTTTAACAGTAAAAAAATTTTTGGTCCGACAATTAGTTATATTTAAATTTTTTGCTTAAAATACCTTTTTTCAAACATGCTTTGTTTCAGAAAACAATAGAAAATTGGAAAAAAAAACTAAAAATTTTATTTTGTAATTGACCTTATAATTATTATTTTTTTCAATTTTCACCAAAACATTTTTTTCATCAATAATCTTGCGAATATACGAGTTGCTTTTACATCTTATCTAATCAAGAATAAAACAAAATTTTTAATTTTTAACATTTTTAAAAAAATTTTTCAATATTAAATAGTTGGTAAAGAAGTTGGGTAATAACAATCGAAGACGGTGCTGCGGCTGTTTGTTTCAGTGTAACATATAAAATAATTTATTGAAATCAATAAAAAAAATTTAATCTCATTAGCCGTCTAAAAGCCAAATCAATTAAAATTTAATCTCTTCAACCGTCTAAAAGTTTTTTCCTGAACAGCCTTTTGTTTTTTTACATAGTAATCTTGTGCACTAATCTCTTGAGCCGTCTGCAACAATAATTACTAGAAACTCCGCTGCCTCCGGTCGGCGATCTTACTTGTTTTATTGAAAAATACAAAATTGCCACTCGTATTAATGCCTATGTTTTAATAATTACTTTTCCAAAAAGTTATTGTATTGACTTTTATAAAAATTAAAACTTTTCCCGAACAATCTTATCACTCGTGTCTATTTTAATCACTTAATTTTCAATAATGAGATCCTAAAAATTGAAACATGTGTAAGCCTTTAAAACTTTTTTTTTGCACGAATCAAAATAAACAATGAACTGAACCATTAAAAAAAAATTTATACCAGCTTGTGAAAAATTCGCAAAAAGTTAAGGTTATAGTCATCGAGCAAGCTTACAATAGTTAAATCACTTAATTTGCGCAGCAAGCAAACCCATGTTTTGCTGATTTTTTATGTATATGAAAATTACCCAAATCATTTCATCGCGCTTGGAAAACAAAATATAGTTTCATTCTAATTTATGCAAATTTTTTAGGTGAATTTCCTATTTTAATATAAAAGATTTCAAGATAAGATACAAAAAAACAGAGAGAAAAAGAATAATAATATGTATGGGAAATAGCGAAGCCTAGTAGCCCTGGAACTGCGACCAAAAGTAATCGAAAACGAACGAACAATAAAAATTAATAAGAAGGAAATATTCAAGTTACTTTTCGATTAAACTCACCGAAAATAATAAAAAAAGTTCCCTATGTTTATTCTTTTCATAAACTAAACGTCAGCGTACTTTTAATTAAATTTTGCGTTTAGAATACCTAAAAGTTTTGTATGCTAATCCAATTAAATTTAGAAAAAAAAATATACGATCCAAAAGCTTAGTTAAAAAAAATTTCATTGAAAATCGTTAAAAATAATTTCGCTTTAATTTCATAATAAAGAAACTTAATATTCATAAAAAAAGTAAAATTTGTGAATATTTTATTAAAAATTTGCATATTTTCTAATGAAAACATTATTAAAAATCATAAAAAATTATTTGGATATAATTGTCTCAATTCAATTAAAACAATTTATTAAAAAAAATTGTGGGGATTCGAACCTATGACAGAAATATCCAAACATCACCGCCTTCAACGCCTACGCCACACAGCAAATGTATAACAAGGAACTTTAGCCAATGATATTTTTACTCTAAATCAAAATATTTAAATTTCCATAGCGGCATACATCTATTTTTATGTGATGTTTTTTAAAGTTAGCTTACTCATAGAGGTAATTGAGGGTGGAGAAAACGATTTTTATAGCCAGAATATGCGTTAACTTTGCTGCAACGCTCAGCGGGACATTGTGAACTTTTAAAATGTTGTGATTAAGCACTTTTTTTCTATACTTCCTTCTATTTTTTTTAAAAATTCGTCAATGCGACGAAAAATTGACCCTAAAGAGCCCTCTAATATCAACATAATTACACGAAATAAAAAAAATCATAAATTTCGGTTAGCAGATCGGGCGTTCTCATTGCTAAAACAGCCGCACCCCTCGCTTCGCTCGGGGTGCGGCGGGAATTTCAAAGTCATACGTGGTGATAATGGCAGGTGTTGCATGTAAAGATGGTTATTTAGTGCACCAAAAGACTGAATACAGAGACAGTAAAGCCGTTATGCCCACATGAATCGCTTTCAAATTCCATACTTTCATATCATGCTTGTCATATTTGTGAGGAAAAAACTTTTGTTACTGGAGCCATGGTTAGAAGCAAATTATTTTTATCTGTGTGATGTTATATCAAATTATAAAGCTTATTGATGCACAATCATAGAAAAGTTTATTACCATATTTTGACCTTTAAACCAATAGCATTATTGCAATTTTTAAAGATTGAAAAAATGACATCACCAAAGTAACTTGTTTTTGTTTTTAAAAAAACCCACTTTTCCATCAAGAGGCTCTTCGAAAGTACATATCGCCTTTTTTTGACCATTTTAGTTTAAAATCACATTTTCAGAAGAAAAGTCAAAAAGTTTAAAAAAAATATATTTTTGACCCTGATCTTTATATTTTTATAATCAATCATCACAGCTGCGATCTTTCTTTGCCGATGAAGATGGTGATGATGAAGCAATCGCGAAATAAAAACTATATATTGCCTCAAGGTGGATAAAAAGAGTTAAAACGCTTTTTTTTAACCAAAGTCATTTTTTTAAGTTAAACAAACAAGCAAAAAGGCGGAGCAAAAAAAATGAAAGAGAGAAATCATTTCCCTTTTTGAAAAAAAATTCATTCACAAAAAATTTGCGTATTTAAAGAATCAAGAAAAATCAAAAATCTTCAACGATTGAAAAGTTGAAAGATTTTTACTTTTGATCGCAAAATTGAAAAATGAAAGGTTGGAAACTTTTTATTGGAATTGCTGCAATTTGCACTGTTGGAGCTTTGTCAACTCCAAAATTTGGATTGGTAAGTATTTTTATTTTAAACATTGGATGTGGTAGATCTGTGATCTAAAATACCTATAAAACTTTTTAAAAGTTTGAGTCCTTTTGGTTTTGACCGCGAAAAGGTTCTTGCTTTACTGTATAAGGCGTCAACAAGAAATATTCCAATCTCTTTTTTCTTCTTCAACTTTTTGTTACTTCAAACTAATTGCTTTCTTTTTTTTCTGCCACCACCAGAATTATTCAAATGGCTCCCAGAAGATGCTAAAGCTAGGCTTAAAGAAATTCATGAAGATCATTCACTCAAATGGGAAGAACGTCGCAAAATGATTGATGGAGTATTTGATTCACTTCCAGCTGATGTTCTTGAAAAGATGCCACTTCCTCCTGGACTTGATAAACTTCCGCAAGATGTTCAAGATAAGCTCAAAGCTATTCATACTGATAAATCAATCAAATGGGGACAAAAAAGAGAAAAGATGCATGAAATTATTCAATCACTTCCTGAAGAACAACGTAAACTTTTGCCTCCTCCAAGATTTGGTGGTCCATCGCCTTTTGGTCCTCGAGGTCTTCCTCCACATGTAAGTTTATTATGCTAACACTATAAAACGTTTAATATTTGTTTTTTAGCCTCCAAAGCAATTCAAAGAAGTTCTTCCATCAGAAGTATATCAAAAACTCGTTGAAATTCATCAAAACAAAAATTTTACAGAAGAAGAAAAGAAAAACAAAATCGATGAAACTTTGAAAGCTCTTCCAAAAGAAACTCTCACCAAGCTTCCATTGCCACCAAACTTTGATAAACTTCCAGCTGAATCTCAACAAAAAGCTCGTGAAATTTTATCTGATTTCTCCAAAGACTTTGATACTCGCCACAGAAATCTTCGAAAATTCATTGAATCACTTCCAGAAGAACAAAGAAAACTCTTGCCTCCACCACCATTTGGAGCTCCACCACCTTTTGGACATCATGGATTTCCACCATTTGTAAGTTTTTAGGCTTACATTGTCAAATATATATTACTGCTAGTTTTTTTTAGCCTCCAAGAGGATTTGAAGACGTTCTTCCAACTGAAGTTTATCAAAAGCTGGTTGAAATCCATCAAAACAAAAATCTCACTGAAACAGAAAAGAAGGCTCAAATCGATGAAACAATGAAAAATGTTCCAAAAGAAACTCTCATCAAGTTACCATTGCCACAAAACTTTGATAAACTTCCAGCTGAATCTCAACAAAAAGCTCGTGAAATCATGTTGGACTTCTCGAAAGACTTTGATACTCGTCAGATGAATCTTCGAAAATTCATTGAATCGCTTACTGATGAACAACAAAAACTTTTGCGACCTCATTGGGGTGGATTTGGACCTTTTGGACCTCATCATCATCGTGGATTTTTACCTCGTGTAAGTTTTTAGTTACTTTCTTTAGTCATTAAATTGAATGCCTTTTTAGCCTCCAAAAGAATTCAAAGAAATCCTTGGTGAAGAAATTTACAACAAACTTGATGCAGTTCATCAACTCAATGTTACTCGTGAAGAACGATTCAAAAAGCTTGATGAAATTATGTCAAAGATTCCAAAAGAAACTCTTGATAAGCTTCCTCTTCCACCTCCATTCCGTCAACTTCCTGATGATGTTCAAGCTAAAATTCATGAAATTATGCGTGACTTCTCCATCGATGGTTCAAAACGCTTTAAAAAAGTTCGAGAATTTATCAAAACTCTTCCTGAAGAACAACAACGCCTCGTTCCTCATCCACCACCTTTCCATTAATTGGTCTCTATTATTTTGCTTTAATACTGTACACTTTTATTTATTAATTGTATTTCTGTAATAAAATATGTTTTTGCATTTCATTTCTTTTTGTTTTCAAGATTGTGAAATCTGTTGTTAAGATTGGAGCACAATTTTTATTGCATATTTTCATACCTTTTTAATAACCATAACAAAGTTAAGAATTTGCCGCTATGTAAACAAAAGGTTAACGAATTAGGTTCATTATTGATAAGGTCTTCAACATCAACCAACTATCAGTTTTTTAACTCATAGTTTTTATATAGGCGAACTTATTGATTGTGCTGTTTTTAGTGGTATTAAAACAACAAAATGGCGATAAAAAGAATAAGACCAAATTTCTTCGATGTGTTCCTTCATTTTTACATTCTCCAATTTTTTGATACTTTCTTATAAATCATGATCACCTTCTTTATTCAGATTCATCTCTAGTAAAAACAAATGAGCTGTAAATACAATGGACATAATAGAATTTTTATTTCTGATTTTTGGTGAATCAACAATATTCTTGTCACATATAGTGTTAAATTCCCGACCGACTTTTTAAAAAATTTTTTTATCCCGACTCTTCCCGACTCGAATTTTTCGGTATATCCATTTTATCCCGACATGTTTTTTAGATAAAACAGGGAGTTTTTTATCATCCCGACCAATAACCCAGAGTCGGGAGTGGAAAAAGTTCAAGTCGGGATGAGTCGGGATAAATTTTTGGTATTTTTTGGTGTCTTTTTTATCCCAACTCATCCCGACTTGAACTTTTTCCACTCCCGACTCTGGGTTATTGGTCGGGAATTTAACACTAGTCACATACTTATTTTCCTTCTCTTCAAATTTTATGTTAAAAACGTATGATCCTATTATTATCTATTGGAATACTCTTTTTCACTCAGATATTCGTGCTTCAATTTTTGTTGCATATCTTGATACCATCAACTGCAATCGTCTCGTCACTTTAAAACCCTGTAAAGTTGAACAATATTCATTTTAATAACTTGAAATTGAAAGATAATATAGAAAAAAAATACTTTCAGACTTATGATGGAAGTTTTCTTCAAACATGACCCAGCTTTTATGGTTAAAAAACAAAACTTTGAAAGAAATAACTTTGTATTAAAAAAAACTAAAAAGCCCCTTATTGTCAAGCAAATCATTCATACATCCTAATAAGGTGTGTTAATGGCCGTCTCCAAGGGTATTACCATAAATGGTTACACATACGTGGCAAAAATGCCGTTTATTACGGCAATTTTTTTAAGCAATAAAATTCTCCATGGAAAATAACAAACAAAAATCAATAAGACGAGGAGGATAATAAAACAACAAAACAACAATGTTTTTGACTGTTTGTAAATTAAAATTTTTTATTGTTTGACGGCTTTCATAAAAAAATATGCAAAAATTCAAACAACTGCAAAGAGATGAATGAAGGTTATTGTCTTCATTCTTTGCGAAAGTCTCGCAGTTTCGCGCTCTTTGCTTGCGTGGTCATTTTTTTTATGTGAAACAACAAAAGAAAAAAGTGACGTTCTTCAGCATTTTTTTTTTTGACGTTCTCCTTTTTTTGCATTTCGACTTTCTGGCAAATTTTTTATTTGGTTGTCTCTTGTTATTATTCTTCAAGTTTAGTGGATAATAACTTTATTTTTTGGTGGTAAATTAAAGCTTATCAAAACTTTTTATAATCTTCAACACAATGGGCGGTAAGCTTTTTATTTAATTTTTATATTCATGCGTTTAATAAAATGTTATCTTTTCAGTCAAATTCTTAGAATTTGTTAAGCCTTTCTGTGGATTTGTCCCAGAAGTGGCTAAACCAGAACGCAAGATTCAATTTCGTGAAAAAATGCTATGGACAGCCATCACTCTATTCGTCTTCCTTGTATGTTGTCAGATTCCACTCTTCGGTAAGTTTAACTTTTATTCATATTCTCAAGCACGACTATGTTATTATGATGATGTTTAGGTATTATGTCTACGGAGAGTGCTGATCCACTTTATTGGCTTCGTGTTATTATGGCTTCAAATAGAGGAACGTTAATGGAACTTGGTATTTCTCCCATCGTCACTTCTGGTATGATTATGCAACTTTTGGCTGGAGCTAAGATTATTGAAGTTGGTGATACTCCTCGGGATCGTGCTCTGTTCAATGGTGCTCAAAAATGTACGTAACTTTAATAAGGTTTATATGTGTAACTCATACCATGTTTTTAGTATTCGGTATGATCATTACGATTGGACAAGCTATCGTTTACGTTGGTTCTGGAATGTATGGTATTCCATCTGAAATTGGTATGGGTATTTGCAGTCTTATCGTCCTTCAACTTTGTATTGCTGGTTTGATCGTTTTGCTTCTTGATGAACTTCTCCAAAAGGGTTATGGTCTTGGCTCTGGTATTTCCCTTTTCATCGCCACCAATATTTGTGAAACTATCGTATGGAAAGCATTCTCACCTGCAACAATGAATACTGGACGTGGTACCGAATTCGAAGGTGCTATCATTGCGCTTTTCCATCTTCTCGCTACACGTACCGATAAAGTTCGTGCTCTTCGTGAAGCTTTCTATCGTCAAAATCTTCCAAATATGATGAATTTATTGGCTACTGTCTTGGTTTTCGCTGTTGTTATTTACTTCCAAGTTTGTTAATTACCTTATTGTAACATTTATTAACCCTTTGGTTTTTAGGGTTTCCGTGTCGATCTTCCAATCAAAAGTGCGCAACATCGGGGCCAGCAAAGCTCTTATCCTATCAAACTTTTCTACACTTCCAACATCCCGATCATCTTGCAATCCGCTCTCGTTTCAAATCTTTATGTTATTTCTCAAATGCTTTATGCTAAATTCGGTGGTAATATCCTTATTAGTTTGCTTGGAACATGGTCTGATGCTTCTGGTGGATACAGAAGTTTTCCAACTGGTGGACTTTGCTACTATCTTTCACCTCCTGAAACATTCTCTTCTATGCTTACGGATCCTCTTCATTGCGTTACCTACATTGTCTTTATGCTTGGATCTTGTGCATTCTTCTCAAAAACATGGATTGATGTTTCTGGTTCAAGCGCTAAAGATGTTGCCAAACAACTTAAAGAACAGCAAATGATTATGCGTGGTCATCGTGAAAAGTCAATGATTCATGAACTTAACCGTTATATTCCTACTGCTGCTGCATTCGGTGGTCTTTGCATTGGTGCTCTTTCTGTTACTGCTGACTTTATGGGTAAGCTATCGTAAATATTGGTATCTTGTATTAATTTAATATTATTTTTAGGTGCAATTGGAAGTGGAACTGGCATTCTTCTTGCTGTTACCATTATCTACCAATACTTTGAAATTTTCGTCAAAGAACAACAAGATATGGGTGGAATTTCTGGCATGTTCTTCTAAAGCTCTTTTGAAGACTTTTAACTTATTTTTTTATTTCATTTATTTTTGTTGATTTTTAATGTAAAACGGAGTCGATTTTCCGTTATTTATAGTTTGTAATAATAAAATGTTTGCAAAAATAAATAAAAAATTTATAAAGCTAAATGTGTACAAACAAACAAATCAAATTTTTTCATAAGGTAAATCATCAAACCCAAGAGGCTTTGAAGGTAGAAGTTGTTGACGAGATAGCCATAATTTTGTTGGCTTCCATTCACGTATCATATCATCTGGAATGGTTATTCGACTCACCCGTTCACCATTTTCATCAAAAAATTGTTCAGTTATAATCACATCGGTCCTTTGAATTTTTTGACGAGGGCGTAAAGATTCTAATGTTTGAGTCCTTTGCTTTTCTAATTCCAATTCAATTCGCTGCAAATCTTCTTGATTTTTTTTAGCAACCAGTTTAGCTTCTTGCATATATCTGGCGTGAGTTTTATCATCTGCGACATTATCTTCAACAAGCAAGTTTGATGCAAGTTCTTTCATCATTCTTTCACGTTTCTTTTTGGCTTTTTCATTCGATGTTGACTGAAATTAACAAAGTTAGAAAAGTGGTGTTGTTTTCTTTGCATAAGAAAGACCACCTACGTTTTGGGCTCGTTTTTGGCTTTGAAGTTCTGATTCTCCTGCATCTGCTGGTTCTTCATCACCTTCCTCTTCGTCAAAATCAGAGTCTACTTCTGATTCTGATTTCATAACTTCATCGTCAGCTTCAAAATCAACATCATTGTCAACCTTAAAAAAGAGAATAAAAGGGAGTTTGTAACCGCTAATAACAAACTTCAAAGAAATCCTTATATGCTTCTTCGGATTGAACCATTTCTTTAACATCTTTTTCTTTTTGCTTTTCAATTAATTCTCGCATTTTTGTTCCAGCAGCTGAACGTCTTGATCTTGTTTTAGCTATAGTTTCAAAGTCTGAATCATCGCTGCTACTATCATTAGTTCCATCAGAATCATCCGATTTATCTGTAGCTTCGTTGCTTTCAATTTCTTCTTTTACAACTTCTTCAATTTTTCTCTTTCGATATCGAATTGGTTGACGACGAGAGGGCATTTTGGTAATATCCACAAATATAATAACTTATTTCTCACAAATTAAATTATTTCTAAATAACAAAAGGCGGGTAAGGCTGAAGGTCATTGACATTTTCTTGCAATGCAACTTGTCATATTTACTCAATATGCCAATGTTCACCAAATTTAAAAACACTCCTATGATATTTATAGCATACATAAAAAATTCTCTTTATTAACAAAATATACCTTCATTTCAAAAAATTCTCATGGCTTCTGTCTAAAAGATAAATTTGCATGTTTAAAGATGACCACTTTTTTTCATTCAACTTTGAGTAAAAGTTTCATTTTGCAGTTGCAAAGCGCTTTCATCAAATTTGTTGAGTGATTTTATCAATGGAAGGAGAAAATCATCAAAAAGGTATTCACTATTCAGATTACTTTTTTCTTTTGGCAATTTTGTTTATCTTTTTGATTTTGTTCTTTTTGATTTGTGTCTTTGGTATTATTGCAACTCGATGGTCATATCGAAGACGAACAAAAGAAAAACTTGATGAAGAAAAAAAAAGGCATCGAAAGGAAGAAGAAGCTTGGAAAGAATGTGAACGACGACTTCGGGATGAAGCTGAAAGGAAAAATGAAAGAGCATTGGAAAGAGGTAAGTAAAAATATGTTTTTGAATCTAACTGATGAAGTTTAGAAATATTTGCTATGAAAAAAACGTCAATATTCTAACATAAACATTTCCTTTTTTCAGAACTTCGAAAGAAATATGAAGAAAAAGAATCAAAACCTCATACAACTGTGATCAAAATGGAACCTCCAATTACTCCATCAGCTGCTCGTGAACCTGCTATTCGACAACCAGTTTGTAATCATCAACAAATTCCATCAAATGGTCAACCATTAGTTCAAACATTCTTTGTTCCTCAACCATACTTTCCTCCTCCGCCAATTCCGCAACAATATTTTCAACCACAAAGTTTTCAACAATATCAAACTTACTTGGGTCAACAGTTGCCACCACCTCCAAAACCTGAAAAACCAAAGCAACTATCATCAAAAATATTACCAAAAGATGAAAGAAAACAAATGGGAAAGCCTGTTGCAAAGGATGATGTGACTATCGATGTTGAAGTTGAAGATGTATGTTTTAGTTTTCGTTTTCTTTTTAAAACTCTGCTTTTTTAGTCTTCATCTGCATTACCAACATTGTCTGATTTCTCTGGTCGTTTATCTCGTTTAGGTCAAAGTGAAATTGAAAGTGAAGTTCCATGCTTTTCTACCGATGTTGAATCAAGATCAAAATCACCAAAGAAGATGAAGAAACATGGCAAGAAAGATCCATGGAAAAAACGAACATCATCAACAACTATCACCGAAACAAATACAATCACTGAAACTTTGGCATCATCGAGTGGAAATAGATTAACACCATCGATTCCGTTAACTCGTACTGTTACCCGAACAATGGTAAAAGAAAATGCTAAAATGCCAAAAACATGGCAGAAACGTTCGCCATCTATTACAACATCATCGGCTGGTATTTCTAAAACTAAAACTCCTACATCATCGGTTTCTTCATCTTTCATTGAAAGTTCTTCATTATCCGAAACTGAAGCCACCACTGATGCTTCAATTACTCCAATAACTTCAAGAACATCAACAGTAACAACTCCAACAGAAGCTTCAACTTCTCAAACAACAACAAAGACTCCATCATCCAATGCGTCCACTACACGGGCTTCTCCTGAAATAACTCAAAGAACTCAATCACCTAAAGATCAATCTCCAACAATTTCTGTTGAAATGCCTGTAACAAATATAGTAATATTTTTGTTTTAAAAGATATCATTTTTTTATTCTTTTTTTATTTTAGGAAAAAAGAAAGATCATTGGTTTCAAGCCTAAAGCTGCTTGTCTAGTTGCTCAAGTTTTAGCCAAGCATCAAGAAACAAAGGATTGGCGTCTTCCAAATCAACGATATGAATTGGATTATGAAAAGGGTTTGTTTATTTTTATCATCGTTTAAAAATAGTTCTTTTTACGATTGATTTAATATGTTTTAGATTCACCTCAAAAAGCATCTCTTTCACCTGAAACAACTTCAAATTCATCTCAAACATCAATTACTCCATCGTCGACTATATCAAATCCTCAAGCTAGTCTCTTCCCTATTGCTCAAATTACAGCTTCATCATTATCAATTCCTCCTGAATTTCCAAAGAAACTGGCTGAATCAAATGATCCATTTCTCACAAATAATCCATATTGGCGATCTCGAGCTGAACGTGAAACATACATTCAACGTCTTCGAAGTCCAAACACTGGAAAAATCAATGGTATTGAAGTAACTTCAAAAGAAACTGCACTTTGGTTACCCATGTCTCAAACTTCTCCTTCTCTGCGACGAGAAGAAAAATTTCCAGCTGAATTACATCGTGCTCAAATGGTTGAAGTTCTTAAATCAGATAAAACTCAAGAGTTTTCTCCTGAATTACGTGGTACTCAAGTTGGTGAAATTCTCAAATCCGACAAAACTCAAGAATCTCCGCCATTGTATTAATTAATTATTGTATTTATTTGCACTTAATTTTGTTATATAAACTATCTAATAAATTTTATTTGATCGCATATTTTTTTTCGATATTTGATTATGTTATTTTTGTATTTGTGATTTTCCTGTGCCATAAAACTAGCAAGCTAAACATGTCTAAAATTTCTAATAATGTCATAGCCATTTACGATCACTCATTAGTTGTTTGATTTACAGAATTCAACTAACTCCATTTATTTACACACACATATTTTTCTTTCAAAAATTATTAGACAACAATCAAAACAAATACCAAGATCCTGGGATATGATGATTAATAATTTGATTTGTTTTCGGATTCTTCATCCATTTTTACATCGGATTGGATATAAAAAAATTTCACCAAAATCACAACTAGCTTTAAAATATTGTCGGAGAACTCGTCTTAATTTCCTACCCAGCCTTCGTTGCAAGCGGAATGCACTAACTGCGCAGCGAATTTGCAGCGAACTTTTGCAGTAAATGCGCAGCTTATTTTTAAAGCTGCGCAGTTAGTGCAAGAATGCAGCTAATCTAATTAAAATTTTAAATTTTAAGAATCCGAGTTAATAGCTTGATTCTTATTATTTTTTTGTCCCCATAGTCAGGAAAAGTGTAATAATGATAGATTTAGTATCCATATAGTGAAATCCCTGATGTTCTAGCCAAAATAATTAATTCTAAAAACATAATAAATTAGCTGCATTTTTTGCATTTAGTGCGCAGAAAGTGTGCAGGTAGTGCGCAGTTAGTGCACCAATGCTACGCAGCCTATTTGCAGCTAATTTTTGCAGTAAATGCGCAGCATTGGTGCACTAACTGCAAATAGGCTGCGCCCCGTTAAAAAAATTCGCAGCTAATTTGCAGTTAGTGCGTGTTCGCAGCTATCGAGCCCTGGGGCTACAAGCCATCTCGTCTTTTTCTTTTTTTATTATCATTTTTAACCTTCAAATTTTAGCTTGCTTGAAGCTCATAAAGAACTTTTATTCCATCTTGGTCTCAATCTTGCTATGGTTTTTGTTAAATTTAAGGGTTTGTTATCAATTTTTTTTGGCAGGTATAATTGTTACTGATTACTATATCGTTTAATTTTCAGAGAACATCCAAGCTCTTTAAAATCGTTTACTACCATGGATAGTCTTGATCAAAATGTTTTTAAATTTTATAAAAATAAGAAAAAAGAAAAATGGTGGAGTGTCATATTACCTTTTAAGGATACTGAAAAAAATGTGTAAGCCAGATTTTTTACACTTGAAAATAGTATTATTTCGGATTTCATTTAAAATAAACTTTACTTAATTGATATTTCTTTTAATTCATAATTATTTAACTTTCAAATCTTTTTTAGAAATTTAATGACATCGGTCATATGAAAATTTCTTAATAAAGTTTTCGACTGAAGAAAAAATGGAATTTTAGCAAAGAATTTAAGAATGTATTCAATTAAAGTATATTTAGAATAAAATAACTTTTCTAAAAAACCATAAAATTTAAATGGCTTGGTTTTTTGGAAATTCTAAAAGCTCTTGATTTTAATTTTATTTATTATATCTATTTCAGTTTTGCCGTCAAAGAAACATGTGAACTTTTTATGAAAAAAATCAAAAAGAAGCCAATATGCATTGGAGAAGGTTGTTATGGTCAAGCATGGATTGTTAAAATGGATGGGAAAGAAAAAGAATTTGTTCAAAAAATTTATGTCGAGATTGAAAATACAGAAGAAATAATATATGAAATCGATGCTTTAACAAGTTGCTATGGTGAATATATTCCCAAGTTGATATACAGTGGATTTATGGTCAAAGAAAAGTTTGTAAATGAAAAAAAAATTGAAAAAGACAAATGGTGTACAATAATGGAATATTTCAAAGGTGGAACTATAGAAGATCATCTTAACAATGGGAAGAGATTTTCTTATGATGAAATAAAATTTATTGCTTTTGAACTTGCGCTGGCTCTAGAATATTTACATGGTAAAAATTATGTTCATGGGTAAGTTGTATTTTATAAAAGTTATAAACGTAATTAATTTTTAGCGACTTGAAACTTGACAATATTGTATTAACAGAAAATGGTAATGTTCGCCTTATCGATTTTGGCAAATCTCGAAATGTTAAAACTAATGGTTTACTTCCTCGACAAAATAATTGGTATATGGCTCCAGAAGTATTTCGTGGAGACAATGCTGGAGTAGCTTCAGATCGATGGTCTTATGCTGTTGTTCTTTGCTTTATGATTCAAGGAGAAGCACCGTTCGGTAAAGATGGGCAAAATGGTAAAGAAATTTACGATGCTGCTATTAGCAAAGAACCAAAAATGAATAACATAAATGATGTGAATGCTAAAGATCTTATAAGAAAACTTCTAAATCCTGATCCTGTTCAACGTTACTCTGAAATTACAAAACATGCTTACTTCAAAGGTCTTAAAAAAGACGATGATCCTCCATTCAAGCCTGGAGTTTTGGATTTAAAACATATCGATGTTATAGATGGTGTTGAAGGATCTGTTAATATTGATTGGTCGGATTATGTTGATCTTGTGGGAGAAGCTCTTAAGATACCGACGACGACTTACTTTGAATCACTAGAGAAACCAAGAATAGTTAATAAAGAAACCAGAATTCTTCCGACTCACGTCAAATCTAAGAAACTATTAAATGTTAAAGAAACGAATATTCAAGTGAATGAATTAACAAAATCAAAAGGTATGGAAGATGTAACAAAATTAAAAGGTAATAAGATAGGAATATCAAAAACAAACGCTGCTAAGAAAGTGCCAGATGATGGAGAAGGAAAAAAATTGAACGTTGTAAGAAAAGTTGCAAAAATGAAAGATAATGGAGAAGTAAAAAAACCAGAAGATGTTATAAAAATGCCAATACCTGAAAGAAAAGCAACAAACAAAAAAGGTGGTGAAAAAGGGAAAAAACAAAAAGCAAGCGATAATGGAAGAAAAAAAGCTAAATGAATCTTGCTGTTAACTTGTATTAAGGTTTGCTTTTGTTTTTCTTTATTTTTGATAGGTTAATTGGATGTTTACTTTGATAATGTTAACTTTTTAATTATCGTATATGAATTACAGGCATTTTTGAATGAGAGATACTGTTCATTTTAACATAAAATTATTTTATAGTCATGTCGTCATCCCTAATCCTTTATCTCAAAATGCTTTTATTATTTCCTTCAAATCCTGGTATGAACGAATGGTAAATGATTGTCTTCCAATGATTTGAACACCAACTTTACTCGCAAAAATTCAAAGTGATTATGAAAAAATGGAAACTCTTTTCGTGAATCAAAAATATTAAGAAAATGTTGTGCTCTTCCTTCACATTGTTTTGATCATTTTCCTGCTTCAAAATGGACAAAGTTTGCTTTTTTTTCTTGTGTTTATTTGTTTATATTAAAGCATATTTTTAGGACTTACAATCAAATGTTATCTTGGTAACAAATTTTCTCTCAATATGGTGCCTTTGAAGCTGCTTATTATTTAAGAAATGATCATCATTCTGGCTTGAAAAGATATTGGAAGAATCAATAATTTGTTGAAACATGTTTCTATTTCATTGGCATCAAAATCAAGAATTATTTTTACTTTTGATGTATGTCCTAAATTTGTAAAAAATAAATAATTTATTCTTTAACCTATTTTTTAAGAAAAAAACACTTGTAACTATCATGAATGACTTTCTGGCACATCGACGAAACATAGTTTTAAGTTCGTAATTAACTTCTCAATTTTTAATGCTAACTTTTATAAAGAAAGTAAAAAAATTTATTATTCGAAGATTTCCAGGTCTTTTTGCATATTTATTTACATAAAACGTTTTCAATCATAAATATCACATACAAACGTTCAAAATAAAATATAAAAGGACGCTGCTTCTGGAATTCAGCAATCAATGGCGGTCGTTTCAATGGAAAAAAACAAAAGACTTTTAATAAAGTTCATTCTAGCAATAAAAATAAGGATGAGAAATTCTTCAGAGATTTTATGGAAAGTAGCGGCCGGAAATTATTGTAATGCATTTTGCACGGTTATCAGATTTGAAGTTAGTTCTATAAAAAAATAACAAATCTTTCGAGCATGGGTTATGGTTGATGGGAAAATCTTCTCATTGGAAAAGGTTAGAAAGAAAATGAACTAATATAAAAGGGAATGGATAAAGTTAAAAAGTATTTATTTCTTCATATAACATCATTAAAGCTTATTCAAACAAAGCACACATAAAATTTTACAATTAAATTTAAAACAAGTTGTTATAATTCAGCATCTTCATTCTCCATGTTTTTCAAGCCTTTTCTCACTCAAACGATATTTTGAACCAATACGAACTCCACGACCAATCAATCAACTTTTGTCCATTTTCCAAATATAAATTTCTCTTTCAGCACTTCTTTTTTCTTCACTTCTTTCTATTGGATAAAGTTGCAGCAAATGTATTAGTGGAATATTATCAATTCTCACATGCTGAAGAAAATATTCGATCCATTCAATGTAAGACGACAAATAATTTTTTTCTGCTAAAAATGTAAAATCATTTGGTAATACTCTTCACAAGCCATAAGCATGTTTGAAAATGCTAAATGTTTTGAAATTGAAACCCACTTTCTTCAAGTTCAGCAGCAGTAAATAATGGTCTTAACTTCACAATTTGTTTGGTGATTAAGTATTTGAGATTTCTGACAGGTGAAACTTCTTTGCTAAAATAAATACTTTATTACAATCTATTGGTAAAATTATTATAATTAGTTAACCTGTATTCCATGGCTTCTTGTAACTTTTTATCAATAAGTTGATTTAATTTAAAGTGTTTTCCAGCTTTATGTCCTTCAGTAGTAAGTCGATCTAATTTTACAGGATAAACTTGTGATGGACCAAAATTCCGAACTTTATAACCCTAAAATTCAAAAAAAAAATACGTTTTTGAAAATGGTTGACTTACCTCTTTAACATTACCATGATAATGTGTTACGAAGCTACCAGGTTGAAGGAATCCCTTTTCATCAATGTTTACGTGGCCCCAGCAGCTTCCCATACACCCAAACATTGTATTATTAGGATCCATATTATATGTACAGTAAAAAACTTTTGGATTACTTGGAACCCTTGAAAATTTGAAACCTTGATATAATACTTGTTTCTTTCCAGAATCTCGAATAAAAGCAGCTTTCAATTTTGAAACAACAGGGATGCCATCATTCAAGTATGTCTCAATTGATCCAATTTTTTCATTGAAATAAGAAACGTCGAGATCAGGGAATTTCCTTGACTTTGATACTTGTCCATTGAGTTCATTAATGATTTTAGATCTTGATTCATTCAAAAGTTTCATCCGCTTCCTGAAAAAAAACTATGTATTTCTTTTTTACTTTTAAAAAGCTTTAGAAGCGAGTGTTGTTTTCTCTTTGTTTTTCTTAAATCAGTAATTATTAAAAGTAATAACTAAAAAAAATTTAGACAAAATAAAGAAGAATTATATGTTTTAACTTTTCATTTTTATTTTTATTTATTTACGATAAGTCGTTAATATCTCAAGAGAATGTTATAAATTAAAAACGGAAATTTCAACTTACCAAAAATCTTTAATATATTTTGTCATTATTTTCAAATTCATTTTGAATTTTTGGTAAGTTGGTTCGCGTCTGTACACATGAGAATATTTTTTAACCTGAAAAAAAAACAATATGCTAGAGAAATTTTATGCACAAACTAACATCTTCATCTTCATATTCATATTCATAATCATCATCTTCTGAAATACAAGAACTCGGAGCAGAATCTTCGACATCATAGTCACTAAGTTCGCTTTCGTTATCATTGAACTAAAATTTGGATATTTTAAACTATTAAAAAAAAACTTGCGTTAAACATGGAATCATTAGATTCCTTAGAAAGAGCACGCGGTGGTCCTGAGGCATCGTCATCATTATAACCGCTTGAAACTTCCTTAAAAAACAAAAAATTAAACAAATTAATACAATATAGAGTTATATTTCCAGATATTTTAAATTCCATTTATGATATTCATTCTATTTTGGTTTAAATTAAGCTTACAGAGGGTTCTCTTGAAGGAGATCCAGGAGCACTATTATCGAAATCTGGATCATTAGCAATGTTGGAGAATGAACCATCCTAAAAAAGAAACATTTAAGCTTCATAACTGCGGCAAATATGGAAGAAACTTATGGATGAAGAAACAAAAAACTTACTTGAGATTTTTGAGCCGCTACTTGTTGATTTTCTGTATCTGAAAATAAACATAATAAATTTGCAGTTATTCATCAAAAATAAAGCTACAGTTCTCCAATAAAAATACAATTTCTGTTTACTTTTTGTTGGTCAAAAGATATGGTGAAACAACAACGTTGTAATCTAGCAAAACAAACAAAAAAGTAAAGTTAGGGTAGCAACAAACATGTGTCATAAACACAATCATTTGTCCCGAAAGATACAAAAACAAAGTTGTGAATTTTTTTTGCAGTATTGATTAATATTTCAAAGCAAAAAGAGTAAATTTAAAGAGAGAGATACCCTCTAAATATAAGGGCAAAGTAAAACTTGGAGAAGAACGTTAAAAAACTATCATAGTTATAATTTTCTTTCAGTTACAGTAAATCCTTAAAGACCATTCCAAAAAAACAGACTATCCAACCGTGACTATCAAAAAGAAAGATAGAGAAAAATAAGACTAACAAGTTTTATATTTGAAAAAAGTTAAATTAAACAATAGCATTTATTAATAAAAAAAAGTTATGCTTTCTTATCCATACATTTTCTTGGTAAAGAAGAAAACGAAGTGAAGATGGCTAAACAAAAAGAACTAAGTTATCAAAAAAAGTAAAACTAAAACTTTTGTAATAAATAAATATCTTTTTAAAAAATATCTGCCCTATGGTAAAATAAGCAAATGAGAGTTTACTTAACTAAACATACGCTTTTAATTTTAAGTAACGACTTTAAAAAATACATACCTTTTGGTTTATCATGATTTCTTCGAATATTATATTGATGAGTTGGTGGTGCTAAAAAATAATATAGTTTAGTAATTATTAAAAATAAAAAAAATATTACCTGGTTCTTTAGGAAGCGGCTTTGGTAGCTTTTTAGGTGGTGGAGAAGATGGTGGTTGATCAGCAATTCTTTTTTTATAATCACGTTCTAAAAGAAAAATATATGAATAGTTTAAGAAGAAAAAAAAATACGTTGCATCTTTCTATCATATCGATATTGGTAAGAATTAAAATGATTCCTCGGGTTCTTCCGATTCTTCTTCGTCATGCTTCAAAAAACGATAATGAAAAATGTAAAACGAAATAATGATACAAGACTAAAGAAAAAGCACGCTCTTATTTTACTTTTAGAAATTAGCATAAAAATAAAAAAAAAGAGGTGAAAGCAATGTGCAGAAAATAATATTAGAAAATGATGTTCTTATTTAGACTGATATCGATGGAATCTTTTCAAAATGTATTTAAACACTTAAAAAAAAGATTTACATTTAGAGATATATTTTTTAGGAATCTTTAATCTAATGCTCTCGCATTATATCCTCGGCCAAACAAAATAAACGTCCCTGGTAATTCACTTTACGACCGACTTGTGATTTTTATTAAAAGTTCCTACTTTGATGGTAAAGTTTAGCTAGAAGATGGTAAGAGAAATCAAGTTTCATGAATAGGATAATAAAGAAATCGTCATTCATAAGAAAGAATTTGGCGATTTTAAAGCCAAGTGAAGTACCCGTGACTTCACGTAATCAAAATATTATAAAAGTGGAATGAATACCTTTAACTCTTGTTAAACCTTTGTGAAATCAAGACGAAAATAAATTTGAAGGAAAAGTTTTTGGAAACGAAAACATTTCATTCATTGGAGAGTTGAAGGAAAGTATTACAATTTCTTGTAAAAGCTCCGCTTTGAAAAGTTTATTGAATTGAAGTAACTTATTGTTCAAGATAAAACCATTTTGGTCCTTAATTTTATTATTGTGCTCACTCATTAATACTGGAGAAGAAAGAAAATGCAAATAAAAAAATTTGGACAAAATAAAAAACAAAAAAATGAATAAAAATATTTAATGCTATCAATAAATTGTAAAATTTCGCTATCAACAAATTTCAAGGTTTGTGTAAAAATAAAGCGTTAAAGCATTTTATTTCTGAAGCCACAGAAGCTAAAGAAACGGCAAATCAGATAATTTTGAATAAAAAAAATGAATAAAAATATTTAATGCTATCAATAAATTGTAAAATTTCGCTATCAACAAACTTCAAGGTTTGTGTTAAACTAAAGCGTTGAAGCATTTTGTTTCTGAAGCCACAGAAGCTAAAGAAACGGCAAATCAGAAAATGGTGAATAAAAAAAATGAATAAAAATATTTTATGCTATCAATAAATTATAAAATTTACCTATCAACAAACTTCAAGGTTTGTGTTAAACTAAAGCGTTGAAGCTTTTTATTTCTGAAGCCACAGAAGCTAAAGAAACGGCAAATCAGATAATTTTGAATAAAAAAAAAACAAAAAAATGAATAAAAATATTTAATGCTATGAATAAATTGTAAAATTTACCTAGCTGTTGAAACGGACTATAAATTTTTTAAAAAATTTTTATATAAAAAAAAATCAATTTTTGTAACCGAATGCAATCAGACTGGATTGAGCGGAATAAAGAAAAACTTTTATAATTAATTATTACAGCTTCCAAAGACGGAGATTAAAATGTTGCAGAGGAAACTGAAGATTCATTTTTTAAAATAATTTCATATAAAAAATATCAATTTTTGTAACCGAATGCAAGCAGTGTTGATCAATCAGGATAAAGAAAAAAAAATATGTTAAAGCTTCCAAAGAAGGAGATAAAAATTTCGGCTGTTGAAACGGACTATAAAATTTTTAAAATATTTTTATTAACTAAAATCAATTTTTGTAACCGAATGCAAGCAATGTTGATCAATCAGGATAAAGAAAAAATGGCAAAAATAAATGTTTAAGCTTCAAAAGAAGGAGATAAAAATTTCTGCTGAAGTTTCATTCATTGGTTCAAGTTTCCATTCACCCCAACAAAACTATTCCAAAAATGAAAATTAACAAACGATCCATTTTGGCAAAAATTTTCATTACCTTTACCTTTGATTTTGTACATTTCAAAAAAGTCATATTTAAGGCTTTATCAATCTTGCATATATTTTTATTTGCAAGGCAAATACCAAGTTTGCCATAAATTTGTGATTACTGTGATGTGGCCAAGAATAGACTTTATGCACAATCATTTTTTCTTACATCTAATAATGCTCAAACTTTCCAAGTTAAAAATATTATTTCCGTCACCCACACACGCTTGCAATTTATACCAGACATCCAACAGCATTCTTAGAAATTTTACCCAAAATTTAATTACGTGTAAAACATTTAATTTTGGTATGTCAAGAATTTAATTTAAATGAATGCATTATTTTGGCTGAATTAAATTTGGAAAGTATTTATTTTGATAGAGTTAAAATAAACGGCGGCGATGATGGAGAATTATTGACTGCCGAAGACATCATCGAAAAATTCTCAACTTGTTATAGCATCGAGTAAGACTTTTTTATGATCTTATATTTCATAATTAAATTTCTATTTCATTCAATTTATGAAACTCAAGAAAAACAGGTTTTTGCTAAAATATAAATTTCAGATTATACAGTACCGATATTACGGAAGAAACACCTTAAAACTTTGCCAAACTTCAGAGACGCATGAAGCTAAAAAATTTTGGTTTAATTTTTAAGGATGAAACTTTTAATCGAATGAATTTTGTTCAGTTTATTAAGGTAAGAAAATATCAAAAATTACATATTCGAAGCTTTAACATATTTTATTTCAGAACAATATGGACAAACATGGAATAATTGGTCTTATTTTTAGCAACTTCATTAGTATCGAATATAGAAATTCATTTCGAGATACGATAAAAGAAATGTCAGTTGAAAATCGATATCATTTAAATATTTATTCTTATGACCAAAATAATAAAATAATTCAGCTTGAGTGAGAAAATAAAGAAATAGGGGTGTTATAAAATTTATCGATATTACTCATTTTCTTCGTAAACGTTTTACACAAAGATTTAATCTTTCTAATAAAATATTTGTCCATTTTTTTTATCCATTTTGATAACCAAAACAAATCAATCAAAAAAAACTTTCGAATTATATTAGCATCATTCAAGCAGCATTTTGAAAATGAAAAGTTTGAAAGCGTTGCAAGAATAATTTTCTTACAGTAAATAAAATTTGCATAATCTTCATTTTTAGTATAAATAGTCAAAGATGCGTTTTGATTTCTTTCCATAAGCGCATTTCATTTTGTTTCAAAGATAGTCGTCGATCGCTTTCTTCTCGCTTCTAAATGGAAAAACAAAGTATGTCGGAAGAAACTTCATCAGCGTCAAGCTTTACAAGCGAAGGAACTCCAACAATTACATCATCATTACGTGCTCGTGGAATGCCCAATATGAATTCATCATACAACAACAATGAAGAAGAATCAACGCTCTCAACATCGTTGAACGCAAGAAGTTATGATAATCGAATTCGTGCTGGTCGTGATCCTCGTCAACATCATCGAAGTGTTTCACCTGATTCTGTTGTTGTTTCGCTCACAGAAGATAGAAATCAATCAATTGCACGCTTGCAAAATAATGATGTCATCGTTTGTTGTCTTCATGGTCGACCATGTTCTATTGGACGTGCAACAGCTAGTGATGTGAGTTTCTTTTAGCTTTTTAACTCAATTAATTTTGTTGTTTTTTAGGATTCAAAGTGTGACACTCAATATGAAGAAATCAGCATTGAAAAACTACTTGAAAGTCCTCCTGCTTCTTTCACTACTCATCGACGCCAAGTTTCATCAAAGCATAATTCAACATCAAAGGCTGCTGTTCGACGACGTCATTATCCATCTCATATGTCAACCGATGTAACAACAACTTCATCTCTTCGTAATGGTGTCTATGAAAATATTGAAGGTTTAAACAAGTTATCGTATGCTTTTACTTTGGTAATAATTCGTAAAGTTTAAAAATGAATTTTCAGAGCTCCAAAAATTCCTGTTCATACATATGATGATTCCATTACAAGCCATGAAACAAGCAAAGTCATTCGTCGATGTCGTCCTGCTGGTATTACCTTGAAAGATTTCTATCTTGGTGCTATGAAAAAACGTGACGCTGAAAAACTCGTAAAGAAAAATACGTTCTTCCGCCTTTATCATCGTGTTCCAAGTGGTGCTGCTTTTGATATTGATGCTCTTCGGGATCAAATCACTCTTTACATTGTTTACAAAACAAGTAAAGGTGATTATTGGTATGCTTTTTTTGTTTTGAATCTTTATCATATCTTTCCCATTTTTTAGTCATTTCCCTATTCAACGTTCTCGTGGTGAAGCTGCAATGGGTTCAAAATCAAAGAAATATTATTATATTGATTGTGGCGAAGGTGAAGAACTCATGCGTTTCAACTCTTTGGATGCTTTGGTAAATTATTATTGGGTTTATGTCAAATTCAATGAACATGATTCTGGTGTTGAACATTTTCCTGTACATTCTAAATCAAAAGCTCGTCAACTTAGAACTATTGGAAATGATGATGATGGAGAAGTTCGTCAATACAAAAGTCGCAAGCATGGAAATGAAAGAATGCGTGAAAACTACTACTAAATATTTGTAATTGTAAAATTTACTTTTGATTCATTTTATTTGTGCTAATTTTAATAAATTTGTATTGTCAATTAATATCGTGTCTTAATAAAAGAAAAAAGCTAAAGAAATTTCCACAAAATAATAACATCACAGAAAGATTCATCCAAAAATCAAGTAAATAAAGGCAAAAAATTTGGAACGCTTCACGAATTTGCGTGTCATCCTTGCGCAGGGGCCATGCTAATCTTCTCTGTATTGTTCCAATTTTAGAATGTGTTCGTTTGGATCGAACAAAATGGAAATTAACGAAGTCGCTTTTATTCGAGGGATGTCTTTGGTACGAAAAATGGAAATGAAGTGAGTTTGGGTGACAGACATTTAAAGATGTACTCTTTCTCAATGTAAAAAATGCAACAACAACAAAAGAGACAACAACTCTTGCACATTTTTTTCAACCACACAAGCTTGCTTTGTTTTTTATTTGCAGATTTTTTTTTTCCTAAATTTTGCAAGCTTATTAAAACAAGCTTTATCGATCACAAACAAAATAAACCAAATAAATAAAGCATCAGGCAAACAAATTATCCGTGTTTTTAAGACTCAAATAAAATTTTTAAGCATAGCCACGGAATTGTTTTTGTTTAAGGGGCATTGGTGGTGGAGGAGGAAGAAGTGCTTTGAGATGAGGAGGAAGTCCATCAATGACGATTCGGGTTTGCTTTTGTTTTTCTTCCCAACTGGTTTTTGGATTACGATTGATGGATTTCAATTTATCTTGAACTTCTTGTGGAAGTTGACCAAATCCAGGTGGTGGAGGAATTTTATCAAGAATTTCTGCGGGAAGATTGGACATGATTTGGTCGATTTTTTCATGCTTTTCTTTGAAACCAAGAGAATTATCTGCATGAATGGCTTTCAATTTTCCCACTGCATCAGCGGGAAGAACTTGTTCGAGTTCACGAGGAAGTGGAGGCTGAAACGCGAGAGACTTTGATAAAACTTTTTCTTTTAAAGAATGAGTTTTGCATAATTGACATAAATTAATAAACAACTTACAAATCCACCTGGTGGTGGCATTTGTGGAGCAGCCAAAGCTACAACAACAAGTGCAATAACGCAACATCCAACAATAATTTTCGTCATTTTTTCTTTCTATCACTTCTAATTTTTTGACATTCCAGTAGTTTCTTTTATACTCACCGTTTTTATTGCTTTTAAGGCGGTCACTTTATTGGTAAAATTGAATCCTAAAATCAAGTATCCACTTTTCATTGTTTGTATTTACATTTAAAAAAAATCTCGCCTTTTGTATATAACTAAAATAAAGGTTGCGCAAAAACAAAAATTGAGTAAGTATTATTGTTTATTAAAAATCGTTTTACAAACAACAATAAACCTTTATGGTCAAAGATAAATGGATGATTTTTTTGTTGTTGTTATTGTTTTGAAAATATTCCATTATTGAAGCTGCTTCTTTGAAACCATATTTTTAAAATTCATTGATGAGTCCATTGATAGAATTATTGAAGTGCATTTGTTCGTCAACTTTTATTGTCAATGAGAGGCGATGATGTTTTTTGAGTCCACTTAAAAAGTCCTTTTACTTTTTTTACCTTAAACAAATATAACGAAAGATAGGTAGCAATTTCACGTTTTGCTTCTTATCCTTGTATCTACAATGGTTGTTGATGATGATGATATGGGGAAGTAAAAAGTAAACGTTTATCCATTTTTTTACTTCCTTATTTAGCAAAATAAGTGGCTATTCTTAGACTGTCCTTAAAACTTTTAGTTATTTTTAAAAAAATCTTGTTTTCTGAAAATTGTGTTTACCATTTCTTAAAATTATAGTAAGCAACGTATTGGGTCGGTCTTCCAACAGTTCTGGCCAGCGCTGGCGGTTTTCGGTTTTTCGGTTTGGTTTTCGGTGCATTTTCGGTTCGGTTTTCGGTGAACCGAACCGAACCGAAAATCGAAAACCGAAGTATCCCGGTTTTCGGTTCAAACCGATAAACCGAAAACCAAGAAACTTCGGTTTCGGTTCGGTGCACCGATTCGAACCGAAAAAACCGAATTCGTTTTTCATAGAAAAATGTATCTAGTTGTTATCCAAAGTGTTAGCAAACATGCTAATAATGCATAAAAAGGCATTATTTAAGCAATACCTAATATTTTATCCCAAAAAATAACGATTTTGAATTTCAAACCGAACCGAAAACCGAAAAATTTTAAAAACCGAAAAACCGAAAACCGAAGGATTTCGGTAAACCGCCAGCGCTGTTTCTGGCACTAAAATTTTTGAAAAGTTTGTGTCACCAAAAGTAAATATTTATTAAAGTTTTAATAATTATTACAAATAAAAATACATAACCAAATCACCATTATTTACAAACAAATGTTTTAAACTTTCCATCTTTTTTCAAGCTTATGCAGAAACCATGATACCATATTTTTCAATAAACATATCAACATTTTTCATTGCAACATCCTTGACTTTGCCTTCAATGTGGTTGTATCGTTTCTTTAACGATTTTCCAATTTTTTTCATTTTACGTTTAAATGAATGTTGAAATTTGATATCAGAGATAGTGTTTTTGTAAAGTGAAAGTTCCTTGATTTCAGAAATAACCTTTTCAAAAGGTTCCTTTTCATCGAATGGGTTTTTAGAAAACATAAGATGGAGGGAAGCTCGCTTAATACTTTCTGGAATGGTTTCATTATCGCCTGTTTCACCAAGTGGAAGTGGGAATGTTGCTGGATTTGAAGCGTATGCTTCTTTAAGAATTCGTCCAATCAAATAAGCCCGGGTTGCTTCGGGTAAATCCTTTTGTCGGACGATAATTAAAATCTGATCATACATTTCTGGAGTGAGATAATCACGAAGGGAATCAATATTCTGAAAAAAAGAGTAGTTAAAAATTTAAAAAGGGAAAGGATAAGGGAATATAACAGCATTGATAAAAATAAAGCATTATGAATCTTAAAAACTCATTTCAGATACCAGCCAGCAAAAAAAATCTTGGTAATTTTTTGTTTTCGAATTTTAAAGTAAAAGTTTGGTTTACTCACAAAATATCCATTAAATTGAAGCAAAACCGAAACTTGAAATTCAACAGCTTCTGGAACTTCAGGAAATTCTGGAGCTTGTGGTAATAATTGTAATAATTCTTCTGGAAGGGTAGTAATAATTTCATCGAGGGCTTCTAATTTAGCTTCAAACGGAAGGGATTTATTGTAATAAGTATCATGGATTTTCTTTTGAATATCTTCTGGAAGTTGACGGAAGATTTTAGGTAGAGGCATTTTTGCTAAAACATCATTGGGTAAAGTCATAAAGAGATCATCCAATTCCTTGAATTTATCCAAAGCAATCATATGACGACGATTATAAATTTCCAGAAGTTTATGATAAGCATCGGGTGGCATTACATCTCCATATTCACTTAAAGGTTGAGGGCGAGAAGAATCATCAAAAATTAAATCAGGAACATTAAAATCGCCCGCAACTAAATTTAAGGCGATTGTTGAAATAAATGCTAATCGGAAGAAGAAAACCATGTTTTTGAAAACCACTGGCTATCATGAGTTTAAAAAGGGAAATCCTTTTATAGTAAGGAAATTATGTAAGCAGCTGAGACATCTGCTCAAATAAAATTCTATCATCCATCTTCCCTTCATCCTTGATCCTTCGAATTTTACATAGAAGCAAACTGTTGCTTCTTGCTTGTTGCTGTTGGCCGAAAAGCAAACACAAAAAAAACCAATGAAGAAAATTTATTTTTTTCTTCTTCAAAAAATTATTATTTTGATACAAATTTAATCTCATGCATTAAAAAAATAATAATATCAATTTGAGATCAATAAAAAAAATCTTTCTAAATAAATAAATAAAGCTTTAAAAAAACATAAGTTAAATTATTATTTAATTATTTGTTTATTGAAAATTTTGATCTTGGGTTTTAGTAATTTTTGTGTCATCATCGAGACCCGAACCAAATAAGCCTCCTTTTAACAGTTGAGCTATTGGATTTTGTTCACCTGCGCCGGGAATGGAATTTTTATTAAATATTGCACCCATCCAATCAACTTGATCTATTTTTCCAGAAAACAAAGTTCCAAGAAGATTTGATGCTGGATTTGGAGCTTCCGTCGATGGGGTTGCAGCAGAAACAAATTCATCAGGTTTTTGGATGAATTGAGTTGGCTCATCTTCATCCTAAAAATTTAAATGAAAAATAGTCATTTTAGAATGTTTGGGAGCTTACTTTTAAAATGGGTGTACCTTTAATTTGTCTCATATCATAAATAGTTCGATCTTTTTGCTCCATTATCACCGCTGGTGGTGGTTGGGTTACTGGAGGAGCAGGTGTAAATGCAGCAAATAATTTATTAAATGAAAATAATGAATTTGGTTCTGTAATTACTTTTTTTTCTCTTATTCTTGCTTTATTTGTTCGAGAAAAGTACTTACGAGGCATTGAATCAACGACATTTGCAATATTTTTTTCATTATTATTTCTGTTGTTGAACGATGATTGTCTATTAAATCGATCTTCGGATGTTGTTTTTTCTCCTTCTTTGGGATCAGTAACAAAAAACATTCCTAATCCGGATTTTTGTACATTTCCCAAGAAATCTCTTTCATTGTTATTTTCTCCATTGTTGTTACTATTTTCAATTTGAGGAGGAGAAAAAGTATAAAATCCTGTATTAAATTTAGGTTTATTTGTTGGAGTCATTTTAGCCATTTTTTCTGCAATTTCTGGAATGGCTGTTGCAAGGCGACTCATAAAATCTGTTACACCATTATTAGGCTGTGTTGGACGAGGTTGTTGAGGGAAATTCGATGAGGGAGGTTCTTCCGGGAAATAAGAAGAAGGTGGTCCACCAAAAGCCGATGCTGAAGCAATTTGTGGAGGAGAAATTAATTGTTGCTGTTGTGAGACCCCAATTCGAGCTTGATAAAATGGATCTTCAATAAATCGTTGTTGTTCCATAGTTGAATCAGGGCGATAACGAGGTGATGCAAGCATTCGAATAGGTCGCCGTTGAATGGGAATGGAAAAATGTGTTGGAGAAATTGGAACAGGTTGATAATCATCTATGTAATCATATCGAGACCTTGTCTAAAAAAGAGACAAGATTAAATAATAATTTTTACATTATTTGATTTCTCGCGAGAGAGAAATTTATTATTTTTTTGATTAAAGGGCAAAGATAAAACATCAACGGCAAAAAAAAATGTTTAATAAAAAAAAGCATATTTTCTAAAGTACAGTTAAAGTTTGTCCAATCTTTATTATTTCAATCGAAAATAGTGAAAGTTTCCCATTGTATTTAGGAACTTGATACTTTTGAATTGTAAAAGAAAAGAGAGACATTTAGTCCTTTTCAGATATCCTTCTAGCAAAGATTAAAAAGTTTATAATAACTGATGAGTAAGTAATCCATTTTATAACTCACCCATGGTTGTGCCATAGCATTCGACCATAATACCGTTATTATTAAAACCACCTTCATCTGTATATCTAAAATGTTTATTATCATTTCAATCCGTTTGAAAACACAGCTTTAAATCACGAACAAATCTCCTCCACCCACACTCGCTTCATTTAATTCGTTATTTATCTATCTCCAGGATCTATCCTAAAAATCTTCCTTTGAGAGAAATGAAAAGTGAATTCAGCCATAATAAGCCTCTTTTAGCTTTTATTTGGAGGAGTCACCAAAAAAGCCATTGATTTGAAACTATTTTTTCCCAAATATCATTTCAAGTCCAACAAAAAATGAAAGAGGAAAACCAAATCAAAGGAAGATGAAAAAGAGAAGAAAAGTCCGTTCACCACCAGCAGAAGATGAGGAGGCAGGCAGGAGTGATTTAAGAAGCGGATCGTTGTCGTTTATCGTCGTCGGACTTTGGTTAATGCGCAAAAATAGTTTTTGAATGAAACCTTTTTTTCTTCTTCTCCTTAAACTAGTTCTGCCGAATATATTTTTTATATGTTCTTCATTTTTGCATGTTTTTAAAGAGTCTTTTTTATTGTGACGTCGAATTTGGACACGCTTTTAGCAGCTCGCTCCATGAGGTCGTCCAGCCAAGCAGCTTTCGATGAATCATCATCATAACAAAAATCATGAGGTTGTGATTAAACTGGAATGAAAGTGATAGTTTCTTTATTTGGCTGGAATCCTTTAATTACTAATATAATAATTTGAGAAATGAATCATAGCAGAAAAGGTGTAAGATTTTTTAACAATTAATTTTCTAAAATTTTGACGATTTAGGTAATGAAAAAAAAAAGTTTGCCTTATTTTAGCTCAATAATTATTAGTAACACTGAAAATAAATTTATAGCCAACTATTATTGTAAAGTGCTTTACTAACTTTTAGTTGCTCATTTAAAAAAATCCTAGAAAATGAAGTCCCAAACTTTGAAATATTTATAATATTTTTGTAAATAAAAATACACATTATCAGCCATTTTTGCTATATATTTTTTTTAAATGCGTAGGGTTTTGTAGAATATTTTTCTAAAACACTGCAAAATCGCATCCATTCGATTATTCACAAAGCATGTTTTTTTCATTTTTCTTCCTTCGTTTAAAAATCAAAACAAGCCATATGTACCTACATACGTAGCTTCCGACAAAACAGAAAACATGAAGCTTTTTTTCTAGTCAATACTTTCCATTATAATATCTCTTTTTTTTCCACGAACAATTGAATTACATACAAATCAATTTATAAAAGCAACAATAATAATTAACAATGAAAACAGATTAAATATAATTAAAATTAGTTATGTTAGAAGATTATTTATGAGTATATTGCACAATAAAGATAATAATGGGTTTAAAAATTGATAAAATATAAAAATGAAAGGAACAAGTTGTTAAGTGTGATGACCACGAATTTGAATTTGAGCACCGAAAATTATTAAGGACATATTTGAGCAAGGATTTCTTAAGGATATAAAGCTAATCTAACGCCATCATCGGATGAAAGAGAATCATTCGAACCCTAAAATGGGAGATTGATTAACAATGGTTTAAGATAAGGGTAATAAAAACTTACACAACCAAGTCCTGAATCTTCTGATGTAGCTGCACATAAAGGAGTTCGAGATGCTGAAACTGGTATTGATGGGTTTTTAACATGCCGATATAATTTCCAAATTGCAAATGAAAGTGGTATAATTGCAAGAACAAGAAAAAGTAAAGTGGAAAAAAGTGTTGCAGAAAATCCAAAAATAATAATCTTTGATGAAAGCAAACTTTCTTCATCGTCGGAATCAAGAAGTGGAGCGGAATCAGGAATTAAACAAGCAATTTCAATTGGATATCGACATTCTGGATTTGCTTGATTTCGAAGGGTTGATCGCGTACATTGACACATCCGTTCTTCACATCTATGGAGCTCAAATTGGTTGGGGCTTTGACATGTTTCAAATTCAGTGATACAATTATTGATTTCTAAAATAATTGAATTCAAATAATGTAAAAAAAAGAAGAAGCTAAAGATGAGTAACAAGAATGTGAAAAAAAGTCGTTCTTTTTTAAAATTAGGCTTAAAATATCCAAAGCGAAATCAGGCATTTTTTTAGACCGATGACATCATTTCTGGAAGAAAACACACCTGGTGTAAAGCATTCCTTTTCTGTTGGTTCCAATTTGAAGATTTTTTTCTTAGGTGATTTCGTTGTTGTAGTTGGGGCTGGTGTAGTCGTCGAAGTCGTTGTGGTCATCGTAGTTGTTGCAGCAACAACCTCAGTAAAATTAACATTTGTATTATTAACTTTATCTTTAGCATTTGCATGAGCAATGCCACCAAAAATTCGAACAATAAAACAGAAACCTTCTAAAGCTGAGGCACATTCAAAGTTTCCTGCTAGCCTAGCTTGTTCTTCAAGACATGCACAAAATGGATCATCACATTCTTCTTGAGATTTATCCTGAACGTAGCCTGCAAAAAAAGGTTTGAATTTGGGTAAGTAATGTCATAAAGATGAAAAATTTGAATTGAACCTACACGAATCATGAACGGCGCAACAATTATTTATTCCCCCTTAAAAAGAATAAAGATCAATGGGAATTTACAGAATGAAAAAAAACTAACATCCAACATTTTGACATGATTCATTTGCTCGTTGATAAGATAATATTCTATCCCATTCGGTTGCTCCACAAACCCATCGATCTTCAGGTACATTAATGTTCACTGAAGCCGTCGTTGTTGTTACCAAAATAGTTGTTAATAGCATTAAAAATGCAGTTAGTATTTTTGAAGAAAATCCTCCAAAGTACATTCGTTCAAATGAAGAAGCTAAAGGGACCTAAAAATGAACAAAATCATAAAATAAAACATCCTTTAAAAAAAGAACTTTCTTTTTTGGCCGAAAATATAACAGACACCGACGACGGCGTTCACGCCTTCAAAAAAAAAGACAGCACAAAAATCAAATCGAGTTTTAAAAAAGGTTATTTCTTGGGAAAGGTTATTTTGTGAATCAGAGTTGAAAAAAATTAAAATTTGAGATACAAATTAGACTGACATTTATTTTAAAAGTTTAAGATAAAATTTGCGAAATCACAAAGAATCAAAGAAGGAAGAAGGTTTTGAAATTAAAAAGTGAAAGGTTAAAATGTTAAAGAGAGCATTCGGTACATAGCTTATGAAAAGACATACGAAAGAAAAGAATCACAAATAAAGCAATGAAATGAATTTGAGGAACGATACCATCTGACACGTATTTGAAGGTATCCATCATGACTACTGTATCTCACAAAAATGAAAGGAAATTTTTTTATCTCTTATTTCGCAGAAATAACAAATCAAGCTTACCATAACTTCAAATAACAACAGACTTTTCCTTGGCGGATATCCAAGTTTGTTAAAAGATTGAGAAACAAAATTATCCAAAGTTTTGAGGAGTTAGTCAAAATTGTTACTTCCGCGGCTGCTGCCTGTTTCACCCAAGTGCCTGAAAGTATTTGAGTTTTAGTCATAAAAAGTAGCAGGTTTTTATGTTCGTTTTTTATTATTATCGAAAAGTCAAATTCCTTCTCCGCGTGTGGCTTTCTGACGTAAATTAATAACCTCAGGTTTCATTCAAAGGTGAAAAAAGATCAACAAGAAAAAAAACAGCAAGAATAAAAAAATATGCAGCAGCAAAAAAAAATTGTTATGATGGGTATATTTTTTGCTTAATAAATAATAACCACGTTGAAATACTCCGTTTTGCCGTCTTTTTTTTCAAGTAGCACGCGGCAGACGACGACCCACGTCAAAGGTGATGGAAAATAATATGAAATGATGGTCTAAAAACACATCCGGAAAAGCAGCAGCAGCAAAATAAAAAAGAGCTAGGATGTTTTTGTTTTGGTTTCATATTTTCCGTTAAAAAAAATAAAAAACGTTTGTTGTTATTACGATAGAAAGATTGGGGAAAAAATAAAAGATCGAAAGATATGAGATTTTTTAAATTTTTAACAAAAAAAAGAAAGGGAAAAGCATGAATATAAAAAAAATAAACGTTTCTAGAAATTTCTGAAATTGTTTAGAAGCAAATAATTGTTACAGTAGTTATGAAAATTTACTCCATTGAATTATGCCATGACAAATTTTCTGCCACTGAATCCTCGTTTAGCTTATGAAGAAGCCTAGTTTCTTAGCTATCATCAAAATAAATACAGACATCAGCAGCGAAAATATTTCAGCAACAAAATCATTTTCAACAACATCGTTTTGAAAAAATAATTCAGACAACAATAACAAGGTTATGATACAACCACCACCTATCTACCTCTCTCACATTTACAGATTTCAAGAAGGCAAAAATTCACAAAAAATGAGGACAAAAAATTATTTGTGTTGCATTTTTCCTTCTTTTTTAAAATTTGATTATTGGTGAACATCAAGAAAAAAATTCGAGACAAACATGACGCAGATCTTCTTGGCTCGACCTTTCTTTATTAAACTTTTTTTATATGCTGACACTCTTTTTTTTTGCAATTGAGAGTTTTTATGAGTTCTCAAAGTCTCAGGTAGTTGAAAAAAAAACTTGTCAAGCTTGTCATACTTTGCAGCGGTGGCGCCACCATTTTTTTCTTTATCATTCGATCATACACGCATCAAACTTGTGGCGATCGCCTACAAATAAATCATCATTGTTTTCATTTTGCTTTTATCAACATCAAATCCGGTTGACATTTATTTCCGCTGAAAAAATCAATTCCACTAGAAAAAACAGAAAGTTTTAATTTCAAAATTTTTATTATACAAAAATATTTGTAATATAAAATTTCCTAAAATATCAGTTGAATCAGCAACATTATCTCCAAAAAGAAATTTATAGCTTCAAGTTTGTAGTCTTCCAAACGCTTTTTTGTTTCAAATTTGCATTTTCTTTGTTATTTATTACCTTTTCTCTGCGTTAGTTAGTTTTTGTCAAATTTACTTTTTTTCAATTATGCGTTTTTTACTTGTGCTTGTAATTTTTTTAAACATTGTTAATGGAGAAGATAATAATAAATCATTTGATTGCGATGCACAAACAGTCTGTTCTAAAAATGATCGTGTTCAATGGACAACTTTGAAAAAAGAATTTGATATTTTAAGAAATTTACCCGATTTGTAAGTTAATACTTGCTTTGGAATTTTTTGTGCTATGTACCGTTATTATTTTCAGACACACTGCATATGCTGAACGACTCCGCCAAAAAAATAAATTTTGTACTGATGATCGTTATGGATATTTACTTGCTGAAGAAAGTTTGAAATGGACAATTGCTTGTGTATGGACGAATGAAGTTAAAGGCGCATGTCTTCCTGCACCAAAAAATGATTATCCATATGATTATGTTTCTCGTGATGAATGGAAAATTCTTCTTAATGTACGTTTATTGCTTTGGCATCCTTTTCTGATATGACATGGTTTTTACTTTTATTTTAGAATGTTCGAAAGGCTGCTGGCTGCTCTGAAGTCGCAATAAATGATGCTGCAACTGTTCAAGAATTACATGTATGTCGAGAACGATGCGTTGATCTTGGTTTTACTACTCCAAGCTGGATTTTGTTAGATTGTGCTATCTTTTCTGTGATAATTGTATTAGGCAATTAATTAATTTACACCAAAAATAAAAACTGTATTTATATTTATTTTCTTTGAAACATGATACAAGAATTACAATAAACATTATTCAAACAAAACAAGTTGATCGTATAGAGGTAAAATAATTGTGCCAATATTTCAATATTTCAGGATCATCGGTGCTAGGATAAAAGCAATCACTGAAGTAGAGACGACACAAAAATCTAAAAATGAGTGAATGTAAATATAAAAAAATGAAGAAAGAAAAAGCATACATTTTCCATGTTTCATCTTGCAAAAGAATACCAGGATTTCCGATGACAATAAGCATATGTTTAGCTCGTGTGATAGCAGTGTTAAAGCGCTAAAAAAATAATATAAATTTATGGTTAAGGTTATAAAAGTAACTTACTCTGTATTCATTCAAAAATCCAAGGCGATTAGTTCGTACGGTAGTCATAATAATAACGCGACGTTCACTTCCTTGAAATCGTTCAACCGTGTCGATGGTCATTCGAGGATATCGTTTGAAGCGAGCTTGTAAACGACGAACCTAAAAATCGGAAATGTAAAAAGTCAAAATATAAAAAGCTTACATTTTCTCGATATGGACAAACAATTCCAATATCAGCTGGATCCAAGTTGTACTGAGGCTTTAAACATTCTTTAACATATGATTCAACAGCTTCAATTTCAGCAACATTGTAATATGATGGTGTTGCATCAACTTCTTGACCATAAACACAAACAAATCGAACGGGAATTTTCTAAAAAATAAAAAGGTTTATCAAAGTAAATACAAAGAAAATGACAACTTACACTTCCGCCTAAAATAGGAGATTCACAAAGAGAATCGTGTCCACTTGGAAAAGTTGACCGTAAAGTATTGTTGTAAAACAAAAAAGATGCCATGTCCACAATGAATTTATGACTTCGATGATTATTCTTTAGTTGAACCATTAGACGGCTAAAAAGTGCGGAATAAAAAGAGCGTTCAAATAACATAAAAACTTACTCATCAGTTCTGTATTCAAGTTGTTCTGACAATCGTACGAGACTACTTGTCATGCCTAAAAAAGTCAAAAGAAGTTAGAAGCTTGAGAAAAGAAAACAAACCAAATCTTTCATCGTTCAAAAAATTGCTTGTAACAACAGGACCAAGTTGATGAGGATCACCAGCAAGGATGACATTAGTATTTTCACTTGCAAAGTAGGATAATGGAATAAATGTTTCAGGTTCAAGACATTGTCCAGCTTCGTCAATGATGATATGTGAAAAGAAATTTTTTCCAGCTACTTTCAAATTAGGACAAAAGCCTATAGTAGAAATGACAACTTGATATCCTTCAAAGCCAATATTGTTTGCAGGAACAGAATAAATACAACGATCATCCTTCATAGTTATATCATCAATTCGTGGATCACGAGCCTCATCATCATAACGAGATGAAATTGCGCGAAAGATAGCATTTTTCGGAAGGAAATTTCGCTTCATTAAAGCAAGAGCAAAAGCATCAGCAGCGGAATTTGATGGAGTGCAAACGAGGAATCGATGTTTTCCACAGGCCAGCATACAAGGATTTTGAATAATCACTCTAATTGCTTCAACCAAAGTTGTAGTTTTACCTAAAATAAACAAAAATGATAATGCTTGAATAATCATGCAGCAAACAAACCTGTTCCTGGTGGTCCAAAAAGCACAAAAGCATATTTATTCTCTTGAAAGAGCATGGAAAAGATAGCATCCTTTTGTTCGTCGTTGAAGAAATTTTCGACCATATCCAAAATTGTGCCTTTCTTACTTTCGCGCATTTCAAGGAATTGTACAATTGGTGTTGTCTAAAAATGGCTCATAGATAATTAATTTCATTAAAAAAAAGATAAGCAGCTTACCAATTCAAAGGGACCAAAAGCTTTACATGATATTATTCTGTCATTTCGAAAAGTTTGAATCATATGCTGCCAATTTTCAAAGGTATTTTCAAATGGTTTTTCATAAAAAGTGTAAGTCTAAAAAGTAAATAAACATAAAGCTACTAAAAAATAATAATCAGTTACCTTGTCAGGATCAATTTTGATGCGATTGTTTCGCATTTTACATCTAAGTTTAAGAGAACTTCCATTAATTTTAAATGCGCCTTCATAAGCGTGAAGTTCACCAGAGTACATAGTTTCATCAGCACAAAATATTAGATTATGGGTCATGACCTCGGGAATTTGACTTGATGATAATTCAAATTCAACAGTGCCATTTGTTTCATTTTCACCGACGTTGACAGGTTTCAGTTTTTCAAATAGTGGTTTCGCAACACGAAGCTAAAAAATTAATATTAGATTTAAAAATAAAACATCCAAATACGTACAATTTCTTCGCAGAACATCAAATGAGCAAAAACATCAAATTTTTGAAGAGCTTTTTCCCAATCATTATTATAAATAATTGTGAGTTTGTGTTTGACATACGTTGGAAGAAAATCTTCTGTGATTACATCCGAACTTCCTTCGCTCAAAACTCTTTCAATTATGTCACCATAGAGAGAATTGAAATAACGACAAGGAGTAGTTAACATAGAAACGAGAAGATCATAAAATATGTGAGGTTGGCTTATGCTAAAATCAATATTTTGAATACCAGCGAGTACATTCATAAAGCTAGCAACATCATCAATGCAACCATCCAAGAGTTCATAACTTTCATCTTCTTCAACATAATTTTCTCTGGGAGGATCATTAAATGATGCAGACTCTTCAAAGCCACGAGAAGATTCAGAGGTGTTCACAGACATTTTGCTGAAAAGTTTTCATTAAAGGGACATAGCTATTTCATGCCTTTTCAAAAATTTCGATACTGGGGCTGATAGGAACAGTTGGGGCGGCGCGTGTTTGAATTACCGTGTCACTTCTGTCTTACACGGTAATTCAAACACGCGCCTTACCAAGTGTAACTTGCAGTGCCCGCAAACGAAATTTCAAAAAAGGCATGAAATAGCTATGTCCCTTTAATGTGGATATTTAAAAAATGGAGAAATGTAAACATACAATTATCGGCTTTGTTTTAGTATACACGAAAACGAGAACGTCAAATAAGATAAACTTCAAAGAATTCTTGTCTGTCAAAAAAATGAATTCAAAAAAAGTGGGAATGATAAAGAAGCGATCAATCAAACTGTATTCCTAAAACAATTTCGTTGCAGAACAGTATTTAATTTGAACACCTCGAGTCGGTTTGATTTAATCATATTTATCGTACTTTACATGCCAAATTACAAATAAAAATGTTTTCTTTATTATTCCATAACTTTTAATTTTGACTAGGAACAAAGCGGAGCCTACGGCCCCGCGAGAAAATGTTTCAAAAACTGAGTATGAAAATTTAACATTTATGCAAATTTTTAGTATTTTTCTTTTACTTGTTTTGTTTCATTCTTTTTTCTTTCTTGTTTCATGAAATTAAAAATTTGCATTGAAACACGGACGCACAACATAAATTACTAGGAAGGATACACTATCCATTTTCACATTCTTAATTGCATTGGTGAATCGATAAGGGGTTTTATAATAATTTGGTTTTATTTTGGGGGTTTTTTTTGTCTCTTTCTAAATCCCTATGTACGTAAAGGCTGAATGAATTTTATCCAAAAAAGCAACATGATTATTTTTACCATTTCTTTGTTTTTACAGTACTGAAACTTTCATCATCTCTGATCCCATTTTTTTGCTGAAATATTTTTGTTTTGTTATTTTTTTTCTTGTTATTTTTTTGTTAATCCATTTTTTGCTTGAACAAATTTGATTATATTATTTATTATTATTTCTTTACTTTTATTTTTTATTTATTTATATTTTGGTGTTTAGGTATTCAAGCTTTTCCCCATTTTTTTTAAATGCTTTAGAGAGAATGAGAGAAAAATAAGGGGATAGCTGGTATGCATGAGCAATACGATATACGCATGTAATAATAGTAAGTAACTTGAGCTCATTTTTTTCTTGGAGGTAAAAAAGATTATCTTCGTCATATAATTTATTGTTTTTCCAAAAAAAAAATCTGTAATAATAAAAATATGAAGAAAAAAAAAGTTTGAAGAAAAGCTAAAACGAATAAATAAAAAACATGTTGTTTGAATAAATTATTTTTATCAACGGTGAAATAAGAAGTAAACTAAAAAAAATTGCTAAATTATATTTATGTTTTAATATGTCAATTCCTATAAACATTACGGAAAGCAAGACTTTGAAGCATACATAAATGTTAAACCTTTTTTAATCGCTTTAAAATGTGAAAAATTTTCTAATTTTGTTAAAGTTTACAACATTTCTTTTTGAAGTCAAAAGCTGGTAGTTGAACTTTGTTCCCTTATTTTTCAAAAGGCTTGCTTTTTGCTTTTTTTTTGTAGAAAACACATCATCTTTTTGAAAAGCTTGGTTGGTTGCTTCGTTAATAAAAAAAAAGGTGCTCATTAGGGATATAGCATCATTTGGCTAATGCTTTTTACACTTTTATAACTAACTTGAAAATGGAAGGTGGCGGCGGCGGCGTCGACATGGTTGCATGCTAATGAGATGCTTGTCATTTATTTCTTTTTCTCTCTAAAATCTAAAATTATCCGTATAGTAAATACATATAAAATTTCCGAATCAAATGATGCACTTTCATATTCTCTCCATAGAGAAATAAAAAACAAGGTATTACAAATTTAGACGACTTTAGTTTAAAAAAAGCAATGTGGGTCATCAATTTATTCAAAAGTAGCTCTCCATTGAAATAATGAATGAAATGTTTCTGGAGGGGTAAATAAAATGGATCCTTAATTATTTTTACATTATTTGTAAGTTTAAGGGTTGTTGTCTGCGTGGAAGATGACGGATGTGAGCAAAAATGTGACTATAGCTTTTTCTTAGAATTTTGTCTTCGATTATGGCGGCGGAGAGATAAATAAACAAATTTTTAGTTTTCATAAAAAAAATATTTGAGACTAAAGAAGGGGAACATTTTTTGATCGATGAATGGAACGGTGGTGAAGCAAAGATTTGTATTTGCTTCTTAAAATAATTCAAAAATAGTCAGTTCTGCGTTGTAAAAGGTTCGTTTTGCAGCTTGAAATGAGTAACTAATATCGTAATTTTCTTACCTAATATTTAATTCTATAGATAGTCCTGTAGAAAGTTATATTTAAGTTGCTGCTGTCATCATTTTTTTATATTTTCAAGTTTCACAGTCCAAAATCGTGCAAAAATTTAATTTTTACCTTTCAAATTTTCTTTCTCAATTTTTAACGGTCATTATTACTTTGCAGTATTTATGTATTTACATTTTACGCCTACAGTGTTTGTTTAAGCTAAAGCCTCATAATCGAAGAAATAAAGAAATGGATTTGGAACTCTTAGAATTAAGAAAAGTACTATAACGAGAAGAGGAAAACCTTTGATGTTTGAATCTTAAAATTTAATATAAAAATTTTTAAATTATCCCATCTTCTTTTGATATTTAAAGCATGTTAAATTTACACATGATTGTAAATGCGCATTATTCCCACCGGAGATGAAAGTATCATGTTTGACTTTTATATATTTAAGGTTTTAACTGATGGTCACTTTTGGAATATCAAAAATAGGCATGAGAAAAATAGTTTGAATAAAATATATTTCGTATAGTTTTTTTGAACTAAAATTTATGAAATTTAAACGAACTTTGTTGAAATATGTTAACTTATTTATTTAGGATCTTTTTTGAAGTTCCCATAGTTTTAGGTCAGAATGGCTGATAATTGTCCATGACCTTTGCTTTCTTACTTTTTCTTTTGCATTTGCAAAATTTCTTCATCTTGTTGCTTGTTTCTTTTTTTACGAGGTTCAACATTGATGTAAGTAACAATTTTTGAATCATTTCGGGCCAAATTAGGTTATAATTAAGCAAAAAAGAAGCATTTAAAGGGACATAGCTATTTCATGCCTTTTTTGAAATTTCGTTTGCGGGCACTGCAAGTTACACTTGGTAAGGCGCGTGTTTGAATTACCGTGTAAGACAGAAGTGACACGGTAATTCAAACACGCGCCGCCCCGACTGTTCCTATCAGCCCCAGTATCGAAATTTTTGAAAAGGCATGAAATAGCTATGTCCCTTTAAACCGCGTGTTCCACATGCGCCTGGTTCTTGCGGTGATGACGAAGAATAAATGCTTCGAAAAAAGAAAATTTAATTTTGCATCAAAAAGCAAAAAGTAAACAAATAAATAAATAAATTTTTTTGTTATGCTTTTTGCCATTTTTTGTTGTTGTTTTTAATTTTCATTAATTGATAATTGATAAATTCGACTGATGCCTTAAAAATATGTGTAGGTGTGAGAGGAAGCGAACTACTCAAAACAACCCAATTTTTGGCCTCAAATTACTTTGAATAAAAATTATATGCTTTCATGAAAAGTTTCTTTCAAAAACATACTCATGTTTATTACCAAAACAACTTCCGCCTCTTTTTGACAAATATTATTAACCCATACTATTCCTAGAAATTTAAAATAACACCCATAAAATGAAATGTTGGCTGTTGTTTAAAACATATGTATGATTTAAAAGTACCAGATTAAAAATGTCCTCCTATAAAATTAATAGTCATCTGCCAAACTTTTTTTTCTTGAAGAGTGAATGATTTGACAACGACATGATGTCTCTCTCTTTCTTCTCTCACATCTCCCACCATACTTTCTTTCAAAAACATTCCCAAAAAACAAGATTATAAAAAATGATAAAGAAAAAAATGAGTCAAACAAAAAAGTTTGTAAATATCCTTTTTAATTTTCTTAAAATCCAAGCCTTTTATAAAAACTAAAAATATACTACTATTTTTTTGTAGTTTCTACCGTTACATTTGATGCCTACGTTTGTTTTAATACCTTTTTGGTGGTTTGAAAAACAAACAAACTTATTAGTTGACTACTATAAAAGTCAGAAATTCTATTTTGAGATCTTTGAAAGCATCAAAAAAATGTTAAAAAGTACAAATTCCAATATGTCTATCAAACATGTGGTAACTAAATTTATCCACCAGCCAATTTGTTGTAACCATGCTTCTATCTAAATTTTTTTAAACCTCAAATGTATTTCTCGATTTAGTGTAGCCGCATCCTAGCCTCCCATGACTTGCTTGCTGCTTCGTATATCGCTTTATTTTTTTCAAAAAGCTATAATTTATTCGTTTTTAGTTTATGTCTAACAAAAAAATTATCGTAATATTATTATTTTTGCTTTCGTCAAAAAATAAAGTGAGCGCTCCGCCTTTTTTAATTTTTCATTTTTCAAAGGCGTGGTCGACAAAAAAAACGCAACCCAAAATAATTTGAAAATATAAAAGAGTTCCAAAATTTGTTAGTATGGTTTACATTGAAAAATATTAATGCTTACATCTTTCTTGAAGCTTGTAAAGATTGATGAGTGTTAATTTTAAAATTGAATGGGTTTTAAAATCCATCAAAAAAAAAAATCGTCGGATAAATTTACCAAGTATTATTACTGCTGTTATATTCAGGGAAAAGATGCCTTCTAAAAAAAGGGACAAAAAATTTATCTGACCATAAATTTGGTGGTTCCATTAATATGGTCACACGTCTTTTTGGTCATCAACAAATAAAATAATGTGACTTCCATCTTTCATGCAAAAAAGGTTCTCCCCCAAATTCCTCATTTGTCTCCAATATTAGCTAAAATAAAAGACAGCAGTCGTCTTATTTCTTATCAAATCTTTAGTCTTGAATATTTTTGCAGAAAAATAAATAACGCAATCCCTTTCTATTTTCCCTTTTCTCCTCCACCGCGATTATGATAAAAATCTTACATCACTCATTTTCTTGAAATGTTTTTTGTTTACGCGTTTTGCATTTTTCCCCCACCATATTTATACGTTGATCATTTCTTGAGTTTCAGTCACTCACTCTCTATCTTTGGACGTATTTCCTACAAAAAATAAAAAATCATGGGTACAAATTATGTATTACAATTTTCTGGTGAAATTTCATTTGCTTTTCTATTTTTAATTTTAACTTCATCTGCAACATCAACAGAAGCGGCTTTACCTGTTTGTGGAAAAGTTTTAGTTGCACGAATGTTTGATATTTGTCAAGCAACTGATTGTAATACAGTAACGCCTATTACTGCAGAATCTTATGCACCTTTTGGTAAGCTTTGTTTCATAAAATTAACCAAATTTTTAAAGATTCAATGTAATCGATCGCTAAACTACTCTCTTCTTTTCGCAATTAGTGTACCATTTAAAATTTCAGATTTGTTAACGGAGTGCTGTTTACAAGGATGTGAATCATCTCGAATTGAGCAATATTGTTGCTTTGTTCCAGCAACAATAGATCATGGTTCACCCTTCCAACCACGAGTACCACTATCCAAACGTCAAACTCATCATAAAAAGACTCGCCTCAATTTCAATTCATACGATCTCGGATATTAGTTCATAATATTTTTATGTTTCGTTCAAAACAAATTTATTTTCCTTACTTCATCTTTGCTTTACTGCTTCTTTTTTTGTACATATTTTCTCCTCTTAAAAATGTAGGAAACCTTTGTCATTTTTATAATTGACTCGAAACACAAAATAAAAATTAACTCATATAAATGAGTGGTAAAAAAATAAATCGCTTCACCTTTTACTCTATAATGCCACCTTTCACACTTGATCAAATAACTAGGATCAAATACAAAAGTTGAAAATACATAAATAATAAGAACCTTTCAAACCCGACAGAATTTATTTCAATACAATTTATTTTATAAAACAGTAATACAAAGATCAGTAAATACAAGGTATGTGTTAAGTTTGAATAAATTGTGAAAACATCATGAGATTCGTTAATGAAAACAAATGATAAATATTTCAACAGCATCCACGATTTCTGTAATCAGCAGCTCGCTTTCGAAAGCATTGTGACCAATCATTTGTTGTTGGTTGTTTTCGATATTTTCTTGTTACCATAACTGGTCGACGTTTAACCCATTCTGCAGGAGATTCATTTGCTTCTAATCCTTCACGTAAATTATATAGTTGACCACGAAATACTCGAATTTGACTATGACTTAGTAAACGATTTGTTGATTTATCATGTCGAAAGAGAGTCTAAAAATGAAATAAGTTTATAGTTTTGTTAAAAAGTTTAATCATACCTTCAAGTCATCACATAAATTATGAACGAATAACGGCGTGAGAAGATTAAGAAGTTTCTCACGAAGTTGAGGAAGAAGTGGTTGTTGTGCGAATGGAAGAGCAGCCCAAGCAAAAGGAAAAGTACGAAATCGTGATGCACATTCAGGATGTTTAACAGGAAAAGCAAGACCATTATCAATTGCAGCTAGTAATAATTCTTCACCAGGAACATGTCTAAAATGTTTAGTAGTTTTAATAAGTTAAAAAAGAAAAACATGTGCTTACTTAATAAGCCAATTATCCGTATGTCGATCAGTATTTCGAATTGCATAATCTAGTACACAAAGTTTTTGGAACAATAACAAAAAGGCATCACTTTCTTCAGAAGATAATGGATTGTTGCTCCATTCAGCTAGAACTTCGGTTGCACTACGATATCCATGAACAAAGAGTTGAAAGCTTCCTTCTTTTGGTTTCATGCCTTTGTTAAAGCAGCCACGACCATAGAAAAATGTAGGAGACTCCAATTTTACAACACGAGTTTTAGGCACAACATTGAGCTAAAAACAAAAAATAATAACGCTCTGACTTATAATGAGTAATACAAAGCTAAACTTACTCCAAGACGATCATCAACAAGTGAAGCTCCAGTTTCAGATAAATATCCATTATTGGGAATTAAACAGTTTCTTCCAAAACAACAAAAACATAAAATTCTTTGAAAAAATTTCGGCCATTTTGGATTCAATTCTGCAAAAGGTTCTTCATCTTTGGGTTTGAAAACAGCAATAGGTGTTCCTTCTTTATCAAAAACAAAATATGATCCGGAACTTCCAGCAGGAATAAGTTTTGGATAAGTTTTTTCTTTGATTGCTACAACCGCTTGATGTAAAATTTCATTAAAATCTTGATCACGAATATTGGTGACCTAAAAAATAAGAATTATAAGCATGTAAACAAACAAAATCTTTTATCAGCGAAATAAAGTACATTTAGAGCAGTTGAATTAATCAAAAGTAAAGGAATTAACGTTTAAAAAAACAAAGAAAAATATCAGTTAACATTATGATTGTTAGAAAATCTTCTACAGCATATCAACGAACTATATTATCACCAACATACGTTGTAAAATAATCTTTGACTTATCTATTAAAGCAATTAGAGTAAACGTCAGATGTAATTCGCTATTTTAAGCTAGTATTTACCTTCCATACAAGTGCCATGAATAATATTTAATTAGAGCAGTGCTTACTACTATGATTATAGTTGTAATAATAAACACTATTTTCACGATTATAAGAAATGAAGAAAACTCTTCAATTATATTGTAAATCCAAAAATAAAACTTACAGCATGCCGAGTTGAAGTTGCGATGAATTTGCTCTTCTTTCTTCGTAATGTACGTTCGGATAATTGTTCGGAAGTATCAATAGACTAAAAATTGCATTGAAATTACTAAACAATAAAAATGATATAAAAAACTTCTTACATCTGAGACATTTACAGATAATGAACGTGAAATTTTGCGACTCTGTTCAGCAGCTTTGACACTTTGTTCAGCAGCTTTGACACTTTTTCGTTCTTCATTTGATTCATTGTTATCAGTTTTGCGTCCATTTTTTGGATGTTCTTCAGCGACATTTTCAATTTTTACAAGATCGAATGCATTGTTGTTGTTTTGAGCAGGTTCATTTTCATGTGAAACTTCCAAGCGTTCATTTGCAATCACGTCGGCCATTTCGTACAGCTGTGCCACGGTCTGCTTTCACTGAAAATAAAAGAAAAAATTAAAAACAGATGAAAGATAAAACATGCTTCATATAAATTTACATACATTGTCAAATGAATTTCAAAGATTCCAACAATATGAAAGCGAGGCTTCAGTAAATATTAGTTCCTAAAGTAAAATTTAGCAAAAAATGCGGTGAAAGAACAAATGAAAAGTTTCGTCAAATAAAAAAATTGAAATGAAAACTTTTTAGGTACCTAAAAATCAGTTTTATTCGTGTTGAGATTATCGAAACGATGCAACTCTTTTTTTGACTTCAAAAATCGTTGATTCATTCAAAATTTAAAGCTACTGCTTACTTTTTAGAATGTTTCGTATAACTTTATCTCGATATTCTCAAATTGCAACAACATCTTCAAGATCTTTTCCAGCTTCTGTTAAATCAAGTTATGGAAAAAGGAAGCAACATGATCAAGTAAGATTTTTATAATGCTTGTAATTTATTTGGGTCTTCGTGAAAAGCAAATACTTTCTTTTTTGCCATAATAACTTTTTATTTATTTTCAGTTTGGTTTATTAAGTTATGGTATGGCTCCACAAATTGAAAAATTTGAAGAAAAACAACTTCATGGTGATCGATGGTTCAAAAGAGAGAAAGTTGTGAAGCAAGAACGTAGAAATTTTGATTTCGATAAAGAATCGCAACCAAGGTTAAAAGTGATCACAATACCTGCAACACTTAGCAAGAAAAAATTACAAAAGTTAGAAAAACAATTAAGCCCTATACCTCAAAGAAAAGGATCCAAAGCTCGCAACATTGATAATGAATCAAATGAAGAACGAAAAAGTATCAAATTTGCTGATCGAAGTCATGGAATTTGAAGACCAAAAGAAGGAAGCTTTCAACTCTTTGTTCATGGATACTGTGATGCTACTGAAGATTTAAATGGATGAAACAATGATGACAATGAATTCGAAGAAAATGATGCTTTTTTGTTATTTTATAAAATATTTTACAATATGTTGTCATGTTAAAATAAATTTTATAATTATTTGTTCTTCAATGATTGTCTTTTCATACTTTTCATTAAATTAAAATAGCAAAAGGATTTCTTTCCGCACATACATATTGTCACCCCAACTCACTAGCTTGTGAAATAATTGCTTCCTTTTGCTTTATCTTTTTTGGTTTTTTATCTTCAAATTTTATTTACTTTTTAATTTTTATAAATGTTTCGTATGACCTTATGTAGATATTCCAAAATTACATCCTCTTCGAGATCTTTCCCAGCTGCTATTAAACAAAAATCATCAAACTTTCGAAGAAGGAATCACCAAGATCAAGTAAGTTTTTTTGTTATTTTTGTTTAACTTATAATTTATTATTATTTTAGTTTGGTTTATTAGGTCTTGGTTTAGCTCCACAAACAGAAAGGTTTGAACGCGAGAACCTCCATGATAGATTTTTCAAACATGAAAAAGTTGTTAAAAGTGAACAGGCGCAATTTGAAACGAGTGTTCCTCATCGACAGCTTAAAGCAATAACTTTACCATCAACGATAAGTAAAGAAAGGAGATTGAAATTAGAGAATAAAGAATATGAGTTACAAGCTTATAAAAAAAAATATGGAATGGATCAAAAAGATGCTTCATTAATCATTGGTAAATAACTTTTGACCACGTTAGTACTTTGTTTATATATATATATTTTTTTTTTAGAATGTAAACGATCAGAATATAATCATTATGAAGGTCAAAGATATCCATCAAAAGATTTTCCATTAGTTTCTGAAAATTGGGAAAAACCAAAATATAAAGATGATTGGTTTGCTATTAAACGAATTCAAAAACTTCCATCAGCGATAACAGATCCAGAAGGGCGAGAATGGGAAATATTTGCAAATATTCTTGATGCTGGAATTATTAAAAATATCAAACACAAGCTAAGATTTTCACATCCAACCAAGATTCAATTTTCAACTATGGAAGATTGGCAACTTCCGATGCATTTATTTATTGCAGGTGAAACTGGTTCAGGCAAAACTATTGCTTTTGGTGCTCCAATTTTGAGTGAACTTTTAAAACAAAAGCAAAGAGGTGAAAATCCTAAAGGTATGTAAAGGCCTTCATTTTTTTTAACCTTTTTAATATTAAAAATATTTAATTTTAGTTATTATTCTTACCGTGAGCTCTTTCCTTCGAAATCAAACAACAAAAATGCTTCGAGATTTGGTAATAGATTTTAAAAATCCTCCAATTATTTTTGAAGGTATGAAACATTCAAATCTTGAATCAATGGATGATTTTGATGTTATCGTTGCAACACCAAGTCGTGCTTCAAGTTTATTAAAAAATTTACCCCAACCTTTACCAATTTCAAATGTAGTTTTTGATGAAGCTGATATGATTTTGGATGATAGCTTTGTTGAAGCTATAACTGAATTCCTTTCTATTGTTTCATTGCGTAATTCAATTCTTAACCCAAAATCAAATGAAGGAGCTAGAGCAATTTTTTGTTCTGCAACTTGTCCAAATGAATTACAAGATTTAGTTGAAGGTATCGTAGATGCATCATCGTTAGCTTATATTAGATCTAATCGACTCCATCGATTATTGCCGAACATTGAACAAAAATTCATACGAATTACTCATCCAGAAAGAATGGAAAAATTAAGAGAGGTTATTGAAAAAGAATTACAAACAAATGATGGCCGAGTTTTAATTTTTTGCAAAGTAAATTTTGAAAATTAATTTTGTGGATTATAGTAGTTATATCTTTAATGAGTAATTTTTTAAGGATATTAAAAGAGTGCAGTATGTTTCCGAACAATTAAAAGAATCAGGAGTTGAATGTTTTATTATTGCGAAAGGAAAACATAAAGGAGGTTCAATTCCATCTGATGTAAGAGTTCTTATTGCTACAGATGCAGGAAGTCGTGGACTTGATTTGCCATTAGTGACTCACGTGGTAAATCATGATTTTCCTCGACACATGGTTGATTATGTTCATCGCATTGGCAGAGTTGGACGTTGTAATGCATCTAAGCGTAAAAATTATGTTACATCTTTCGTTCGTTCTGACCTTCAAATATCTATGGTAAAAGAAATTGAAGCAAGTTTTTTCTTCTTTTTTTACTTTTCCTTTTCTAAGTTTGAGACTTTTTTTAGCGTTGTGCTCGATTAAACCAGCCTCTAAAAAATATTGAAACTGATGTAGCTGGAATGATAAAAGCTCATTTTGAAAAAAGAAAGAATCAAGAAACTCATCCAGATAAAGATGCAGAATAATTAAATTTTAATAAGCTTAAATTTAGTTTTTAGTTAGCCTTCTAGGAAAAACATTGTTGAAATTTGTTGAGTTTTTTTGCTTCGAATAAAATAAATTTGTTTATTTACCTCATAAAATTTTTATGCTATCCCGGTAGCGAAGTGATTAGAAAATTTGTGATCGAAGAAAGTCTTTAAGTGAGTTGACTAGCACCTAATAGTCGAAGCTTGCTTTCAATATAAAAAAAAATAGACTATTACCATTTTCTTCCCGTAAAGCGATCTCTTACGCAAACATTATCAAATAAAAAATTTTTTTTAGTTTATTTCTTGCAATTTTCTATTACTTTTTTGTTGGATGCTATTACCGGTCAGTAAAATTTTAAACTCAAATGAATCTGGAATTTAGAATAAAGGTGGTTATCGTATCTAATTTTAATTTTTGGTTTATTCGAATTTTTTTCATCATATTTTTCTTTATTAAAACTTTTTTTTGAAGAAATAAGCAATGAGGCCAAAATCTTCTAATTTCTTATGGAACATCCTGTCTCCGGAAGTCACGCCATTGTTACCTTACATTTTTTTTCTTAAAAAATCTAAAGGAACTAAAGCTTGCTATTATTTCAAAATATGAGATTGAGATTTTTGTGCTAAAGTTATATATACATAAGCCCACTTAACGAAGAAAAAAGGTTAAGCTTTTCGTTGTGTTTAAACTCTTAAAATATCTTTGACGACGGAAGCAGCAAATTATTGACCTTCCACCATCATTTTTTTCTTGAAAAACACACAAACACATTTATTTTGCGTTCTTTTAAAAAATTCCAAAATGAAAAATAAATAGAAAAATTTTTGGTCGAAATACTTTACTTTTTGTTTTTGCTCTTCTTTTTTTCATTTTTAACATTCAGAAATTTTTCTGGTATATTTACCAAAAGTCAAATGATAAGCCTATGTAAATGCAAGAATTTCATATCTCCGTCATATTGTATATATTATCGTAGTTTGACCTCATATATTTTTTTGATGGTTGTAAATTCTTTCCTTTCTTTTTTTTGCGGTCATCAGAAGAAAGAAAAAAATGTGAGGAAAAAGTGAATGGGATTTTTATGCATATTTTTTTATGGCAACGCTGCTTGACCTCGAAATTGGGAATGGATTGCTCGCATTTTTTTCCTGCCTACCTTCTGTGTAAATAAGCGAGTGAGCGAAAATGGGTGAAAGGGAAAACCCAACGATTGATGATGGAGCTGGCTGGCTGGCCACTACCATAAAAAAGGTGGTTGACCACTAATAAATGCATGCCGCCGCGCCACTGCCGCCGATGAACGATATTTCATTTGAATATTTTCTTTCTCCCATTCTTTCATTGATTTTTTTGTTGTTGTTGAAACCGCTGTGGTTGTTGCTGCAATTTGGTCCTCGATTTTTCTTTCAAAATAAAATACGGTTACTTTGAGGAAAAAAATGAGTCACTTTGATTGAATAACTCTTTTTTTTCAAAAGAATTTCAAATAATTTTTTTTGATCCGTGTGTTTTTGCTTTACGTTTTTCTCTCTCTTGCTTTCCTTGATTTTTCTTTGTCTCGAGTAAAAAAAAATATGCATAAAAATATCATCTATCGCTTGCTTTCTTTTGCTTTGCTTTAAAGGTCACTTACACCCTCATATTTTTTTTGTCTTTCTTCCTGTCCTTTTTTGAATGCCTTTAAATGAATCAAAATGCTAATGGTTGCCTCCTCCTCCTCCATTTTTATAAAATATGAATCACGAGCTTGTATTCAGACTTATATGTTGAGAAAGATAGAAGCTTTCAAATGCTTACTTTGATATTTTTCATTGGGACAATAGTAATGTGACGCCATTGTTATTTGTCAAAAAAAGGAAAGAATTTTGATATAATTTTAATGTTTTTTGATTAAAATATTTTCAATTCTAGAAATTGTATTTATAAACCATTTATTTTTCATTAACGCCTCCAAATGAAATTGCCTTTTTCAATTTTCCGAAAACAAATCTTTAAACCTTAATTCAAGAGTTAATGAAAAATTGTAAAAAAAAGTTAGAATTTAAAAAGATTAGCGCAATCATTAAATTTTAACTCGGCAAGGATTTACCTGCCTTTAAACCTCATACTTTTATGATATTCTTATGATATATTCGTTATATCATAAAAAAAAAAGAAAAACGGAAGATAAACCCAAAAAAAATTCTCGAATAACTTGAAAGAATGGGAGAGGATAAGAAATCGACGATTTTATTTTTGTCATCTCTCATCTGTTCGATTCAATTCAGTTCGAGGGTAGAGAAAAAGTGCGCAAGAAGAAAGTGAAGAGCGACCGATAAAAAACCACGGCCGTGACGCGGCAATCACAGGCAGAAATAGAAAAAAAAAGGAAAATTTCTTTAACTTACGGATTGCGGGTGTTGTTTGTCGGTGGTGGTGGTTGCTGATGATTGTGAAGAAGAAGCAAGTGAAGGGGTTGCGCGAGCAACAACCACAAAAATGTTGTTACTTTTTTTCCTTGCCTCCGCGGTGGAATGTCAAACACGTTTGTTAGATAAAAGTTAGGAAGTGGAAAGAAAGAAAAAAACAAGAAAAACTTTTTTTCTAAAAAAATATCGAAATAAATGAATAATAGAATCCATTTGGAAACTATCAGTTTCTACGTACTTTTCAAGTTTTAATCTTTTGATTGTTTACAGTTTTTTACAAATTGCTTTGAAAAAATAATTAATTTCCAAATTATACTGAATCATTATTTTTGAGAAATAGAAGAAAAAAAATGACGTGAAACTTATTATCATGAAACGCTCCATCTTCAGAATGGATGGTAGAAGAAAAAAGTTCATTCATTTTTAACATTTTTTTGTTGTGGTTTTTTGGTTTTTTATCGATCATGTATGTTTCCGCGCACCCACACCCCTATTTTTTGATTTTCTGACCCAATAAATTTGAAACTTTTTTTCGTATTTCAAAGTTTGTTTATCATATTTATTTTCATAAAGCCGATGATAACTTTTTTCCCTCTCTAATTTTTGCGTCGTCTCAAACGTGTATGTATTTTTTTCCGGTGTTGTTGGTTGTTGTTGAATCATTCCAATTTTTTTCTTCTTGCTTTCCCAACAACGATTATTATACAATTCAATTCATCACATTCCAGAAATCATTGTTTCCTTTATTTTTTTCAATACGAAATGTAAAAAAGGGCATTCAATTGTTTAATTTTTGCTGCTGCTGCTTAGTTGTATAACTTCTTTCCTATTTTCCTCATATTACTTGTTGCTGCTATTGGCATCATCGATCGAAATTTATTTTAACACTTGTGCTTTACTTTAATATTACTATAAATCTTAATCACAAAGAGAAATGATCCAATAATTAAATAAATAATTTAATCAAAAATCATGCGAATATTTTGGGGAAAGCGTAGTGGCCGATATGATTTAAGTCAAGATATTTTTGTTTTATCTATTAATGTCGGCGAACATTTTCTCATTCAATGTACATTAAATTCTGAATCAACTTCAAGAGATTGTCTTGAATATTTGAGGCATAAAATTGATTTAAGACAACGAGAACTTTTTGGTCTTAAATATCAAATATTAAGCAACAATGATCCAGATAATCGAATTTGGAGATTTATAGAACCTGATAAACCCATTAAAAAGCAATTAGATAAATTATCATGTAAACCTCGACAAGTTCAGCTTTCAATACTTTTTTATACGCCAAATGTTTATGCTTTAATTGATTCAGTTGCAAGGTAAATTATTTTTTCAAATTTCTTTTTTCTTCTTCTCGATAGTGACTGAGAAGTCGATGTTCATTAAATTAGTTAATTTTTAAATTTAAAAAATAATTTGTTTTGAAAATGCCACGTAAACGCGGAAGAAATTAAATGAAATTGATGAGTCTCTAATATTGGAAAAGTACATTTTAAGACCGACGATCAAATTACTGTAAAATGAATAATCAGAAAATGATTAGAAAAAAACTAATTTTAGGCTAATACATAATAGTTAGCATCTTTCTTCTGAATAAAAAAATGTGTCTAGGAATTTATTTAGTGAACCAAAGATATGTTCGCAAAGATAGGTCTAAGAAAAAATATTAACTAAATTTCTTAAAAGTCAAAATTAAAGAATATTTTGTATCAATAAAGGAACTCCTTAGCTTAAACTATGATTTTTTAGATCGTTGTTTTACACTTTACTTAAGCACGATGTTATCGCTGGTAAATATACAATGGAAGTTGATAAATATATTAATTTAGCTGCATTAAGTCTTCAAGTGGATTTTGGCGATTATGAGCCAACTTTGCATTCACTTGATCTTCTTCGATCTTTACAACTTTTACCTCCCGTTTGTTTACATCCATCTTGTGAATAGCTTTTTACCGCATATTTTTTAGCAATTAAGCCGATCCGTTCAATTCCTTGATGATTTTTTACTTAGAATTTTAACAGCTTATGAACGACATAGTGGAAAGGATCCAACTTTGGCGGCGGTTCAATACATTCAAGAAGTGATGAAAACAGAATCATACGGCGAAGAACTATTTAATGCTAAAGATGATGAAAGTGCTGAAGTTAGAATTGGGTATCGACTTGAAGTAATTATAGTTAAACGATCCCATGGAACTCCATTGCTTTTCCCATTTAAAGAAATTAAAAGTATTTCCGCATCCAAACGAACATTAACTTTAAAATGTAATGACGGAACTTCGACGATTTTTACTTTGGAAGATATTGAATTGACGAGAAATGTGTGTCAATTGCTAAATTGGCAATGGAAAATTGAAATGACAGATGCTGAAATGCATCGATCGATTCCACAAAATTTAAATAATTTGCAAGGCAACGTAAAGCCTTTTAATGCTCCACAAACTGCTAATGGATTATTGAGATTGAATAGTCTCGAAGTTAGTTTTTGAAAGTTGAAATTTGTGAAGTTCGTTATTTAAATATTTTCTTTAGCCAACATCCACTCGAACAACAAATAGCTTTGATCAAGGCGCTTCGGGTTCTGTTTGTTCTCAATGTCCACCATGTTCAACTTCATCCCTCCTTCTCACAGGTGTTGGGCGAGCTTCAAGTTTCATTCATTGTGGCGGTGGCGGTTCTCATAATGGTTCAGAATATCTTCAACAAAAATTCCAAGTTTCTCGTGGGAGAGCTTCCACATCGGATGGTGCTCCATGTCTTGCATTTACAACAACTGCAATTATGCCTCCATCCGTTTCAACTCCATCCATTCCACATCATTTTATTTCAAATGGAGCTATTTCACCTGCGATTCGAATTGATCAAAATTCTGTGCCACCTGCAGCCTTGCCATTGCCATTTGATGCTCGAGATGCAGAGCATAAAATTCTTCGACAACTTTTAGCCGAAAAAAGAGCACGCAAAATTGGCTCAAGTCCTGAAATAAATACCATCACCTCAAATGTTCGATACACTTCTAATAATGCTAATCTCAATCGCCTTCCTGTTAGTGCAGTGGGTCGTCGATTGAATGGAAAATTCCATGCCCATGAAACCCTTTCGGCTTCTCTATCAACTCCAGATTTATTCTTAAAATGTCATTCAACACCAAATTTAATTATTCAAAATAATTCTGTCGGTGTATTTTCACAAGGTCGAGTCATTTCTTCATCCGTTCAACGACCTGTAGGACAACAAATAACTTATCCTATTCCCCAACAAGCCATGCATTCATCGTCAAGACATGTTTCAACTGCATCGGGTATTCAAATCACAGGAATTCATGCAAGTGAACCGCCAAAATCATTACCACCACCGCCATTAGAAAATTTGCAAACTATTCTTGCAACTCTTCGACCTCCACTTGATTCTCCACAAGGTTCATTAAGTGATGCAAGAACTCGATCCATTGATGAGGTAAGAAAAAGCTTCAATAATTTATTTAATTTTGGTTTTTGCTAGAAAACCAAGATTATTAAAAGGTAGCTTAATTCAAACATTTATTCTAAATTTTTTTCCAAGTATCATTGAATTCTAATATTTTGTTTTATTCATCATATCAAAAATTTATTTTTTCTATAAAAGCCTTTTTGAATCCATAACCTTTAGTCTGCGATTATCTAACTGCGAGAAAACACGCAGATGCTTCTACCAAATCGAGACTTTTTTTCTTTCTTTCATTACTTTGGCTACTTTCATCGGATTTAATTAAAACAAAGCGAATTAATTCTTTTAGAATTTTTCAAATTTTTTCGGCGGCTTTATTTACATTTTAAATTTTTTTATCTAAGCGCAAAAAATTTGTTGGGTTGATCACCTCCTTTTGGAAACCACCTTTGCTGCTGCACCCGTATTGTGTTTCAAAAGAATTCCATCTCTTTTTCCCATATTAAAAAAAAGTTCTTACATTTTCTCTAAAAAACATAGTAAAATCTAACTAAAAAAGGAGTGTCGTGCTTTTATGAATTTTGATTGTGTATTTTCTTCTATCATCAAAAGCAATTTTCGCCCAAAAATATATACGTTCACTTTTTTTTCGGAATGTCCGCTTTCATCGAACATGGCTCCAAAAGATTTCACTTTTTTTCCTGCTTTACACAAAAAAATAATCGAACGATCAGTAGTCCTGTTTTCGATTTCATTTCCATTCTTTGGTAACAAAAAAAGTGGCTTTTTATTATTTGTAAAAAAAGTGTTGTGAAAAATGGGAGTTTATTGCTTTTTATTTTTCTCTTCATCGCCGTGATACTTCAATTGTTGGCTTTAACAAAATTTTTGTTACAAGAGTATTTGAGTGGAAATTCAAAAAACTGAAAAACAAGTACGTGCTTGCGTTCATTTTTTTACTCTTGGTGATGCTTCTGCTGCAAGTATTACTGCTTCTTTCTCCAAAAAAAATATTTACTTTTTCAAAAAAATGTAAAGAGAAATCAGCGTTAAATACCATTTTTTGTTGTTGATTTTATAATCTTTTTCTAAGAACTAACTTTCCTTTGTTTTTTTATTCTGTTTGTGGTTCCGGTTTAAGACATGAGGATCAAAGTAGTTGCTCAAATTAAAGTTCATTTTTTATGGATTAAATAGAGAAGGAGTTGATTAAAAATGGTGGGAATGAATATAGTAAAGTCAATAGTAATAATTAGCTCCAATAATAAGGAAAAATATATATCAAAGTTAATTGTCACTAGGTTTTAAGCAAAATGCTTGACCCATCATAAAAATTATTCTAAAAATTTTTAAGCCTAATAACTCTGAATATTCCATTAAAAAATTTTGCGCAATTTTCCAGATCCACAAAAAAAATTGATTCTTTAAAAGCATGTTGTCTTTTATAAATCCTTTCTAATTCCTTTACTTTATTTTTTATTAGACATTTCAATATCCCCCAAATATGTAGAACAACAAATTTAAAAAAAAGTGTTCCGCGCTCGATAATTACTCTTTCAGAACTATGTCCTTTTTTTCTTATTCGTCCATTCATTCCATTACTTAGTTCGAATCACGCCAATATTTTTTATATACTTTTTTTTCGATTCTGCTGCTGCAAATATTTTCTTTTTTTGTTTTGTTTGAGTTTCAAAATACAGAGATTATCGGCTTAGATAATAATATAATATTCCTGTCTTTTTTTTATTTTCGGGAGAAAGGAAGCTTAATGCATTTTTTCTGAAACAAAAATTTTAAGCTGCTTTTTATTTTATTTATTTTTTGTTTCAGAATTATTCACCCGTTTCAACTCCTTCAAGCGGTGTTGTAGCTATTGATTTGCCTGATCGACCGCCATTATCATCCTCATTTGAAGGATCTGCATCACCTACGGGATCTACGGATGCTATGCAACCTTCGCGGCATTTGTTGATCAATGGCGTGGTACTTAATGGAAGACCAGATTTTTTAAAACCATTGGAAAATTTGAGACCCAAAAAAGGATTTGAAAATGGCGAATTGGAATCAAAAACAAATGATGAAACCATTCGAAATTTATCTTCAAAGCTTTCAAATCCACCAATTTTGGAAGTGGAATTTGCTTCAATTCCTCAAAAACGTATTTCCGCTGGAGCTTCCACGAGTCATTTATCGGAAAATTTATCTCGAAATCGTCAAAAATCAATTCTTCCATATGAAGATACTCGAGTAATGTTACATCCAACTCGAAAAAATCCTCACGGTTACATAAATGCTTCAAATGTTCAAGTTCCAATTGGTGAAAGATTCTTCCGTTATGTTCTCACTCAAGCACCTCTTAAAAATACGATAGAAGATTTTTGGCAAATGGTTTGGGAATCAGGTTCAAGAATAATTGTTATGATGGCTAATCATACCATAGAACAAATAAGTATTTATTGGCCAACAAAAACTAATGAAAAAATGACATTTGGTGATTTTTCTATTCGTCAACGAAATTGCACAAATACAAGAAATTTAGTTACAACAATTATGACAATTAAAAGCCTTTCAAGTGGTGAAAAAAGAGTAATATATCACTTAAATTATAATGGATTTCGAACTGATTTAGAAGGTGTACCGAATTCTATTGAATTGTTTTTAAGTAAGTTTTTCATTTTAATGAAATAAAAAATTTGACCTTAAATTTTATTTTTATTATAAAAAACTTTCATAAACTATTTTTTATTTCTTTGTTACTTGTAAACAAATTTCTGATTCAAACGCTAGTTGTTGCATTTAGTTACAAGGCTAAAAAAGTTAATCGGATTATCGGTTTGTCAAAAATACAAAAACGTATTATCCCTTTTGCTGAATCATAATTTTTTCTTTCTTTCAGGTTTTATTGATGCTGTAAATTCCGTTAAACGTCATATTGACAACGAAAAACCCAGAGATGGTGATTCAGGTGTATTTGTAACGAGCAGTGGAACAAACTCCCGTCAAAATTCACGCAATCGAAGTCGATCGATTAGCCGAATGAGTCTTTTGGATGTAACCAATCGAATGCGGTCTCATTCTGTCGAACATAATAGTCTTTGGAAGAGGAAATTGACTTTAAGTTCCTCGGGTCAACAATCAACATCTTCAAATCAATCAGATTCTTCAACAGCTTCATCCACATCATCGGGTGTTCCAACATCCTTTCGACCTGATGTAACTCTTGAACAACAATCACCCATCATCGTTCATTGTTTGGATGGATCAGCTGATGCTGGACTTTTCGTTCTTATTGAACTCATCATTCATTGCATTGAAAATAATGTGAGCGTTGAAATTGCAAAACTTCTTCGACTTTTACGTCAACAACGTGCATCCCTCATTCGTTCATCAACTCAATATCGATTTGCTTATGAATCCATTCTAGTTTATTTACAACGTTCAAGACTTATTTAAGAATTCAAAGAGTTAAAAAAACATATATTTGACATTCCTAATTCCCAGAAATATTTTTTTATATTATTAGTTTTGTCTGTAATTTTTAGAAGAAAAGAATAACAAAAATATGCAAGAATTAATAAAAGTGCCGTTGTAATTGTTTTATTTGCTCAACTTTTGAGTTTCAGTTTTATGATATTTTTTTATTTGTAATAATTTCTTCATAATTTTTTAAAAAATATATATCATGACACTTTTTGAATAAATAATTAAAACCGAAGAAAATAAAGATAATACTAATCCAAAAAGCTTGTTTCATCCAATCTGCCAGCCAAAATCAGTGAACTTGTTTTTTTTTGTGCTACAACAAGTTCGAGGATACTTTTAACCGTTCGTTCTTGAATGGGAAGAGCTCGACCAATGCCCAATAAATCTTCAGCTTCTTTAATAAATCTTTCCGTTTCTCTTTCATTGCATCGAGTTGCAAGTTGAGCTAAACATGATTCTGCAGATGAAAATGCATCATCAAGATCGAATAGTTCAAGTTTGGGTGGAGGAAGTTCTCGAAAACTTGGAAGGAAAACAGCTGGTTGAAGTGGTGGAAGAGGAACAACTTCAAGTGATGGTTTTACAATAGTTAAAGATTCATATGGAACATTGACTTTTTCATATGCTCTGAAATTTAAATTTTAATAATTTTAAAGTTGCTAAAATCATGATTTTAACGCATCTTATAACTTCAGGCCATGAATCCAAATCAAGTGAAAATAAACTTGAATCAAAAGCTTTCATAAAATCTGGTCCAACAACACTAGCTTCAAGTTCAGATTCTTGCAAACATGATAGTCTAATATTATCTGGAAAATATCTAATATCGAAGGATAATTTCTTGAATAAACTCAACAAAATTCGTTAGTTTAAAAGTTTCATCCTTAAAAATAAAATCAAAATTTTTTAGCTTCATACGCCTCTGAAGACTAAAATGGAAAACAACATTGGTTAGAAAAATATAAACTAAATATATTTATTTAAACAATAGCAAACAGATACAATAAAATTAGGATAAATTTAAATTAAATTGAGATGTCTTCAAATCCATCATTATCGACAGGAAACAAAGTTTCAGTGGTGAAATCTAAAAAATCTTAACGTTTAAAAGTTAAAGAAATATGTAAAAAGCTCTTACCTCCATCAACTCTTGGAGTCAAATTTTTTTTTGGTGGAGATCCATTAGGTCCATAAGCATACAAATAATCAAGAGGAGAAGAAAATGGTTCGTCAATTTCAGAAGTATGCATTCCAGTTTCTTCTTTAATAGGATAAGAGGATGAAGAACCAAATAACACGGGATCAAAGCCAGCACCTTTACGTTGAGAAGATTTAAGACTCATCCTGGATGATGATGATGGAGCTAATTTATTCATTGATTGTTTCTTTTGTGCAAGAGCTGGATGTTGTGAAGTTGATTTGAATACACCTTGCTTGGAAGCATTATTGCCATTATTTATAAAGTTGGGTTCTAAAATTACTTTAGATTAGATAGCATCAAATAAGAAAAAAACTTACTTCCACCTTTTGGTTGTTGAGCTCCAGCAGCGCCTTTTAGAGGTTTGATACCACCACATTTTCCACGAAATTTACAGCAAATAACAATTGAAACAATGTTGAAAGCGAAAATGAGGATGATTTCAATTACAATGATAATAATAGGAAATGCAGAACTTGAACTTGATTTTTTTCTGAAAATTGTTAGTCATTAAAATCTCTTGTTTTAACATATTATCAATCTTATGAAGGAAAAAAAAGAGTCATTTATGAGACAAAATACATACTGTTTATATTCATTTTTAGCTTGAATTTCATTTTCATCGTAATCATCGGAATCACTGTTATTTAGAGAGCCTTGTCGTTGATCAATTTTATTTAAAGCAGGAACGATGAATATTGTTTTACTGGTTGATGCAGTTGTTTTTGTAGTTGTAATTTCATTGAACTCAATAGTATCATTTCCTTCTTTAGCAACAATATCACCTGACCCAATGGGTACAGGAGTGAAATTAACATTTTGACGAATTTTTGGAACGTTTCGTGCTGATTTGATACGATCCAAGGATGTTGGCTTCTTATTCATTGTAGGCGTAGTTGTTATGAGATTTGAAGCTACATATGCTGGAACATTTGAAGAAGTGACATTTCTATCAATAATAACAGCAGATCCAATACCACTTTGTACAGTAGCAGGAGCACCCTGACCAACTTTTGGAATAAATGTGTTGGGTTTGGAAGAAGCGCCATCACTGCCAGTCATTGGAGCTTTAGATATTTCACGACGTTCACGAACATGTTCATTTGTTTCATCCATTAATTGATGGGTAAGTTCAAGACGAGAACCATTTGGTGGTAAAGCAGTTGATCGAAGAATTTCTTCATTTCTTGTTTTGACATCTTTTCGAGTTTCATATGATGCTTCATCATTTCCAACCACAACTTTGCCTGATGAATTTCCAACCAATAATTGAACAAAAGGATTCTGAAAATGCAATCAAATGAGAATGAATTTAGACACAAAAAAACAACAAACATCAAGAAGGTTCCAATTTCGTTCTCCAACATCTTTACCATTCATTCCTAAACCAAAAGTGGCGCCAAAGATAATTGCCAAAGCTACCGTAAAGAAGAGGAAGAGGGATTTCAAAACCATCCTTTTGAAATGTCAACGACAATGAAACAAAAAAAATTTTTCTCAGTAAAACAAAAAACAAAAATGTAATATGCAAATTTATTTCAAAAGAAAAGGTAACAGATGACTACAATAAAAAAAAGAAAATGACTAGCATACAATATTTTACTATTAAAGAAGGTAACATTAAAGTTCCTCATAGTTAACATTCTTCACCATTCATAAAGCAGGCGATCCTCTTCGAAAAGCATCTAAAGCACGTTCCCGATTTGTCTTTATAGCATTTTCTTTGTAAGTGCTTTTGAGATTTTTAATCAAAAATTAGCAAGTTATGAATGCATCGATTATCGTATGATCATGGATGGCTATAATCATAAAAGTCCTTTCTTTAATTGCTTTTCACAACTATTTATTATTTATTTTTTATTCAGACACAAACATGAATAGACAATACAAATTTATTACAATTATTACAAAAATTAATCAAAAGTAAATTTTACAATTACAAATATTTAGTAGTAGTTTTCACGCATTCTTTCATTTCCATGCTTGCGACTTTTGTATTGACGAACTTCTCCATCATCATCATTTCCAATAGTTCTAAGTTGACGAGCTTTTGATTTAGAAGGTACAGGAAAATGTTCAACACCAGAATCATGTTCATTGAATTTGACATAAACCCAATAATAATTTACCAAAGCATCCAAAGAGTTGAAACGCATGAGTTCTTCACCTTCGCCACAATCAATATAATAATATTTCTTTGATTTTGAACCCATTACAGCTTCACCACGAGAACGTTGAATAGGGAAATGACTAAAAAATGGGAAAGATATGATAAAGATTCAAAACAAAAAAAGCATACCAATAATCACCTTTACTTGTTTTGTAAACAATGTAAAGAGTGATTTGATCCCGAAGAGCATCAATATCAAAAGCAGCACCACTTGGAACACGATGATAAAGGCGGAAGAACGTATTTTTCTTTACGAGTTTTTCAGCGTCACGTTTTTTCATAGCACCAAGATAGAAATCTTTCAAGGTAATACCAGCAGGACGACATCGACGAATGACTTTGCTTGTTTCATGGCTTGTAATGGAATCATCATATGTATGAACAGGAATTTTTGGAGCTCTGAAAATTCATTTTTAAACTTTACGAATTATTACCAAAGTAAAAGCATACGATAACTTGTTTAAACCTTCAATATTTTCATAGACACCATTACGAAGAGATGAAGTTGTTGTTACATCGGTTGACATATGAGATGGATAATGACGTCGTCGAACAGCAGCCTTTGATGTTGAATTATGCTTTGATGAAACTTGGCGTCGATGAGTAGTGAAAGAAGCAGGAGGACTTTCAAGTAGTTTTTCAATGCTGATTTCTTCATATTGAGTGTCACACTTTGAATCCTAAAAAACAACAAAATTAATTGAGTTAAAAAGCTAAAAGAAACTCACATCACTAGCTGTTGCACGTCCAATAGAACATGGTCGACCATGAAGACAACAAACGATGACATCATTATTTTGTAAGCGTGCAATTGATTGATTTCTATCTTCTGTGAGCGAAACAACAACAGAATCAGGTGAAACACTTCGATGACGTTGATGAGGATCACGACCAGCACGAATTCGATTATCATAACTTCTTGCGTTCAACGATGTTGAGAGCGTTGATTCTTCTTCATTGTTGTTGTATGATGAATTCATATTGGGCATTCCACGAGCACGTAATGATGATGTAATTGTTGGAGTTCCTTCGCTTGTAAAGCTTGACGCTGATGAAGTTTCTTCCGACATACTTTGTTTTTCCATTTAGAAGCGAGAAGAAAGCGATCGACGACTATCTTTGAAACAAAATGAAATGCGCTTATGGAAAGAAATCAAAACGCATCTTTGACTATTTATCCTAAAAATGAATGCTATGCAAATTTTATTACTGTAAGGAAATTATTCTTGCAACGCTTTCAAATTTTTTCATTTTCAAAATGCATGACGCAAATATTTTGGAAAGATTTTGCTTTGCTCTAGAAAATGAATACAAAAATGGACAGAATTATTTAAAAAAATAATTCAGATACCTTTTTTCTCAGAAGTATGGTTCAACATCATCTATTTATTGCATTTAAAGTTTCGAAAAATTTACTGTAAAATCAGATATTTGTTTAAAAATGGCAAAATTATGCTTTATGCTCTATAAATATATTTAGAGATATTAAAAATTCTAATTTTTTTTATTTATGTACTAACAACATATAACTTCATTCGGTTGAAGAAAAAAATGTGCGAGGGTTGATGTCTCTTTTTTTGTTGTTGCATTTTTTGCATTGAGAAAGAGAAAGTACCTCTTTTTATGTCTGTCACCCAAACTAACTTCATTTCCATTTTTCTTTCTAAAGAGATCCCTCGAATAAAAGCGACATCGTTAACTTCCATTTTGTTCGATCCAAACGAACACATTCTAAAATTGGAACAATACAGAGAAGATTAGCATGGCCCCTGCGCAAGGATGACACGCAAATTCGTGAAGCGTTCCAAATTTTTTGCCTTTTTTTACTTGATATAATTTTTATTAATTCAATTAATAGCTTTCGATGAAGAAAAAAAAATACTTATAGCTTTCATTTTTTATTTTGTAGAAAATTAATCTATCATTTGTTAAGTACTGTAGACATTTTTTCATTGTGATCTAGTTTTTTTCTAAATTGTTTGTTCCATCATTAAATTATGATTTTAAAATTCTATTTATTGCACATAGTAATTTTAAAGTGATAAATTGCAACAAGAAGGGTCCAAAGGTAGTTAGTTAGGGAGGAGAAAAACAATTTCATCGAAATAGTTTAACCTCGTCGGTGAGCTTTACGAGCAGCTTTACGTGCGGCTTTGCGAACGGGTTTACGAGCAGGTTTACGGGCGGGTTTACGAGCGGCTTTACGTGCAGCTTTGCGAGCTGGTTTACGTGCAGCTTTACGTCCTTTACGAACAGCCTTCTTACGTCGAGCAGCACGATCAACACGGACATGTTCATCATCCTGAAGCAAAAAAATTACTGTAGCTTTAGAAATTTTTATTTTGTAAATTAAAAACTTACAGCAACTTCTTTAGTGAGGGCTTGAGAAGAGTTTGCGATATCAGCGGATGGTTTTTGTTCCTCAACGGCAGCAACCATAAGGATGAAAGCGCAGATAATAGCAAAAATGACAAGAAGCTTCATGACTGTTGCGGTGGAGGCTAAAAAAGAGATAGAAAATAAATCAAACTATATTAAAAGGAAATGAAAGCTTTAAATGTGGAATTGAATGAATAAAATGACCAAAATCTTATCGGCTTTTATACTCTTTTTGAATCTTGGGCGTTAATTTTTTTATGAATCTCTCAAAGCTTTGATTCAGTCTTTTTTGTTTTGTTTTCTTTCCAAAAAAGGGTTCTTTTTTTGCGTGGATTTTTTTGATACATTTTACTCGTGGAACTAAGCGACAAATGATTGAATTCGAAGTCCGGTCATCGTTATCTTCTAATATCACCGAGAAAAAAAAATGAAAGAAAAAAACAGGTTAGAATCGCTTGAATAAGTAAAGCAGGATACGGAATCATTCAATGATTTATTTTTGTTAAATATATGGATTATACAAGTTTAAAACACAGTATTATCGGGGAGAAAGAAAGAAAAAAGTAAATTTTTAGTTTCAACCATAAAAAATGGTAACGATTTTGGATGGCATAAATGAAATTACAATACCAAAGATTTTTGCTAAACTGTTTTTTTAATATAGCCAAATCGGAGTTAAAAAAAGGTGAAACAAGCGATTGTCAAGTTTGGGCTTTTGAAGAAAATGAAGACACGTTGGAAACTTAGAAATTTTATTGAATCGTGGAATTTTCCAATAGCAGAAAATGGATTTCAAAGCACGTGTATTGACTTCACTTACGAAATAATGTTTTTTTAAAATAAAAGTATTTACTTCAATTTTATTTTTAAAATTTTTGGTTGTATTTACTCATCATTTCCATTTACTCATACATATATGATGAATTTGACTTATGACTTTTCAATGACATTTAGAATGTTTTTTTTATGGTCCATATGCTAATTGGAGGACTTTTATGTTTCGCTTTCAACTATTGCTAGCAGATATAAATAGATATAAAGAGATACAATTAATAATTTATTTATAAACATTATTTTATTTTTCTTGACTCATAGAAGCCTTCCAGCCAATATTAAAGTCCATTGAAATTTTTAAGGCTTCCATAAAATCCTTCAATGGTTAAACTTTTCGACCTTTTTATTGCTAAAATAAATCCACCATGAAATTTTTTTAGCAATTTTTTGCAGCAAATAATTTGCTTTTAATTAAATATATTATTTTTATTCATTATTCTTTTAATTATATCTGTGTCGAACTCATAATCTCTTTTTTCTTTATTTTTTTTTTTGAGAAGAAAAATTGGTCATGACAAATTATTCAATGCATTAAAAAACCGAACTTGAACCTATTTAATTCTTATGACAACTTCCACGAGAGAAAAGAAAGTGAAAACCAGAAAGGATTTAAAATAAAAATAAAAAAATTATATCGGGATTAAAAAGGGGCAGACAACAAGAAAAAAAAAACCTTTAGGCGTTTTTTCCTTATCAAAAGTTGATAAAACAAAGAGAGAAGAAAAGATACTAGTAAAAGATAAAAAAAAATTAGAAGGTTTCCTTTTTTTGAATTTTTAAAACAAAAAAATAATAATAAAGAAAGAAAGGAAGCAAGCAAAATAGTTGAAAACATTGATTTGAATATTCCATGAACTAAACTTTTACTGCAACTCGCATAATTTTGTTTTCAAAAAGTATTTTCAGCGATAATAGGATCAGAACTTTCAATTTGGAAAATAGCAAATGCGAATTAACAATTCATTGGGAGTTGATTGAAAGCTTGGAAGCTTAAGAAAAAATAATCTTGTTACAAGTCAATGGGCTCATAACGAGGATATAATCTTTTTTTATATCTGAAAGAAACTTACCATAAGTAAGAACTTCGATTCGAAACAAAATTGTTACAGTAAATTTTATAATTCATCCTTCAATCATCACTACTGCATGATTTTTATGAATTTATTTTCTCTGATTTATGATAAAAGTTTTTGTTATAATATAACCGTGTGAGAGATAGAGTATCTCGGTTGTAATAATTTTAAAATTACTTTGGGAAATAAAATGCAGAAAATCCATTCAAAGTAAGCTTTTTGTTCCTTGCTCATGAAATTACGTTAGATATTTGTTTAAAGAAAATTTACTTGATGAATTGAAATACCTTCGTCTAATTTGGCAACAATAATTTTCTTTTAGTCAAATTAGTAATAGCTCTTTGCAAATGAAGTGTTGCCATATTTATTTATCTTAACTTTAATATTTTGCAATTTTAGATTATATCTTTTCTGTTTTTTCTCTTCTGCATTTTTATCATTGAAAACCCTTGATTTAAATTACTTTTCTTTCATTTTGCGTTTTTCCATTTTTAGGTTTATGTGTATGTTTAAAATTAAACATTTAGTTTATTTTATTTTTTGTTTTTTCTATTTTAAATTAACTCAAAAATAGGTCTAAGGAAATATTTCAGTATTCTTTCGGTGGCATTTATTCTAGACAGTCATCATTTGCCTAAATTTTTACTTAAACTAAAAAGACTCATTTGAATTTGTTTTTTTCGTGAGCATGCCTTCATAAAAAAAGATGGCTGGTTTTCTTTCTCCTCTTCTTCTTCGATGGATGAAACAAGCAGCAAGCAAGCTATTGTGATGTTTGAAGGACTTCCTTCAACAACAGAATAAGAGAGAGGGCGAGCATCTGTGGATACAAAAAATGGGAACCCAAAGAAAGGAATGTTTGTTAGTAGTTTATTGGCAAAAAAATAAAAAATAAAATAGAAATAAGCTAAGCTTCAAGAGCCAGCCAGAAGGGAACTAAAAAAAGCCGAACGACACAAAAAATCGACGAAGCTTGACGTGATGCCATTGCCGTCGTCCGCAGCCAACATATAGCAAAAGGAAAGGGCGGGCATAAAAAATAAATAAATGCAAAGCTGCTGCCATCGTCAAAAAAAATAAAGAAAGAAAAGGGCCTTAGGCAAAAGCAAGCAAGCAAGAAACATTCATCCACGTCGGCATAATTCTTCAGACTCCCTCCTTTTTTTACTTGCAATATTTTTTTTCGCTTTGTTTAGTTATTGGTTTTAAGGTTTTTAATTTTATTGCCTCGAAATTTTTGTCACGTGATTTTAGCAATTTATAAAATTAATGATAAAGAGGGGCTCGAATTATACTGCAAAAAAGCAGGCTATCGTCGCAAAAAAATGTTATGATATTACGCGTTTCTATTCGAGATAGATACATATTTTCGTGCCAATTAAAAAAAACCCAAACTTATTAATTTATCAATTCTTTCAGTAAAACCTTATTTATTTTATCCACCACCATCATCCTAATAATCCAAATAATTAATAATGGCTGGAGGAGCAGAAGCAGCAGTAAGTATCTATTGTTTTTGTTTAAATCTATGACAATCTCCAGCATATCCCCTTAGGCAATTTATTTTTTTGCGAGCGCCCTTTGCTTTAATGGAACATTTCTTTTTTTGTCTTTACTATAAAAGGAAACTATACTCCCAAAAAAAAGTAATGCGCGGATGAAGAAAAAAATACTGATTGCTTTGTTCCTTTTTTTCTTTGACAAGCAGCAAATCCAGAAAAAATAACCCAACAAGAAGAACTTTTTTCTCTCTCAAGAAAGAAGCGGCGACTAAAAAGAAAAGTAAGGGGAAAAAAGACAAATTCAGCCCGAAGAAGAGAGGATGATGAGCACACAACTTTTTGCGGTAGCATTCATCGATGAAAAGTTGTCGGTTGAAAGCTTGAAGCTTTTCATCGACCGGATGCATGTGTTTCTAATGGCAATGGCGGGTGATGATGAAGCAAGCAAGCATATCGAAGAGAACCTTTCAATCTTATAAATTTTTAAAATAGCAAAAAAAATTATTTTTTATTTTTTTCATAAAAAAAGAAGCGTAAAAAAATGAATAACAAGAAGCAAAAAAAAAGCGATGCTCAATTTTTTTTGAATTATGATGACTCACATTAAATTTTTTATTAACCCTTATCCAAAGCCCGAACCAAAACTACTTTGTTCAAAACATAATTTTTTATAATGTTTTAGAAAAATTTCCTTGAAAGTGCTTTCAATAAAAGCAAAGAAGTTCTTAACTCAGCAGGTAAGTAGTGCCTATTCTTCAAGACAATGCATTTTAAAAGATGACGTTTTTTAGCTGAAAGTACAAAAGGTTTTGCAAATACTGCAATTGAAAACGTCACCAAAATTATACCCGGCCAACAACCCACTGGAACTGTAGCTGATCCGGTTAGTTTTTTCTTTAGCGTTGTTAATATTGTCAATCTCAACATGAAACAATATAAAAAAAAATTTTTGTATTAGTTCCTTTCCTTTAAAAAAACTTTGGATGTAGTATTGTGTTATTTATCTTTTCTTACTAAGATATAGCAATGTTGAATTCTAAAAACTAGGTTTAACATTTTTGTTCGTTAAAATATTTTTAATTTTACCCCCATTTTCATCATTTAAAAATATTAATTTCTATGGTCTTCATAACCTAAGGTGTTTGATTGTTGTGTCCAAAGTTAGAGCTTTCTTAATCCCCATAAAATTTAAAAATTTCCTAAATCATTAATTTGAAGAAAAAAACTTTTTCATAACTTACATTTTTAACAAAATAACTGATTATTTTATTAAAATTCTAAATATTTTATAGAATGCCGTTGCACCAGGAACTCTTCCACCACATAGTAAGTTTCTATTAATTTTTTTGATATTTTTCTAAAATAACATTCGACTTTTTTAGCTGCTGATCCAACTGGAGCTCCACTTTAATTATATTTGAACTTGCATCTATGATCTTTCGTTTCTTCTCCTTCTATTATTTTCGCCTAATTATTATTATTATTAAAATCTGCAGTAATTGAGTAGAATCGTTTTGAAAAAAATTAATTATTTAAAAATGTTTAGCAAATTTTTATTTTAACAAAAATCACAGCATTACTTCTCTTTCTCTTTTTTCTTCTTCTTCGACTTGTAATTATTTAAATATTTTTATTTTTAAAGGAACAAGACTATTTGATGCCTTTTCGAAAATTTCGATACTGGGGCTGGGAGGAAGAGTTGGGGCGGCGCGTGTTCGAATTACCGTGTAAGGCAGTAGGTGACACGGTAATTCAAACACGCGCCGCCCCAACTCTTCCTCCCAGCCCCAGTATCGAAATTTTCGAAAAGGCATCAAATAGTCTTGTTCCTTTAATGAAATTAATAAATTAGACTTAAAAATAATTTTGTTGCAAATTACACATGGAGGATAAAAGCTAATATTTAGCTTTACATTTTTTTTATTACAAATTAAAAATAAACCCAATTCGAAAAATAAAAGTTGAAACTGTTAGTTTCTTTGCATGGTTTGCTTACGTATGCATAAACATGCTTGATTCATTCATTTTTTTGTTGCTGCTGTTTGTATGTTTGATAACACTGAGTAAATGTTTTTTAATTTCTTTTGTATTTTTAAATTGAAAGTCAACAATCATTTAAAAACTGGATGGATGAAACTTTTGTTATAGCTACTAACTCACCATAATAATTTGGAATTACTTCGAACATGGATATTACAATTCAACGAATAAAAATTGATTACGATTCTCAAAAAATAAATATTCAATCATTTACATTTCTTTAAAAAATCATATTTTTGTCGGGTCAGTTTTTTTAAAAAAAAGAAGAAGCATCATTAAAAACGGCGGCGGCAACGATGAATGATGATGCTTTTTTTTTCATATTATTACTACTATTTTTGCTGACCATTTAGTTGGTTTGCGCGGTGCCAGGCTTTTCTTTCTCGATGATGATATGAAATAAAATAAAAAATAAAATAACCGATGAGCGCGATCGATCGCCAAAGCACAATCAGAAATAAATAAAAAAAAAACACCAAAGACAAAGAAAAAGCAATATATATTTCACAATTCTCTCATATCAAAATTTTTTATATATTTTTTTATTTTGCTATTTTTGAAAGATATTTTAAGAAAAACAAATTTTGTGTGACTGCGCAATTATAATTTTTTCTCCTTCCACATCTTTTCTTAGGGTTAATGTCCAACTTAGCGTGTTTTATGTTTTTTTTTTCGGCAGCAATAGTAATATGGGCTTCAAGACATTTTTGTTCCATAAATTTTTGATGCTTGACTTTCTTCCAAAAGCTTCCATTCTCTCGAAAAAAGGTCCCAAGACTGCGCAAAAACACCAAGAAAATGCATTCTTTTATTTTCCTCAAAACAAAAAAAAATACTACGTAGAATGCAACTTTTTTTTGGGACAACATTGAAGGCGTCATTGTCTTTAGTGACTTTATTTTATTTTCTTGGCTTACTTTTTTTTCAACATGGCAAGATGAAACTTTGAATAGAATAAGCATTGGTTTGGAAGTGAGTGACTGACTGAAGTGATTGATATGTTACTCTTTCAATTTTAATCTCTGCTCTAAAATTTAAAAACTTTTTCCCTTTAAAGATATTAGGCGAAACGGACTTCGAGGGCAGCCTATTAATGGAGTTTTATTTTTTTAAATTTTTTCGATTATTATTGTGTGAAATTTTGTAATCATAAAATTTAAATTATTTCGCATCGACTTTTTTAGTTTTTCTTTTTTTTCCCCAGAAATTTTTTATTTTATTTTTGTCTTCATGAAGTTTTGCCAATTTTAAGTTTGCTTATCCCATTTTTAAAAATGAATGCATTTTTTTGGAGGAAGAGTTTATTGCGCACTATTTTTTTTGTTTGTTATGGAATGTGTTTCCATTTCCACCAACGAACAAAACAAACTACCTCTTCTTTAGCTTTCATCCTTATATATCGAAAAACATAATTGCAAAAAAGAAAGAAGAAAAGAAAGTCTTCATCCTTTTTTTAAACATGAGCATTAACAACATAAAAAAATGGAAGAAAAATTCTTGCGCAGTAGTCTCAGTTGCCATCGGCATTTTTTTAGAAAGCTTTAGCGTTCTCAATTTGCGCTTCTCAAAAACTTTGTAGACTTTATTCATTTTTGTTTTTCTTTTGGTTCGAAGCTTTTTCCCTTTTTGTTGCTTGTTTATTTCTTTCTTAAATTCTTTTGTGTCTATTACGGTTGAAACTTCCGCTTCAGATTCCTTTATTCCTTTTTCTCCCTTATTTTTATTTGGTTGGTCCATCAACTTTAGAGACGCTTTCTCCCATTTTTTCTATGTATGTCGATTGCGCATATTTGACAAAATTGGCCTAAATTACATACGTTTTTCTTTCTTCACAAAACCAAGGCCATTTTTTTGTGTCAAAAATTCAATTGTTGCGCTGATGATGATGATCTCTCATTTTTTTGTGAATTTATTTTTGTAATCGGAGCTTCTTGACATGATTGTTCTTATTACCGTTATTTTTTTTGCTACCTACAATATTTTTGAGATCTTTTTACTTTTTTTTAATTTTGTTTTTTCAAGGACAAAAAGTTATTCCCATGTTTTTTTCCCCATTTTTTGGTTGAGATAAAAAAAATTGCCCCAGGCTTATTGCTTTTCTTCGTTTTTTTTTCTCAAACGTCAAAATGCGCAGCTTTTCTTTTATTTTGCCGAAAAGCTAAGTGCTTTTTGCGCGGGCATTTTGCTTGCTTCACCGCCGCCACTAATGCTTGAGGCACCACCAAAGAATAAGAAGAAGACGAACGAAGAAATAACAACAACTCCATCGCTTGCTTCTCTTGAGACTTTGTAAGATTCTTACGCCAGAAATTTTTGCCGAAAAAAAAATTTATTTTTTTAAGAGCCAACATTTTTTTACCGAAAAAAATAAGATTCCGACAGCTTGTTGAAGGGAAAAAAAGATGAAGCAATGAGTGAAGAGATAAATCGCAGCAGCGATGGCACGCAGACGCTGGCTCATTCTCGCGCGTGTAGCTGCTGTTGCTTCTTCTTGCGCAACTAAATTGAATTTTCGACTATTGGCCCGGGTGTTGTTGCTTTGCTTTGATGCTTCTTCTCCTTCTTATGTTCCCGTTTTGAAAGCCATCTCACTTTTCAACAACAACAAAAAATATTTAAACGAGAAGAAGAAAAATGCTCACATATGAAAATTTTATTTTCTAAATGCTTACATTAGCCCTCCTGGATGTACTAGCTTTACAAAACAATCCTTTAACCTTCCAACCTATGTATTTCCATCATTTATTTTTATTTATAAAGTGTAAAGTTGAGTTTGACCCTGCGCGACCTTATGCTTTTTCATCATTCAAAAAAGTTTCTTTTTTATTTTAGCTGCCCTCTTCCTCCTCCTCAAATTCCATCTCTGTTTTTGTTAGCAATAAAGAGCGCCTGTTGTGTCGTCGTTTTTGCGCTCTCCCAAAAAAAAAAATGTTTTAAGGCAAAAAAAAGCCCACCGGGTGTTTTATTTTATTTTTTTTCAGGATGACGACGGTGTCGTCGACAACGACGATGCCAAAATAGCGCAACCAACAACGGACATAAAAAAAAAGAGGTCGCGCTCCTAAATTTTTTTTGTGATGTTGTCCTTCCATCTATTGGCACTTGCGCTACTACTACCTACTTCCATTCTTCCACCTATTGGACTTCTTATTCTTCTTCCTTCCTCAATTGTTCTTCTTTCAACAAAGCTAAAACTACTACCTTTTGGAAGCAAGAACAAAAAAAGTTTTTCATTTTTAGAAAGTTTGTGAAAAGATAAAGTAATAAATTTTAATAGAATTTGGATGATTTACCAACTAAAAACAATTGACATTGAAGGTTGGAAAAAAGAGGAATTTGTCTTGAAGGAAAAAAATTACCTAAAACTTTCGATTCCATTAAATTTCCAAAATCTTTGTCTGATTTTAATGATTCCGTCATCATTTTTCCACAATGTAGTTGTTCCAATCTTTTCTTATTCACCTCTATTTTTTCATTTTTACGTTTCCTTTTATTTCTCAAAGCAAAAAAAAAATATATTTAACAGCAATGATAGTTGCGCGTGTTTGTGTGCTGCTTGTATCAATTTTTTAGTTGTATTCTTTCCTCGTCTCCATACATATGTATTTATTTCTCGTTCGATTTTTTCTTTTTTAAGCTTGCTTTTTTTTTCTCTTGCGCGGTCATGCTTTTCTTATTTTCCCTTTATTGCTTGCTTGCTTTAATCTACAATAATAGATGGGCTAGCTCAATATTATTGAATGAACGTTAAATGATGATGGCGGCGGTGGTACTGCGCGATAAGCACCATTAACACCAAATATTGAGGCAACCGTGTTTTTGTTATCATCATGTATGGTTTTTCTGCGCGATATTATTTTCCCTCGTCTTTCTTCATGTTAATTGCCTGCATCTGCGCATTGTCAACTTGCCCCACATTTTGACTGTCTTCAAAAAAAACTTTTATTTTTCTACCGCATATATTTTTTTGAATCCCGAGAAAGCATTTCCGTTTGCCATCATTTTTCTTTCTTTTTTTTAACGGAGGAGCCAATTTCTTGAAAGATGGCCAATTCCGATGGCAACGTTCTTGTTCTTGCGCTGCTGCTACTGAAGGAGCGAAGCGCAAACGTTTTTCCATCTCCTTGTTTTTTTCTTCCTTCATCTGCGCATTTTTTGTGTTACGAAAAAAAAATTGCTTTCAATTTTTTTAAAGAGGGCCAAAAGCAATAGTTCGTCAACGGCTTCAACTGAGTTTTTGGAAGATGATAGAAGAAAAAAAGGGGAAATAGACACTTCGTTACGGACAGTTCGTTACAGACAGTTCGTTACGTACACTTCGTTACAACAGACACTTCGTTACAAATCCATGACTCTTCGTTACTACACTTCGTTACGGTTTACACATTCTTACCGATAATTCATCATCTTTTACTGTGTTTAGGCTCAGTTACTTAGTTTCTTAGGCTCAGTCTCAGCCTTAATCACATTCTTAGAATTTAAAATTTACGAATATTTCGTAACGACGTGTACGTTGTAACGAATAGTCTGTAACGAACTGTACTGTAACGAAGTGTCGTAACGAAGTGTACCGTAACGAAGTGTCGTTGTAACGAAGTGTCAGGGACTCGAAAAAAAGGAGCAATGCCGCCTTTTTTTGGTAGAATAACGTCTTCGTTTTCATTTTTTTTCCTTCTCCCGCAGAAATTTGCCTTCTTATCGTTCTTCGTTTGTTTGTTGGTGGTAGTTGCGCGCGTGTATTTGATGCTTTTCTTCTTCCACGCGCAAGTCGTCGTTTTTTTCCACGGGGCCTTAACAAAAATGGTCTTCCTCAACAACGACATAGTTTTTTCTTCTTCTTTTTCTATTGAATTTGTTCTTCTTGTGGTAGTTTAAAGCACAAAAAAACTTGGCCCTTGGGCACAAAAGCATTTTTTGTGGCTGCCTTCCTTTAGTCATTGCTTTCTTTTTCTTTTTTTGCGCTCCCGAAAACCTCTGTGTTTGAATATAAAGCTGTTCTCGTTGTTGCTGCGCGTCTTTAGGATTTCACATTTTTATAAATGGCTTTTTTTCTTATTCGGTTTTTGACTTTGCTCTTTTTTGATGAAAAAAAACATTAGCCGCCGCCAATGAAATAAGTACGGTAATGTAATGAGAGAAAAAAGAGGATGTGAGAAAGAGAGACTTCAATGCGTTTAAAAAAATAGGTTTTTGAGTAAAACTTTTTTATAAAAGAAAGTATACAAGTTATTGGATGAAATCTGAAATTAAGTATTAACTAAAACTGGAAAGTTAAAAAGTATTCGAAGATCGTAGTGAGTGACACCTTCCTTTTGCCAATAAAAAATGAAAAAACGTTTTGGAGAGATCAATAGAAATGTAATTATCTGATGTAAGCTGCAATTTAGCTATTTTTTCCATTGACATGGCAATCATGGCCCCTGAAGAACACTTTCAAACTTTGGCCCTCTTTCTTGCGCGTTTTTTTTGAATTGTAAACTTGAAGGCAAAAAAAAGACAACGAAGACTTTGCAGCAGTTTTTCTTTTTTCTTAGACTACACACGGACAAGACTTTCCTCCCACCAAAAAAAAACAACGATGCATTTTAAGCCCTGGAGTCTCTGCGCAGAATAAAGAAAGTAGAAGCGTCTTGAACGAGAAGAAAGAAAAAAATGCATCAACGGCAAAAAAATGAAAAAGATGGAAGTCTTCTAGACTTTATTCTTCCGAAAAACACATGGGCCAAAAACGTCTTTTTGACGCGCAGCAATATAGTTGTGATGGTGGTGGCCAGAACTACCAAAAAAAAATGCGCAGAAGAAGCAGAGCACTTTTTTTAACGGAGGAGCGGCGTCCTTCTATTTTTTTTTCTTCCGGAAAGACAATTGTCGAGAAAAAAAAGTTTCATTTTAAAGCAAGAAAAAAAATGAAATTGCTTTTGCGCAAAAAAAGCAAATGCTTCTAAAAAAATTTGCTTTTGTCAAAAAGAAAAATGGTAGCAGTTAAAATTTTTATGGTCTTCCTCCTCCTGAAATAAATGCGCAGCCTCTACCGCCAAACAACAATTGTAATCGAAGCTTTTTTTGCCATTTTTATTTTTTTCACGTATCAATTGACGATGAAGCCTTCTGACGAAAGCATTTTCCATTTCTTTTTCTTTTTTCAACAACCAAAAGTGGGCCAATGTTTTTACTTCTGCGCAAGATAGATTGTGTCACAATAGAGAAGGAATAGGACCCTCACTTTTTCAAACATTTTGTTTTCCTTCAGAAAAATTTGGGTGGTAGTTTTTAGAAGCTTTTTTTGCGCTATTACTCTTATGTTTGATGATGATGGTTGTTGTGGCACAGGCAAAAAAAGCTTTCCATTTTCCTCCTCCGGTGATGCTGGTAGTAGTGGTGGAATTTGAGTCCTTCGCCGTAGTGGTGGTTGCTTAAACGACGAGGAGGAATATGACAATGGCGCGAGAAAAATGATGGCTTTTGTTGTCCTTCATCTTTCCATTTATTTTTTTGCGCAATAACCGCTTTAGGCACAAAAACTGCGTGGTATATTTTAAAATATTTTTTATATTTTTCTTTCATATTGAATAAGGAAAAAATTGAAGTGAAAGTAAGGGTTTTAGTTGAGAAGCCTTTTAAGTAAAGCTACGTCTAAAATGAATGGAACCGATCGTTTCCTCGAGGGAATCTAACTTACTTTCTTCGTTTTCTCCTTCCGTAAAACCATCAACATTCCTTTTTTTCCACGCTAAAAAAATATCGGGAGAAGCATGTGTTCGCTTTCACGTTTTTGAAGACAGCTTTCTTATTTTCAATTTTAATTTTTGCGCAATCCCACAATTTTTTCTATTGATGGAAGAAGGAAGGAAGCATGATAGAAAAATGGAAGATGACGTCAAAGAAAAAGAAATGCAAGAAAAGCTTCAAAATTATTGTGCGCGATCAAGAAGCAAAAAAGCTGAAAGCTTTTACAACCATTTTTGACAGCAACAACAAAAAAAAACCACCACGACATCGTTGTTGTTTATGTAATAATATATGCGCATGATGCTCCATATTTTACAGGGTTAGATTTTTTGTCGATGGCTTTTTAGCCATCAACAGTCGTAAAGTTATGCGCACGAATGTGTATATCGTTGTCATCGAGAAACAACCCCATTTTTTTTCTGCGCATGGTGGTGTCGATGCTGATGATGATGCTCCTCTTTTTTTGCTCTTCTCGAATTGCGCGCTAGTGGCAGTGATCATCATCATTGCATTTTTATTTTTGCATCTAAAAAACCCTCAAATTCCCATAAACCTTGGCCACGCGTCGTATATTGCTTTGCTTTGACTCCTCTTTCTCTTCTTCTCGTATGTATTATATATGTATTTTTATTTTTTCAACCACCATTCTCGCGCGAGAACCGTTTTTTTTCTTCTTTTTTTTCAATGTTTATTATAAATATTGAAAAACCATTTATAGCTGCTGTTAACGCTGCTTTGACGTTATGATTTTGCTTGTTGCTTGCTTGCCTGCCTTTTCTTACTGCGCAGTTTATTTATCAGTGTATCATAGACGAAGGTTGTCTTTATCATACATGCTTTTATTTTTTTTCCGCTCGTTTGACATATGTTTTTTATTCAACTAAATTTTCTCACTTTTTTTCGAAATAATTAATTACTTCATGAATTACAGTAGCCAAGTTTTGTCATGAAGAAATCTTATTTGAATATTATTATTAGGCATTCGAGCTTTAAATTTTGCCGTATACAGAATCATAAAATTTGGAGATAATTGGATGGAACCGCGAGTCTAATTTATTTTTTAAGTCGGTGTGTTTGTAGTAAAACAAGACTTCATTTTGTCCTATGTGCATCTTTCAAATAGATTTCCTCCTCATTTGAACCTCTATGAAAAGCAATAATCGATCGTTGTCATTCCTTAATAAAAAAAATTGCTCGATGATAATTAAAGTAAGCTTCCTGCGCGCCTTTTTGTCCATTTTTTTCTCGTCTTCATTCTTAAATTTCTTTTCTTCGGGAGAGGCCATTTCGATTTTTTTTTGTTGCTAGCGCCCTTTTTTGTATACATAAATGCATGCAAAAACGTGGCGCAAGAAAAACTAACATGAAGAAGAAATGAAAAAGAACACAAATTTTTTCCGTGAAATATAGGGACTCGCTTTTTTTCTCTCTATTTTTTTGCCTTTTGGCGGTTTTTTTCTCGAATGATGATGCTTGCTTGCGCAACAAGAAAAAAACCCGATACTAGCAAGCAAAAAAAAACGTAAAATACCAACGAGAAAGAAATGTAAGCAACTGTTGTTGTTTTTTAGAAAAACAAAGATGGATACCTTTTTTTCTTGGATCAAACGTTTGAAGAATTTTTTATCATCAATAGCATTAAAAAAAAGCCACTAAAGAGGAAGAAGCATAAAAAGGCAGCAACCAAGTCTCTCTCATTCTTTTTTTCTCCGCCTCTTTCTAATATTTTTTGTTTCATTTTTTTCTTACTCTTTGGGTGGAGTCGGCCATTTTTTATTTCGCGCAACAACAATACCACAGCCGATCGACTGACTTCTTTTCTTCACTACCCTTGACTTTTTTATTTTGTTGCTCGTCCAATCATTTTTGCGCTCCCCTGCATTTTTTTATGGAAGGCTACTGTAACCCGTCGCCATCTTTCGAAATGTTTTTCTTCCTTCAAAATGAAAAAGATATAATAATAACAACCGCGCAGTTTACGTCGTTAAAAAAATAAAAGAAGTAAGCAAAAGCGGAACGTTGGTTTATTTCCGTTACAATATCCCATATGAAATAGAAGAAAAAAAGTTTGTTTTTGTTCTGATTCGAATTTCTTTTCCATTTTCAAAAAATATTTTATTTTATTTTGAAAGAATTTTTTGTTTGATTCAACGGAAAAGATTGCGCATTTACAAAATATAAGCAAGCAACATCAGCGTATTCTCTTTCTTCTTTTTTTTCATGCGGGAGATTGCTTGCTGCTTTGCGAAATGAAAAAGTAATGTTTTGCCATATTCAAAATTTATCTCTTTTTGGAGATTTAAATTTTTTGATTTTGGTTTTTTTTCTAATCATCGTTCATCAACGACAACAACGGCTCCACCGTTTTTTCTTATTTCTTTTTTCTCATTTTCTCCTCTGTGGTTTAGTTGCGCATTTTATATTGTGAATCACTTTTTTTATTTTTTGAAAATTTTTAACAGTCGTCAGGTTTTGTTGCTGCTTTTCTTTTTTGGACGAAACAGCAGCGCGAATATGAGTCTTTTTTTGCCGCCGCCACCGGTGATGATGGTTGTTGCTGTTGTTTCTCTCCTCTTTTTTCTTTAATGTTTTTTAACTTCTTTCAAAGAAGAGTTAGTTAAAATCAATTGAAGCTTGTAAAATATTACATTAAAGCTTTTTTTTCTCTAGTAGAAAGTCGCGCAGTTTGTGAATCGGTCATGACAGGGAACCACCACCATCAATGTTCTTTTTTGCTATTTTGAATGTTATCAGTTTTTTTGCGCTTCTTGATCATGAACAACAACAACTCCATTGAAAAGGTCTAAGCAGACATTACTTTTTCACCCAACTTTGAAAGCCTTTTATGTTCCTTCCTAAAATTTTCGAATAAGCCATAATGAAGAAAAATTTATTGAAAGCCTCTTTGATTTTAAAATTTTAACAACCAACGCACATTTTTAAAACTATATCAATTGTTTTTAACTTTTCCCTTCATTTCTCAAAGTCCCTAAAACTAATGTTTTCCTCCAATCGTCCTCGTCGCATTCTCTTTTTTTATATATCTAAAAATGTGCACTTCCCGAAGGAACTTATTCTTGAGCAATATATATTCGCGCTTTTGCGCCTGTTCAACCAACAACGACTAAACTGAAGCTATTTTGTTTTGCCTCAATGGCAAAGATTTAAAAAAAATCCAAGTTAAAAAAACTGCGGGGAAATAATGCTGCAAGCAAGCAATGGATCAACAGCAGCTGGCCACAAGACGTTGGTGATCGCCGCCGCTGGCAACAAGCTTTACGCTTTTTGTTCTTTTTTTATTTCTCGGCTGCTGCTTCTACCGAGGCGGGTCTAAGGCTTAAACTCCATCAATCTATCTATCACAAGGGTTGCGCTGCTGGCTTCTTTGAAATGCGCACTTTGTAACAAAATTTTTTTTTCACGGTTGCGATTTGTTGAAAAACGCGCTCGAGATCTTTTCTTTAAAATCCTTTTTTCTATCTCTCTTTTTTTACTGATTTTTTTTTTCAATTTTTAGCGTGATTTACTGTAGCTCTTTCTCAATGCTTCTCTTCCATACCTGAATTAAGAAGAAGACCTTGTATTATAGGCTTCCGCAACAATTCTGGCGCAAACAACATCTTTGTTGATGCCGGAGTCGTTGCCATCGCCTCAGATGCTGGGCAACGCGCCGGCCCATAATCTATTAACATCAACTACAGCAGGCGATTTAATTCGTCATATTTTACAACAGCAACATCTTCAACAACAGCAGCAGCAACAACAACAACAATCAGTGGCAGCAGCTTTACAACTTCAAAAACAAAAAGCTCAACAAAAACATGCCATTTCAGAAGTTGCTCATTCATCATCATCATCAAGTCCTGATGGTCATGAAAAAAATGAAGTGATAAGTTCAGTGGATGATGAAGATACAAGACCTGGATCCGTAGGATCTTCAAGTCCTCAATCCCCTCCTCCACCATCATCCTCGAGATCTTCGTCCCGTGGAAATAATAATAATCCTAATAGCATTCGACCACAAAGAAAACTGAAAATTTATGGTGTTGAAGAGAAATTGGATATCATTGATTACGCTAAAATTATTGGTAATCGAGCTGCTGGAAGAGAATATAATGTTGCAGAAAGTTCTATTCGTGAATGGCGCAAAAATGAATCTAAACTTAGGCATACTTTATTAGTTTAATTAAAAAGTATATTTATTGAAGGAATTTGTTTTAGAACCCAAGCTGATAATTCTCGATCTGCTCAAACTCCCAATGTTGAGAAGGAAGCTTTTTATGAAAAACTATACGATGCTTTAGTAAGCTTTTTTTGCCTCCCTAGTTTCCAGATGTTTTTTTTGAAAATTTAAAAAAAAATAAAATATTGCGCTTTTTTGAAATTGCATTTTTAAATTTGTGGAAGAGCTAAGATATTACAATGCCGCCACAAAGTTAGCAACTTTTTCAATCAACCCATCGCGTATTTGAGCTTTGTCAAATGCTTGAAAAAATCGGGCGCAAAAATAAATGTGATATGAACAGATTTTTAGCACCTTTACGGCTTTTTTTTCTTCATACTTGCTTGGTTGCTTGCTTGCTCGATGACTGCCACCGATAATGCTTTTTTTTCCCGTTCTCATTCTACGGACAGCAGCGGCAGCATTGACTGGCGCAAACAAGCGTGCGCATCTTTATTTTTCCCATTGCCTCTGGCGATTGAAAAATAATGGCTATTTTTTTTGTTGCTGTGTTAAAGAAAGAAAAATACGAAAAAATATAGACGGGAAACGATTGTTCTCCGACGTTATATATATTTCTTTTAACAAACTCACTTGTTTCCTCTCTTCCTCTTCTTTTTATTTTTCTCGACGTTGTCCTAAATGATGATGATGACTAGTATTGCTACTGCGCGTATATGTATTTATTTGTGGCAGTGGCAGTCGCGCAAAAATAGTGGCCAAGCAGCAGCTGTTTTAACGAAAAAAAGTTGTGATTGAAAAAAGCTAAAGTCATCAAGCGCAGTCAAAGTCAGAGAAGTTTAAAAAAAGAAAAAATAACGATGAGCAGCATTTGGCGCAAAGTTAAAACTAATAAAATTTGAAGAAAAAAAATATTAAAACAAATTTAAAAAATATTGAACAAAATTAATTTGATCTAAAAGAGGATCACGAAAAATTTTAAAAAACTTATTAGTGGAAACAAACATTAAATAAAGGAAGGGTTACGATATCTGAACAAAATAATGAAAGTTTTAAACCCGCTTTAATTTATAGGTCAAATATATCAATGAGCAAGGTGAAGGAATTACATGGAAAATGGTTAGAGATAAATGCCAAGATTTATGGAATTCTTTGGGATCCAACTTTCCTGAAGGCCAAGTTTCTATGGTATGTCTCTAAAATTCATTGAAACAATTCTAATAATGCTCCTTTTTTTTAGCATTTACAAGGATGGGTCGCTCGATTTATTCAAAAAGCTCGTCAAACTAAAGATATCCCAGAAATTCCACCACCGGTTCCAAATAGCGCCAATTCATCTTCATCAAGTTCTTCACTCATGAGTGGAATCTCAATGGTTCCATCGTCATCAGCTGTAGATCTTTCAGCAGCTTCACATCATCCATCTCCACCTAAAAGATCTCGAATGACGACTAATACTTCCATCAACAACAATAATAAAGCTTCTCAATCTTCCAAAGATATAACTCCAAAGGCTTCAAAAAATTCAGCACCAAATTTTGTGACACCACAAATTCCAAAATCTCGTCGAAAGAATGTTGCACCAAAGCGAGTAATCAATGCTACAGTTAAAACTTCAACAACGATGCCATTGGATCTTTCAACTCGTAAAGTTGTTGTTGCAGCAGTCAATTCAAAAAGCGATAATTCTAAAAAGCTTCCATCCGATATTGAAAATGATGAAGATAAAGCCATCGAGGTATGCTCATAAATTTTATTAAAATTAAACGGTGCAAACAAAAATATATATTTTTTATTATTATTATTAAGATTCTCAACAGATTTATGATTTTAGTTTAGTTAATTGCAAATTTTGCAAGTTTGCTTTGTAAGTATTATTAATTTTTTTGTCATTCAAAGTCCCATTTTTTAGCTTTAATTTTTCTGATTTTTTAAAAATTCTCATTGAAATTATTAATTTCTTGCCTTAGATTCATTTTTTGCCCTATTTTTGCCAAAAAAAAACTTTTCTTCTTTTCATCACAAAAAAAACAATCATCCGATTCTAGTTATTTTCTTTTGTAATACTTTCAAGTCAAAAAACCCCATACATACAAAAAGTCCAAAGCTTCTATTCAACGTATTACTCTTGCTTCTTTCGATCCTTCTTCTTTTTTCATACACACTCGATTCGAACCATTTTTTTCAAATTCGTGATAGTCAAAATTACTTTTATAGGCTTTCAAATTTCTTTCCCTTTTTCTTTTTCTTCATACATACAAAAATTGTACGGCAAAACCATTTTTCTTCCTTTAAATATGTTGTTGCTCAAATAGTTTAGTAATAATAATAATTTTAATAATTGTTAAAAATTTAATTTTAACCAAATGTATTATTTGTTCGTTTGTTTTGCTTCAAATTTTATTGTATTTGTTTCTAGTCAAACTTGCCATTTCGTGTCATGTTTTCTTATTTTAATTTGCTTACAAAATTAAGTGCCGTATAGATTATTAATACCAAAAAATAAAAAGTTTTATTATCATCTTTGGAGATCCGCTTAACTAAAAAAAATATTTTCAAAAGGTAAACACAGAAATCAAAAAAAATTTTTATTTGGTACAAAAAAAAAGTTTGTGAAAAAATACAAATCATTTACAATAATAATACAATGCATAAATAAATAATGATACAAGGCATTAGTAAAAACTGGTTTTTAATTAAACAGAAAACATTTCTCAAAGTTTCTTGACAGCAGCTAGAACATCATTCAAAGCAGCAGAATCGCCCCAATCCTTTTCAAGATGAGAATAAACCATTTTGTCTTTGTTAATCAAATAAATTCCACCAAGAAGTCGACCTTCACCTTCAAAATTTCCTTTGGTATCACGAGTTCGATAGGCGTTCAAATAAGTGCTAGCTCGAAGAAAACCAAGCCATATTGGCATCCAACGTTCTTGCGGACCATAGAATTTGCGCTAAAAAAGTGGTTGAATTTTAACAATAGCAAACAAAAGAGACATACCTCAACATCATAGTAAATATCACCTTTGAGAAAAGGCTTAAATTCATTGACACCATGAGTTTCATGTACAACACCAACAAGTTTAACACCAGCAGCATCAAGTTGATCTTTAATTGAACTTAGATCTTTCGCTTCATGACGACAGAATCCACAACCAGGCCGACGAACAGCCATAACCAAAACAGGTCCTTGATCAAATAAATCTTTAGCACGAATTTGTTTTCCACCGAGAACATCTTTTTCATCATCAACTTTGATTAATTTTGCATCAGCAAGATAAGCAACACTTGGAGCAACAGCACCTATGGTAAATCGAGTTGGTAAGTTTGCATAAAAAAGGGCGCCAACAACGGCCGAAACAGCACCATAACCAAGAAAACCAGCAGCCATTTTTATCACTTCTTCTAAAATTGGGATAGGTAAATTCACGAAACTTTACAACATTTAAATTCAAAACAAAAACGCGCAAAACGATGAGAAGAAAAAAGCAATTCAAAGTTGCAACAAACAAACAAAAAATGTTTGGAAAAAAAACAAGCGAGAAAAATGTGAAGGAAAGAAGAAAGAAGAGAGAGAGAGTGAGTAAACTACGAAACGCACAATGCTGAAAAAAGCAACCATGCCCTTGAAGCAACTGAAAGAAGTGCAATGGAAGAATGGAACACGGCGGTGAACATAAAACTACGTGAAATGTAGTTGTTTGTGTTATTATTAGTATTATTATTTGAAAACTCAGTGAACAAGGATCAACCAAACTTTGGTTTGAATAACCTTTGTTCGTACACATATACGTATTTAGAAAATGATGCTTTTTAAAGACAAGCACTAGGGGATTTTTAATTAACGTAACATGTAAAACTAAATACACGAGATGTGGAACGATGACATCGGAATGAACCACTTGATACAAAGATGGCGGTAAAAAATCATCAAATTTTCTTGCTAATTCATAATTTCCAACTAGAGGTTATCCAAAAGTAATTAGCCTAATGTTAGATCCATTTCGATGTCCATTCAAAACACTTTTCAATGCTCAAAGTCATGTAAAACTGTAAATACACAAAAACAAGGCAAGGGTCTTTGCAATACTAAAAACAATAGCGCAACCGAAGCAATAATAAATTCCTTTCTCTAACTTAAATAAACAGAACCTAATTTCTAGAATTTTTTTTATAAAATATGTAATTGTTAAAAATATCTTTTCTCCACATTCAGATTACTAATGGATTGATTTATTCACTATCCAGTTTATATAATCTTTGACAAATTTCATTTTTTTCTAATAAAAAAAAATGATTCATAACTTTCATGAGAAAATTTGCATCCATTTTGGCATCCTAAAATTTAGCAAAAAGGCGCGAACTTTTTTTTTTGAGCACTTGAAATTTTTCTTTTCTCTCTTTCATTGTCTTCATTTTTTTGCTGCTGTGGATTATTATCATGAGAATTCTTGTTGGTGTCAAACGTGTTATTGATTATGCTGTTAAAGTTCGAGTTCGAGCTGATAAGAAATGTGTCATCACTGAAAATGTTCAACATTCTATGAATCCATTTGATGAAGTTGCTCTTGAAGAAGCTGTAAAACTCAAAGAATCAAAGCATGCTAAAGAAGTTGTTGTTATTTCAATTGGTCCAATCAAATCTCAAGTTAGTCTATCTTTTATTTCTTCCTTTTATAAATGCATTGGTTTAGGAAGTTCTTCGTACTGCTCTTGCCAAAGGTGCTGATAAAGCAATTCATGTTGAAATCGACGCAAAAGATGCTGATCATGTTGAACCAATCCATGTTGCTCGAACCATCGCCAAAATAGTTAAAGATGAAAAATTTGATGCCGTCTTTGTTGGTAAACAAGCTATCGATGATGATGCAAATCAAACTGGACAACTTATTGCTGGATTTCTTGATTGGCCGCAAGCAATGTTTGCAAACAAAATTGAATATGAAAATGGTTATTTGAAAGTTACACGTGAAATCGATGGTGGTCTTGATACTGTGAAAGTCAAATTGCCTGCTGTTGTTAGTGCTGATTTACGTTTGAATGAGCCTCGTTATGCAACACTACCAAATATTATGAAAGCCAAGAAGAAGCCTGTTGAAAAGAAAACTCCAAAAGATTTAGGCATTGATTTTACTCCACAAACTGAAGTCCTTGAGGTATGTTTTATAGCTTTTATGTTTATTCTTATTTTTCCTTTTTAGGTTAATGAACCTCCTCCACGTATAGCTGGTGAAATTGTTCCTGATGTTCAAACTCTTATTCAAAAACTTCGAGAAAAGGGCGCTATTCCATGATGAAAAGATGTGTAAATAAAAATATTGTACTAATTTTATGTAATATGTAATAAAACTTTTATGCAGTAATAAATAAATGCTTTTTCCACTGTTTTTATTGTGATTTGAAGATTTTTTGTCTTTTATGAACTTACAAAATTTATTTGAGAGTATTAATTATGTACATATTTGTCTCTTCTTCACAAAGAAGTTCTTCATTTTATTTACAGACATACCAATGGTTATAATGATAACTTTTTATCCCATGAGCTCTTTTAATTTTGCCATTTTTGGTTGATCAATTTTCGTTCCAAATGGTGGATGACGTTTTCGAATTCCTGATTTTCTTGGTGAAGCCGTTGTTGTGGATGAAGGAGATGGAATCGTCGTCGTTATCTTTGCTTTTGTGACATTCTTCAATTCTTCTCTAAATTTCTTTAAAAGATCTTTATGAAATGGTTCAACATCCATTGGACCATTTAATTGAAAAAGCGATTGTTGGATATCAGAATCCAAAGCAGATATGATAAAATTCAAATCACTCATTTTTTGTTTTACTGTAAGCGAGTGGTTTCCCAAAGTTTCATAAAGTATTTTAAAATCCTGATCGGGTATCTTTTCTTTCAATTCCAAAATTGGCTGTAAAATAAATATTCTCGAAGCTTTAAAAAAAACTCCAGCATAATCTTCTAAAAACTTACTACAGTATATCGAATTGTGTAAACAATGGTTGAAAAGCTATCAAAAAACATTGTTTTTTCTTTTGAATTTTCCAAAGCACAATTATTTTTTGAAGAAATTATTTGTTGATCCAATGGAAGTTCGCCCATTAACGTTTCAATGATGGATTGTTTTTCATCGAAAGTTAAATTTGGATGATAAAAAACATCTTTGATTTGCCATTGCGCAACTGCTGGAAGACCAGTATAAATTGAAGGCAAATGTAATTTGCTTCGTTGTAAATAATCAACATTTTGAGAAATGATTCCATCCATGGCTCTCTCCTTTCCTCGAAGGCTCAAACTATCATTAGCTTCAACGGCATAAAGTTGCTCCATCACATTCAAAGGAAATGCAAACTCCTGTAAAAAAGATTTTATAAAACATCACAGAAAAAAATATTATTTACCCATGAATTGTATGAACTATAATATCCATGAGTATTCGAAATGCAAGATAATATTATTAATACGAAAATGAGTAACATATTTTAGAATTCTCAAAAAGTCATGATCGAAAAGCAAGCTATTTGTATCAATTTTTTTTTTTTGATGATCACCTGTTTAGTCAATAATAAAATATGTGACTGCACAAACCTGCTGTGTAAATATACTAATGTGAATTTGTTTATATTAACTGTAAATAGCAGTTCAAACCTTTTTCCTAATTATGGTGTAAAAAAGGTAGCATTTATCAAGGTTTAACTTAGAATGCATGCGAATCTTCTTTGCTTTCTTCGAAACATTTTTAGTTTGGTGATTTCTAAAGTTTTAGTACTTAGAACAAAAATGGAAATTGGTAATGCATATGCTTCACATATAAATATTAATCGTTTGCTTTGCTAATAATCCCGCTGCATTAACAAAGCTAAATAATAATAATTCTACTTTTTTTTTAATTAAGAAAGAAACAAGAGAAGAAAACAAAAACAAAATAAATATTTATCAACAATTTATTTGCTACAAACAAAATAGAGATAACTTCAAAACAACTCAAAAAGATAAAAAAGATTAGGCTTTAAGACGCCAAACTCGGATGTGATTATCCGTATAACCAGCAAACAATGTTCGACCATCAGGAGACCATGCGAGAGAAGTGACTTCAGCAGCGTTTTGACGAGTAGCAGCACCAGTAGCATCAATTTTCAAATCATCGATTGAGGTTTTGGTTTCGAGATCCCAGATTTTGATAACAGATCCAACCGCAGCAGATAACCAGTAACGATCAGGAGAGAAGCACAAAGCATTGACGATGTCATGACCCTGGAGGGTGTAAAGATGTTTGCCATCGTTGAGATCCCATAACATGGAAGTACCATCTTTGCCACCAGAAGCACATAATGAGCCATCAGGAGAAACGGTGATAGAGTTGATGTAACCATAATGACCGATATGATTTGTCTTCAAGCGGCAGTTTGAAAGATTCCATACTTTGACGATGCCATCCCATCCTCCAGAAACAATAGCAGGATTTTCAACAGATGGCGAGAATCTGACAGCTGAGACCCAGTCAGTGTGGCATTCATCAACAACGGTGTGTTTACATTGAGCAAGAGTGTTCCAGAGCTTGATAGTACGATCACGAGAACCAGAAACAATTTGACGGTTATCAGCAGAGAAAGCGACGGAAAGAACATCTTTGGTGTGAGCCGCGAAACGACGAGTAGTTTGACCACTAAAATATTTAAAGGTAAAATTTTATAAAAAACAAAGGTGTTAAACATACGTATGCAAATCCCAAAGACGAAGAGATTTATCCCATGAACCAGAAAGAGCATATTGACCATCAGATGATAAAGAAATATCAGAAACGAAATGAGCATGTCCTCGAAGAGCACGCTTGGGTCTTCCAATGACGGCATTTTCTTCCATTGTATGATCGCCAACACCAAGTTCCCATACGATCAAAGATTTATCTAAAACATGAGGAAAAATGATATGCATATGATAAAAATAAAAGAAAAACATACCACGTGAAGCAGAAACGATGATGTTGGGATTCTCAGTAGTGGCGATCTGGGTAACCCAGTTTGAATGGCCTTTCAGAACACCCACGAGTTTTAAACAATTGCCATCACCACCATCCATGTTTTTGATAATGCAAAGAACGTGTTTCTGAAAAAAATGGTATTAGTAATGAAGTAAAGGGGCGAGCGAGAAATCAATGAATAAAATAAAGCGATTTGACATGTAAAAATGCATAACCACGAAACAAAAAGGCTGACAGCAAAAAATCTAAAGATTTCATCAAAAAATTGAATGAAAAATTTGCCAGAGTTGAGAAACAAAAAAGGTTTTTGATTGCATTTTAGGATGTTACAGTAATTTGCACGAAGGAAGTGTAATCGCCTCGAAACCAAACACATTTATGAATAATTTTGCTCAAAAATGTTTTTTCTTAAAATCGAAGCAAATCCATTATTTTCAATTTTTTTCATAGTCAAAGTAAATAACAAAACAACAAAAAGCTAATGTTATTATTATTAGAAACATCGGAAATTGTAAGAGGACCTGGATAGAAAAAACACATATGAAAAGGAGAAAATCTTTATTTTTTTTATTAAGAGCATTGCATCTTCTTATGTTTTTAATCTTTTATAAACCTCCTTATTTTTTGCTTTTATTTTAGGATTACCTCGAAAATACGCAATATTTTTTTGCAAGATTGAATCAAAAAAATGGCTGCTAAATGGAAGCAAAACATAGTGTTTGCAATTTTTTTTGATGAATCTTTTAATTGGTGAAATTTTTTATAAATTGAAAAACCATCGGTACAAGCGCATGGGGCCCACCTTCGGTGGTCCCTCACCCTTTTATTATGAACATACAAACACTTTTCGAAAACTTTTACACGATTCTATTGGGACTTAGCCACCACCGCAAGCTTGGCTTCATAACAATACGTTAACGCTGCGTTTTTCGATTTGAATTTTCGGACAGTTTTCATATTCCTAAACTACCTCGGGAGCACCATTACTTCATCAACCCTAACCATTCTCTTTCATATTTTAATACATAAAAACATCTCGAAAAGAACATTTTCCGTTCCAAAAACAAAAGAAAAAAGCGCGCGCTTTCCCTTTCAACATATGCAAAGAAAAACATTCGCGTCGAGAATTTTTTCGATTATGCAAATTTCAAATGCTTGTCCTGTTCGACCATCTCGTTTCCGATAAACGAAATTCACATATTCGTAATCAGCGTGAAAAACTGCATAGGACGTGCTAGACACATTTCCATTTGCTAGGGGACACCAAATCTACAAACAGACAGACATACATTCTCGCTTTAAATAAGTAGACAAGAGCATTGGGGCCCACCTTCGGTGGTCCCTCACAACTTTTTTATTAACAAACATAAACACTTTTCGAATAAGAAACATAACACTTTTCATTGACAAAAATAACGTTAGGGAATTCTTTTGTTTTAGAAAAGGATGAAAAAAGGGAGATGGTTAAGAAATAATATTTTATGATTAATTTGGTGTGAGTAGTAAAGAAGATGGGGATTTCTTATGGTAAACGTGTGACTGTGACAGAAACTGGGCTTAAACACACGATTTTTTAGACAAACGTTTTAAAACGCGCAAACATGAAATTCCATATGAGGCGCAAATTTTAACCACCCTTTTAATCTAATTCAGTTTAATTTCACATGTTTGAAATCAACATTTTAAAATACCTTTACATATAAACATTTCATTCCATTTCAATACTAAAGTCACACTACTTAAAATAATTCTTCGGGTGGCTTACATCAAATTTAAATACCTTTCTAGGGGGGCTTCGCCCCAACGCAAGCGTAACTTCTCATCAATTACTTCAGCGAGTTCCGATTTGCGCCTTCTGGCTCCACTTTCATGTTTATCCTTTCTGCTTCCAAGCATATTCCTTCGTACAATTACTCCCTTTTCGAAATTAATAATGGGCCCTACGGGCCCCATCCCATCCATTTTCATTGCTTCCATTATCAATTATTGTATTTCCAAAATCACATTTTTATAAATCCGGGAACATTTTGATTTTTCGGTCTCGCATTTCATTATTCTGATATGCGTCACCATCCTTTTGTAGCCCATTTTCATTACTCTATTTTCGTCTTCACCTACTTCCACACATTCTTAGTTGCAATAAAATTTTCTTAAATTTCCCAAACATCTTGAAATAACACTATAACACTTTATTACACCTCACTTCAAAAAATTATTTAAATCGAGCATTTCTTTAAACACCTTCCGGTAAACCATTTCATCATGCGCAATTACTTCTTCAACCATAACCGCTCTCATTCTTACCAAATTACAGTAAAACATCTCGAAAAGAAAATTAACGTTTCCAAAAAATCCCACGCTTCGTCCTTTCATCAAACACAAAGAGAAACATTCGTGTCGAGAAATTTTTCGATTATGCAAATTTAAAACGCATGTCCTGAATCGGCCATCTCGATTCCGAAGAATGAAATTCACATATTCGGAATCAGCGTAAAAAACTGCATATGAGGTGCTAGACACATTTCAATTTGCTAGGGGACACCACATTGACAGACAAACAAACAGACAGACATACATTCTCACTTTACATAGGTAGACAAGAAATATGAAGGGGCCTGCCTACGGCAGTCCCCACACGTTACATTTATTTAATTTTACAATTACACATCGGGCCCTCATCTCGTCTTCCAGCTTCCATCCCCTACGGGGAGCATTTTACATTAGTTCATTTCTATTTACAAACTGGCCCTTCGGGCCACACAATCCATTCTCGGGTTCCATTCCACACTTTCACCTTTTCAAATTCAATTTCATTACAGCCGAAAATCAACAAAGGCCCTTTGGGCCTCATCTTTCATATCCCTTATGGACACATCGAGGTTCATCTCCACATTCATTTTAAATTTTACTTAGGCCCTGCGGGCCTCATTTCGCATTTCCATCTTCCAAAATCAATAATTATTTTAAAAATACAAAAAAAACATTTTCATTAAACACCTTCCAACACCTCCACACATGCATGCATCTAAGCACCATCACCAAATCCACCAAATATGCATTCTTTCAAAACTCACAATAAAAAAAATCACACAACGAAATTCACCTTCAAAACGCAAACGACAAAGAACTCGCTTTCTCCCTTTCATCAAACACAAAGAGAAACATTCGCGTTAAGAATTTTTTCAATATGCAAATCTTCAAACCTCAATATCATATGCATATCTCTTTACCCGAAGCTCGAAACCCACATTTTTGGAATCAGCATTAAAAACTACATCAGACTGTACAATCACATTTTCAAAAAACAGCGGACAACCCACAGACAGACATAGTCAATTCAATTTACAAGGGTAGATATTAATTAATTGATGGTTTAAAATGGGATTCACTTACAAAGGTTGTAAATTTTTATTAATAAATGAGACTTTTTGAATGATTGCGGAAGTCAATGCTTTCTTTCTTTCACATTTTTTTCTTTATGAATTATCTCAATGAGTGTTAACCTTTTTTCTCATTTCAACAAACATCAAATATTAAAAAACGTCATTGTTGTTATTATTGCAAAAGATAAATAATATTTATTATTGTCTTACTAAAAAGCTTTATTAACTTTTATAAGACTTCAATATTATAAACATGAAGTGCTTTGCTTTGATTATTGCTTTATTTATGTCCTCATTCATTCGTATTGTCCTTAGAGAGTAAGAATTGTTTTATTTATTTGTTTCCGGAAGAAGAAAACTAAAATAAAAGCTTGAGTCAAAGAACTTGACCATGTTTTTTTTTATGCCGCCATTATTTTCCTTTTTTTTACAACCTTGAAATATAGTCTCCATGACGACAGTATACTCCATTGAATAAAGGGCTTTTTACTTCTTTTTTTTGTCAACTTAAGGCTTCTTTTACTTATTTTGTTTGTTTACTTTTTAAATTTTTCATAGATTTTAAAAAACAAAAATTTATTGTTATTGAAAAATATTTATTTTAAATTATGTTCCGGAAGCGTTCACAATCAGCTCCTAAACGTCCATCAGAAAAAGTAATATTCAAAAAGTTTTTGGAATTTTTACAAACTTCTATGTGGCAATTTCCAACAAGTATGTTTATTGAACAAAATTCTATTGGTACGTTATTTCTTGTAATCGAAATTTTTTAACATTTTATTGCTTTTTAGTATTTGATCGAGATCAACTTGAGCCAACATTATTTAAAAATATTCATACAAAATTTGCTAAAGTTGTTGATTCATTAATTGCTGCACATTGTGAAGATGCTAAAATAACTCCAAAAGAACTTGTTGAAGCGTTAAAACAAGTGGATAAAACTAAAAAATTAACTTTCAAAGAGCGGGTTCTTCTTGAGCCTGTTGTGGCAGCACAAGATTTTAATGTATTTGTTCCAATGATGATGAGAAAGAATGTTGAATTACAACTTCAAGCTTTGCGACTTGTTCAAGTAAAATTATTACTTTTTTTCATTTGCTTGAAATTTAGGCTTTTCTTTTTATAGCATGTAACAGGGATGATTCCAACAGCCATGACTTTACCTGAAGAAGATGCACCACTTTGGGATATTTTGAGAGATGAAGATGAATGTGAGCGCTACATTCTTATTAGTGTTATTCGTAAAAGTCGAGAGGATTTTGTTAATGAACAAACAACGGATGAATATTGGGGAAATATGGCTGAGCAAGTTAAAGAGAGAAGTGATGAGGAGCAAGAAATGTTAAAATCGATACAAGATCATCATCAACGAGGAATTGATGATGCCATTATGAAAGTTTGTTTAAAATTTGATATTTGTTCCGAATCCAATTGCCTTTTATAGAATCTTGAAACGGGGCTACAATCCTTATTACTTCATGAGCCAATGAAAGATTCTGTTTCTCTCGCTGGTAAACCGTCATCCCCAAGTGTAAAAGAAGCAAACGATGGAAAAGCTACTAAAGCTTCGCGTGCATCTTCAGCAGGTCGCCCTGGAACTTCTAAAAAACAAATAACAGTCACAGCAACTCCTGAAAAACCTTCGATAAAGATAGGTGATGAACCTAGAAAATCCATAAATGGTGGAGCTACAGTGAATATAGGTCCAGCACAAACTAAAGGCATAAAAAAGCAACCATTAGTATCTCCAATAACTCCCAATGCCGAAGTAAATGGGTCAAAAACAAATTCTCCAGTAAGCTATATTTTTTGGAAGCAAATTTATGTTTTAAATCAATTTAATTTTTAGAGTGCCATCAGTCCAACTTCCAAATTTGATTACCGCTCATTATTGAAAGATCGAGAACAAATTTCTGAAGAAAAACTTGCTGAAAGAACTACATATTTGAGACAACAAAGAGATAAGTTGCTTGAATTAAAGCGGGCTGAAAGAGAGAAACAACTACACGTAGGATTGCTGAAATTTTTAATATTTGTAATTATCAAATTTATTTTTTTCAGGAGCAATCTGAAAAAGCTGCAATAGAAAGGCCACGAACAGCGATGGCTGCTCGAAAGGCACTTTCAGAAAACGAAGCTCGATTGGAAACTCGTCGAGCTATTGCTTCTAAACTTAAAGCTGAAGTTGTTGATGCTAATAATGAATGATAAAAAAAAGCATCGAACAACAAACAAATAGTCGTAAAAAACCTTTCTGAATTCAACGATGACAAAAAATAAATAAATAATACAATATTTTATACTTTTTTTCTGATTTTTTAAAATTCTTTATTTGTTGAAAAAAAGACGAAGCAAATAACACAAATTCTTTGCAACAACAAAAAAAGAGACATTGTTGAATTGAAAAAATTGTTGAATTCCTTATTCCTTTTTCCGTAAAAAAAACAAACAACCTGAAGATGGATTACCCGAGTATAAAAGCAACTCGAAAAATTTTCGAAAGGTATCAGATCTGATTCTATCATCATAAGTTTTAGAGTTTATTTGGTTGAGAAAATGCTTAAATTTCTTGGATTATTTTTTGCTATTTTTACTGTAACTTTTGGTTGTCTCCCGCTTGGTGGCGGTGATGGTAATGGAGATGATGGACAAATTAGTGATTGTAAGGAGGCTAAAATGGTTGAAGATTGCAATGAGTATATTTTTTAGCTACAATAACAAGTACTCCTGCTTTTGATTTGGTTTATTCTCCACCTCTTATATGGACTGCGCCCAAAGATACGGAACGTTTCGGTACACAGGAACCAAATGTTGATTTAGCAACAAGAGTGGCCCATAGAATGGTTGAAATAGCGGTGCGAAAGTTAAAAAAATATTAATGAGACATGATAGTTTTTCAGATTCTTGAAGCATTGGTAGATCTTGGAATTGCAAACAAACCATCCTATGATTTCGAAACTTTCGCTGGCCAACAAATTGATGTCATTAATACTACGGCAATGGGAACGACAGGTATGGGCATTGTTGAGGGTGGCATTGTGACAAAAAAATGTATCGATAATGCAAAAGAAGCAGAAATTCAAGATGGTGTTAGTAGCACAATCCCACCAGAAGGTTGTACAACTGAAGCAAACACCTTAAAACAAAGCTTTTCAATCAAATCAGGCCCAACTTTGACTGGAAAACAATGGAAAGACATTGCAACAAAATTAGAATCAACCCTTCTCAGAGAAGGAGTTCGATTGAATGACGACATAAAAGTATCCGCTTAATTTACTTTGCATTTTTTTTCTTTTCTTTCGATAATGTTTGTACACAATCTTGATTTTGATTGATTTATAAAAAAAAATTTGAAATCAAATAAATGTTTTATTTCTTTTATTTCCTTTTGACAACTGTTTACCGACGTGTGTTTTATGTATTTCAACAACAAAAAAGCAGCTACGAGAAAACATCTAAAATGATTGATGGACAATGATGGAAAGTTTAAGACGGATTCTCCGACAATATTTTACTTCTAATTGTGATTATGGTAGAGAAAAATTTTTTTTTGACTAAACCGATGTAAAATTGGATGGAGATTCAGGAAAAAATGGTCTCGAAGCTCAGAAAATTTTTCTGGACAAATGGCAGAAAATTTGCATATTTAACAAATAAATTCATTAAAAATCAGGGAGATGGATATTTTTTTATTCATTTCTATTTCTATGGGTTTTCAACCATGGAGAATCGAATGGCATAAACCATTTATAGCCTTTCATATCGTTATCATGGAGAAACAGCTATACCATCACCTTTACCCCATCAAAAACTGTTTTTCCTTGGCTCAGGCTCGAACTGCTATCAATAGATAAAATGTAGCCCTGAATCTCCTCTATCGATTTATCCAAACACTTTTTCATAAATGGGCGCTTTCAGCTAGAGCCAAACGAGACCACATTTGACATGAAATTTTTTTTATTGTTTTTTGACTAAAAGTATTTTTTTATATAAGAAAAATGTAAATGTGGTAATTCAAAAGTTTCTTAGAAGAATTTTTTACATATTTGTGTCTGTTTAGAATTTTAAAAATAAATTTTAAAATTTTTTCGTTCAGAAAAATCGACTCTTTGAAAATTAAATTTTGAAAAGATAAATATATGTAAAAAATTATTCTAAGAAACTTTTGAATTACCACATTTACATTTTTCTTATATAAAAAAATACTTTTAGTCAAAAAACAATAAAAAAAATTTCATGTCAAATGTGGTCTCGTTTGGCTCTAGCTGAAAGCGCCCATTTATGAAAAAGTGTTTGGATAAATCGATAGAGGAGATTCAGGGCTACATTTTATCTATTAATAGCAGTTCGAGCCTGAGCCAAGGAAAAAAAGTTTTTGATGGGGTAAAGGTGATGGTATAGCTGTTTCTCCATGATAACGATATGAAAGGCTATAAATGGTTTATGCCATTCGATTCTCCATGGTTGAAAACCCATAGAAATAGAAATGAATAAAAAAATATCCATCTCCCTGATTTTTAATGAATTTATTTGTTAAATATGCAAATTTTCTGCCATTTGTCCAGAAAAATTTTCTGAGCTTCGAGACCATTTTTTCCTGAATCTCCATCCAATTTTACATCGGTTTAGTCAAAAAAAAATTTTCTCTACCAAAATCGAAAATTTTGTCGGAGAACTCGTCTTAAGATGTAACTTTTTTGTTTTGTTAAAACAAGGTCGAAAAGCATGTGGACTAGAAATTTCAAAGTTACTTTAAAGTGCAAATCTAAAAGATGATAAATCCATAAACAGCAAAATGAGATACAGTAAAGCTGTTAATGAAAGGGAATCAAGATAAAAGGTAACAAATAAAAAGAGCAGAATAATCTTTCTCATCACTACTATATAAATCAAAATACAATCCTAATTCGTTTAAATTCACATCCTCTTAATCTGACGACTCAAGCTCTCAATGCTGATACTTTTGATGCCAATAATATCTACTAAAAGCCGCCATTCGAAATTAGCGTCTTTTGAGGTTATTTTATGTTCTTGAAGGAGAACAATAAACAACAAAAAATTAAGTTAACTTTTTTCGATGCTCTCCCAAATTCGCAGCTGTGCAACAATATCGTGCTTGCTTTATTTTATTTTTTTCAACGGCACCTGACCAAAATCTTTGTTTCCTTCCAGCTTTTACTTGCTGCTTTTTTATTATTCTTTCGCCTGCTTTGCTCTTGGCTTTGCTTTGTCATTGATTCTTTTATTTTTTATCATTATTTCATTTACACCCAAAGGCGAGTAAGTAACATAGCATTTATTTCTTCTTCCAAACAAAAAATAGTAGGCCCATTTCGTTTTTTTGTTTTGTTTCTCATTTCATTCATTCTCATCATCAACCTTATTTTTTTATTAGATTTTTGTTTCAAACAAAATAATCCATTATTTTTGCTTTAATTTCTCTTCCAAGTTGTGGTACGTGAGAAGTATTTATTATTCGAATGAATCCATAGCCTCTCTTGAGGATATTATTTTGTTTCGTCTTAAATGTAAAAAAAAAGAAATCAAAACTAAAGATGATGAAGCCATCAGTTTCGGTATCCCTTGATTGGGGATTACATACTCCAACAAGAATAATTGAAAAATTGCCACCAGATGAAAAATATCGAACATGTTGTAATTGTTGCCATATTAAAACGGGTACAGTATTTCTTGGTTTAGTTGAATTATGCGCTGTAGCATTTTTATTTGTTTCTATTGTTAAACAACTTATGTGGAAACATGATGATCGATCGTTATGTGGTGAAGGAGAGTAAGCCGCCGCTTCTTATAATGAACAATTTTTGAAAGTAAATTTAGAAGTTCCAATAATTTTAGATTATGGAAAGATTGTTTAATATTTAATTTTTCTCATTTTAATATTACTCTTGCTGGTGATTATGTTATTGCATTATTAATGATCTCAATTATGCTTTCGGTTAGTGTAAGTTACTAATCCAAAACTGCTTCCGCTCTAACAACATATCAAAAAATTAATGATTCTTTTTTTGCTTTATTAACAAATCAGGCTTGAGTGACTTTGACTAATCCCTTTTTATAGTTCCACTTTCATAAAACAATCATCCATTATTGACGCTCTAAAAAAATTTTAAGATTTTATTATTGTTTTATGGTATTGCTGCAATTGCACCCGGTTTTTTATTTCCTCATATTATTGTTCAAGCATTTGGTTTATTATTTTCTCTTGGATATTTTTTTCTTTATGCATGGTCATATTTTTATGGAGATCTTTACACTCAAAAACATTCCTTTGAATTTGAAGCATTAGTTGAACGAATGTGGTTAGCATCCATTTTATTAGTATTTTCTGGATTTCAATCTTATCTCTTTGTTACCGTTATTAAATGCACCCTTTATCTTCAGGCATGTTCCTTTAATCCTTTTTTGCCGTTAAAAATCTAATTATCCATTTAAAAAAACCAATGTTGTTGCATTTATTTTGTTTTTTTAGATGCTCAGTAAAGAAAATAAACGACGCAAAAATCAATTTGAGGAAGTATCAAATCGTGTTCGACTTGCAAAAGAAAATGGACTTTGGAGAAATACATCTTGGGGTGGAACCATTCAACAGGTTAGTTAGTTTGTCATTATTGGCAATTTTGCTCTATTGCTGCTGCTCTCTGATTAATGAATGACAAGTCAATTGACTTTTAGTATCGAGGACAATATGAGGATGAAGAAGAAAGTGAAAAAAGAAAAGAAAGAAAAAAGGATAAACCCGTAAATCGAGTTCAATGGGATTTGCAAAAAAACGAAGAGAAAAGTATTAGCTGTTGCCCAGATGAATCTTTAAAATCCAGTGAAGAAGAGAAAATTATTAGAAATTTACCAAGTATTGAGCTTCATAAAGAACCCAAAAAACCAGCAATAAAGCATGGAGTTTCACCAAAGCAATTCAAAGAACAAAAATCGAATAGCACAGAATCGACCAAAGAAAAAGAAAAAAGTCCTAAAAAAGTTTCACATTCGAGTGGACCACCAAGAAAAACAACAGGCAGTAGCTCTCCAACAAGACTTCATAAAACTGATTCGGGTGGTGCAAAGAAGCATCCACCTGGAGATCTTACAGCTTCGCCAACAAGCAAACGAAGGCGCCATAAGGAGTCGCAACAACAAGAGTCACCAAAAGCATCACATCGCCCCCGCCGTGAACATCATCATCGATCGCAAGCAAACACTGACGAGACAGCCACGGGTAAGTGTGTCAAAAAAGAAGCTTGCATAATGGCTAAAGTTTGAGATTGCAATAATCTTCGAACTTTCACTTCTCAGACTTTTGCTGTCAAAAGAAAATCATATCATTTCATAACAAAAAAAAGTTGAAAGATAATCTTTTTTTTGTTGCAGGTCGTAATTCACCATCCAAAATGACAAGCTCAACGGGAGGACCAGTTGTTAAAAAGATATCGATTAGCTCCACTCCAACATTCCAACAAAATAATAATGCCATTTCTTCATGAAAGACCATTTATTCACACAACAACAAAAAAAAGAAATACAAAGAAAAATGCAAAATTATAAAAAATTTCAAATTTTATGATACAAAATATCATCACACAGCAGCAATCATTTCTTACTTCAGTGACGCAGACTCAACAACTTGAAGAATTCCTCGTTGGACAAGTCTCTCACAATCAGTCCATAGCATATGATGCTAAAATAAAAAAGATATATCAGTAATTTGTACAAAATAAATGAATAAAAAAATGTAAACTTACAACGCTATCTTTTTTGAGCAATTTAATATTACCATCCCATGTTTCATGTTCACCATAATCTTTCAAAACTTTGACTTGTCTAAATAATTTCTTTGGTGGACGTGAATGATCTAGTAGATTGATGCCAACACCACCAATGGTACATTGAAAATTTGAGATGTTTCTGCTGTAAGATGAAAACCATTCAAGTTCTTCCGCTGATAAGTTTTGTTTGATTTCATCCGTCAAGATACCACCCAATTGCCATCGTAGTCTCTTCAATCTGTCTTTTCGGATTTCAACATATGTACAACAGCAACGTTTGATTCTATCAATAACAGCTTGTTTGGCGAACACTGTTGGAGCGATATGAGAAGGAGGATCGGGTTGTTTCAGCAATCTGAAAACAAAAAATAATTAATGGAAAGTTTTATATAGAAAGATTAAACATACTGAACAGCAGCATAAATTTCAGCATAAAGTTGTCTCACTTTCTCTGCACTTTGTTTTAATAGTTCAGCCTGAAATGGTACCATTATTTGATGATGGATAAATAAAAGAAACATACATTATATGGAGGAATGAGATCAGGATTTCGATGTAATTCTGCAATCAGCTCATGTGCAGCATCTGCTGGACAATTATTTTTCAAAGACATGTATGTTGCTAAAAAACCAGAAACTTTAGGAAGAATCTTTCTAAAAATTGCAGAAATAAATTGAATGTTTGACAATTGTTCGGAGGTTTTGAAAAAAAATTTCAAATTCATCCTTTTCGCGGTCAACCGCATTCAGGAACTTTTCGTTGCGGAAGTTTTGAAATAGGATGGCTGCGTTTGATTGAGCCTATCGAATCTTTGTAAAAAAAATTATTGAACGTTTTTTTGGGCTGCGTTTGCTTGAATTTCTTCCATTTTTATTCAATTCTTTGACGCATTTTTATATTTTTTTACCTCCAATCAAAGATATTTTATCTTTTGAACATGTTCTCACCATTTTTTTATTCGTTTTGTTCCCCATTTGCTCTTTTTATCATCGAATATATATATAATTTTTCTCATTTTCAGGTTTGGGTTAGTGGCTCATATAAAGCTTAAAAATGGTTCGCGGTCCAAAGAAGCATCTTAAACGTCTTGCGGCTCCAAAAAATTGGATGCTTGATAAACTTGGAGGTGTTTTTGCTCCTCGTCCGATGTCAGGACCTCACAAACTTCGTGAATCCTTACCTCTTGTTCTTTTCCTTCGTAATCGTTTGAAGTATGCTCTTTCTTACAATGAAGCTCGAAAAATCTGCAAGCAACGTCTTATCAAGGTCGATGGAAAAGTTAGAACTGAAATGAGATTCCCTGCTGGATTCATGGGTATGTGTTTAACTTTTGTACTTTTTTATTTTGATAATTTTTATGTTTTTCAGATGTAATCTCAATCGAAAAAACCAACGAAACTTTCCGTCTTCTTTATGATGTGAAAGGCCGCTTCACTGTTCATCGTATTACCAAAGTCGAAGGTCAATTCAAACTTCTCAAGGTTCTCAAGACTGGTGTTGGTGCTAAAGGAATCCCATACATCGTTACTCATGATGGTCGAACCATCCGTTATCCTGATCCTCATCTCAAGAATGATGATACCGTGGTCTTCGATCTCGACAACAACAAAATTACCGACTTCATCAAGTTCGATTCTGGTAACCTCTGCATGATCACTGGAGGCCGTAACATGGGTCGTGTTGGTATTGTTGGTCATCGTGAGCGCCATCCTGGATCTTTCGACATTGTCCACATCAAAGATACCGTTGGAAATGTCTTCGCTACACGGTAAGCTTTCTTCGGAGAAGATGGGGGCCTTAGGCATAACTTTCCCATCGAGGTTGGTTTACGCTCCATTTTAATCATGCTTTTGCATGATCTTTTAATCATTCTTTCTTCTTTTTCAGATTAAGCAACGTCTTTATCATCGGAAAAGGATCAAGTGCTCTTGTTAGCTTGCCATCTGGTAAAGGTATCAAACTTTCAATTGCTGAAGAACGTGACAAACGTCTTGCTGCCAAAAAGCAACATGCTTGATTTCTTTGTTTATGCATGTTTATGTTTTGTTGTTATTTGAATATTATAAATTTTTTTAATAACTATTCTTTGTATTGTTGGACATAAGAAGTTGAAAGCTTTTATAAACTATTTTGTACGAGAAGAAAATACAATAACTTTACAACTATCAAAGCGATTTAGTTTAATGGCAGATAGAGAAGTCGATCAAGAATATTTATGCAAGCTTGAACATAAATTGAATCAATTAAAAGATCCACAAATCAATCAACCCAAGCCACAACAAATCATTAAAGATATATCAGGACGCAAAGATCTCCAATTGTATAACCTTATTACGGGTGCAGACTTGAAGTTTGAAGATAATTTTGTTGATAAACCTATCCAAGCTTCGTGGTTGCAAAAGAAAGTGGCCCCACAAACAGTTGCTGTAAGCTCAGCTGAAATTGCACCACTTGTGAAACACGAACAACTTGAAATACAGCAAAAAGGTGAAGATAATGGAGAAAGTTAATGATTGGGAGTTAACATTATTTAAACCCATACCTTTTTGTAATACATATAGCTTGCATATATTATCAGTTGGTAAGAAACTTTGTCTTTGAATAATTGTGTTAATGATTTTACTTTAGATTTAACTAAAATGCCTTTAATTATTGTTATTGATATTTATGGTGTAGTTCATTGGGTTGCAAAAGGTACAAATGTTGAATTAATGCATTTATTGGATGAGAAAGTTGGACAAAACAAAGATGGTTTGCTTGAATTAGTAGCTACTGATACTGCTCTTGTAAATGGTGAAAACAAAGATGAATTTTATATTGCTTCATGTTGGGTTGTTTATGATGAATATTTTGTACCTCAAAGATATTTTGCTGCATTTTTTAAAATTTGTAATGGCAAACCTGAAATATGGAAGAAGTTTCCGCTATCGAATGCTCCAACATTTTGTCGATTAACCATGACTTCTCCATTGCATTCGAATGAATTGTATTTTTTGATATTTAGTCATTCTATAGAAGCTGAATCCTTTTCAATTAATGTTTGTTTTTCTTATCGAATCTTTTAAATTTAAAGATGAGTTTTAAGCATTCCATGAAAACCATCGATCCCGTGGAATTTATCGGCGATGTTTTCCCTGTCTTAGATATCGGCTATCTTCCTGGTGCTGCTACTCGATCTCATTGTTGGATTGCTCAAGGTTATCGTTTCTCTGTAGTTGGATTCGATACTGGCTATGTTATGGCAGCGGTGTGTACTATGGAAAGTGGCACAATCATTGATAGACGAGCGATAAAATTTAGCGGTCCTATTTCGGTTTTAAAACTTATTGATCGAAATGATGAACAATTAGAAACGGGTGTTTTGGTTTCATCCAGCATCGGACCAACCGTCTTATGGTCGCTTAAACTTGAAGATGAACAGCTCCAATGGAAAATGAGATCGGAACTTATGAGTTCAGAATGTTGTGATTCCATTATTTCTGGAAACACCAATCATGAATTTGTTTTTATTGGAACTTACACGGAGGTATTTGAGCTTTTACAAGTGTTCAAACTAAATGATTTTTTTTCCTTTTCAGCAAGTTCTGATTTATAAACTCAATGAAGTTTTTACACTTCCCATAGCTCCAGTAGCTTCTGAAATTAAAGTTGGATCCCCTATTTTATCAATACAGTATATCCCAGCCGACGATTCAGTGATAATTTTATCTTATAAAGGCGTTCACAAATTTGTTCAACCCAAAGATCGAACTTTTGAAGCTATAATTCACCTTGAAACTACCGTAGACACTGCCGCTGAATTTAATGAAAAATCTGATCTCACGCCAATTGATTGATTGAAATGAAAAAAAGGGTAATTGAGCGTATGAATGTAAATTTTATGTACAATAATAAAGTTTTTTTCTTTCTTCGATTTTTTATAACGAATTATTATTATAGCAATAAAAGATTTGATCCAGTTTTGCTTCTTTTATTTTTTTTAATGAGTCTCCATCGTAAAAGAAAGAAAGAAAAAACCGTAAAATGAGCTACGAACAATCAACATTCTTTTGTTGTATGCAATCCAATTTAATAATAATTATTGTAATCCTATGATTCCCTCTTTCTTTCTTTCAATCAAACATTTCTTTATTTTTCCATCCTGGTCAACCAGTCATCATCAACAGTCCGGAAAGACCTTGATGACAAAGAAATAAAGGAAAGAAAATTGCGCAGGCGGCGGGCGTCGAAATCGCGTGTTTCTTTCTAAAGCTTAGCACACTTTTTTTATTGAATTTTTCCTTCTTTTTTTTTGCAAAGAAAAGTAGGCGTGTATCGGTGTTGGTTGATTGTTGTTGATGATGGGTTGCGCGATGATGTCCGGGTGGTAGCAGCATCAGCATCAAAAAAAGTGATTGAATGGTGGATTCGAGTCTTTGCTCTCCTCATTTACATCCATACATCCATTCTTCTCTTTTAAATATGATGAAGATTGACAATCTCTATTACTCTATTCATTTTTCACCCAAAAACAGATCGCATTTTTTGTTTTAGTTTAAGCTTTGAATTTTGACTTTTTAAACGTAAAAAAAGAAGTCAACTTCGTCGGTAGCTGCTTCTTCTTACACATCATACGTTTTTGTTTTTTGTTATTTTTTTCTAGCTTTTTTCGATACAAAAAAGTTTGTTTTATTCAATTTTAGTGTCAACAAAAAGCTTAATAAAAAAGTTTTCTCGAACGTGTTGTGTTGTTAATCTGTTTGGCGCCATTTGAATCCGTTATAAAAAGTTGAAAAAAGCAAGAGTAAAATCAAAGTTTATTTAATTTTGTTTGAGTGATTTTTCTTTATTTTTTTTGTTGTTATTTTTTACCAAAAAAATAAAAGCTTCACAAAAAAATGAATGAGAAAACATGCGTGCAATTGTGTCACCTCTTTTTTTCCACCTCCTGCCTATTTTTTGCTGCCGCCTGAAACCATTTTCTCCTGTTTGAAAAAAATACAAAAAAGCAAATATATACGTTTTCGTTGTTGTTGAAACATACGTATTTCTGTCGGTTTTTTTTATTTCCCTCCTGTTGCTCTCTCCAGCCTGATTCAAGGCTTTTTAATTCTTTTTTTTTGTTTGAAATAAAATAAATTCTCATTGTTGCCTCATTTTTTTAGTTTAAAACCGCCAAAATTGCGTCACCAGCTCCTCCACCACAAACTCATTTCATCAAAATGCGCCATCTTGGTGTACCAAGGTTCGTTAATTTTTATCTTCCCCTATTTTAGTTATTTTCAATATTTTTACGTAAATGTTGGCAGTAAATAATTCATATGATAGTAAACTTAAAAAAATAGGAATAATCTTTTGGTTGACGATATCAATCTTACGTTTTGTTTTCTATTGAAGCTAGTAGTCGCTTTTGTAAAACTTTTTATTTCATTTATTTTCGTCTAATATTTCTATTGATGGTTTCTAAAAACCACCTTTTTATTCATAACCTTGGCTCTCATCCTTTAAATAAACGCTACAAAAAGGTTAAAATCTTTAATCACATTATTGTTGAGAGACGAACGAACCATTTAGGAAAAAAAGGAACAAGGACTCTTAAAATTATTTCAAGAGGACCTCTTTAGTCCTATTCATTAGATTTTTGAGAACATTTTTTTACTGTATTTGAATAACTTATTTCTTTTGCCTCTTTTTTTTTCCAGTAGCCATAATATATGGCTCTAAAAAGTACTGATAAAAACTACCAAAAAAATGAAACTTTAATCGATGAGTCATCCTTGTTTTATACATTTTTTCTCTCGAACAACTATGACCTTGTATTTAACTTAGAACAAAAAAAGTTTCATTTACATTTTTTGGAGGCAAAGAATCACATTTCGAAAATATTGAAATACAGATACTGTATTTTATTTTGAAATTTGTTTATAATTTTTTTTGGCATTTTTCTTTTTTGTGTTTTAGGATTTTTAATAATTTTCTTTTCTCTTTGTTTTTCTTAATTTTTCTATCACGGGAGAAACCATACATACATATTTGATCAAAAAAAGAGAGAGAAGAATTTTTACACGCAAATATAATTTTTGATTGTTTCGTTTTTATGCGGATTTTTGACCCATTTTTACTTTTTAGTTTTTCGAATTTTAATATAAAAAAGAGAAACACGAAAAGATTATCACCCGGTGTGGAGAATTCAAAAAAAAAAAAGGGATCAACGTAAACTTTCAATAATTTTCATTTTTTTATTCGCCGCTTACTGATTAAAACCTTTTATGGAAGAGGGAGATAGAAAAAAAATGCATGAAATTCTTTAAATTTTTGTTTCGGGCTGATAAACAACTATAAAAAAAAGGAAGGAGCGAAATAGTGAATCATCCCTCCTTCTACCACCTTTTAGGTTCCAATAAAAAAAATAATATTGGAGCCAGTCGAGCAGCAAAAAACAATAACACAATGAATTATTTCTGATCATTCATTCATTTTGCCTAGTGAGTTGGCGACGATAATAAAAAAATGAAGGTGGACATACATACGTGTTCAAAACAATTGCTATCACAACTGGCGGAAAAAGCGGTGGTGGAGACAAGAAAAAACAAAACAAAAAAGACCCGCCTATTTTTTTCTTCCTTTTTTTCAACCCAAATTAGCGTTTTAAAATTGAAAAAAAAAAATCAAAAATCGATTGTAAACGAAAAAAATCTACCCAACCCCAAAGACACTTTTTTTCCTGCATCAGTCATTTTTATTCTTTACTTACGCTACCGAATAGTCTGGTATTTATTTTACGCACACATATTTTTTTTTGTCTTATTTCCTTTTGTTATCAAAAAACTTCGTCGTATATTTCACTTATAAAGGAACAACTCACCTTCTCTCAAAAAAGAATATTTCTTATTTTTAAGGAGAGAATATTATAATATTGTATTAAATCAAAGTTATTTTAATCAAAAATGTAATTTTATTTTTCAAGATTTTCTTAAAAATGTTGGTATGAAATGAGATTCATCAAGTTAATAGTTTTTCTAAAAGTTTGAAAATTTTGAAATACTTCGAATTTCGTAAAATGACTGGAAATTTTTTTGATGACTTTTAAATTTTTAGTTTTTGTAAGTAAAATGTTAAACATGCATGCTTAAGTCACGAAAACTTTAGTTAACAAATGTCTCAAATTTCATTTTAGTTGGACTTTTTAAAGTTTAAAGATTGATATTTTTTTTTTTATCGACAACTGTTTAGCAAAGCTCATGAATGTTTCTAAGAGGACAACTTTTTTTGACATAAAACTTTTGCGCCATTTTTTAAACAATCTTTGATTGCACTCTTTCATTCTCATTTTTACTAACATCTTTTCGTCTTAATTTGCTGAACTTTACTAAATCAATCTTTTTCAGGGACGGTGGACCAGGCCGACTTCCTCGTACTACCTTTGTGGACGACCCATTCTTCCATCATGATCCCTTTGATGGATTCTCAAGAGATGGCTTTTCCCGATCTCCCCAACCTCAACGACGATTCGGTTCAACACCAAGATTAATTGATGATGAGTTTTTTGATGGATTTGAACGGGATCTTCCTCAAGGGTTCGGTTCATTACCTCGCCATCGACATGATTCTCGTTCGCCTCGGCCACCAACAGATCGTGGAACTCCATCATCCGCTCAACAACAACAATCCAACAACCCACAACAAGAACGTTCAATTCCTGTTCAAAGGGCGTCACCCAATAATTCTTCTCAATCACAACAGCAGCCACCACAATCAACGCCACCAAAAAGGGTTTGTTTTTAATTTATGCTTTCTTTCCATTTTCAAAGAATTGAATTAAGATTAAAAAAAAGACAAACATAAAAAAATGTCAATCAACAGAAAAGTTTTTTCTTTTCTCTTTCTTGATTAATGTTTTTTAACTTTTCCTTTGATGACTTTAAAATTAAAAAATATGTATTAACAAAAAAGCAAGGAAAATAAATACTCGAACATTCGGGTGCTTCTTCGGTTTATAAAAAAGTTACGAAATGCGCACTTTTGTTCCACTTGCTTGCTTTTTAATTGTGAGAGAATTTTTTCAAAAAAAGTTTGTTTTTGCGATACATATGATGTGTCCACGTACATAAACATACACAATCATGCTGCTTTTGTTATGCTGCTTGCGCTACCTCAACATTTTTTTCTATTCTTTGTGGACTATGTTTTTTTTTCTTGCGCTTGCTTGAATCACAGAAAAAAAGAAAAAAAAAGAATTATTGCATTGGAAAAAAACCAGAAACATATTGCTTATTTTTTTGATTGCATTTTCTTTTTGCGTCGTCGACGTTCTTCCGTCGTCATTATTTCAACATACCGGTTTCTTCTATGATTTTTTTCTAATTAAAATATAATGCATACAAAACAATAGCAACGTAAATTCTTTGTAATGGCAACAAATCATTTTTCTTTCTTATTTTTTTAATGGCATAATTTCCTTTTTTAAGAGTCCTGTTCCTAAAGCTGCAGTAGAAATTAATAATGCAGCCTCAAGTTACACCAATGGTGAATTAAATCCTGATCGAAAGCAGCAACAAGCTGCATCAGATTCCCCAAATAATGTGGAATCTAAAGTTCAAGTTGAAAATGTTCGATCCCAACAATCCACTCCACCACCAAAGCAACAAAAATTTGAAAATGAAGAAGGTGAAAAAAAGCCGCACGAACAAGCAGAAATTCAGCAACAATCTAATGGAATTGCCGCAGCTGCTGAAGCTCGTCGTGCTAATTTCGGCGATAAGAAAACTTCAATCGATGGCGGATGTAGTGAAAAACTCATTCATCTTCTTGATGAAACTGAACGCAGAGTTGAACAATTAAGGTATGTTTAAATTAATAAGCATTATGAAATTCAGTCAAAGCCCTTTTCAAATGCTTTAAACACTACCGTAATCATCAACTGCGACACTCGATAGATTTATCTTGTGTCTCACCTTTTGTGCAAATAATAATTTTCGTCTGCAAACTTTTCTTTCTTACTCACACCTTTTTTTAAACTTTTACTCTAGTTGCAAGTGAAAAACTTGTTATTACCTTTCTAAAAGAATTACTTCAATTATTTTTGAGAGGCCTAACTTTTTCGTTTACTTTTAACTTTTCCTCAATGCACTTAGGCCTTAAAGAAATAATCTCAAAAGCTAATACACAAAGGTTCCCACAAACACAAATGCACTTTTAAGATATCAAAAATTATGTTAACCTTAAAATTTATTTCAGAGAAATGGCATCCAATTTGGAACAGGAAAAGGAGCAACTTCTAGATATTTTGAATAATGTTCGAATCAATGCTGAATTCCTTCGTTTGGATCCTCATGATCGCGATGACATTGATATCACAGCTGATCGTTGCCTCAAACGTTGCAAAGCTGTCGAAGTTTCAGTTCATACTCCACGAAATGAAGACCAAGCTCGTGCCCTTGATGAAGTTAATAAACTCATTGATTTAGTTACAAATAAAATGAAAGAAGATCTTTCATCCGCTAAAGGCACTATCGAACGTTATCATAATGCATGTTGTCCAGATGAAGTTGGACCAGTGGATCAAAAATTCCAATCCACCATTATTGAATGCACAGCAGATGATCAAAAGAAAATTCGAAGAAAGCTTGCACAAATTATTGAACAAATCGATCGAGCTGAACTTGTTTGTAATCCTGATTATTAAATGAAGAAAAACGTTCTGGCAACGATGTTCTTTATTTTTTTTAATGGCCCTTTTCTTCTTAATTTAATTTTTTTGATTCTTTATTTGATTAATTTTTAAATTTGATTAGCACATTTCTTCCATTTTTTGGTAATTTTATTTTTTGGGAAAGTAGAAAATGCGTTTTGTTCATTTTTTAGATGAGAAAATGCAACAAAAAAAAAGAATTGAATTCTTGTATTTTTATTTTATAAATATTTCTTTTACCGGTCATTGATTGCACTTTCTTTGTTTGTGAATATGTAGGTATTGTAATTGTAAAATGGTTATACAACAAAAAAATGTAAATAAAAGTTTTTTAAATACGAGAAAGATGTTGCGTTTGGATCGAGTTTACGATAAATGAAAGATTCTCGAATGTATCCCCTAAACTTCTTCTGATGCAATTTATCCAACACTTTTATTCCTAATCAACTAAACTTCCTTCAAGAGGTATTAATGATAGGCAATTTCACACTTTTTATTAAGGTGCATTTGTGCCATTTGTAAGGTCGCAAAAACAAACGAGTAAACAACAACTAAATACAATATATTGAATATTATTTAAATCTTGCAATTACTTGACTTGTCTTTTTTCCATATTTAGAAATGGCTTATCAAAAAATCTCTAATCAAAATTTATCTTCTGTTGAAGCCACCTTTGACTTTCCTTCATTACCATAGGTATGTCAACGTAGATTCGCAGAAATATGCGATGGAAAAATTTTAAAAACTTTTGCTTCTATCAATGAATCAACTCGAAATCTATCAAAGCGATGTCATTCAGTCAGCCATATTGAAATTGGTTGTGGTCTCATAAAATTTCATGTTTTGTGTTATTGCAAAGACGACGAACATTGCAATGGATTAGAAGCTTATCAAATGACTTGTAAATTTAATGTTTTGGAAAGTATCTCTTTTATAAATGATAAACCAGGAAAATTAGAAGCTCAATTCTTTAAAACATTGCCTATTAATTTTACTTCAACCAAACGTCTCAATCTAATTTTTCATTCTGCTGATCTAAGTTTTATAAAAACTTTGATAACCCCGAATTTAGAAAGTCTTAATTGTATGGGAAGAATTCTTTTTGATATACCTATTAGGGAATTAAAAGAAGTTTTATCAAGTCTTGATAAATTTAAGTAAGCTATTCATTATAAAATCTCAAACTTCGATTTAAAAAATATTTAGTTTTGAAATGTACGCTTTTCGTGAATTACATTCAAATGCAGACGATATTCTTTCGGCATTCCAAGATCTTAATTGTAATGAATATTTTGAAATGGGAAGTGTAGTTGGAATTGGAAAAAATTATTTTTCATAACTATGATTCTTTACCATATTATTTATTCTCCGTCGATTTCTTAGCTAAATATAAAAAGTTTTAATAAAGTTTTTCATGTCATAATTAATTCTGAGTATATTTTTACAACACGTTGAAAGGAGATGAAGAGAAAAAAAAATCAAACCAAAATTAGATATAGCAAAAAAAGTTCAAAAATGTTTTGAGTAAAAAAAACTTAATTCAAAAAATGCGCTCTCGAATCAGTTTAGAAAGCTTTCGAAAAGAAAATTATTGTTTCATGCTAATTAGGGCATTTTTCATTTCGATTGAATCAGCAATGTTTTTTTCTTCCTTCTCATTTTTCAACTTTCATTTTTGAAAAATAATTGGTGACTATGATGCGTCGAAGTGGTGATGCTCGTGAATATTATTCGCCTGGGCCTCGACGCTTTTTAAATGCTTCTAACTCTGACAGTAATGACGTTTCTTATATTTATAATGTAAGTTTATTTTTAACATTTTTTCTTGCTTTTTATGTTTCCTTTTTTCAGACTCCAGTTCGACTATCATTTTCAACTTCATCAATGGCTGATGGCGCCGATATAAGTTCTCTCAACACTTCCATTTCCTCACCTTCTTCGTCATCATTATCATCATCAAGTTCTACGACGACAACGCCAGCTGAAAGAAAATTAAGCAGAATTGATGCAGATGCTTTGATGAAACATGTCGATGAATGTACTCTTATTTTGAAACGAAACTTGACTGATCTGGTTAGACATGAATTTGATAAATTGATTAAATCATTAAATGTGCGTTACTACCTTTATTTCGTATATCATTACTAACAATCTTACTTTTTTAGCCTAATGAACCGAATGTTCTTTATCCTATTACATCGGAAGAAAACTTATCATCGTGATTTATTTACTCATGTATTATTTTGTAATGTTTCAATAAAGTTTTGCTAATCAATTATTTTGTTCTTTTCATCTAATTGTGCCCGTTTCGAAGATATCGATTGCAAGTTTAACGTGAATAGCTTATAGTAACATTTTTATCAGTTGCTTGCTTATTTTATTACCGATATCCTCAACCTTTTTAAGAGTTTACTCGATGCCTTCTTTATTATGCCTACATTACCTCTTTTTGCTGTAAGACAATATTATTTGACTATCAATCCTTCCAAAAAGCTATCAATGATGTTATTTATACTTATGTATTTGCTACGAATCCTCTCTTGCTTCTGCTGATGAATTAACTCAAGGTGACGCAACGTGTATCATTTGTTGTGAAAAAATGATAGTTGAATTGAGCTAAAAAAAATTATGTATTCATCAAATATTTTATCCAAATTGTCTTCATTCTTAGTTTCAACTTTTGCTCGAGATGACCTTTAGTCTTTTGTCTATCAATTCAAACTATTAATACTCGATGAACAATTGATTGTTTACGGTTTTCAAAGTTTTGTGTCAAAAATGATTTATTTCAACATTTCATCAGATATTTTTCTGAACCGAATCACCGTTTTCAGTAAAAAAATATGAGCAAAGGTTTGAATTGTTCACTAAAATTTTTCCATCGAAAGAAAAATTTTTTTTAAGATCCGATTATTCACTGTTTAATTTTATTTTGTTATGACAATAAAGAAGGAAGCCTTTACACTTTTTATTATTAATACAAAAAGAATGATATGACAAAAATATCATGGCAGAGGCAATACATATTCGATGATTCATAAACAATTTTTTTCTTGTTTTTAACTTTTTTTGTAGGCGGAGTTTTTATTTATTGAATACTTTTTTAAAAGCCACTCGTTTTTTTTTATTTGCGCATGTGGAAAAAGTTTGATGATTGCAAAGTTAAAAATGAATCGGGTTTATTCGTTATTATTTTTTGGTATTTTCTTCGCAATATTCTTACCTGTTCCAGCGCCATTAGCGATAGTACCTGCAAAAACAGGATATAATGAAACGGAAGCTCGACAATTGTTGAATCTTGCAGCTGGAGCTTATGGAGTTACACCACTTGGATGTATCAATGAGTAAGAGCTTTAGGAATCATATATTAGTAAGGTCTAAGGGTCCATAATCTTTTAGAACCTTTGGAAATGATGCACATCTTTATACCATTTACACTTCCAACAACCTCGTATGTGATTTCCTTAAAGATTCATGCGCGAGTTATACCCTCGTAAATGAACATGAACGAAGGATATACGTTATATTTCGAGGAACTAAAACTAAAAAACAGTTGATTCTTGAAGGATGGACCACGCTTGTTCCTAAAATTAATTTTTATGGTATTGGTATGGTAAGCTTTTGCCATTTTGCAACTCATACTTAGTAAAAAAATGAAAAGATTTAATTCAATTATTTTTTAGGCAAATAAATACTTCTCAAATGCTTTAGAAGTTTTATGGCCTCATGTACATCCTGTTTTTGATGATCCACGTTATAAGGTTTGTTGTAGACTTTGAAATATTTAAAAAAAATAGCAAATAAGTCATAAGTTATGCTAGCTAGTTTTAGCAGGAAGTAACTCTTTAGTTTTATGTTTGCTCACTCAAATACAAAATAGCTACTTTAATGCATTGGTTCAAAAAACAATCGATTGATTGAGAATGAATGAGCGAGGATTAAGAGAACGAGACAACTTTGATAGGCTTAAATTTTTATTGCATTAAAAAGAGTGATGTTATTTTCGAAATCATTTCTATCGGAGTTGTCGAAATAACAAAAATAGGCGATTGATTGGTGAAATTTTTTTATCAATATTGGTGGCATAAAGTATGCATAAATTGTAATATTATAATTATAATTAAGAGTTTAAGAAATCGTAGTTATTGACTTCTTTTTGCATGTTTGAAATTGAGTAATTTCCTTTTTAGGATTATGATGTCACTTTTACTGGTCATTCACTTGGTGGTGCTCTCGCTGCACTTGGAGCATTGAAAAGTGTTTTGGATGAACATCGAAATGGATCTAACATCCGATTAATAACATTTGGAGAACCTCGAGTTGGAAATTCTGAATTAGCCAAAAAATTCGATGAGCTTTTGCCACATTCATATCGAGTGATTCATTCCGATGACATAGTTCCTCATCTTCCAGCATGCCATAAAATTCACTTGGATTCACGTGTTCATTATGATGGCGATGATTCAAAACCTTGTGATCCAAATGATTTAAATGAATCATATCATCATGGAATAGAAATTTGGTATCCAATTGAAATGGGACCAAATTCAACTTATTACGAGTGTCTTGGAACCCCTACAAATGAAGATTTTGATTGCAGTGATAGTCTCTCATTTGAATTATCAAAATACAGCCATTATATATTTTCACATCGACATTATTTCGAACATAAAGTTCCGCCATTTGGAAAACTTGGTTGTAAAGAAAATAAGCAACCATTGGAAGAACAAATGAGCATTGATGCCGAAGTTCCAGCTGAAGCTGAAATTGGTGATGCTGCAACCAATGGCGCATCAGATCATAGTGGAGGATTCAGCGTTAAAAAAGCATGGAATTATATTCGAGACAAACTATCAAACGTGGGAAAATAACAACTAAAATGAATGAATTGCTTTGACTCATTCTGAGAAAATTGCAAATTGTTTCATCATCAACGATCTCTCCTCTTTTTTTGAGGCCACAAGAAACAGTTTATTTTTGATGCTTTCATTTTTGAATTAATTTTTGTTTATAATATATTTAGTTTCTTTTTGTGCAATAGAAATAAAGATTCTTTTTTGAACTTGGAACTTTATTATATTCAAAGCTCGGTATTTTTGTTTATAAAAAAATGTGATTATGCTCATGACTTTCAATATGTTCCAAAAATAAAAAAACATCTTTTTTAAAAGGGATTACACCTCTATTTTGTTACTCCTAATTCTTTTAATAAATAAATAATTGTAACTAAAGCAAGGAAAGTAACCTTAAAAGAAAGTATTTGCGTTATTTATTCTTTTGTTTCTGCTGCCATGATCGCCTTTTCTTTTTTGCATTTTGTTTGTTTGCCGATTCGGTGCTTGTCTTCGTCTTTCTTTTTTTGAATCGTTTATTTCTTATTTTCATGATCGTAAAACTTTCTTTCTCTTTTATTTTTTCATATGCATTTGTTTGCTCTTTCTTTTAACAATGATAGTAAATTTTTCTCATGACCCTTATTGGCCTCAAATTAAATTTTGCGAAGGTTTCGGCATTTGAAGAATGTTTTTGATAAGCATTTTGTTTTAAGCTGTTTGTGAGAAAGATTGCTTATGGAATTAATTTATTCATTTAACTTTGAAACAACCATGTTATGGGGATAATAGCTATCGCGATTTCTGTTTTGAGCGTTAAATTCTAACTAAAACTTGTTATCAAAAAAGCACCATAAAAAGTATAAAACAATAAAAAAAATTGAGACATTACAAATCGCGCGTTTATTTTTTTTCCTTCCGCCGTATAATATTTTTTCCTTGATACATTGACTTTGATAAATCGTCTCGACCGCAAAAATAAAAAGGAAATAGCGACGACAACTTTCATTATGACTTTCACTGTTATTGCTGACCTGATATCTTGCGGCCATCCATCCAACATTATTTGTCAGAAACTCCTTTTTCTCACTATTATATTTTTTTTTCAATAATCACACACCCCAAAAAAAAGTTAACCATTTTTTTTACTTTCTATTTTTTTGATTCCGAGAAAAGAAATTTCATGGTTGTTATTTTTTTGATTGCTTCTTTCTCGCTTTTTTTCAATCGCGAAAAATTTGAAGAAATCCGACCGATTTAAGCTTCTTTAATTTATTTTTTTCCTTGATTAAAACAGAAATAAAGAAAACGGAAAGGTAAAAAATGGAATAAGCAGGTGTTTTGGATTTTTTGCGATCTGTCTGGCCGGATGATGAAGAGAGGATGGTTGCCTTCAATTATCGTACTAGCTTTTTCACACATGAGTTTTGTTTTGTATTTTCCAATTTTTTCATTCAAGGAATAATTCAAGTTTTATTATTATTGTTTAAAAGATTTTTTTCCACTTTTCTTAAAAAAGTGGTTTGATTGAAAAATTTTTATTTTATAATTTTTAATATTTGTTCAACCTGATTCCATTATTGCCATCTCAATCGCCTGCTTCTAAGAGTTGTTGTAGAGACCAGAGCTGTCGAATTTCGAATTTCGAATCGAATTTCGAACCGAATTTCGAATCGAATTTCGAAATTCGAAGCTTCGAACGAATCGAATTTCGAAAAATACGAATTTCGAATCGAACATTCGAAATTCGTTTCGAAGAAATTCGAATTCGAATCGAACATTCGAAATTCGATTCGAAGCTTTCGAATTTCGAATTTTTTCGAATCGGCGCCATTCCAATGGATTTGACTTTGGCGCAAGCTTTTTGGCGCCAAACTTTTTTGCTGCAAAAGCTCAACAGATTTGCAAAGTTTTTGTTTGACATTTGTTTAACAATTTTTCTTCTTCCTGTAAATTATGTCAGTTGCTAAAATTCACTTTGTAAAAGTTAATGGATTCTATGAATGCAAGTACTGTATTAAGAAGTATAAAGTAAACGCAACAGGAACAACATCAGGAAGGAAAGAACATATTGAAAAAAAGCATTCTGATAAACTAAACACTAGCATTACTGATGATAATGGTCCACCAGCAAAACAACAAAAACTTGACTTCTTTCCGCAATCAAATGGTCGTCGAAAAAGCTGAAAGAAATTTAGTTCCTGTGCCAAAAAATGAAAATGAAATTGTGGTCTTCGAAAGTGAAAGTGAAACAGAAGATTTTTAATTATTATTAATTGTTGATTGTTTTTTTTTATAAATCTTTGTTGTCTTTTGTTTTGTTGTTTTTTTTTATATAATAAAGTATTTTCAAAATTTTTTTTTATTATTAATGACTTCACTTTTTCGAAGATTCGATTCGATTTTTCGAATCGAAGTTTCGAAATTCGATTCGAAAGTTTCGAATTTCGAATCGAAACTTCGAAATTCGATTCGAAGAAATTCGAATTCGAATCGAAGCTTCGAAAGTTCGATTCGAAGATTTTCGAACATTCGACAGCACTGGTAGAGACGAAGAAACAAAAAAAAAACACTAAACTTTTTTTTGTCTTTCTTCATGGTCACTTTTCACATTTTATTTTTTTATTCTCAAAAAAAAAAACAAATCGCCATGGTTTTTTTATTTTTATAAACACGCACCAAAAAATGTGTGAGAAGAGAATGAACAAGTAGTAAGCGATGATGGTTGAGGGAAAGAAAAAAAATGGTAATGCCAAAAAAAAGCGAAATTATTACAATAGCTCAAAACCGTTATTTTTATTATAATAAAAACAGTCAAGAATGAATACATTTATATGTATTTCCTCCTCCTCCATCTTCCATTATTACATCAGAAGAATAAGAATGAAAAGGGCTGCCCGCATTGAACCGAGAAAGGTCATTTTTTATAAAGCAATCGTTGGTTATTTTTTTTCTCGCTCTTGTCATGAAGTATTCATGGGACAACGACGAGAAGATTGATCTCACTAAACTTTGCCGTGGTTGGTCAAGTTCCTTTTTCTTGTCTTTGACCGGAAAGAAATAAATAAAAAAATTTTTTGCGTGAAATATCTCCATTTGTTTCAATAAGTGTTTTTCGTTTATTGGTATTACTTTCTAGTTGTTTCGATTCCATTATGTTGGATATTATTTATTGGAGCTTTTGTCTTTTATATCATTTTTACAAGATAATATAATATCGCTATGGCGAATCTTTGTTACGTGTTTTAATTTTTTATATACAAACTTTTTTCCCATTATTGTTTTCAGCTTTATTTAATCAAACTAAAAAAACGAACGATATCAAATGACTGATCCTCTTTCTCAGTCAAGAATTGAAATTGCAATTGAGCATGGAACAGTATTAAATCCAGATGCATTCAAGCATCCTCCACCTTTTCTTACCAATACTCTTGATTCACTTGCAACATTTCCTTCAATGCAACGATTTCAAAAACGTACAATCATTCCTACTAAAACAACCGATCAAAATGCAAATTATCTCAGGTTTGTTGTTGTCTTTTTTTTCTAATTTTCCCCTTAGGCATTAAAATGCTAATGTCTTTTTTTTCCGATGATGATTTCTTCGCTTTTTCCTTGCCAAACAATTTATTTTATCGTTTTCATCCACCCAAAAAAAATATTGTGATTTTTTATTTGAAAAACGATAAAAGTACGTTTTTCATCTTCCAAAAAAGCTAGATTTCTAGATTCCTAATTTTATGACGTCTTTTTAATCAAACGCTTTTTTTTGGGTGTTGGTGGTTTTTTGATAGTCATCAAAGTGTGAAAGAAAGAGACTTGTGATATCCGTCGTTTTTTTAGTTTTGTCACCAAATAAAAAAAGTGGAAGTTTTTTTTATAAAATAAGAAATTCTTTGGATTGTCGAAGGTTTTTAATGTTTTGCTTTTTTCAAAGAAAAAACTATTTTGGAAGCATATTTGAGTTTGAAATATTTTTTTTAACGAAAACATGTAACGTAATAACGATATTGGTAATTAGCAAAAAAGTAAAATCTCTCTAAAAAATTAGTAATGCTTATAATTATTTATTTATATGTATCGCTTTCTTCGTTATTTAGGAGCCCAACACACGTGCTCTGCTTTTTTAATTCTAAACAATTGTGTATGTATTACTATTTTTCCTTCATAGTTTTGTATTTACAAATTTGTTTTAAACTTCGCTAAATTCGTTGTTTGCTTTATCATACATTTCTTTTTCTATATTTTTTCTTTCTAATTTTTCTCCCCTAAAAAGGCTCCTGACTCATGTTTTTTATATGTGTCTACTTTCTTAATTTAGCCTCTTTGAAATCTTTCATCATCAAAAATCAAATGTCAGCAGCCTTTTTTTTATTCACGAGTAGTTTTTTTCATTCTTCCTCTTCGTCTGTTTTTGGTGATAACGAAAAATATTATTTCTTTTTTTCCCAAAAATACGGATGTTTCTTATTTTTTTCCAAAAGAAGCTGCACCTTATTTTTTTTCTCGACGATGTTGTTTCTTGATTGATCACAGTGTCACCCATCTTCTTCATCATCATCGGCTGGCTCTGCGGCAGTTAGTATCTCCATGGAAAATGACAACAACAACGAAGAAGAAGAAGCTTTGCAGCGTGTCTTCATTTTTTTTTTGGAAGAAATGAAGTATGAATCACCTTTACTCCTTTTCTTCTTCTTTCAAAAAAAAATTCAACACACTTTTGTCCATCGAAAACTTTCTGATGATATGCTTCTTTTCCTTTTTTTCCATGAATGTGAGCTCTTGCTGCTTTTTTTTTTGTTGACGGCGCCGCTCCTTCTTTTTTTCCATCAACGTTAAAAGGGAGAAAAAAAAATTTGTCAAGCTTCTTTCTTCTTATTCTTTCTTATCAGAAAGCAAAAACGTCCATCTTTACTTTTTATTTTTCGTCTGTCACCATATATTTTCTTTTTCTTATTTTTTCTTTCTTTTTCAACGACACCGTTGTTATCACTTTAAATCACAAAAAAAATAAAGAAAGGAAAAGAAAAATAGGCGGTGTTCGACGACGACCACGACGTTGGTTTCAGAACCTTACGACGTGTGTATGTTGTACAATATTTTTGCCTTAAAAATCTTCCTGAAAAATTTTCTCCTCTAAAAAGAAAATCAGACCCATCAGTATTGGACTACAAATGAAGTGGACGATAGTTGCTTTCTGCCTTTTCTTTCTTCACTTTTGTATTATTATTATTTTGGGAATAAAAAGAAGAAAAGATTGTTTATTATTTATTTATATTTGATTGTTTCTATCTTACATGGGTCAACAGTTCTTGGCATTTTGTCTATATTAAAACCATAAAAGGAATATAGGAAAATGTCAAAGAACGTTTGAACCATTTAAGAAATTTATCTTTAACTATTTATTAATTTATTTAGTAAAAATATTGTTCAATCGATTATGATGTCTTCGAACACGAACAAAAAAAGGGAAGAATGCTTTTGTTGTTGTTGGTATTGTTGATTCAGGTGTTGTACAAGGAAAAAAAAACCGTGAGAGAAAAATGCGTCATTACATCCAATAAGCAGTTGTTTTCTTTATTTTACGCAATTTTTAATAATGCGTAAAAAATTAAGAGGTTTTGTTGTGGTTTTGACCACAGAAATAATAGTATTAGTTTATCAGCTAAAGTGAAGGTATGATTTTAGTTTTAGGATTTCGAAAATAGAGATAAATTTTTCATTGTGATGCCAATCCCTTCACGAGTTCGTGAGTTTATAAATTTATTTGAATCCTTTTCCACGTAATAAATTTAATTAGAATTACAAAACTAGATCCACTCTGACTCTTATAATTTCGTAATAAAATCATTTATGAGGTGCAAAAATCCAATCCACATCCACACATATTTATTTGGTGACAAAGCTTCCACCTTTTTAAAAATGTCATTTCACTTTACAATTTTTTTATGATTTGTTTGCATTTTTTTTCGAAGCTAACAACGGCAGACAAAAAATAAATTTTCTTTTCCCGTTCTTTTTCCTTGGTTGCTGCTGGTGTTGTTATTATTGTTGTTGCTCCTATTATTTTTTTTGTATTTTCGTACAATTCCGTGCTTTTTTTAGATCAATTCACAATAGACACGAAGCAAACGCTCGTTTTCTTAAAATTCGACGTTCACCAAGTGCTGATGAGGAAATGTTAAAAGCAACAGCAATAAATTTGCAATCATCACAATTGGATCCAAAGGATCGTAAATTAATGGGTACCACAGTTGCAAGCTATTTAGATAAATTTCATCCTGAACATTATCAACATGAATATGAGCAAGAACAGAGAGAAGAGATTCCAAATGGATTCGTTTCTAAACAACGCAATTTTTTTACACAACAAATTGCAACTCCTGTGATTGCTTTGAATAATGAAGAGAGATCCATTTTCTCGAATGAAAATGGCGGGGATGAATATTCAGATAAAATAAATAAATTTAATCCATCAAGGCGCAAATCAGCTCCACATAATTCAGAACCTAAAGTTACCATTACTGGTGTAACAGCTGTCGATCCCATTACACCCGAGCTACCAACAAGTTTTTATCTTCTTCGACAATCTCAGGAATCCCTCGAGTTGAAGCGAAAACCTCGAACAGCTTCTGAAAATGCTGCAATATCTGATCGAAGCCCTTCTTATCGAACCATAATAAAGTTTAGCAAAAATCGTGAAATTATACCAGAATCTGTTGATAGGTTTCATTGACTCATGCATCGAAATAATTTATCTAAAAAACAGATTTAGGCCAATTCCACATGCAGTGCTGAAACCCGGTGAAGTTGTTTCTCGTTCAACCCCGTTTGTTGAAGTAAGTTTATTTCCATTAATATATTATTACATTTAATATACAATAAGAGATGAGATACAATATATATATAAAACGAAGAAAAAAAGAGAGAGTTAATATTCATTCATTAACAATAATCATTCGATTATGAGGACGTCGATTTCGGCGGCGGCGGCGTGGTGCACTTGATGAAGTTGAACTTGATGATGTTGGACCAGTATAACATTCAGAATCGGAGTAATGCCCATTTTCAGCTTCATTAAGATCTGAGTGATATACAAAATGATTACTTGATTTTCCCAATGACTAAAAAAATAATAAGAGCGGATTAATAAAAAAAGCTTGGATTGAAAAAGATATATAAAAATCGACAGTTTCGAAAAAAGGCTTTTTTTTAATGCTTTAGCCCAAAAGCTATTATTACAAAAAACAAAACAAACTAACTAACCTTTAAAGCGAGAGCATCATAAAGCCATAAAATCATAAGAATAACTCCAGCAATTAATAGAACCACGATAACAGTAATTGAAATAATAGAGATGATACATTTTGGTGAATGATCAATCCAACTTTCACAGAAACTTTCTACACAAACAAATAAATTAGATGCAGCAAATGTAAGCATAAATAAGAACATCTCGCTTTTCGTCGTCGTCGTCGTCACAAAATTAGAGAAAGCAAAATAAACTTTGAATGAACTAACTTTCATTATAAAAAACTTTTTATTTTAATTTTTTGTCGTGGAAAAAATGAAAATTACATTTCATGATGATGATTTGATAAGAAAGTTTCAAATGAGATATGCTAATTTTTTTTAGAAAAAGCTAACCACAATTTCAGCTGCTCCATGTTTTAGATACCACACTTTGATAATTAAATTTTAGGATCACTTTTAAATATTTTTTAATTTTTTTTGCACGCATATGTTTTTATTTGTATATCGCCAAGTTAATTGCGGTTTCTTTTATTACAAACTGGAATCATCAAAATTTTAATTACTCCCATAACTTTTTTACCTTTCATTAACAAAAAAACATAATAAAAATCGATTTTATTTCATTCATTTTTTAATCGGGCATTTTTCCAACTTTTTTATTTTACTTTTTCCCATTTTGTTTTTGCGCAAAAACAAAATAAATCAAGTTTCAGCCTATTAAATTTTTTTTCAACGTAAAAGTTTTTTGTTTTTCTAAAAAACCACATTTCCACTTTATTATTTTTGACAAATTTTAGAAAACTTCCCCGCAGCCTCGTAATTCTCCAACACCTGATTTACTTCGAGTTAAATTTCCTGGAGAAAGTTTGAATGGTGAACCATTAAGTCCATCAACCATTCGACACCAATGCGATGAAATATATCGAATTGTACAAAATCACGGTTCACGTCAAGCTTATTCTGAAGGTCCTGAATCTGGTTATAATACTCTAAAAGTAAGCTTGATATTTTAAAGTTAAATTATGAGAAAATATATGAGAGCAGAGTTAATTTACTATAATTTCCTGAAATCTCGAAAGACTAGCGGCAAAACAAAATTTATATTCTAAACCCATTTTCTTTATTGATTTTTCTTGATTAGAGAGCTTCTTGAATTGTCAGCTTGTTTTTAAAGCTTGATATTTTTCGGATGAAAAGATTTTGGTTTTAGGATTAAAGGCTTAGTATTTTTATAACTGATTTGTTTAATTTATTTTCCATTCAGTCTTTTATCGATAACCTTGTTATTTTTTCATTAACTCTAATTATTTTGACCAACGCCTTTTCTTTTTGTTTTCTCATCTCTTCACCTGTTTTTTTTTCTAATTCTCCTAACAAAAGAAATTGATTTTATCATCTCTTATTTTTTTTTTCGTTTCTCTGCAAAAAACTTCTTTTGTTTATTTTTTGGTTCTCAATTGTTTTAAATTTAAACCAAAAAAAGGCCGCAATTAATTTCAGTTGCAACTAAAAGCATCATCATTCGAGAGGCTTGATTTCATCCTCTCTTCTTTTTTTAAAACGATAATGTGTCACTTCTTTTTGATGGTGGTCGTTGTTGGTTTGAACAAATTTGTCTCTCCTCCAGCAGATTTGGTTGGATAAAAACCTGCTTCTTTTTGACGGTGACGACCTTCTGAAACTGAACGCAAACTCCCATTCCACATCCCCAATATTCCCGTTGGCAAATAAATACTCGTTTTATAATTTTTAAAATTTTTATATCTCATTTGTGTGCGTTCGAAATTACTGCTTCTTATTTTCAACCTAATTAATATATTCATTTTTTCTTAAAATTGATTAAACAAATTAAAACAATCTTTGAATTTTTTTATTAACTCTTTTTTAAAATATATATCTATTTTTTGGTTATCATCCAACTATTGCCGTTGCGTTTATACTTTAACTTTCATCGTTTTAAAATCTTTTGTAATTCGATCATTTGAAGATGCAAAATTGAAACTATGATTTCGAGAAGACAAGCAACTGGAACACATGTGGTTTTTAGCGCCGTTCTTGGAAGTGCTGAAATTTATTTAAAAGCGAGTTACTTTTTTACCCTTTACTTTGATAAAATTGTACATTATATTGTTCTTGTAGTCTCATAATCACCTCTTTTTAATTTCTGGTTTTTATTGTATCATTTATTGATTAGTATTTGAACCAAAAAAGTATATCAAAGAAACTGTTGTGTTTTTCCTTTGTTTCGGGGTTAGAATCTTAAAACTAGATAATCCTAGGATTTCAAGTAATAAAGTTAACAGTATTAAGATTTATGGGATTTTATTTTAGGTTTAAATAGCTTTGAATAATTACTCCTTTTTAGGAAGCCCCACCATTAACTAGGATGCAATCAAATGGTTCATTGGGTAAGTCATCTCCTCCAACATATGGAGGAGGACTTCCACCAATGCAACATCCATTACAAGTTGATTTTTCTCCTCCTGAACCATATAAACCTCATCCAAATATTCATGAAATTGAGGTTTGTCTATTTATTTTAACATAATGCTTTGAAATAAGGAAAGTATTTTAGAATAAAGAAGCAGAAATTGAGCGACTTCAAAGAGAACTTTATGATGCTCAAGTTTGTGTGAGTTTACAAATATTAATATGTTCAAATGAATAGGAGAGTTTTGTTTCAGAATTATCGTTTAAATGCTCAAATGGGACAATTAGTTTCAAAGGATTGGAAACGAGAGGAATCAGTTTTAAAAGTGAGTTAAAAGATGAAAATTATTGGGGAGGAAACTTGTGCTTTGGTTTTGTAAAAATTTTAAGGCCGCCGTCGCTTTCTAATTTTTAAAAAGACCGCCGCTATTTATTATTAAAAAATTGTACAAACACATACTATCCATCCATGGTCATTTTTTTAATCCACAAAAAGAGAGCGATCACAACTTCCGCTTGATTCATTCATTTTTCTTCTTCTAAGCATGCGATGACGACCTCGGTTGACCCCTTCCATTTTAGATCAAAACCTTTTCACCTGGGAGCATTATTGCGCTTTCTATGAGTTTGCTTGCTTGCGCGACTGAGCGATGAAAATGAGCGAGTCACGGCGGCCGGCCGGTGACGAACTATCTTGACCTGAGCTTTTCTTTTGAAAAAAAAATTGAATGATGCAGCAACGTCGTTCTCTCGTCTTGTATGTATTTAGTTTTTTTTGAATTTGAGTGTCGAGTCAAGAGCTCGAATCGTGTTCGCCTTTTTTTCCTTAAAAATCGATCGAATCGAAGTTTGACAATAAAAAAAAGTTTGTCGTGTAAAAGTTTTTTTAAGAAAAGAAGGAAATAATTATTATTGTTATTTGTATAATCGTATCGTTTTAAATATCGGTTAATTATTTTATAATAGTTTTTTGGTGGTTACATTCTTTGTAGAAAATTTTATATCTTCCTACTTCCCAAACTTTATTTTTATTCTTGTTTTACTTAATTTTATAACAAAATAAGCCTTTAATTAAAAATTTTATTCGATAATTCAAATTATTTTTACTTAAGTTAAAACTTGTTTTTATTTTTGTTTTGCTCTTTTCTTGAAAAAAGGAATCAGTCGATTAAGATTAAAATCAATTCAATGGTATAAAAATAATTGGTTTAAAAGAGAAGATGATGGCAGGAGAAAGGGTGAACGTCAGTCAATAATTAACGATATTCCATATGATTGCCTGCAAAAAAAGGAAAAGAAATATAATAAAAATAGAAAATGATTCCGTTTTTATTATTTTGTTTTTTTGCCTCCAAAGGATATCATTTATTTTTCTTCTCATTTTAGTTTTTTCTCTTTTGGTCTCTTACTTGTTCAAGGATGCGATAAATTTTACTCCATGAATGAATATTTGTTTCTGACATTGTATCTTCTCCCAATACTTTTTTTAAAAGCTTTAATAAACCTGTAACACATATTTTATTTTTAGTTTCTTAAAACATTTTCTTTGTTTCTATTATATTTAGATTACTCAAAACAAAAACCTTACCATCCATAAAAGCTTTTCGAATTAGCGTAGGACAAACTTCAATCATCAAACAATCGATTACAAAACCTTTTAATTTATTTGGAAGATCTTGAAATCCTCTTTCAACTGTATATGTTTCGATTGTAACATCCAATGCCTAAATAATTACTATCGTATTTTGGTTTCTAAATTTTTTGTTAACTTACATTGATAACTTGTTCCGAGAATAATTTAAAAGCTAAACTTTCTTCTGGAAGTTCGAGGGGATATGGAATTTTATGTTGCCGAAGCAAAGCGTGATAAGTCTATAAAACATTCCACATGATTTTCATTCATTATTAGTCATTTTTCACTATTTTATTTTAAATTTTTAGTTTTGTTTTCATGCTTTATTTTTTTATAAAACATTTTTTTGCTTTTAATAAAAAAGCAAGCAAAAAATTGAAAACTTTCCAAAAAAGCATTTATTTCTCAAAAAAATATTTCTAAATTTGGGACAAATTTCTTACACTAATTGCTTCCTTAGTCACTGCTTCCCCAGCTTGTTTAACACCAAAATCTTTTATTTTTTCCCATTGCCCTGCAACGCATGTTATTTCAGCCTTTGTGACGCATTCCATCATATAATTTTGTCGTTGAATTGCAATTCCTTCACCAATATGAAGTTTTAATATTTCCCATATTTGATTCCAACCCTTTTTTAAATCATCATCAATAGGATCGGGATGATTTTCAAGAGCATGTAAAAATCCATCATGCATTAATTCTAAATGTGGCTCATATGCATCATAGAAAAAATGATGAGAACCAATATCTCGTAGGAGTTTTATCATTTGATGAGTGTCACCAATATTGTCCATAACGATTTTAACCGCGGCTTGAACCGAAGCACAATGATGTCTAAAAGTTTGCCGTTAAAGTTTTCTCAATAAAAAAAGTATTTTTTAGTTTCTCAACGCGCAAACTTTTTAAATATTCAACTTTATCTAAATTAATTTTTAAATCTTTTTTTCTCATTTTTTTACCTTATTGTTCTTATATAAGTTTTTGTTAAAAGATTCTGAGTAACTATTTTTTCTTTCTGTTACACTTACTTAAATCTATTATCCTTCAATAGCAAATCAGTCCATCCATCATCATTAAAATCCAAATCCTTTACAAATTGCCACATAGGCCGAGTGTGAGGATAATAAGTTAAAACATAAACAATCATATTTCGACATAAACTTAATTGATCTTTCGCTTTTCCCAATAAAATCCAATGAGCTTGAGCTAATGGAATTAAATTTATGCTTAAAGTATCATCACTGACTTTACTGCCAGTGGATGAAATAGCCGAAACATTGCTTAGAGTTTTATTTAAAAGTCTATTCGTTAAATCTTGAGCGAGTTTACTCCTTTTTATTCCATGTCCATTTAATTCATCACTTGAAGATTCTTCTGAGAGAAGATGAGTTGGAACATCGACTGATTCACTTGTCTAAAAATTGCAATTTTATGAAGGTTAAAATCTTCGAAGACGTAAACAATTGGAGGGCATAATTCTATTAATTCGGTAGGAAACCTAATGTTATAATTTTAAAAAACTTACATGAAACATAATTTCTTTACTTTTAAATAATTTGCAGCTTATAAAAGAAGAATCGTTCACCGCCATTAACTAAAATTTTCTTCTCTACTTTTTTAACATTCATAAAGTAAAGCCGGAAACATGAGTCTCTTCTTCTTTTTTTTATGAAATGGGATGAGATGTCTCCAGAATAAGATAAATATCTATCTACCTTCTTTTTTTTCATCAAAAGGTGTGTGCCATCCTATTTTTTTATGCTTCATTTTTTTCTCGTAATGCATCTTCTTGTTTTTTTTTTCTTCAATTGCATGTTTGAATGATTCAAACGACACACACGACTACGACAACAAAATTTTCTAAAAATATAATTTTAATCCATTTTTAAAGCTTGTCGTCTCTTATTTAAAACTTTAAAAGTGGATCCAAAGCAACAAAAAAAAAATTAAAGCATTAAAAAGTTTTATAAAACAAAGAAAAGAGATTTTTAACTATTTTCTTCATCGATGAAAAAATGTCAGTTTTTATGCTTTGCTCGCTTACTTACATTATTTTGGAAACAACAGAAGAAGCACAACCAGAAAGCAAGCAACCAAGAATTGATTGAAAGCAAACAAAAAAAAAGAAGTTTCAACCAAAAATAATTTTTTTTGTCATTTATTTTTTTGCTCACAAAACACAAAAGCTTTTTAATTTATTTTTTATTATAAAATTTTTCATATTATATTTTTTCGACCAGACTTTCACAATCAGTGATTGAGTGATGTGTTGGTTTAAATGCCTCAAATTCCATCCATATATGCATTTTTATTTATTGAGCATAAAATTATTATGCATGTCATTCGTTTTCATTTCAGTTTTAGCAAAAGGTATAATAGACGGACGCCCTCATTGGTTGAATAATCAATATGATAAGCTTTTTTTTTTGAGAGTCCAGTCGTTGTCAAAATTGTTGAGCAAAAGTAACAAGAAAATTTTTGTGTTGTCTTTCTCCTCCTTTTTTGGTTTGTTTGGGAAGCAGCAGCAGTCTTTCCTTTTTGACGTGGAATTCTTTTCCCACTATTTTCATTTTGATTATTGATAGTTTTTGTAAACAAACAAAAAAGTTTTTTAGTTTATAAACTTTTGATGATGACTTCTGTTTTTTTTGGAAACGAAAAATAAACAATCATTTTTTTGGCCTTCAAAAATTTTTTTCTTCTATGTTTGTGTTTTTGATAATTGGCTTTCATTTTTTTCCTTTCGTGGTTTTTTTCTATCAATTTTTTTGTTTCAATTCGATTCAATTTTTGAATTTATCACTTTAGACGGAATATAATATTATTTTCCCTCTCATTCTTGTCGTTACAAATACAATTTTATAAAAGTCTCTGCTTTCTCAGTGATGAACAAAATTAAAAATATAATATTACTTTCGATAATTTTATAACGGATATGGATAATGTCCGCGAATTACAGGTTTGTATTTAATTTTAAAAAATGAGTTTATAATTTGACAAAACCAAAGCACGGTTTATAATTAAAAATAAAAAGTCTTTTAATTATTTTAATAAAAATTTTGTTACTCGGAAATCCAATACAATTTTTTTGTTAAGTGGTATTTATTTGCAAAGCAAACAAACTTTTGATTCTAAAGAATTTAATAAGTTTTAATTTTATTTTTCAGAAAAACCTCAAAGACAAAACCGCGGAGATAGAAAATCTCAAAAAGAGGCTAGAAAAAGCTGAACGTGATAGGTAAGTCCCTCAACTTTTTATAAAACCATTTTCATGACTAAAAACTTTTTTGGTTTTTAATTGACCAAACTTGGTTCTTGTCCCTCTTGAGATCGCACCTTTCCCCTTAATTACGTAATATTCATTCCTTTTCCTGTCTCCACGAAGTTAAGACAAAAAACTTATTCAAAAGTTAAAAAGTCGGAGGAGAGAGAGCTAATCCAATGCAAACATTCCATTCCTATTTTTTTTCCTTCTGTCGTCGTTGTCTTCGTAACCAACGGAAATCCAGGATTAGCTTGAGTTTATTTTCTTCAAATCGATGTTAAAAACTTTTTTATGGAAAAGAAATAACAACAACAGCAAAAAATTGTAAAGTATAAAAACACTCAATCTAAAGTGTAATGATCGAATCCGGAAAAAAGGTCATGTTGAGGATGCAAATAATTGAAAGCTTTGGATTAATGTCTCACAAGTGAAAAACAAACAAATATTTAACAGATTAACTTATTACTCAAATCTGACTTTACTGTAATTTAAAAATCTTAATAACAATTAATTACTATATTATTTGAGTTTTGTAGCGGAAATAATACATGGAAATTCAAGACTTTCACAACTTCTATACTAACATATTTTTTTCTGTTACTAACATTATTTTACTTTCCTGGATTCAAGAATTATTATAAGATTTTAAAAACTATTTTTGTTATCCAAAAGATGCCATTTACATTTTTTAATTTCTCCCTTCCACAAAGGTAAAAAAATATTGCAGTCTTTTTTCTTTGTCAACTTTGCGCAACAAAAATATGTTGTTTTTTTTTTTCGGCGTTGTTCATTCATAAACCAAAAATTCAAGTACCTTTTTGATTTTTCTTCTTCTTTGAAATGCTTTAATTAACTTTTGCTCTTATAAGTACCCTTCCAACTCATTCTTAAGTAGATTTCCTGGCTTTTATGTTTTTGAATTATTACCGACCAGAAGTTTTTTTTATGGGAATGGCAAAGTGCCATTGAATTTTGAGTTTCATAAAAAAGTTAACAAAAGATTAATCCACATATGTTTTTCGAAAACTAAAAACAATTGTTTCCTTTTTTTAGGAGGAATCTTGAATCCAAACAACCACCGAATGTTCAACATTTGCAAGGTGAAAAACGAGAACTTCAAATTGCTCTTGAAAGAGAGGAATCAGAAAAGCATGAACTTTTTATGCAAGTATGTAACTTCGAATCTCGCAGCAAAATAACACAGATTTTAATTTTATAGATTAATCAGCTCATTGCTGAATTAGCAGATCTTCGAGGAAATGCATCGGATAATGCTGCAGCAAAAGAGCTCAAAGAAGAAATAGATCAACTTCGAGGCAAACTCCAAACAGCCGAGCATGAGCGGGATGAAATTAGAAAATCCATTTCGAGCCTTGAAGCCGCTAAAAATGCAGCGCAAGAAGAACTTTTTATGGTTAATAATGAATTAGAAAAGGTGAAACTTAATGCGGAAATGGAAAAACAAAAACTTCGACAAGAAATTACCGAACATCAAAAGGAAGTTCAAGTTAAATCTGCAGCGCTTCAATCGTTGAGATTAGCTAAATCTTCCGAACCTTCAACAAGTGCAGAAGAATTTGATCGGGTTGTGCAAGAAAAAGATCAATTGAGTCGTGAACTCGAAGCAAAAAAGAGAGAAATTCAAGAATTATCCCGAAATGAAAATGATAAACAAAAAGCTTTGGAAATTTCTGAAGCAAAAATTAAAAATTTGGAAAAAGATTTGACAGAATTTCGAAGCAAAGTTGAAACTATTCAAGATGAATTGGATAGAAAAGCCCAAGAAATTGAAAATTTCCAACATCAACTTCATTCATCTAATTCTTCGGCATCCGCTCAAGTTCAAGAATTGCAAGAAAAGTTTGATCACGCTCAAAAGAAAATTTCTCAATTAGAGCAAACGCTAGATTTGGCAAATAAAAATAGTTCAGAAATTGAAAATGAAGCCGCAGAAATGGAGGAAAGGCTTGCACAAGCTGAAGAAACCATAGATGAACTAAATAATGAGATCAAAAAGTTTCAAGAAAGCGGCAAAAATGATGAACTTAGAATTATGAATGAGCTTCAAATGGCTAAAGAAAGTATTGAAAATCGTGAAAAGGAAATTGAAGTTGAAAGAAAAAAGGTTAAAGAATCAGAAGAGAGCATGAAAAAATTGAGAGAAGAATTGGATAATCATAAAAATGAAATGTAAGCTTTTATACCTATAAAATTTAAAACAGATGTGACTCTGCTTTTTTTCGCATTTTTACTAACCAAAAATGAATTGTTTTTTTTTACAACTTTCTTTGTTTCAGGGTTACCCTCACCGAAGACCTCCAAAAACGATCCACTGAAATTACCCAACACAATTCGACAATTACTGAGCTGCAAACTCGAATAACCCAACTTGAAAAAGAAAATAATAAGCTCATGGAAAAAGCTAGTGTTGAAGAAGAGTTGATGACCCTCGTAAATTCTCTTCAAGAAGCTCGAGCTCGAATAAGTTCAAAAGAAAATGAAGTTCATGAACTTCGTCAAAAACTCATGGAACAGCAAGATGAAACCGATAAAGTTTCATCTGAACTTCGTCAAACTTTATCAGCGCTTGAAAGAGCTGAAGAGGAGTGCAAAAAATTCGCGGAAACCGATGTTGAACTTGCTGAATATAGGCGAGAATCTGAGAGAAAATTAGAGGAAGTTCGAAGGGAATTAAATGAGGAAATTGTTAAAGCTAAAAGTGAAACAAATAAACTTCAAAATGAGCTTGAAAGCAGTAAAAAAACAATCAGCAAAATGGAAAATGAAATTAGAGATTTGGCAATGCTTGGTGAAACCAGATTGGAGAAACTTCGAAGTAATGAGATGGAAAAAGGACGATTAGAAACTAAATTGATGGAATATGATAGTGAAATTGAATCACTTCAAGATGAACTTTCTAGGCTTGAAAGAAACAAATCTGAAGCTTCTGAAAGTGGAGAGAAAGAATTATTAAAAGTTCGAGAAGCTTTGAAAACAGCTGAAAGCCGTTTGAAAATCAATGAATCTGAAAAACATAAACTTGAAAGTGAGCTAAGAGAAATTAAATCTCAAGCTGCATCAAACTTAAAAGAAGCAGAAGAAGCTAAAGGACATATCGCAAATTTAGAAGCAAGAATATCCCAAATTCAATCAGAAAGAGATTCAATGGAAAATGATTTAATTGATGCTCAAAAGCGATTCCATGGAAATGAAAGTTCGAAAGATTCTGAAATTTCTATATTGAAAAAGGAGTTGGCGGATAAAGAATCTCAGCTCGAGCACCATAAATCTAAGGAAGCAGCCCATTCACAAGCTACTTCAGATGCTAAAGCCTCCATTGCTGCACTCGACGCAAGAATATCACAAATTGAATCAGAAAAAGATGAGCTTGAAAAAGAGTTGCACGAAGCTCAAAAACGTCATCATGGAACTGAAAGTTCAAAAGATTCTGAAATATCAAAATTAAAAGAAAATCTTGAGGATAAAGAAACCCAACTTCAACAACTAACAAACACCGCCTTGGAACTTGATGTTGTTCGATCATCCCTTAATGAACTTCACAGTAAAGTTGGAGTAATGGAACAGGAAAAAACTATTCTCGCTGATAAACTTCAAGAAACTAAAAATAAACTAGAAAGAAAAGAAGAGGAACTTGAAGCCGAGCAAAATGCTTCCATTTCAAAAATGGGTAATCGCGAAGCCGAATTAAAACAAGATCTTGAAAGAATTAAGCGTGAAAAAGAAAATACTGAAGCAGAATTAAAAAATCAGAAGGAGTTAGTTGTGGATTTGAAGAGATCCCATGATAGATTAAATGAAAATTTGCAAAGGCTCACAGAGTTAATGGCAGCGGATGGAAAGAGGGTTGATTCGATGAATCGAGAAAAAGAAACTTTGGTTCAAGAAAAGCATGAATTAGCGGAAAGTTTAAGAAAAACTCAAGAAAAAATTCGAGCATTGGAAGATGAAATTGAGGAAGTTAAAGCAGCTTCACATCCATCACCCATTGGAGATGATGCTGAACTTCGAAGAAAGGTAAGTTTTTAACGCATTTTTTTTTGCCCTGCTATTAAAATATTTATTTTTTCTTATCAAATTTTTAGATTTCTGAACTCACAGAAGAAAATGCTCGACTTGCGGGTGATTTACTTAAACAAAGTAGCAGAAGTGGCGATGATGATGCCAAACAGCTTCGAACTGAATTTGAAAGAGCTCTGCAAGAAAAGCAGCGAACATGGACGCAAGAAAAGCAATCATTGGTTCACAGACTTGAAGAGCAAGAAAATGATATACATAAACTTAATAAATCTAAAGTTGATCTTGAAACTGATTTGCAACGGTTTGCTTTCATCTTTAATTGAAGTTTTTTTAAACGGAATTGCTTTAGTCTCAAAATGCTATCATCTTACAATGATAGTCTTACACCAGTGCCAAAACCCAGACGAGCTAATACAAGCTTAACCAATTTAACCATGGATGCCATGTCTGAGCGTTCTATCACTCCAACAGCTGATGAAGAAGAATGTAAAAAGCTTAGAACTGAACTTGATAAGTATGTTTTAGTTTTATCAAGCATGTCTCCCTTTCCTGTATGAACTCCATTAAAAGTTTTAATGTTCATTTGCAACTTTTTTTTAATTAACCTTTCCCCTTTTTTTTCTGTGATCTTTCAAAAAACCTTAATGGAGGATTAGCCTCGCATTCCATACCGGTAAACATGTTGCGACACTCAAGTGCTTTTCTTATGAGTTTTTTTTTCGGGTTTGCTTTTTCAAAGAAAAAGAAAATGGAAGCGGTGCCTTTCTTTCATTTTAGCTGGAAAAAAAGTCTAAGTAATAATATTCGATTTCATGAGAACACCGCACCTTTCTTTTTATTATTTCTTGGTTGGGCCACTTTTTCAACTTCCTTATTCCATTATAACTTTGTCTTTATTATATACTTTTTTAGACAAAAACGTATCGTGACGGTATTGCGCAAAAAACTTCAACAACAACAAGTGGAAACTTTAAGACAAAATAAAATGAATTCAAGTGCAACTTCGGCATCGCCATCATTTCATTGAATGAATGCCAGAGCCACCGAATATGCTACCTAAAAATACCAATATAAAACAAAAAAATAATAAAATGCCACACTTAACTTTTTGCCATTTCAAACGGGTTTTAATGAATTTCTTTATTTCCTTTCTTTTTGCTATAATTTTTGTTTTTACTTTTGTTATTTTTCCTTTTGCTTTGTTTAATTTACTTTTAAAAATTTTTTATGCCTTTTGCGGTTAAACTTAAAAAAAGAAAAAAGAAGATTTATCATAGAACATTTGTTTAATGTGGATGTGATAGATTTTTTTATAAAAAAGTCAAATAGATAATTAATTAAAATCTGCTCAAAATAAAGAAAAATTTATATTTAATTTGATTTTGATATTATCGTGACAAAAAATGAAGGGAATGTACGAAGAACATATTAAATAAAGTTTGACAGGAAAAATAAAATAATTCAAAAAAGAAATGTATCAATAAAAATTTTTGTGCCAGAGCGAAAGATTTCAATGCCTCCTTTCTTTGATTTTATTTTACTTTTACTTTTAATTAGCTTTTTTCAAAAACAAACTTGAATGGCTTTAAAAATAGACAATGCCGATGATTGCATATTTGATATCCACTAGCTTCCAAAATGTTTATCTTTTTCTATTGTATACGAGTTGAATAAAGTAAAAAATATAGTTTTCAAATTTTTACGTTCCCTCAAAACTATAAAAAAATCCACAATTTTTCACCTCCAGTTAAAAAAATGTCATCATCATTGACAGGAGAAGGAATATGTATGTTAGTTATGTGGAATGGAATCGATTAAAGCGTTGCGGACGCTGATGGTGGAAATGAAAAAAAATTCCATCAACACAAAAAATTTTTTTACGAATAATAGAAATAAGGAAAAAGGAAGAAAGAAGAAAGAGAGCTCTCCTTTTGTTTACACAGTCGATTCTCGCTCACAAAAAAATATATTTTTTACCGTTAAAAAGCTGCTTTTTGACTTTGAGTCAGAGTAAGACTCGAGACTCAAGCAGCAACAGCAAAAAATTCTATGTGAGTGAGCTCCAAAAAGACTTTTTTTCTCCTCTTTTTGCCGGCCGATAAAATTGCCGCCACATCAACTCAGTCCCAAACACAAAAATATATATACCGTAATACCTGCAAATGGAAGAAAAAGAAATAACAAACCACCTGGATTGGATGGATGGAAAAAAGAAAAAAAAGAATATAATAAAAAACGTCACATTCAAAAAATAAATGGGAACGGATGGCGTGTTTTTGCAATTTCTCTCATCTGGACCAAAATCACATCTGTGACTGAACGAGCCAGCAAGCGATGAGCCGTCAAACTCATTTACAGTAAGACACGAAGACGATAGAAAAGAATAGGATACAATTTGCAAAAAAATGATAATATATATTCTGATTTTTAACCAAAAAATAAAAAGCAACCGGTTAATATTAAAGCCAAAGTTGAAAACTAAAACTAAAATTTTTTGCCACTACTCGTGTTGCTGCTACTCCTTCTCTAGTATTTATATATCTGCGCAATATTTGTTTTCTAAAATGAAAAGCAAGCAAAAAATTCTCTTATATAAAAAGTAAAGACAACAAAAACATTGCCATGCGTTGTATCTATCTTCTTTTTTTCTATCTGTGTTTATCCTTGCATTAAAAAATCAAACAATATTTATTTATTTTTGCCTGCCTTCATCGTCGCCAATGTCCTCATCGTCTTCTTCTGGTTGTTTTGTTGTCTTTGGTTAGGTTGATGCTGCTTGCTTGAATGTGTATTTGTAGCTTTACTTTTCTCCCTCTTCTCTTCTTCCTTTTTCATTAAGGTCAAATATTTATTTTATCCTTTTTTTATACCCGCCCATCATTGTCTAAAAGTTTACTACCTTTAGTTAGTGTGTTGGTTTAGCTTTTTTTGGAAAGTCCAATTTTTTATTTCTAAGGAGTGTCGATATTTTGAATTTAAATTTAGAAATTCGTTATTAATGTTAACTAACAAAATATTTTATATGATTCTTTAAAGCCCAACTTTTTAGCCTTTTTTTATTATATCGCATTATTACTATTTTAGTATTCGTTCCATTTTTGCTATCGAACCATTTTTGAAAACGATACTCTGTTACAATAAAACCAGTCTGCTTCGTTAACCTTCGCAAGAAAATGGAACCAGTTGGCATGGCAATGTTTCTTCCAATTTTTTCTTTCCTTTTTTATCCTTTACCGTACCTTCCCAAATACTGCACAAGTTGATTATAAAAAACCTTTGTTTATGCTTAAAACAAGTGTGATGTTTAAATTTATATTTTATATTTAAAAAATGCAATTTGTCTTACATAAAGCTCAAGACAAAAAAGTGTAAACAAAAATCAATTATAAAACTAATGATGAAAAAGTATTTAAAAAAGTTATGTACAATCACACTGGCCAAAAAAAATATTTCCTGACTCTTTATTAAAGTTTTTTTGAATAATGAAAAGTTTCCAAAAACCACATTTGATGGAAAATCGGTAATTCAAAATATGAAGATTCGAATACGATTAACAAACTTTTCAAAAAAATTTTTTACTAAACAAATTTTTTTCATACATTTACGAATACTAATTTTTTTCAACCAACCAACAACGAAACAAAGAAAGAAAAAATCAAGAGAGAGCATTTAATAAAAAAAATACATTGCACAATTATTAAAAAAGAAATTTTCTTTGTTTAAAAAAATACAAATTAAAAGGCATTTTTAAATTGAGGGAACGAGGAAGAAGTGGAGGGCCACAAAGTGCACCAACAAAAAATAAAGAGAAGAGCTTTTAATGATAATAATGGAATATACCCGATATCATAGACGCTAAAATGGAAGACAATTTGAAAACATAAAAAAAACAAGAAGAAGAAAAACAGCGGCTATATTATAAAAATTAAACAAAAAAGCAATTAAAAAAAGATGAGATTTGGCGGATGGGGCTAAAATGCTTGTGTGAAATGTTTGATACTGGTTCTGTAAAAACATAATAAAATGGATGAATGAGGAATATATTTTAAAGATTGGCAGCGTTGCTTGGATTATCGGAACTGAAATTGAATTTATACTGTAATTTTAAAGATTTTCTCGATAAAAGATTTTACCTATATATTGTATTAAAATATTGTTCTGTTGGTAAAGTTTGTGGATACATAGCATTATAAGAACTCATTAAATATTCATTTAATGGTTTTTCAATACTAAATCCTGATAACCCTGGTAATGAAGCAGCTGCAGCATTAGCAAAATCAGTATTTTGACTTGAAAAATAATATGGATATGGAACCGTGGAAATTACTGATTGAGTTGTGGATGGTGTACCCAAAGAAGTTCCAAGAAATTGTTGTTGTTGCTGTTGATGTTGTTGAATTAATTGCTCTTGAATTGTTTGCTGCAATAAACCATGTTGTAATGTTTGTGGACTTGTTTGTTGTTGTTGTTGATTTCCACTTGCATCGATTACAACGCCATTAGAGCCTTCAGCTTTGATGAGTTTATTTTCAGATGGTGAACTCATTGCTGTTCCAATTGGAGTTTGATGATGAATATCATCGATTTCTGTTTTATATTCGGGTTTATAATCTTCTTTAATTCCATTTGCATCAAATGATCCATCGGGGTTATGTGATCCTGAAGCATTGGCTTGAGCAGCAGCATTATTTCCACCACCTCGACTCTTTTTCTTTCCATTTGATTGCTTTTCAGCAAGTTTGAATCTTTTTTGCCGTCTAAGATAGCAACCATTTTCAAACATATTTCCACACAAATGATGAAGGGTCCAAAAGCTGCCTTTGCCTGGTTTATCGGGAGTTCGAGGAACTTTCACGAAGCAATCGTTAAAGCTCAAAGAATGACGAATGGAATTTTGCCATCTGAAAATATAAAAAGCATTTAGTTAATGAATGGCAGAAATGACAAATAAAGATAGGTAATTTTAAGAAACCTTAACATCCCAAATTCTATATGTGTTGGCATTATTGGTCAGAGTACCCACAAACCAATGATGCCACCAACAACAACAAAAAATCTTTTTTAAATCCCCGATAGGATGGAGGAATGAGAAACTTGCCCGCGACCTGACCTTTGTTGGTTTTGTCTATAATATGGGAAATATTTCATAATAAATGCATAAATTTCGCTTAAAGTCATTTGTTTATTATCTGCATGTTGAATGGCCATTGAAATTAAAGAAATGTAAGAATATGGTGGCTTTGCATTTCCATAAGAACCTTTATTTCTAATTTTTTCCATTTCATCATGAGTTAAATCTATTTCACCATCATCACCTCCACGACGTCTGCTGCTTCCACTACCATTGGCACCTCCACTTCCTGCAGCAGCAATGGTGCTTTCAGGTGAATGTCCAATTCCACCAACAGAGTTTTGAGTTGCAAATGAATTAGATAAACCATTTGGGGTTGAACTAGGCACACTTAGAGGTGAAATAGCTGAGGAATTCATTGAAAGATTTGCATATTGTTGAAGCGGGGCTGTTGAAGAATAATTTGCATAACCATAAAGTGCACTTGTTGCTGATGGATATGCATATTGATAATTTGCATATGTTGGCATTACAGATGAATAATCTTGAGCCATTCCCTATAAAAAAAATATAAATAATATTATTTTTTAATGTTTTCTGATCACGTCTTTCGTTGCTTTACAAAATCGCAAGCCACACAACAACAATTTTTGTTGTTTTGAATTTCGACAGAAAAATAAAAGCTTTTTGGACATTAGACGCCGGAATGAATTTTTTTATACCGTTGTGTAAATATTTGGATGAATTTTTTAAGGTAAAGAAATCAACACAATTCAGAAAAGCAAAAATAATAATAAATACAATAGGTAAAAAAAGGATTTTTACTATTTTTTAAAAGATTTTTTATGATGGAATTCAGAAGACGTGAAAAATGTTATAGGAAGCTCTTGAAAGAAGTGACAGTAACTTGGAAAAGTTGGAATGCATTTAAACTTAAAAATTTTTTTACAACGACAGCTTTTTCAAAGAAAAAAAAAGAATGACTCATAGCTTTTTGTTAGCGCCAGCGTCAAACATCATCTCCAACTTTCTACGTAATCTTAAAGCATAAATTCAATATCTCCAAAAATTCTAACAAAATTATTGATTAATCAAATCAAGGAAGGAAGCGAAAAACAAAAGAAGATGGTTTTATAAATGTTCAAAGTTGCGATAAAAATTACTTTCTTTTTTTGTAACTCTAACTTTTTGTTCTATAAAAACAAGCATCGAAAGATAATGAAAAAGAGCACATAAGTAAAAGAGAATTTTAGAGACAAAAAGTCTTCTTTTTTTTCATTCGCTTCTTCTTCCTCCACCATCATCGACATACATCATTGAATGATCCGTGGTTGATGTGATGGAGAAAGAGTGGGCCTCCGCAATACGGAGATTATGATTTTTTCTTTTTCACTTCCCCTCACTTACTTACTAACTTACTCTCTCAAGGAATGTTCAGAATTATTGAGTCGATTCGTTGATTAACTGACTAGTCGATGAACAAAATAAGAAAACGGGAAGAAGGAGAGACTTTAAAAGAAGTAGAAAGATAAAACTTTGGTAGAAAAAAACCGTTCCCTCTTTTTTTTATTGCAACCAACAACGAAGTGTTGTGCTGCTGCTGGATGCGGAAACAACTAAAAGGTTTTTTTGCGTTGCTTGAATGAGAAAGGAGGAGAAAAAAGATTGAAAAAAAATTGTGCCACGATCTCGGTACGGTACGCATATGAAAAAAACTGATTGTGCTTGGTTGTTCCGATCTGACACCGAATGGGCATTTTTTCATTTCGTTTTATTTTCATGAATGGAAATAAGAGGAAAATTGATAAGAAAAAAATCATCATGAAAGGGTAAGCAAGTGACCACAAAACGGAACATTAAGAAAATGTTCTTATCAATTTTTTAAAGAAGCCAAAAGGCACTGACCGGTGCCTGCTCGCGCGTGTTGGTGGACATTTGCCTTTAAAAAATATGATTTGATTTAACTCAATTATATTTTCTTATGTCTCAATTGAAAAGAAATCAATGTGTGAGATAATTACAAAGTGAGTGATTGACCAAATAAAGTAAAGTGGGAAGATGATGGTCACCTTGCTATCTTGCTTCACGTGAAATTTTACGCGCAAATATAGAAGGGAAAGGAAACTATTTGCTTGCAACAAACAATGTTTAAAAATAAAAGAGAAACTCTCAATTACATAAGAAGCTCAAATATTTACCCGAAAAAAATATTTACACAAAACAACATAAAACTACAACAAACAATTGTTGAAGAGGTGAAAAAAAGGAGGGAAAGGCTCCTGAAAGCTGATGTGAGAAGCTTCACGCAAATGTTATCCAAATATTTGAGGTCAATTCTGGTCAAATACAAAAAGAACAACAAACAAACGAAAAATTTAAAAAGAAATTTATCAATGCCTGTTCGGTTGCGAGATTTTGTGGCAAATTACTAAGAGAAAAAAGTTGGTTAAACTTACATTTGCTGCGGCATGTTGATAAAGGATATTTGTATCAAGCATTTGGGCTGCAGCATTTTGGGTTGATAAACCCGCCATGGTTGCTGTTCCAAGATTCATGGCAGCAATTTGTTTTGCAGCAACTTGGTGATGCTGCAAAAAATTGAAGTTTGTCGAGAAGGAAGATGAAGCTTGGGAAGTTATTGATGGCTCCAGCGTTTTTTATTATCCTACAATATCAGATTTTGTATAAAAGTAAAAGAGGAATTGATTTCCGGAAGTAAGTACAAATCCACGCTCGCTAAAAAAACTGAAGGAGAAAAAAAGCTTCAAAAGAAAAAAAAACGCAAAAAAAACAAGATTTTACTACTGTGATTGGTTTTGGTGTGTTTCTTGTCAAAAGGCTTCCTTCCAATGACAGTTTTTTTTTCTTCAAAAAGAGGCCTAAGCATCAAAAAAACGTTTTGACGCGGTACATGCATATACGCATTTTTTTCTACAGGAAGAAAAAGCTTTAGAAAAAAAAGCTCGAACCGGAAGAAGGCGGAGTTAAGTATGCTGCTTTTTTTGAAGTCATAGACTCTAAGCAACTTGGAAAGAAGGAAGGATTTAGTGATCATTTCATCGACGACGACAATGATGACAAAAAACTGGACAAATTTTTTTTCTCGCGCATTCCCTTCCTATCTTTTTGGCGTTGTCATCGATGATTTTTTTCTTTCAAGCTGTTGCTGCTGCTGTTGATGTCGCGGAAGCGGAACGTTCACTTCTTTATTTCCATTTTTTTTTCAAAGAGAGTGTCACCGAAGTCACTTGAAATCATCGTTGTCGTCGTCTTATTCTCCCATTTCCACCCTAAAAAAGCTGCAACAGCAGAGGATAGAAGAAGAAGAAAAAAAATAGTAAGAAGTTGGACGACGCAGGAAAAAAAATGAAACAGGTCGAGAGTTTTTTCGTTTTAAAAAGGCTGAAAGAAAATGAGACGTACTACTTCGACGACGACTAAAACGACATTCTAGACGATGGCAAAAAATTGGTAGTAGTAGTCGAAGGTTTTGCAACAACATCAAGGGCAAAAGAAGGAGAAATTTTACCTGGGTTTGGGTAACTAAAAATAAGGCATAAACAAAAACCAAAAGAAACAGAAAAAAGGTTATGGTAATAAAATAGAATTTCAGTTTTGGAAGGAAAGAGAAAAGAGAGCTGACGCCAACAACTAACGTCGTCAACAACCACCGCCATCAGCATAGACTTTAAAAAAACCTTCCTCTTGCTCGAACCTTATTCACACGCGCATACATTTTTTTCTGTCGTTGTTGTTGATGCACATTGAAAAACAAAATGGCGAATCGCAGCATAGAGTTGGGGCGGAGACTCAAACTCATTTTTTTTTCATCCATCCCTTTCCTTTACGATTTTTTTTCTGTCATTTTTTTATTTTATATTTTCGAATGACTAAGTGCCGACAACGGCTTTGCTTTTTTAGAGCAGTGTGTTTACGGTAGATGAGAGAAAGAAAAATAAGTGAACAGAAAAAAGGGTTTAAAGCATTTCTCGTTGTTGAAAAGATTGATCAAGCAAAAAACAAAATACTCAAGAGCATGCATGTGTTTGATAAAAGTGTTAAAATGGCAAATAGAAACATTTGTTTTTAAAAAGTACACAAAACCTTTTCCTCCTTCTTTTCTTTGTGGTAACTTAATCAACAAAAAAAAACACAACACAAAAGTGTCAATAAATAAACCGAAGGAGAGATAGAGGGATTCCCCGACCCCTTAAAGCAGCGATAGATTACGCCGCAGTTGTCGTTGCTAAAACTTAAATATTTGAACTTCCAAAAACAGTGGCTCTCTTTTTCTCCCCCGATGATGTATTCGGTCAATTGAGCCAAAACAAATAGGTAAACAACTAAACTTTTTATTTTATATTTAAAAGTTTATTTTTTGAATCCCCGATGGCTTTTCTTATTTGCGCTTCCTCCCTCCTTCAAAATAGCGACGGCGGCTTGCTTACATTTTGCGCAACATTGTTTTTTTAATATCTCAATTTCATGTTGCCAAATAATAAATATAACTTTTGAACCCCATCTTATTCTTCCCCTTCTCAAACAAATAAATATAAGCAAATATTTTAACAACCGAAATGAAAGGTTATTTCAATAAAAAAAAATAGAGGAAGATTTTAGAGTAAACATAACACTTCATGAGTTAGTTGCAGCTATAGCTGTTTGCCGAAAAACGACGACAATGACAATGTTATTGATTGTTATAGTTGTTGTAGTAGACCATTTTGGTGGCAGTCGGGTGGTGGTGGCGGTGGTATCCATGACCATAAAGCTTTTTTGGGAAGTAGGAGGATGAAAGTAAGCCTCAGAAAAAAAGAAGATCAAGTTTCAAAAGATTTTCTTCCTCCCTTCTTCGGCTGCTACTTTTTTTCATGGAAGAAAAAAAAACCGTTATTAACAATGACCAAAAAACTATTCTTTTTATCTTCTTCAAAAACTTTTAAAAATCAAAAAAGAAAGATTACAAAAGCAATTCTTGAATCAAATTACCATCACAACTACCGCAAAAGTTTTCAGGAAGTACTTTAAGTGTCAACCATAAGAAGCTCACCAGCCAGCCGCTATGGTTGCTGACTTCAACCGTAAAGAAAAGAAAAAAACCGGCCAGAAAAATATCTGACAGTCGTCTTGTCTTTTTGGAGGAAAAGAAAAAGACACCGATCAAGTCTGAGAGAATTTCATTTATAAAAAAAAATACCGGAAAAGCTTTTTGAAATGAATCAAAAGCCGGAAGAGGGAAGTAAGTCTCTTTTTTCTTCTTGAAATGGAGACAAGTGAATGAACGGGAATAAAGATTAAAAAAGCCAAGAAAAAAATTTGAAAAGATAACTGTACAAAAAAGTTTTGGAAATGGAACTTGAATAAGTTTTTCTGGACAAAGTTTAAAAAATGAATTAAAAAGCTATGGATTGAACTCAGACAGAATATTACACGTTGAAAAATTTTAGGTTTGCAAGAAAAACTCCAATGCTTTTGTTTACATCGGAAATACTTCTAATTTTTGTGTCACCGAAAGAAATCAAAATTTATCGAATACAAAATATACCTTCAAACAAACAATTTAGTTTTAAGATTTAGGGGAACAATTTTATTTTCGAAGCTTTCTTTCAAAAATCAATCCTTTTCAAATAATACATCAAAGAGAAGATGTTAAATGAAAGAATCATGGGTGATCGTAATCATTTGTAAAATGGATGAAAGAAAGAAAAAAGAGATGGGAAGAAGAAGAAAAGAAAAAAGTAATAATAATATCAAAAAGGAGGATGAAACCAATAAGCGCGAAAATGCGGCGTTTTTTATTTTTATATTTTAAACAACGATGAAAAGCACTGAGAATAATAATAACATCGATGAAAAAGACAACGACGCAATTTACGAGCATCGAGCGCATGAAAGAAAAAAAAATACGAAGAAAGCTGCAGCCATTGTACCGTAGGCTTTTTTATTTTAGCTGTCGGCAAAAAGATGGGAATGCACATTCACGACAACGACCAAGCTTTTTTGATGGCCGTTTATATCTTTTTTTTCTTTTTTGAAATAAAAAAAGACGGTGAAGCTTGGTTTCGCTTGCTGCTTCTTCTTTTTTTTCTCAGTCAAACGTAGTCGTCGTCGCCATCGTTAGCTTGCTGTGACTATGACTTTGTATTTTTGCGTGCGCTTCTTCCTTTTTACTGGCAATACCAATGGCTCTCTCCCATCAGCATTGAAAGCAGTAATGGTGGTGGAGGAAAAGAATCATCGATGTCATCAGCATCCATTCCATTCGGCGAGAGGCCAGATCAAGACTGCCAGCCTTGTTGCTTGCTTGCAAAAAAAAAAAAAAAAATAGAAAAATAGAGAAGGGCTCAGGTGTGTGCAGCAGTTGAGTAAACATAACTACTCAGCAATGAGCCCTTTATTCTCATTTCTTCTCTTATTTTTTCTTCTGAGATCGGTGATGGTTGAGCCATTGAAAGAACGACTACGACAATACCCAACCCTGCGTCATCCATCGTTTTTATTTTTTATTTTTTCTATTTCACCACCACTCCCTTCAACCAACTGGACATCTGAAGAGAAATAAAAAAAAAGAAGCAAGGAGACATCGATGATGAGGGACATGCCAAAGCTTAAACTTTTTTTGAAAAAAAAAATACAAAAGAATTTTTCCGACAAAAACAAGAGAAAAAAATTCTCGATCAAGAACAAAAAATAAATAAATGCGTGATCCGCTTTTACTTACGCAATTACAAATCTTTCTTCTTTACAAAAGCCTTGAATAAATGCAAATTCAGAGGCGGAGCAACATCGGTGATATATTTCCAAAAAACTACTTTTCCTCGCAATGGTTTTAACCTTGCTTCTTTTTGTTGCTTAAAAGAAACTTTTTAAGAGGTCACCTGGGTTGCCTCAAGGATAATAAACTTTTCTTAATTGAGTGTTCCATATTTCCCCAGTGTAACACTTAATTGAAAAAACAACCGTGTTGCGCGAGAAAATGAATCAACACTCTTAGAGGCTATTGCTGCTGCAATGGCATCCAATGTTTTTGTATATTGAAAATAAAAAAGAAGGAGGGCAAACAAGGAGTGGTCCATTGTTTTTGAGGCCAAGTATGAGCAGTAATGGACTCCGTGGAAAAAAATAAGAAAAGAAAGGAAGGTAAAAACAACAGTTTTAGAAATGGACACAAATTGAAGAATAGAAATAACGCGAACAAAAAGTCTCCATTTCCGGAGAATATGTATATATGTAAAAGAATACTTACTACGGTATGAGTGACCTCAAAAAAAGTGCAGCAAGATATGATTTTTTAAAAAGGATGAGACGATGTATGAAGAAAAAAAGAAATCGAAACGGTGCCCTCATTTTTTTTTCTGTATCCTCTTCTTCCATTTTATTTTTCTGAGAAGACGAGATAAGGAAAATAGTGTCAAGCGATGGAATCTCGATGGATGGATGTCCATGATGTTGATGTTGAGAAGCAACAAGCAAGCACCAGTCAGTCGGTAGTAGTCGTCCATCTACTTTCAAGTATCATCATCCAATATGTTTGCAATATCCTGGTGCTGAGTGGCGCCGTTTACTTGCATGACCAAGTCCTTCGGGCAAGAAAAACAAAAAACCAACCACAAAATGTTTAATTAAAAAATTTAACCTAAGGCTAAAGGAATTTCAAGGAAAATGGAAGCAAGATTTGAAGAAAAAAATCTTGAAAGTATGAATATTAGAAAGTAAAGAAAAAGTCTGGCAAAAATGTATAGTAAGTTTTTGATAAAAAAAAAATAGATTCAAAACAAATTTACCATGAAAGATTTTAATCACGCAAACAATAAATTTTTTATGAAACTTTTAAAAGGTGTTAACGATTTCCAAAAATAATAATTTAATTTAGTTTTAGCTTTAATCCATGAAAATTACAAAAATAATCTTTCGACAATCCACTCGCGAAGTTACTAACTTAATTTTGGAAGTAATATCTTTAACAACTTTTATTTTTTTGATAAGAGTTCACAGAAGCGATGAGAAAAGCTAATCAACAAACAAACAAACAAAGGTTTTTTCTTCCTTTTTCATTGTTTTTTTTCTTGTAGTATAAAATCGTTGAGCAAATATAACTTTCTTTCATTCATTCTGCAAATTGACACTAATAAAAAATAACCCTCCGCTTTTTTGGAAAAATGCAAAATCGATTAGGAGTTGTGTTTTTGAATGAGAGAGCAGAAACTTATCAAGACTTCGTCATTTTTTTTATTGATAAGAATATTTTAAGTCCTTTGAAGTTTTGCCCCTTCGAAAGAAAACGAAGTGGAGGAAAAAGTTGTGGCTATTTAAGATGTCGTCCCAGGTGTTGTTGATTAGTCATCGGTCGAAGAATATGACGATGACGACTTTAGAAGGAACGATCGTGTAATGTTACGCTTCGAAGATTCAGGCAAACGACCATTTTTTACTTTAAAAAATTTTCAAAAAGACTTTGAAGATTCAATTTTTTGCTGTTGTTGTATTGTAAGAAATAAAGAAAAAACACCTTTTTAGATAATACCTTTCATGAAACTGATTCATTTATGTAATTTAAAGTTCTTTCTTTGCTTTTGATCGTCTCTGCTTTTTACATATCCGAAGATACTATGCATGTTCAAAAAGATGAATGCCTGAGAACCTCTCTCTTTTTTATATCATTTATATAAAATCACTAATTTACATTTTTTGTTGTAATTTCTTTTGTTCGAATTCTCATGCCTTTGAATCTTTCATTTCTCGTTATTTCCAAGGACGGCAAGTGAAGAATATTTTAACAGGAAATCGTTTAGTTCTTGTTGTTGCAATAACCAATGGCAAACAAAAACCGGCACAAACAAACTTTTTTGTTATATCTAAAAAAGTGAAAGTTTAAGGAGTTATTTTTTTTCTTGGATGAAAAGTGTGCGAAAAAATTTGGCCTTCGCGCATTTATAAAATCCATTGTTTCTAAATTTGTTTCCCCTTTTAGCAAAGTGAAGAAAAAAAACATCTTTCTTAAATGGGATGTAATTTCCGGAAAAGAGGGCATTAAACCTCTAAACCTGTTTTTACTTAAGTGCTTAACATTTTTACCTTAAAGCATATTTTTAAGAAGTACCTCTTCCTTAAAATTTATATGCTACAAATTGGATGATCGAACACCCGCAGTGTGTTTTTAACGAAGGCACCAAAATATTGTGACACTTGAATGGAAAAAAAGCAACAAGTGTGAAAAAGTTAACGGTCACCATCATCAACTTCGATGGGGAGAAAAAGAAGAATTGCACAATCGAATGTTTCTCTCTCATTATAGAAACTCGGTTGCGTTGAGTTACATCAAACTATTGAATTCAGCACTTCCGTTATTAAGGAAACAATAATGTTTCGAAAAAATTTTGTCATTGCATAATGAAGATTAAACAAATAAAAAGTTTCGTTCATTGAATCTTGGAAGTATTTGAATCTTTAATTTTGTAAAAAGCAAAACAAAACAAAAAAAGTGGTCAACGATAAAATATACGAGTTAAACCATTTTAATTTACAAAGTGATAGCTTTCAAAGTTTGCTCAAAAATCTTTTTCAACAATTTATTGTTCACCAAACTAAATAAAAAAAATTTTAAGTACTGTATGTTCTCAATCAATATCAATTTTCTAAAGAAAAGTTTTTATCGAATCAACCCAAAATATGAAAAAAAAACCTTCCTCCTAATTTTGGTTGGTTTTTCGTTACATCCCCTTTTTTTCTTAAGCTGTTGGGTATCAATAAATTGCAAATATTTTGGGATGAAAGAAAAAATGGGTGGCATCTTCCGGAGGTAGCCATTTGAAAAAGATACGGACTTTTTAAGGTGTCCTTTCCAAAAAGAATGAAAGGAAAATGAATGAAAAATTTGCATAAAATTTTTTACATGCATTTTGTAAATTAAATTAACTCATTTTTTAGTTTAATTAGCATAAATACAACATTAACTAAAGCTTTTTTTGTTGCATTATATCATTTTATATAATTTTTTGAACCGTGCTGTTGTCATCTTTGTGTTTCTCTTCAAAATGTTAAATTTTGCTTTGGAAGCTTTTTTAAAGCTATCAAAACTTTGGACTATGCCTATGGCAATTGTCCCTACGGTTGATGATTTTATTCTTCAACGGGCTTTTAATGACAAGGGGTGCAAAAAAGACGAAATGTCTTTTGATGCATTAGGCGAAATGCTTTCTGTATCAGCACCTAACAAAGAATGTGACATTACTCACTCTCTTTCAAAAACTTCTCAAAATGTTTCATCATTATCTTATGTTGAAAAAAATTATGACTCTTCTGTTCAACAGTTGGGTGAAAAAAACGTTGAAAATGAAGGTACGCCGAAAAAGCCCAAATTATTAAGAGATGCTGGTAATTTTGGGTCACCTATTGTCCATAATGACGAGGTGTCGACGGTTCCTTTTGAAATACCTCCAATTGACACAAATATCCCATTAAATGAGGATAGTCTTAATCGCGTTAAAAATAATCGATGGATTGATGACGATGCCGTGCATCATGTAATATTCAAGGATGTAATTGAAGGACATCAAGAATCACGATTGTTAGTTAGTCCTGTTATTTGGGCTAATGGATACAATGTTGACTATTGGACATTAGAAACTCAAAGACGAAAACGCCGTTTACCAACACAACCCCATTATAATGAAAATTTTGAATATGCAATAATTCCTATAAATATTAACAACGTTCATTGGACATTGGCCATTCTATCAAAAGAAGAAAAATTGTGTAAATATTATGATACTTTTGGTGATGATTTACCAACTTCTCAAAAAACAAAGAAAAAAGTTATTTTTGAGAAATGTCTTGATAACTTATGGTGAGATATTTTCGTTATTTTAAAAATTTTATATTTTTTTATTTTAGTTAAAGTTTCAAACATGGGATTGGACGAAAATACTAAAAGAATATTTCGTATTTCAAACAATGTCGAATATGTACTTTTAATGGATATGATAAAAAATACTGGTGTTATGTTTACTGAAAAAGAAGTGGATTATACTGTTACAACACCATCTGAAATACGATTTCCTAATCCACTTATGAAAGAAATTTTAAATGATGTTCAACAAAGTGCTGAAAAGATAGATGAATTTCTTGATGATAGTGCATTTAAGCAACTGAATATTTTTGATGGCGCTGAACTTGAAAGAACTCAAGATGATATCAATATTTCTGATGATGAACTTGAAACAACTCAAGATGATGATAGTGATTATGATTTTGAAGATGTTTTAATTTAAAGAAATTTTTTAAAAAACCTTCATTTTTTATATATAGATTTTTTTAAATTGATTGTGTTTGGTAATAAATTTGTGTATATTTTTTTTCTTCCTCTTATTTGTGTTTTGTATGATTAAAAAAATGTCGAAATTTTCGTTGGATATTTAATAACAGAAAACACTGAAGCTGTGATTGTCTAGGTGGTGGCGTGCCGAAGGCACGCCTGCCGCCTAGTAATTATTAAAATAAAGTAAAATATCTGTGAGTTTTATAAATTCTCTAATTGTTATAAAAATATTTCTCTCATGAGAATTCCCTCAAGCTTCCTTAGATTTTAGTCAAAAGCCCCAACTTTGACCCAACTTATCAAATATTGTTTACAATCAATAACCAAACAATGAAACAAATGACCTGTAGATAATAATACGTTGGAAAATATCTGCTATCTTTTTTCTTTTTTGCTAACTTCAAATATTATTTTATTTATTATAAAATTTATAAGCAATAAAAATTTGTTTTCAATTGAAAGTATTCTTTTTGTGATTATTTATTATTTTTTTTGCCGTGATTTCATAATTATTAAAGGTTAGTGAGATAGAAATTAGATCCATAAATAATGGCAAGACGCCATTCGACGCCATGAGAGTGTATTGCTTTAAAGATTTAGAAAACAATTTGCATTTGTCTGTCTGGACTTTTTCGTGAAAGAAGTTATTAAATTTATAATAATTAAACTAATTTGGTGTATTTAGGTTCAAATAATTCGTATTTATTATAAATAGAAGTTAAGATGAGTTCCACTAATAGTCCAAAAGGTTCAAATGATTTTAACATGGTTAGTTAACTTAATTTTTATTTCATCAGCTAACATTATCGATCCATTATTTTTTCTAGCGGTTTTCAAGTGATGAAGATGTTAGGCGACCAAGAAGATCTACGGCAAATCGTCAAACATTCGTAGAAAGCGGTAATTTATTTTTGCTAAAATGTAAAATGATTGTATTTTGAATCGATATATGTTTAGGAACGGATGATGAAGCAGGTCCAAGTTCGAGAAGAAGGAAAGCAAAGGCATCAAGAAATGGAAAAAAGCCCCCAGCAAAACGTGCCCGACGTGATACGGATTCATCTGATTCAGATGACGATAAAGATATGAGCATGAAAAATCTTACAGAAAAGGAAAGAGAATTGCAAATTTTCAAACACATTGAACATCAAGAATTACTCAAAACGAGGTAATTTTTGAATAAGCATTGGAATATAAAGCATTCATAATATTTTAGAAAGGAAATCCAACAAAAATTGATGGGTGAGGTCGATGAAGATGATCATAAACCAAAGAAAAAGAAGCAAAAGCCTTCGTCCCCTGTAGTTCGATCCGATAAAGAAAGTGGTGAAGAATCTTCATCGGATGATGAGGCACCAAAAAAGAAAAACTCTTCACCATCATCAAGAAAGATAGCAAGAGATGAATCAGATGAAGATGAAAAACAAGATAGTGATGAAAGTGAAGTTGAATTGGATACAGAATATCATCGGCCATCAGAAATAGCTAAAAAGATGGATAAAAAGAATGCCATAGCTGAATTAGTTAAAAGTCGAAAAGAAAAAAAACAAAATGAAGAAAAGAAAAGGGATCAAGTTTTGGACGTTGATAAAATCTTTGGTGGCTCAAAAGAAGAGAAATCAGACAGCGATGATTCGTCTTCATCTGAATCAAGCGCAAGCGATAGTGAAGAATCTGATAATGATGGAGACAACTCAAAGCCACAAGGAGAAGAAGTTTGTTTTTATTATAACTTCGTGCAAGTTTTATTAGTCAAATTTTAGGTTAATAGCTTTGAACAACTTAATCGTATTCGTCTTTCAAGATTTAAATTAGCTAAGCTTTGTCATGCTCCATTTTTTGATAAAACCGTCCTCGGTTGTTTTGTTCGAATTGGAGTTGGTCAAACTAATGGAATATCCGTTTATAGAGTTTGTTTTATTTTTAAACCTTTCTTCTTTGATTTTAACGGAAATTTATAGGCAGCTCAAATCGTTGGAGTTGTTGAAAGTCAAAAAACTTACAACATTGAAGCTACCAGAACCAATAAGGCTTTACGACTCAAACATGGTCCAGATGAGCGTGTTTATCGTTTGGAATATGTTTCGAATCAAGAAATTACAAATAATGAGTATTTTAAATGGAGAGATAGCATGAAAAGAGCTGTAATATTTTTTTTACTAAATTTTTATATGAATGTTCATTAATTTTATTTATTTTTAGAGATTGCCTTTACCAACAACAGATTACATTGATAAAAAGTACAATGATATTGTCGCAGCATTAAATTATCAATTTACAGATGATGATGTTAAAAAGGTAAAGAAGCGATATATAATATTATTAAAATATTTTACGAAGTGAAATAATTTAGATGGTTGAACAAAGACAAAAATTCGTTCATGTTCGAACAAACTATGCCTCACAAAAAGCCCAATTATTGAAAATGAAGGTTTGTGATTTTTTATTTTTTATTGCAAAGTATGGGTTTTGTTTCCACTTTCCATATCGTCATAAGCTCCATTAGCATAAGCATTAGCAGGCAAATCTTTGCTATTTTTTGGTGCTACTCTTTGTCCAAGTGGACGCATACCAACAAGCGACCATTCACCAAAGCAACCAAACTAAAAATATTTCCCAGATTATTAGATTTATAAAAAAAAGTAGTAAAATGAATATTACCAAATCATAAAGGATGAGAATAGTTAAAGGCCCTTGAAAAAATGTTGATAGAAGTAAACTGTTAAGACTAAATTTGAAAAATATTATTTCAAATGCGCGAACAGGTGCGCAAATTAGAAAATAAAATCCATAAATAAAGCAAACCATTAGTTCCTGTAACAAAAATAATTTTAAATTTTATATTAGGCTTTTCAATTCTCTTCTTACGGTAAAAAGCATTCCATTCCGCGTTGCGCCTTCTTTGATAGTTAAATGTGGGAAAGATGTGTAACCATTAATGAGTAATATATTGAATGTAATCAAAAATGGACACATATGATATGTGATCTTTTGAGCGGGATAATCTTGAAAATCAAGATCAAATTGAATTGCAGTGTATAGCATAATTGCCCAAATCTAAAATATATTAAAAATTAGAATTTTAATATGCCCAAATGAATTTATTTCTTTACCGTTTGACTCAATTTTACTAAACCTCTAAGTCGTGTAAGATATCGAAGGTTCAATAATTTTCGACGTCTTGCGGGTAAAATTGATCGTCGAACTTCCATTCCTTCCTTATCCATTTCACCACTTTCGTTTTGACTTGGAATCACTGTTGAATAATGAATTATTTGTTCATCATCATCCATTACATTTTCATCTTGCTCATAATCCAAATCTGCAATATGAGAATTGATGACATTTTCTGCGTGCGCTTCTAATTCTTGCTGTTGTTGTTGTTGGTGTATTGTTTTAGGCTCAGCATAATCAAAACCAGGCGATGGAGTTGCTGACATTGCAACTTGATTTCCTGTTGTAGTAGCCCCAGTAGCACCACTTCTAAATCGTAAAATATTGTTGAGGGAATAAAAAAACCCAACTGGTTTTAAGAGATTCACCTCGATAAAATGGCTCCCATAGTTTTAGCTGCAAGCAAAAAATTTCTGTAAATAATTATTGAGTAAAAAGATAAAATAGCACACTCAAATTGTTGCAACAGCTGCTTTTATAACAAATAGTGTGCTTTCTTCATAAAATTATTTTTCTTCTCCAATTGTTGCTAGTATTTTTTTCCCTTTAAATTTCGACCGTTTTTTTTATGATTGTTCAAAAGGCAAGGCTTAATATTCTTTTTTATTATTTGGGAAAAAAATCAATGCTTATGAAAAAAAAGGAAATCGGAAAACCATTTAGTTATTATTGTCATTTTTTAAATGATGAAATCGAATGAACCATTCTGATACAATATGGGTATAAACGAGAAAAAAATATATGAGAATAGAAAAAATAGGGGTTTTAGACAGTACGGTCAAATTCAGCATTTGATGGATATTCTCGCCCAGGAATAGTTGTTTGATTATTGCCAGTATTGATAATGTGCGAAGATGCTTCATTTTCACCTCGCCATGCTTTAAGCTTTAAAAATGTTTCAACGGCAAAAAGTAAACATAAGCCAACCGTGACAATCTAAAACAATAAATAGTTTTAATTAGGGGATTATCTTTTTTTCTTCTTTTAAACACTTACCGCGCACATAATAGCTGCTCCTTTACCATCTGAAGTCCAACTGGCCGAAACATGAATCATAAGAAAGATGGCGATGAAGAAAAACAAAGTGTTAATTCCATAAAATAATAATTCAACGACAATTAATCCTTCTCGCGTTGCTTCATCTTTGAGGGTTAAATGTGGGAAAGCCACATAAGCCAAAAGTAAAGCGGATACAACGATCATACATTCGAAAGAAATATGATCAGTCCATGAAGCGCTGGTAGAACGACGATCAGAGCAAATAGCCAAAATAAATGCAACAAAACAAAGGATAATTTCAGCAAGTTTGAGAACACCGGGAAGAGTTGCAAGGAAGGTAGTATTTAATTGACCTTTGCGATTATTAGGAATAATTTGAATTTTGCTTGTCATATTAGCAAATTGTTGTTTTCGTTTTTGATTAGCACTTATAGGTCTAAAAAATTTGGTTAAAAAGTTATTTAACAAACGACAGTGACGCAGAAGCTTTTTCTCTTAATAAATTTTATTATTATTACCTTTCTGACTCTAATGGAGGCGATTGAGGGCCAGGTGAACTTCCACCATTGGATGGAGTTAAGTGGGCCACTGGATTACCCAGGTGAACAGTGGTTTCAGCAGCTGGAATTGCTGGAGCTGGCAGTTCTTCGTCAGGTCGTAACATCTGTAACATTAAAAAATTATTATTTTAATAGAATTCTTAAAATTCATTTATGTTAGTAGTTGACGTTAGAGCTTTGTATCACTAACAATAAAAACAAAACAAAAAGTTGCGAAGAAGGGTAACTTTTTTTTCTTCCGATTTTGTCTATTTTTCTAAATTTATTAAACATTGTCGCAAAGTTTTTTAAAGAAAAAAATATGAAAGATTTTCTTTTGCAATATAAAAAGCGCCCTTTGGGATTTGTGCAATGAGCTGGAATCGAGATTCATGCGTACCAGAAATAAAAAAGTTTTGAGCTTTGGTTGTGGGTTTTTTTCGAGGAAGAGAAATAAACAATGAAAAAATGACAAAATAAGCTTTAATCGATTACTCCTTAGGTATTTGTAGAAGTAAATAAACCCAATATCATTTTCTTGAAAGAAACAAGTGAGTTAAAAAAATTAGCACATGCTCGTTTACTTTTTTTTTCTAACCTGAATAAGAAAAAGTAATGAGAAGAGAAGAAGAAAAGAAAAAACAGTTATAATTTGCGCAAGAAAATAAGAAAAAACAATAAATAAAATGAGGGCATCAGAAAAAAAAGCCGAACGTTGGTTTTATTTTATTTTTTTTATAAATTGGATTTGCGTAAAAATTTTCTCGCCTTCAGATTGACCTTGAATCAAAGCTATTTACTGACGACTGCATTGCCTTTGCGCGATTCGATTACACTTTTGCAATCTTAAAATTCTTCCCTTTTTTAATCTTTCAATATTTTTTTTTATAAAAAACGCAGTAAAAAAAACAAAATAAGGAACGGTTGAAATCTGATTTTGATAAATATAATATACTTTTTTTAAACCATGCGACTAAAAAAATTTCGATTCATCATTTTTACTCTCATTTTTTTGCAATTTTTTTTAACGCCCGGGTTTGGATTCCTCTTATAATTATTACTATTTGGATTGTTGCTTGCGTAACGGAAAAAGTAACACAACAAATATGGATTACTTGTTATTATTTTTGAAAAAAATCAAAACTTCATCATTTGACGACATCATGTTGATGTCAGACGCGAATACAAAAGCGAATGCAAAAAAACCTATGAAGTTATGCTTGAGAGAGGATAAACAAAAAAGGGATTTTTTTCCATGCCAGCGCAATTGAAAAAAAAAGGGAAAAAGAATGCGTATCATAAAAGTGAAAAATGAATACGAATTGACCATCATTTTTGTCATCAACAACAATAATAGTTAATGATTGACAAAAAATAATTTGCTTTACCACTATCGGCGATTGGTAAAAGACTACACCGGTTTTTGGTTTTTTTTCTCGAGGCCATTTCTTGTTCGATTTCATTTCCTTTTTTTATACTTACCATAAGGCGTCGCTCCCGAGTATCTCCAATATCAGCATCACTGCCATCCACTCGATTATTATTATTATATCGGCTCATCTGCGATTTAACTTTTGGTATTGAGAAGAGTTTTAGTTTTGCCAATAATAAGACAAAAACAAATGAATCGAGCACAACAGAGAAATTCCTGAAAAAAAATTAAGTATATGTTTGAGAAAAGGCTATATAATTTATTTAAACGTAATAAACTGAACGTAATCATTTGTTTTAACCCAAACCCGCAATAAAAGACTGTTCCAATGTTAGACTTGTCACTTTGTAATATTAGTAGTTGTTACACTTACTCCCTTCATGTCATTGATACCTGTTTTTAAAAGAAATTTATTTAATTTAAATTAGTGGCATTGGACAGTTTATTTGCTTTGTTTTTTACTCCCAAATACCTTGGCCACAATGTATATTATTGGAAAGTAAAGAAACCTAATAGTTCTTCTTTTTTGATTGATAATTAATCATTAAAATAAAAAATAACTTTTTTTAATTTTTCAGTTAGATGCGGACCAAAGTAACGATATTGAAAAATCCAATGAACTTCAACGAGAAATTGATAAAATTGATGATATTATTAAGAAAAAGGTTAGCTAACTATTAATTTGTTAATGTACAGTTATTTTTTAAACGGATGCTTTTTTTACAGGAGCTTGAGCGATGCCATGATTCGATAGGTATTACTGCTATTAATCAACGAAATCGTGATGCAATGCAAAAAGCTTTAACGGATAAAACCATACGTATATCCGTTGTTGATAAAGATGATGATCCATTTACTCGAAAATCAGGAAAAACCAGAGTTGTATCAGGTCGAGTAAATAAAAAGGATGAAGAAGCCAATGGTATCAAAATTCAAGATAAAGGAAAAATTTCACAACTCAAATCTTCTTCAATCGGTGGTTTAACTCATTCATCATCGGCGCCTCAACTTCACAAATTTGACCCTTCATTAATTTTGAGTGAAATGCCCCCGTCTAAACCAGATGCCATCTCTCAAGTTTCAAACCAACCTTCAGCACCCAAAACTGGAATATCTTTTGCTGAATTTAGACGTCGTAAAGCTGAAGCAGCTGCAGCTGCAGGAAAATAAAATTTGACAATTTATTAATTCGATTCATTTTTGTTGCATTATTCTTTTTTATACCCATTTATTTATGTTTCACATAAAATGTTCACAAAATAATTGAAAAAAAATTTCGGAAACTAACTCAACCAAATTTTACAACCGTAATTTTTAGATTTGTCAATGAATGCTTTCAAAAGACAATGCAATAACATAAGTTTAGATCCCAACACTTTTAATAGTTCGATAGTAGCAAATCATTAATAGCCCGATTAATTACATAGTACTTTGTTTTAAAACATTTTTAATATTTACTTTGAAAAAAAAAACAGTTCAATATCCAAAATTTTCAAACATCGAAATTGTTTGACGCCACAAAATTTCGAATAAAAATTATGGCAAAATGCCATTGAAAACACAAAGTAATAATGCAAGCTTTGAAAAAAATTGAAACAGTTTTTTTTGCTTGTCTTGGTTTTTTGGAAAATGTTTATACATAAAAATTATTTAATGTATTTATTATATTTCAATTACCTTGATATCTTTAGGTTCAAATCCTACGTGATAAATTAACATGGATACAAGCATTAACTCTGAAGACAACAAGGTTGGTTTACTTTTTTTTTGTTCAACTTACATTTTTTATCCGTTCTTTTTTACAGCATGATGAAGAAAAAAGAATCTACCGAAAAAGAAAGTGTACAGAAAATCTTCCATCTTTTGCTGAAAGTGGTAAATTTTTTTTTATGAAAGGAAAAAAGACGGAATGACCAAATGATATGTTTAGGAACTGAAGAAGATGAAGAGCAAACTTCAAAAATAAAGAGAACAATTAAAATTTTCCATGCTTCAAAGAAATCTGATAGTGATGACTCATCATCATCATCTGATTCCAGTTCCAGCGATGAATCTGATAGTGATGCAGACAACTCAAAGCCTCAAGGAGAAGAAGTTTGTTTTTTATTATACCTTCGTGATGCAAGTTTTATTAGTTTAATTTCAGGTTAATAGCTTCGAACAGCTCAATCGCATTCGTCTTTCTAGATCCAAATTAGCCTCACTATGTCATGCACATTTTTTCGATAAAACTGTTATTGGATGCTTTGTTCGAATCAGCATTGGTCAAACTCACGAAACTCTTGTTTATAGGGTTTGTTTTTTTCTTTTCTTATTGTCTGTTTTCGTTTCAACAAAAATTTTAGGCAGCTCAAGTCGTTGGCATTGTTGTAAGCCAAAAAATTTACAATCTTGATAATACTCGAACTGATAAAGCTTTACGACTCAAGCTTGGAGCTGAAGAAAAGGTCTTTCGTATGGCATTTATCTCCGATAAAGAAATCACGGAAAATGAATATGTCAAATGGAGAGATTGCATGCTAAAAGCAGTAAAATTTTATTAATATTTTATATTAAACTTCTTTTTTGTTTATTCATTTTCAGAACTTGCCTTTACCCACAACAGATCATATCGAAAAGAAGCATAATGACATTTTTGCAGCAATGAACTATCATTATACAGATGAAGATGTTCAAAAGGTAAATCTTTAGTTTATTAACTTGATTAATTGAAAGTTTTTATTTGTAGATGGTTGCGCAAAGAAGTAAATTTATTGATGCTCCTACAAATTATGCTGCTCGAAAAGCTGAATTATTGAAGTTAAAGGTTTGTGAATTTCCAATAAGCTATATACTGCTGCAAAATGTTCTCTTTTCTCTGATTTCCTTGTCCATTATGCATCAAGATTTGTGTTAATTAAGCCCAACCAAACCATATACACTTTACAGGAATTTATTCCATCATCATTTATGGATTGTATTTCCTAATTTATTGAATCTGGGTAAGATATTAAAATCTGATTGTTCCATATCGGCATTAAAACCTACATAACTCGTGTCGGTATTTTTCCATGTTCTTAAAATAATATTCTTTTTATCACCACATTAGAAAGTAAAAATAAAAACTTTTTTTTTTGTTTTGTTTTATATTTATTCAATTTCTTATTTTTTAGATCAGTGCTGATCAAAGTGGAGATACCCAAAAATCCAGGGAACATCAACGAGAAATTGATAAAATTAATGATATTATTAATAAAAGAGTAAGCTTTTCTTTTACCTCTGTAATTTTTTTTATTCATTTCCTTTACAGGAACTTGAACGCTGTAATGGTTCGTTTGTTATTAGTATTATCAATCAACGAAATCGTGAACAAAATGCTGCTTTAACTGGTAATACGTTACGTGATGCCGACAAAGATGATGATCAATTCATTCGAAAATCTTGCAAAACAAGGATGGTTACTGGTCGTGTCAATAAAAAAGCAGATGAATCGAATGGTTTAAAAATTCAAGATAAAGAAAAGGCTTCACGCTTCAAATCTTCTCCGGCTGGTTTAGCTCACTCAAGTACTTCATCTCCACTTCTTAAATTTGATCCTGCTTTAATCATGGGTGAAGTGCCCGAATCAAATCCAGATGTCAATCCTAACCTTCCCAGCGTTTCAACTCAACCATCTCCTGTGCTTAAGTCAGCTCTCAAACCAAAGAAAGGAATTTCATTTGATGAATTTAGACGCCGAAAAGCTGAAGCCGTTGCATCAGCATCTGCTGGAAAATAAGATTCACATGTTAATTCGACTTTTTTTTACATTGTTTTTTACTTTTGATATTCATTTTTTTCTATATAAAAAAATTTGTGCGAAATTAAGAAAAGTTTTCATAGCTATTGTAATCAGTTGAGAATTATCATTGAAGTCATGAATAGAATACATCCAAGCGAGAGAACAAGAGATTCATAATAGCTTAGTCCAAGATCAAGACAACGATCACGGCAAATATATAATTCTCCAATATCTTGCGATTCTTTGATTTGCGACTTTGAGCATCCGATTGCAGTTCGAAATGTCTGAAAAGTTTATCCATTAATTTCAAATAAAGTAAACAAAAAATCAGAACATACTTTGACTTTTTCTGACCATTCTTCAGAAGAAATATAAGAAAATTCAGAAGCTGATGGCGCTGGTGTACATGCTCCAACACTTGATCCTGCACCCCAAACACATGCAATTGGCCAATTATCACTTTCTTCATTCATTAAAAATGGAGCTATTGTTGAATCATCACACAGTTGAGTTCGATTTCGAATTGATAGTACCAATGGTGAGTCCCTAAAATTACTATGAATGTTGTTATTTTTAAACATTAGATAAAAATAAACCAGGTCATCATGCTTGGAATTCAAAAGCTTTTCGCATAAACTTGTTTTTTCCAATGCGGCTTTGACATTTTCAAAAATTCCAAACCTTTAAAATCACAATCACGGAAGATGAAGAAGAAAAAACTTACTTTTCAACAAAAGATCCCATAGCACTTGCTTGTTTTGCTTGTTGAAGATAATCAAATAAAATTCTTTTACTTTTCCAAACACTTCGATCATATTCAGTACAAATTTGATAATCATTGCATGGAATCCATGAACCTTGAGTTGGAGATGGTGGTTGAACAATCAAATCATCAGCGTTGGATAAATCACAGAAACCCAAAGATAAAAAAACTAAGCAAAGCATCCAAAATTGAAAAAGCATCGTTGTTCTTCTTTAAATGCAACGCAGCGAATTTGTAAATAATGAAAAAACAAAAAAATACTATGAGGCAGTATGAAAACATGAAATGTGAAATGCAAATTTATTGACGACACAAAAAAGATTTATTCAAAAATGAAATGACAAAAAAGTGAAACAAATTATTGTTTTTTAGGCGGAGCAAAATAATTATCATCATTTAATTTGAAAGGAGTTCCACCAAGTTTTTTTGCATTTTCTGAAGCATCAGCGTAATAGCTGAAAAAAATTTCATTAATCCAAATTACTAATATGAAAATGGCATACCTGTTTTCGGGTTTCGGCGGCGCTGGACCATTTGGAATTGGTTTTGATGAAGCAAAAAATTCTTTCTTTTCATCTCTTGCCAAATTTGGTTGAAGGAATACTGATTTTACTTGTTCATCTTCGGATTCTAAAATAAATGTGTCATAGAAGAATCAACCATAGCAGAAGTTTTTGTCAGTGTATACAGTATAAAAAGTAACTTACTTTTCCTTAAAAGTTCAGCTGAAGCAGAACAAATTCCACCATCTTCATTTATTGCATTAGGCCGTTCACTTATCATGGGTTTATCACTTGCTCTTGTTTGTCGTTCACTTGCTATTTGATCATCATTATCATTGTCATCCATTTTAGCAGCTGCTGCAATAATATGAGTAGCTGAATGTTGTTGTTGTTGTTTCATGGAAGGACGAGGAAGACTTTGATAATTCTTATTATGGCGAATTCGAGGATCTTCGGCAGCTACTTTACCAATGACTACAGCAGGCACATGAGTTTCATCAGTTGGATTCTTTTTCTCTTTTCCTTTTCTTGTTTGACGTAGACTTCTTGGTTCACGATTATTATTATTTGGTGCAGAACCGCCACGTCGACGAGATGCTCCTACTTGTTGTTTAACATCGGCGGATGAAGATGATGGAATTGGTGTTGAAGCTTGAGGGGTTGTTGGTCCCAATGTTATTAATCCATTTTTTTCATCACTATCTGACTTTTGTGTTCGGAATCTTTGAGTTCTTGATCTTCGACGCTGAGCTGCTATAGCTGGAGGTTGAGTTACATTTTCTCTTGATAGTTTTATTGTTGGCATTTCTTTTGGATACATAGGATGTATTGGAGGTTGACCACCCATGTGACGAATATATGATTCATATTGTGCATGGAAAACTATAATAAAGAGATTTAGAAGCTGAATAACAAAATTTAACAAGCTCACTTTTATATTCTTGTGAAGCCATAAGTCCATGATAACATAGTTTACCAAGCATAACAAAGCAAATCCAGATGAATTGATCTTCAGTTTGAACGGCTTGAGTACGTTGTGATCGAATTTCGGATACAATTTGTGTGATAGAAGGTTCAATAGCATGCATAAAGTTTCTTTGCAATAATTCCAATCCTATCAGAGTCCCAGTTCGTCCAATTCCTGCTGAACAATGAACACAAACAGGAAAATTTGAAGTTCTTGCTATATGTAATAATTTAAAGGCGGGTACAGGATTTCTTGGAACACTTTTATCTAAAACTCGAAGATGAAAAACAAGGATGAAATAGAAGAAAACAAACCAGGCCATGTTTGCCATTGTCGATGTTCAATCTTTCGTGTTTCACCATTATCTAAAAGGTTATGAAATTAAACGAATATGTATGAAAAGAAAAAACATACAGGTTAAAGTTAAATTTGTAGTCCAAACATCCGGATCATGATCATTTACACCTTCATTTCGTATTGTAATTACTCCATAGAATACAAGAGTATCACCAGGAATTTTAGGCCAATATTGATGACATTTATGTTTACCTAAAAAAGGAATATTTAATGAATATAAAGTAAGGTAAAAGCAACAAACCTAGTTCATCACAACGACAAAGCATAAAAATGTGTAAAATTCTTTCTTGAAATATCATCCTCCAAAAGTCTCCTAAAATTCATAATTAGCTTTGGTAAAAAATTGATTTGGCAAACCTGAAGTATGTTCAAGAGGACCTTGTGTAGCAATAAAGACATTTTCCATTAGCTCACTTTTGAACCAGTTAGCATGAATAAAGTCGCCATATGATGGAAGAAAGGTTAACATAACACGAGATTTTTCAGTACATTGAACATCTTTATAACGAAACTTTGAAGCATTTGATGTGTAGATGGGAACCTTTGGATTTTGATCTTGTATTGCTCGAACTGCAGCAAATTCTCTTTTGAGCCCTGGAACACCTTTCTGCATTGTCTCAAAAACGAACTTTCGTATTGCTGCGGCTATTGAAGGATGATCATTGGCTGCTGTTAATGCAGTTGGAACAAAACCAGATGCCGGAATCCTTTTTCTAAAAAATGAAGTAATTAAAATTATAAGAAAGCCTCATATTGAAAGAGACAAACCTTTGCTTTTGTTGCTGTTGCTTGGTACGTCGATTCGGACTTTGAGCTCCTTGATCAGAATCTGTTGGCTTCCTATAATATTATTAAAAGTAAAAAAAAATAAACTTTAGAATCAAATTTTAACTTACTGGCTTGCAGGCGACATATTGCTAACACTTCTTCCAAAACAGTCAGTTCATTCAACTGCACAAATAAAATTGCATTCATAATATTTTTTTGCACTTTTTCAAAGTGTATTCAAATTTTAAAATATCATAATTTCATTTTCTTGATATTTTTGGCTGACGAAATTTCTAAATTCATTTTTGGGATCATCAAATACCTTTAAAAGACCGTAATTAAAAATCTTTGAAGGACCATGACAAACATTCTAAGAAGAGGCGCGTTTATTTGAAAATTTTGGATTGCTAAAGCAATTTTTTTAACTTCGAGTAAAAAAATGTTAGATAGATAAAGCAAGGAATTTGAATTTTTGATTTTCATAAATTTTCTTAATTACTAATGAAGTAACACAATAATATCTTTAAATAATTTTAAAGAATTGAGCAATGAACAATGGCGCTGAATGGATTTTTGAAAGTAATATGTATGGCATTTTTTTGAGCACATTTATGTTACATTTCTTATTTTACGCGATGTTTTATTTTTATGATATGTGTTTATTTGAAAACTCTTCAATATTTTTTGAAGTCCTTTTGAAATTCTTGAATTTTTCGCTATGGACAAAAAATTCCCGCGATATCATAAGTAAAATCTAAAGCTTGATTGAGTAATAGGTACGACGTACATGATCGGGGTAAAAAAAAAGGGAAAAATTACTTTAAATTCCGAAAAAAAAAGATGACCTTCAAATTTTTATTTTTCACAGGAAAAAGGCTATTAAAAAAATGTCAAAGAATCAAAGCCGTCGATTTTTTTTAGTGTTGTCGCGATATTTTTTTGACTTTGTAACTGTCGCCATCTCATTTTCATGAATTTGAGGAGGGACAATGATGAACTCATTTTCTGCTCTTTTTAATGTTGTTTTTATTTGAATCATTGAATATTGCTTACAACTGTTATTTCGACCTTTTCAAGGCGATTGGGTTTCAAAAAAAAATCAGTTGAGCGTTTGATTTTGATGTTTTTTTGCAATTTGCAAAAAAAAAATAACATTGATGATCGAGAAATGACCTGGATTCAAGATCACTCCCGAACAGTTTTTTACATTTACTTTTTTGTAGTAAATTTTAACGCTAGAATTATTTTTTTAGTCTTTTCCCAGTTTCCATGGCCCACTTTTTCTTTACCTATTTTTTGGGCGTTCGTCTTTTTTGTTTTGGAATACGAATATGTGCATCAAAAACAGGAAGATTGAATGAGTGCCCATTTTTTAAAATTGCAGTTACATTTCGTTGCATTCGCTTTCGATTTTAGCTACATACGTAAAAAAAAAAGTAGTTTAATTAATTATTATCATAGACAATGATGCTGTAAGAATTCTTTCGTAATAACCTTCATATAAGCTTCATAATTTTGTCGTCATTTTTTTGTTTGTTTTTTAAACCATTTACTTTAATTTCATATCGTCAACTTTTTTTTCTCGCGGTTTAATAACATCTTTCATCTTTCTAGAAATTAGTCACTGATTCTAGGAAGTACTAGACTCTAAAGTAAGAATTTAATAATATTCACATTCCATTTTTACTTATTTATATGTGTTTCTACAGTGCTACTGTATAACTTTTTTGGTATGACAAATGCTTTTTTTATTTGAGCAATTAAAAGCTTCTCTAAATCTTAAAATGGCAGCCATAATAAACTCGTTTTTTAAAGAGGGCTTGCTTTTATGTGGACTATTTGGACATTGGCATACAACGTGATTGTATTGTCTATTTATTTTTTTTTACCATTTATTCATTTTAACTTTTTATTTCATTCGCTGTTAAATTTGACAACTTTTTTTCCATCACCATTGCTAATTACTTTCTCACCATTTTTTTCGACAACAAATTTAATCTTGTTATCTTTAATTCTTTTCTTTTAAAATTATTTATTTATCCCCTACGGCTCTTTATGTTTTTTAAACGTGCTTAAACTTTTCGAACGTTGTTTAATTGACAAACAATTAAAAAGATAATGTAAAGAAATTCCTTTTAAAGAAAAGAAAAATGGGCATCGATCGATGGATTCAACATAGTTATCCGCTTCCACGCGTAATAAAAATCAGTCAAACGGGTGTTCCTTGGGGAACGATGAATTCATCATCCTCTAAGAATGTTGTTGCAAGAATATCTCCAACTAATACATCGTCAAGTTATAATACAACTTCCACCGAACTTCAATATTCTCCAAGTAGTTACAGTACCATTCAAGATGATAAATTTCATCCGGAATATGAGGAACCTGAAAACGTTTATGAAAGGCCACCGGATGTTGTTGGAAAAAAGGTTAATTTTGGATAAAGACTACATAAAAAAGAAAATTTTCTATCCCACTTTTTAAAGGAAATAATAAAATTGTGCAATTTCCACAACTTTTTTTATGGACCTAAGTAACTTTTAATGGATTCGCTTTTATAATTGCCACCTTTCAGAATCTTCTTCCTAAATCGCCTCCTCCATTACCTCCACCATTAAATCCTCCTTCGACCTTACAAAAACCTTCACCCAAAATATCCTCTTCTCCACTTTCAACTAAACCCGTAAGTTTTACATTTTCACATAATTTATCATGTTTATTTTTTATTTTCTTGCTGTAATTACAAGAGATTTCTCTAAAAACCAAACAATTGAAAGCAATTTCTTTTTGTTGTTTGTTGTTCGTCGTCAATATCGAAGTGTAAAAGATACATACATATAGGGTCATAAATTCGGAATAATAAAAAAATAATTATTCAATTTTTGGATTTCACAGAGGGATGAAAAGGAGAAGAGGATGCAAGGTCAGAATGACCCAATCTTTAAATTGCTAAGTAAAAAAAAGTGGAGCAATCTAAAATCCATCCTCAAAAAGCAGACATTATTTTCGGAGGATCATAAAGTCATTCTTCCATTTTTGGATTTATATCCTTTTTTATTGTTCCTAAAAAATGACGGCATCACCAACTAATTATTTTGATAAATTTTATCGTTATGAGCCTGAATCAACATCAGCAAGTAGCAGGTTTAGAGAATCAACTAAAATTAAATTATTCCAGAATAAAACTCATTGTGGATGTAAAATTGGTTGTTTGGCTGCATTTTTAGTTATAATTAGTTTATTTTGTGGAATTTTTGGTATTATTGTTTTTTTAAGAAATCATCCAAAATCTCAAAATGATGATCCCATTCTTGTGACAGATGATGGAGAGAAAATTTCTAAAGCAATTAAGAGTCCATCAGCTGCTTCAAATCTTTCAAAATCTCCTTTATCAAGAATATCAACGGATGCTTTAGTTTCTGCAAATACTTTATTGACATTTTTGATAACAAAAAGAAAAATTTGTTTATTTGAAGTTAGCACTTTGCAATCAGAAAAAAGTCGGTAAGTGTATTTTTCTTTTTGTATGTCGAAATGGCTCTTTTCATGTTAGACAAATTAACGATTTTTTCGCTCAATCCTTTTGACTCCAAAACCATTCATAAAAAATTTTCTTTTTATAGTGCCGATTACCTTGAAGAGCACATTGATCAAGCTCGGTTACTTTTCTTTAATAATTTATCCCATTCTGGTGTTCCAGTTCATCCACTTCAATTTCAAAGATATATTCGAAATATGGGTGTGGATCATGATTGTCATATCATCGTTTATGATAAAGGTGAACAAATTTGGAGCAGTTACGCATTTTGGATTTTCAAGGTCAGCCATTTTTAAAAAGAAAGTTTTTTTACGAAACAAAAAATCCTTTATGACTTTTGACCGTTTATTTGATTACTCAATAATGTTTTTAGTTGTTTGGACATGAAAGAGTGAGCCTTTTAAATGGAGGTTTCCTTGAATGGAAGCGACTTCAACTTTCTCAAGCTGGGCCATATCCAACTGCATTAGGATCTGGGCCATTCTTAGATTATGTGGGAGATTTTCAAGCTCGATGGACATCCGATTATATTTCAGCTTTTGATGATGTTTTAGCAAATTTTGATCATAAAACTTATGATGTTGTTGATGCACAATCACCAGAGGTAAGTGCTCCGCCTATTTATTCTTTATTTTGACTTGGAGGAAATTTTACCATACAAATTTGACAAAGAATTTTTTTTAATAATAACATTGATGTCAATCAACTTCATCACTTTAAATTGCCCATTTTAAAATCCACATTTTTTTAGGAATTTTCTGGCGAGGTTGATGGCGCCATTTATGGTCATATTCAAGGCGCCATAAATATTCCACCCGAAGAAGTCTTTGATGCTGTAAATACCACCTGGCTTGATGATTCACAAACAGCGCAGATTTTTATTTCCAATGGTTTGCAAGAAACTCGACCAATAATTGTTTATTGTGGTACCTCATTGCATGCTTCAATGGTTTGGTTCGCCCTTCATCGACTTAAATATAATGCAACAATATATTTTGGAAGTTGGCCTGAATGGGTTATTCGAGCACCAGATAATCTTAAAGTTGTCTCAAATCAAAATGAAAACTTACCTTCGTCAAAAGAAAATTTGCGAACAAAAGCATCCAAATCCAAGGATGAGAACATGACAACAATCACGACGAAGCGGATGTGAAAGAGATGAATGAGAAAAAAAAAGAAGTGATAAGTAATGGCAATCATTAAGGGTATTAAAAAAGAAGCCAGGGAATGCAATGAAAAGAAGTGTAAATTACTTAACGTCTTATATTTTTGTTAAACGTAAATTTGATTGAAAATAATTTGAGTTTTGTATTTTTTTATACCAAAATTTTTCTGTATCAATGAAATAACGTTAAGGGAAATGCCTTTGTCTTCTTATTTCATTTTTTTGCTTGCTTTCCTGTGCTTCAAAATCAAAAAATATTCCATTTGCATTTTAACTATGTCTTTTTTGTGCAATTTTCTTTGTAAAATACATTTTATGATACTTTAAATAAAAAAGATATGAACTTGTGTATCATGCCTTGGGTTAACAAATATTTGATAAGCAGCCTTTTAACAAAAAACGGTAACATGATTAAAAAGACAAGAAAATGAAACATTCATCGGGTTGCCGAGTTATTCAAATAAGAGAACAAAAAAGTAATACCACTACAGCCACTGTTCAGCACATCATAGTTAGAAATATTGCAATTTGTTCAATTTTGTTACATCCAAGAAAGTTCAATAAACAAAAATTTATTAGTTCCAAACATTGAAACCATTACAATACATATAAAAAACCCTTAGATTTGCAAGGAAATGTCAATAATTAATGACTTTGAGGCAACACAGATAATAACAGGGTAAAACGATACAAAAAACAATGGAAAATTATGAAATTTCGATTTCACCTTCATTGACGACTTTCAAACTCAAAAGTTCAATTGCACCATGATTCTTAGTTTCTTGTCGAACAAGTTCTTCAACAGCACGATACTTTCCAGGTTCAATAAGACCAACGATATCATAAGCACCTTCTTCCCAATTTTCAACTTCAACAGATTCAAATAGGCCTTTGACACGAGTGTGGAGAGCTTTGGCTTCCTTTGCAGGAATAGCAACACGAATTCTCATCTTTGCACGTTCAATTTTCATTGATTCCTGAAGTTTAGGAATAGCATCAAGAGCCTAAAAATGCATAAAATATTAGAGAATCGTAATAAAATGGTACCATACATGTTGTTTAACAGATCGATTAGCTTTCATACTGAAATGACTATCTTTCAAAGCCTTTTCAATAACACCAGATGAATATGGACGCTTCGTGTCAGGGTTAACACACATATCTTAAAAACAAATATTAGTAAGAGAAACATCATTCAATAAAAATTATATACCGCCGATCATATTTGCAACTTCTTTGAAACCAGATTCAAGATTAACAGCTCGTTCTTTATCAGATACTTGCAAATCACCTTTTTCAAGAATCTAAAACAATGCATTGATGAATATTCACAGAATTAATGTAAGAAAACATACCAATTTACAGATTTCAAGCTGATCTTCAGTTCCAAAAGCAGCTGTAAGATCATCACGTTTTGCAACTTGTCCTTTTGAAACATTTGTAAAGACGGTGTCGCTTTGTAAAACTTCATCAATGTTCTTTTCACTAAAAAAGTAAATCCATAAATAAAAACTTTGATAAACAAAAAAGACAAAACTTACGTCTTATTTCTCCAATTTACGACTTTGTTCTTGTAGCAAGCAATTTCAAAGCGTTTACCATTCTTCTTCATACGAACAACGGCAACATTGGTCAATAATTTCTGATTTGTAGGAGTTTTAATTTGTCCCGGCATTGTTGTTTGATATTTTTCAAATTCAAAGTTCAAGAACTAATAATAAAAGTAAAATCAGCAGATTTTTGTTTTTTTGTTTGTTGCTAGAATCAATGAAGAAAGAAAGAGTGAGAGAAGTTAGTTGGCCATGTGTCCATTATTGTGTATTATATTTGCGGGGAGTTTCATGATTACGCAAAATAAAGAAGGCTTTACTGTATTGTAAGACATTGGAGAAGTTTGATCATAAACTATAAATTTATTTTACGGTTCAATTCATAAATTGATAAATAACAAAACATTATCAAATCAAGCGTTTACAATTTATGCTTTTGTTGTTTATTATCAGCAAATGGTCCAAATCCAGGAGGAAAGAAACTACGAAAACTTGGTGGAAGTCCATTGGGTTTCTTTTTGTTTGATACTGCTGTAATAGGTCCAGCTGGAGTTGAATTATTCTCGTTTTCTTCGGGGAAAGGTCCTTGAAGAGGGCTATAAATTGATGGGGATGGCTGAGTAGTGACTTCAGGAAATGCTAGCTTTTTAGGAAGGTTATGTGGAGTAAAAGGGGCGGGAGAAGGATAAGGTGGAGGTGTTGGAATTGATGGAAATTCTGGAGGCTTTACAGCAAAAAGTCGACCAGGTCGTGATTTGTTTTTATCTATTTGTACTTCCGACCCATATTCGGGACTTGAATTGTTTGAATGTAGTGGCTTTGAATAAGGTCTTGTAGATGCTGGAGTTGTGACTTCAAACCTTGGTTGATTCTTTGAATATGGCGGAATTGAACCGAAGAATGGTCGTCGATCTTTGGATTCTTTCCTTTCAAAATATTCTGGTGGTGGAATTCTTTGCCCTCGATATTGTGGTGGCAAAAATGGTGGCGGCGGTTGTTCTTGACTTTTTTCTGTTTCTCCATTTGGCCCTCGAAAAGGTTCAGGATATTCTCTTCTTGGAGGCTTTTCAAACGACATTCTTGGAAAATTACCAGGAAAATATGGTGGTTGACGGAATGGAAAGCCTTGATTGCTTCTACCTGATTCATCAATGGGGCCTTCATGGGGTAATGGACGACCTTGCATTTTATAAATTGAACTCGACATTGACTCTGGCAATTCACGCCCATAAACAGGTTTTGGAAGAGTTTCTTCAGTTAAAAATGGAGTATATCGACTGAATGTTGGAGCATAACGAGGTAATGGACGCTCTGAAATTTCCTAATGATGTTTGTTACCGTAACTTTGAAAAGCGTATAACAAACCTTTACCTTGAGGAAAGAAAGGCGGTGGTCTTCCACCATTCCATCCTTCTTCAGCCACAATTTTATTTATAATAAAAATCGAAGATATCAATACAAAATTTATTGGCTTCATTTAGTAAAACTAACATTTTCTAATATTTCTGAACGCTCTTTTAATAAAAATCAAATGAAAATCAAGTCGTTTCAATGCCAATAAAAAATGGCATCAGACAAGTTTTTAGTCCAATATTGCGCATTCACTCAAAAAATTCTAGTTTTTCCTTGCATTGATGAAACTAGATTTTCGTTTCTTCATCATTGAGCTTTAACTAAGCAATGTCAAAAGCTTGTTTTAAAAAAAGCTTTAATGTAACGGTTTTTTTGTTGTTGCAGTTTTGTTCTCTTTCCCAGCAACTAATTCATTTCATCTAAAACACGGATTTAAATAAAATACCGTAACACTTAACAATAAAAATAATAAAGATTCAAAATTTCATGCAAACAGCAGCAATATCATTATTTTTTAAATGATGCTTCGTAATTTTTACTTTTAAGATTGGAAGAAAAAAAGTTATTAATTTTTTTATATAAGCTAAAATTAATTAGAAGGGGAAGATATCAACGTTTTTTAAAGTCTATTTTTCACAAAGTCAAATAATATTGTCGCGAAATAAAAATTAGGCATTTGAATAAATGGAAAAGAAGGAGAACTCTTATCTCAATCATAACTATTACAAGGCTAAAAGCCTAAAAAAGGTGGAAGTTGTGTCTCGAGTCAAGAAAAGCATGGAAATCTTGAAAAGTTTGAGTCAATAAAAGTATGGAAATCTCAAAGATTTAAGCCGACTCAACTTCGCGCCCCAAAAAAAATTTTTAGATGAAAAATAGTAGTTTGATTTAATGTGATTTTTTTTCTTTCCATCGAGATAATTGTTTGAACACAAGCTTCGTGTTAAGAAAACAGTAAAATAAAGTTGTTAATATTCAATAACGAGAGGTAATAAATAAATCGTTTGAACATATTTGTAAACTTTTATTTTTTATAGGTTAAGAAAAAGAAGAAAAAAAAGCATAAGAAAAAAGTCAAAAAGAGTTCAGATGACGATAAAAATGAAACTTCAAGTAGCGACAAAAAGTTAAACAAATACAAAAAAAATTATTTTTTGATGTTGAAAAATGTTTTTGGAAGCTATTTATTTTAAATATTATTTAAAAGAATTAAAATAAAAAACTTTAATTAATATACGTTATCAAAGCATTAAAGCAAAGTTTGTACCGTCATAAAAATTTAAAAAAGGAGGAAAAAGAGAAATTAACAGGTCGATAAATGCGAAATTAGGAACTAAGTATGAAGAAAATATTTAGGCTATATTTTATTTAAAACAATAGTATATGTAATAATTTATAGCAAAAATAAAATGAGGTGCAAAAATTTTTTTGGTCATTTAGCATGTCAAGGAACTCAATTCGATGTGAGTTTTCTTACTTTTCTAGTAAAATTAAATATCCAACTGTTTTTAGGTACCAATATCTTTGCTACGACGATTCTCTAATGTTCTTTTTGTTGCACATCAATCTTACGTTCCTGGAGATGTTCATCTAGTTGATGACTTTGATCCTCATATTGTTGCAATGATGATTGAATTTTTGGAAAATCGAAGAATCCAAGATGTTGTTGGAAGAGAATTGGATCTCCTTACCATAGCTGATTTCTTTCATATCCAAGCGTTAACAGTAAGCACATAATATTTATGAATATATTTTAAAATGTTTTTTTAGGTTTATGCTGGAAGAATTTTGATTCAAAATTTTTCAATCAATAATTGTCTAGCAAATCTGGTAAACTTACATCACTTCGACCGTAATCTGTTCAGAGTTGCTGCAACATGGATTCGATCAAATGGAAATATTTTATTGACTCACCAAAGCTTGGCAAACGTTCCTGACCACATAATTGTATCAATGTTTCGATTTTAAAATCACGTTATTCTAAGTTATGTTAAGATTTCATTTTTACTTAATTTCATTTTTTCTTATTGTCTGATTATGTTATTATAGTTTGTAAAACAATATTTGTTTGTGAAAAGTTTTAATAAACGAATCAAAAGAAAACCGTTGTTTTTGGTGTTTCAACTCTAAATTCCTCGCTTAATTTTCTTCTGTTTTATAAAAGTTTGAGCTTTATGTTAATGGAAATGCAATCATTAAAAGACATTATACAATTGGAGAATTTCAAGACTTGTCGAAAATAACATGCCTTAAAGTAAAATACTGTATTACAGTTACAGAAAAAAAAATAAAGCTCCAAAATTTTTATTAAACAATAATAATATTTATACAAATGAAATACAAAATGACATTTTTACACCGGTATTTTATCTTTCATTTGAACGCATTTATGCAAAACATTCTTCACAGCTTCAACAAGATAATCAACAAGATTTTCTCCATTTGGTCCAAGTTCTCGATTGCAATCATCTTTGAGTTCAGCAATGGAAGTCTTCTGAAATGATGCTAACGCAGATGCAACACATATAGCCTAAAACTTAATCATTATAAATCCTTAAAATTGAATTGAAATAATTTACCTGTTTCATCGCTGTTGGAGTTTTCAATGCTATCAATTTATGAAGTTGTTGAAATAATTCAAACACTACAGTGTGAGCAGTGAACAATTTTTGAATTAACGAGCCAGAAAGTGGTGGAAACGCTTTCTCCTCTTGTGGTAGCGTATACTCGTGTTGAACATTTTTTGCAATGTTGATATCCTAAAATTTAGTAACATTCGAGAGGAAATAATATAGTCTTCTTACCTCCATACATATTTCATCGTTATCTTCTCCTTCTACAGTTTCCATTATTCCATTAATAACTTCATCACATATATCTTCTAAAACATGAAGAGGTATTTTAAGTTGTTTGAAACGTGCAGGAACATCACGACCTAGTCGAGCAGGTTGGTATGCCATTTCAGAATCAGATTCAACACCTTCTTGGTCAACTAGCATAAGTTCTTGATCAGAATATTCCAAATCTTCAGGTAATACAGTTTCTTTAACCTTTTCATTTGTAGCGAGTGCTTCAGCGATACCAGGCTTTTTAACATAAAATTCATAAGCTCGAACCGGATCTTCATCAAGGACAATATCATCATGATCACCTTCGAGCTCATTATGAGCATGAACTTGAGCATCCACTTCATTTTTTAATCCATTTTCTGGCGCTGAAGTTGATGAATGTTCAGCAGCCAAACCATTATTTGTTGGATCCAAAGCGGCCTCAAGAATACGGTCAGAAAAATCATTGAGTCGTCGAATAAGCTTCTTCTTGTCGGATAAAACAGGATTGAAAAGTTCTGGCTAAAACACTCTGAATCAATGGGATTAAAACGTGGTAAACACAAACTCGATCAGAGTAAAGTCCATCATCATCATTTATACTCAGTAAATCTTTATCTTTTCTTACAGCTCCAGTTTTCTTTCTTGCAGCAGCATCAATATGAGCTTCGTCTTCTTCCAAGCAATCAGTAAATGGATCATTCTTTTTAAATTCTGGTACACGATCACGGTTAAAATAATGAGATTCAAAAAATTTTGACCAAAACGCTTCTTCTGACATTTGAGCTGGCACATATTCAATGAATTTTCTTTCAACTAAAAATGATGGTTTACATAAAAGTTTTGATAACTTTAACTTTTGAAAACTTACTAGCTGGATATGTTTTATAAATTTGTCGAATAATATCAGGAGTTAAATTCATTTTTATTCCTGTTGCACACATGTCACCAGCAACTTCAAACATAAAACCATTAGAAACACCAGGTTGTTCAAAAAAGCTTTCATGAGGCTAAAAAAATAAAGTTAAAGATGAATTCAACCTTCAAATAAAAATTACTTTGTAATACAATCTCCAAAACTCTTCAGGTGGCATCATATGGTTCATAACTAAATTTTGATATAGCATTTTCATAACCCATGATTTCTTCAATAATTGCTTTTTGGCATCATTTTCTGTTAAAGCTGATTTTGAAATATTCCTTTCTTGCTAAAATAATAAAGTATAATTATAAAAGGATCACATAAAGATTATAACATACCGTGTTAACAAGTTTACGATGACGAACAAGAAGCGCTTGAAGTTGATCACGAGCTTTTTTCTGTTCGATCAAAAGTTGCTCTTTATTCTTTGACGGATCAGCAAAATGAAAAGTAACATTTTCACCAACATTCAAACAAGTTTGTAATTGAATTTTGGATTTTTCTGGTGATGAAACACGGAGCACTGAAAATTTTTCTTGTTTTAAAGATTCATAGCATAAAAAAACTTACTATCAACTGTTTCATAAGGAACACTAATCACAACTCCATTAGCGGTATCATCAACAACCCATTCAAATCGATCTTGAAACATTTTCAAAGTTCCCATTGAATTTCCATGCTGTCGACATTTAATATATTTACTTTCAGAAACATATGCTGTTCCAGTAATAGCAATAATTTCTTCTGGAGTTAAAAGCATTTTGTTTGATGATTGTTTTGATGAAAATAATTTATAAAAAAATTATCTATGATATTTCACCGACAAAGAAATTGAAAGAACTTTGAAAAAAATTGAAATCTAAAAAAGTCGCATTTAGTTTCCAACGCGTTTTGCCAACTTTCATACACCATGAGATTTTCAAAAAATTTTAGGGACACATATCGTAGCTGTTGTTGAATTAATAAATTACAAGAACCACAAAACCTGCTTTTTTTTCATAATATTAATTTTTACAAAATTTAATTATTTTTATCCTCTTTATTTGCTTTTCCATTTTAAAAACATTGGAAGCAAGCTCATTAATTTTAAAAGTCAAAATCAAATGTTGTGAGTATTTTTTGCGATGCTTGAATCTTTGATCCCGCGATGTTAGCTTAACTTCCTGTTTATTTTTATTTATTTTTTTAAGTCTTGTTTCTTTACTTTGGTATGTTAAGCGAATAAAAAATAGTCAGGATTAATATTTGTCGAGGTCGGAGCTGTCATTGACCATAGTTTGACACTTAGCAGACATGATTCTCCACCTTTACACAATTTTATTTTTTGACTATAAAAGCAACTTTCAAAATACTAACCTTCATTCCGCTTTGTCGGCAACCGCATTGCAAATTCTTGGTTGTCGTCAGCTTCTAAAAAAAAGTCATGACTCGTTTCGTTGTTTTTGGAAGTATTCTTGTTGCTGCTGCATGCTTTGGCATTGCATTTGCTGGTCCCATCGGTCAACGGAATGATAAAGTCACTACTGCAGAAACTTCGAGCCCCGGTAGTGAAATCGAAATCACCACCACTGCCGTCGGAGTTGTAGATACTTTGAATACAGGTGATGAAACAGCTGTTGCAACCATGAATGAAACCGGCCTTGAAGCGGCTGGAAATGAAACCCATATTCGACAAAAACGTTCATGTGGTTGTTGCTGCTGCAGGTAAGAAATTAAAAGAAAAATGGAAAAGACTTTTAACTCTTTTTTTCAGACCATGTTGTTGCTGTTGTAAACCGTAAGCTTTTCCCCGAATCATCATAAGCAACATATAATTTTTTTTAAAATGTGAAACTAAAATTAGACAAATTTATTTATTTTCACTCTTTAAAGGACCCTGTTCATTTGATCTTTTTTTCAAACTCGCGTTTGATTATTCCCTCATGCCGCAATATTGCAGAGTCCGTAAAGTACAGTAATTTGACCGTAAAATTACTGTACATTACGGTACTTTACGGGCTTTGCAATATTGCGGCATGAGGGAATAATCAAACGCGAGTTTGAAAAAAAGATCAAATGAACAGGGTCCTTTAAACTCCCGTTTTTTTAGATGCTGTTGTTGTTGCAGATGCTGTTGCTGCCGGTAATTAATTCCTTTTAAAATATCCTCAAATTTAACCCTTTCATTTTAGTTGTTGCTGTTGCTGCTGTCGTCCATGCTGCTGTTGTTGCTGCAAACCATGTTGTTGTTGCTGTTGCAAACCATGTTGCTGCTGTTGCAGACCGTAAACTACCCACATTTCTTTTTCTTTCCATAATCATTGCCATTTTTAAGTTGCTGTGGATGTTGCGGATGTGGAGGTGGGCGTAAACGTCGTTCCATCCAACTTTTAAGCCACAAACTTATGGACAAACAAGCCGCTATCATTCGTGCTGAAGCTGACTCATCTGCTGAAATCGCCACTACCGTTGCCTCATTTACTCCTGAAGCCACCACAGCTGCCATTTTCACTAACGCTAACATCGATGCTTTCGGTCGCCGATACAGTGATCTCGCATTTGCAGACTTCCGCCGATCATCCTCCCAAGAATCTTTCAACAACGATTTCTACAATCGTCAAATTTAAATACCACAAGCATCTTCCCTTTTCCATCAAGAGGAGCTAGCTTTTTTTTGTCGATGTTGATTTTACGGGTTTTGTGACTTTTTTTCTATTTATTATTATTCCTAATTTTATTTATATTTAATTCCCAAAAGGCTTAAAATGCGGAATCATATTTTAAGCCTTTAATAATTTATTGCATCTTAGTTTTATTTTTTTGTTTTACTTGTTGTTGAGTAGCTTTTCCAACAAACAATAAATCAAATGATTGTCATACACCGCATTCACCAACCATCTCACTTACCTCAAAAATGTGTTAATCTCCTAAAGTTTCAAATATAAAAGAAAGAAAGGTCAAATGATTTAAAAATAAAGCATCCACGCAAGCAACGCAATTGTTTGTTTTCAAATTTTACGAAAACAAAAAGCAAGGAAGTAATATTTTTGAGTAAGCATCAAATTTCATTCATGATCTCGCAAAACAATAAAATTGTGAAAAGCAATTAGCAAAAAAAAAGTTTCAAAAGCTGCTTTTTTAGGCTTTCTTTCTTCATAATGATGGATTTGATTTTGATGATCGTTGAAAGAAAGAAAAATTCAAAAATAGAACTGTCACCATATTTCTTCTTTTTTTGCAAAAAAAAATTGCAGAGCAGATATTCCTGTTATTCTTTTTGCTAGATTTTTTGCAATTAACACGGAACATATATTTCAAGCAGCTTTTAAGCTATTAATTTCTCATTATTTGTTTTGCTTTAAACAAAATAAAAGGATTAAAAAACCGCGTGTGAAGATAATTTATTTTTTTCCTTCATTTAACCCTAAAAAAACTTAAGAAGCGAGCATCAACAACAATCGTGACAACAATGAAATGGAATAATAATAAAAAAATAAGAAGATAACGATGGAAAGAGATTGGTTTGACGTCAGCAAAAAAGAGCCAAATGCAATTGTGCCAGCCAGCTGGCAACAAAAAAAAACATGCCTTGCCCTCTTTGCTGCTGTTGTTGTGATTTAAAAAAAGCTTCCTTTAATTTCTTACTTCCTCCAAGAAAAAAAAATCAAATCTCACTTTCTCTCTCTTTTTTTACCATTTGATTCGATTTTAAAGGGACATAGCTATTTCATGCCTTTTCAAAAATTTCGATACTGGGGCTGATAGGAACAGTCGGGGCGGCGCGTGTTTGAATTACCGTGTCACTTCTGTCTTACACGGTAATTCAAACACGCGCCTTACCAAGTGTAACTTTCAGTGCCCGCAAACGAAATTTCAAAAAAGGCATGAAATAGCTATGTCCCTTTAATGAGACTTATTTTATGGTATTTATTGTGATTAACTTAAAAAGCTGTAGTTTAAGCGCCAAAAATTTTATCTCATCGTTTAGCTGCTGATTTGAGTGAAACTCTCCAACCAGATTAACTATATCTTAAGTAAAATGCTTTTTTTTTTGACTCATTGGCATCTCCATATTTTTAACAAGTACTAAAAAAATACTTTAAAACTTAAAATTACCATTCAAACTTTTTGTTATCAACAATTTTGTAAAAAATAAGAAATTTAGACGTTTCTGATTCTCTTGCTAAACTCTAAAATTTATTTTCGTTCATTCATTTTTTTTTCAAACACAATTTATTTAGTTGATTTATTAATGACTCTTATAAGATGTCAACTTCTTCATTTGTTATTTTTTCAAAAACGTGATTCGCTTAAAATCCTCTAAAGTCAAAGTCTTACTTATTTTTTTGAACTTTTATTATGCGTTCAAAAGTCTTAAGATCTAATTCGTATGACGTTAATATCGCCCTCTCCTCTCATCTTTACGTCCTCCACCTTCCCCCACAAGATTAGATTACGGTAATATGCGTTCAATTAATAACAAATGTTGATGTTATTTTTTTAAAAACCTTTCCATTCTTTTTGTGACATTTAAAAAAAAAGTTAAAAAGTAATCTTTATTTTAAAAGAAAAACTTTATCACTTCATTTACTTTTTTAACCTTTCATTTTTTTAAACAACACCTGTTGTCTGATAATGTGATGTCTTCCTCCTTCATCTTTCTTTCTTCATTTGCGTCAAATAATATAATAAAATAAGTTTGCTTGATTGAGTCACAAACATCAGCCACAAGCACACAACCATCTAATCTCACCCTTTGACATCCCTTTTTTTTCTTCTTTTCATTCGTGGTTTTCCTTCAAGCAAAAGATTTTTTGATTACTAACTTTTTTTAAAATCAAGACACCTTCAGAAGATAAAGCTAAAGTTATTCATCATCTTTTCAAAAAATATAAGATTGACAGCGACGGCAGAAAACGCGTTCATTTATTATTCTAAGAAAAAACGAGCTGCCACGACGATCTTTAAATTATTATTATTCTTTGGCTGTTTTGTTAATTTTCTTTTAATAAAAAATGCATGAAGAAAATTTAAGAAATGTATTAAATTCATTATCACATTTAGCTGATCATGGCGAAATACCTGGTAAGTATAATTGTTTAGTATTTTTGTTGGATAAATTTTAAAAAGTGCTCAAACAACTTTTATTTTAATATATCTGAAAGCACAAATACAATTATTCCATATTTTAGTTCATGCCTTTGGCACATTATTGAGAGCAGCAAAAACAGAAATAATTATCGAACATTTACATCAAAAATGGTTATCAGATTCAAATTTTCCAAGACTTGCTGCACAAATAGTTTATCATTTTCATACCCTTGATAATCATGATGTATCCTCACTTACGTCCGGTTGTTTAGCTCATGCATTAAGAGATTATAAATGTCGATTAGAAATTAGACAAAAATCTCGAAAAATGTATCGAAATTATGTTCATACTTTAGCTGAATTTTTTATGGTTTACAAGTAAGAAGACGCCGAGATTGATTTGAAATTCTTTAAATGAGTCATTTTTATAGACACATTGATTTATGTTTAATGCAAACTTTGGTGGCGCCATTATTTAATTGTTTGTATTCATTATTTGATGAATCATTTGCAGATGAGGAAGATTTAAAATGTGGTGCACAAATTGTTATTGGAATTGGACATTTATTGTCGGAGCAAAGTGTTGCAGAAACAACATCATTAGTTATGAAATGCAGACAACATTTAATTTCAAATTCTATTACAAAATCAGAAGAAACTAATGTTTTACTTTTAGCTGTAAGGTTTTAGAACTTTTCGTATGTCCATTTATTAATTTTAATTCCTTTTTTAAGGTAAGCGATTTATGGGGAGCTGGATGGCAAAAAGCTCGCCTACCTGAAATCCTACAAATTTTTCATTCTGATCGATTCAGTTTTGTCGATCACTTTGCTCGATACAATGCTCCCGCAATACATCGAAGCCGATCTTCAAGTGGGTATGGTAGCCCTGCTCGAATTCATCCCCTTCAAACTGCAACCGGTTCTAAAAGATTAATTGTTGAAAAAATTCGAAGAAATACAACTTCATCCGAAAATAGTTATAACAGAGATGATAATGATGATAATGGAGATGACACTGAAAGCATTGTCTAATGTAATAATGTGTATTTTTTACTTTGTAAAAATGATTATGAGCTTTGTATAAATCTTATTTAATTCTTGCTTTTATAAATCTATAATAAAATATTAAAGAAATGAGAAAACAAATCAATTATACTGAAATGAATATTGTAAACTAGGATGACATGTCTGCTTGCATCAGCAGAAGCTAATAAACGCGTACTAAAAATGGAAGCATAATGTAAATAACAATAAACATTTTATTCAATATTCAGAAAATTTGTAATATCAAAGAACATAAAAAAAAATTGAAGGATGATGATGGATTTATTGCAGCACTTATTGATCTTTTCAGAATAGATTTTCGATGTCATTTTTGAATTGGTGAAGAGTTGGAAGTATGGCAGATGGATGCTGAAAAGTCAAAAAGGTTGGTGAAGTTGGTAGCATACAGATAAAAATAAACAAAATATTTAAGAAAACTTACATGTAAAATACGAGTTTCAGCGCCTTGTTCAATCCATAAACGAATTTTTCCATTTGATTGACGAAAAATTTCAACAGCTTCTGAGTGTGTTTTTGAGCTCAACAGTATATCGTCAACCTAAAAAACAGAAGAGTAAAGTAAAAGAGGTGTTAACTTAAACCTACAGCAACAATTCGATCACCAGGTCGAAGTCTTCCGTCTTTAAAAGCAGGTCCTTCAGGTCTTATATGTGAAATGAAAATTCCAGTATGTCCAGGTATATGTGGTTCATCAATTCCACCAACAATGTTGAAACCAAATCCTAAAAGTAAACAATAGTAAAAAAAAATCAATCATAATAATAAAGCACATACCTAATTTTGGATCTTTCCGTAAGCCAATTCCAATAAAATGTTTAGTTCGATCATCTTTTACGTTGAGATAAGGTTTCAATGGATTATTATTATTCGAAGAAAATGATATTTGGATCCAATAACATAATATTAAAAAACACAAGATTATTAGAAAAAGATGAATTCGAGGCATATTGTAAGTGCAAATGAAAAGATCGAAGTATGAAAAAAAATTACTATGATCAAACCATTTTTTGCGTAAAGATTGGGTGATAAATTTAGCCTAGAACCTTTAAAATATTCCTTTCAAGCACTTTTTCACACATTCGTATTTATTTTTCCGTGGTGCCTACTTAAATCATAAACAAAATGCAATTGCATTAGCTTCTAATAAACGATGAAAACAACACTATTTTATCCATCAAACACAAATATTTTGTGAATTCCAGATATAATTTTTATCAAAAATGGCGTAAACAAGTATTAACTTTTAACACAATTATTTTTTTACTACGTGGTGAAGCTTATTATAATCGGATGTATCTTTGTTTATGCAAAAGGTGCTTCTGAAATTATGCTTTCTCGATGTAAATGGATTCTTGGACCAGATAATACTCTTTTACCATTTAATATTGCTATTGCTAATAGAAAACAAATTATAAAAAATGTTTTCGAACCTATGGCTTCTCGTGGTCTTCGTATTATATGCATCGCTTACAAGGATTATGTACCTAACAAGACTGATCACAAAAATAATGTAAGTGTTGCATTTTTTCTTATTCTTCATTTTTACACAAAAATATTTAAGAAATAAGAAAACACATAATTTAAAGAGAGACAAATAATGAAAGCTAGAGTGACATGTCTTCTTATTGTAAATACATAAAAAAGCTATTAATCTCATACTAAAAATGAAGTATGATGTAAATAACAATAAACCATTTATTCAATATTCAGAAAATTCGTAAAAACAAAGAACATAAAAAAATTTGATGAATGATTTATTGAAGCAGCTATTGAAGATGAATTTGTTGCAGCATTTATTGATCATTTCAAAATACATTTTTGAAGTCATTTTTGAATTGGCGAAGTTGGAAGTATATTTGATGGATTCTGAAAAGTCAAAAGGGTTCGTTAAGTTTAGTAGTAAACAGATAAAGAAGATATATGTAAGATAACTTACATGCAAAATACGAGTTTCAGCGTCTTGTTCAATCAATAAATGAACTTTTCCTTGTGCTTGACGAAAAACTTCAACAGCTTCTGCGTGTGTTTTTGACCTCAATAATATATCGTCAACCTAAAAAACAGAAGAGCTATGAAAAAAAAATGCTTTAAAATATTGAACAAACCGCAACAATTCGATCACCAGGTCGAAGTCTTCCGTCTTTAAAAGCAGGTCCTTCAGGTCTTACATGTGAAATGAAAATTCCAGTATGTCCAGGTATATGTGGTTCATCAATTCCACCAACAATGTTGAAACCAAATCCTAAAAGTAAACAATAGTAAAAAAAATCAAGCATATTAATAAAACACATACCTAATTTTGGATCTTTCTGTAATTGAATTGCAATTAAATGTTGAGTTGGATCAAGCTGTGTTTTTGTTGGAGCATTCGAAGGAGATGACGCCATTTGAAGCCAATAATAACATCTTTAAAAAATGGATTGTTAGAGAAAAAAAAGGAACGAATTTGAAGAAAAGTATTCCATGATTGTTAAAACAATGTTCGCGATAAGACAAAATCTCGATAGCGATGGTTGATTTTTTTGAAAGTTTGTTTCCCAAAACAAATTTTCAATAAAAGTTTCAAAAAGTTATTTAAAAAAACTTACATAATTTGAAAAGATATTTGTCATAGACTTATTGCAGCCATACTTAAAGAAATGGCTAATTTGAAGAAAGCATGTCATAGATGGTTATGTTAATTTGTAATCATTAATGATTTTTTTTACTTTAAAGGGACATAGCTATTTCATGCCTTTTCAAAAATTTCGATACTGGGGCTGATAGGAACAGTTGGGGCGGCGCGTGTTTGAATTACCGTGTCACTTCTGTCTTACACGGTAATTCAAACACGCGCCTTACCAAGTGTAACTTGCAGTGCCCGCAAACGAAATTTCAAAAAAGGCATGAAATAGCTATGTCCCTTTAAAGGGTGTTTGAATGTTGGCTCATTTTTTTTCAATGTTAAAATAGGTTTTTTCTATAATAGTTTAATTTTTTTTATATTAAAGAATATCTAAGCAATCATGATACATTATTTCTTTTTCTTGAGGACACACCAGCTACAGTTTTGCCATCATTTCTCTTTAATTCGAATAATCTTTGGCCTTTTTTTGTCCTTTCTATTAGGTTCAACTGTCTGTCTTCCCAAATGGTGTGGCGATCGATACCTTGTCAAATTAGAACCAAAAAGTGTACACCACGTGTTTTCTTATTGTTTTTTTTATACTTTCAAACGATCAAAGACTGATCTCACATTTCTGCGAGAAAAAAACAACATGTAAATAATTACAAATTTTTGTTTTTTTATTCGAGAATCTTTCGAAACTTTTTTAAACTCTTGTTTATTTTTTTGGTTCAAAATACGTAAGGAATTTGTTGTTTGCGCCTTTAGCTCGTGATTTATGGCTTGCTTTTTTTGACATACAAAAATATCCTATTTTGAAAAATCTCTGATTTGGAGATAGTTTGTGATTTAAGAAAAAGCACAACAACAACACGCAAATAACAAGTTAATTCGTTGTCGAGATAAGAAAAATGTCTGCGAAAATAAATCCTGATTTTTTTTATTTTCTTAAAATGCTGACGAGAAATTGAAACCATAAAATATAATTCCATGTGCTTTGAGATTGTCTCTAATTATGAAAGTTTGAATTTTATTTTATTTATTTTTTACACATTAAAACTTGGAACTTTCCCTTTTTTTCATTACAAAAACAGTCCAAATTCGATGGAGATGAAAACAAAAAAAATAAAAATGAGGTGAGAATAGCGTCACTTTTTATTTTATTTCTTCTTCCGTTTTTTGAACCTTTTTTTGTTTCTAACTAATGAAATTGAAAAAAAAAGTTTTTTTATTTTAAAATTAATGAATTAAAAAACGAAAACAAAACTTTTTTAGAAATTGTAAAAACTTCAAAATCCAATAATTTTTTTTAGAATAAAATTATTATTTTTCATTGCATTTTTTTTGGTGTCCTTGAGGAGATGGAAGAACCACTTACTCATACACCTGTTTTTAATTAAATTTATTTTTCATTTCTTTTTTTTGCAGAAAAAAATTGAAGACACAATAAAAAGCCAATTTTTACTTTCAACTAAAAAGCATGAAACTTTGGACGAAATCAACCATGCAACCAACAACAAAGTCCATTAAATGCATTCTTTGTTTTATTTCCTGTTTTTTCTTTCTTTCTTTTTGTTTGAGTAATTTTAAAATAAACACTCATTTTTATATTATTGGATCCGCTTTTTAAAAGACATGTTAAAGGTTGCTTCTTTCTTATCAAAAATAGATAGGACACAAAGAAAAGCATTCAATTATAGTCAAAAATTTTCATGGAACAACGAAGGAATAATTTTAAGAGGCTTCAAAGAAAGAAAAAATGGAGAAAGAAAGCACAAAAGAAGTATTGTTCCAATGTGAATGTGAAACGTTATATGTATCAGCATTTTCCCCTTTCTCATTTTTTTTGTGATCAAATTGTCTTCAACATATTGACGACAGTTTTTTTTTGTTATTCAATTTTCATTTTTGTCTTTTTTGTTAAAGAAAAAAAAATGAGAGAAGTTCGTTCTTCCATGACGGTGATCATTTCACGCTTTTTTTTATTCTTCTTCTTTTTTCATTTTTCATCAGTTGTTTGGTTGCGCAAAAGACTAAAATTAAAAGATTTGCGTCAATGCAGAAACGAGTCTTTCAGTCGCGTGGCGCAGCTCCTAGCACATTCAAACTTCCCGCCTCTCAAACTCTTGCTCGTGCTCTTGCTTCCTGAATCTCAAACAGAATGCTCCACTCAATCAAAGAAATGAAGTCAGCCAAATGGCAGCCTAAATTCTCTCTTCGTAGCTTTTGTTTGTTAGCTTTTCCTTAGTTAGTTGTGTTGTCATGTGTTCATCTGTGCTGGTTGTGTTTATCTCCAGAATAAATATGTTTGTGATATGTTCTTGTGTTTATTTGGATGATCCCAGCTGCAGAAGATACAACCAACTCCCAAAGAACTCTTCTTCCTAAACCTCGACGAAACCAATATCTGTCACCGCGTGACATGGAGGGCCCACCCAACTGTTCCTGTCTTGGTAATATTGCTGCAATCAATGGATATCAAAGGAATGGCTGAACTATTTTATGATACTGGTGTACTCTTGGTTATGGACGAATCTTGCTCTTTGGTGCTCATCTCAATCGTGGGAAACTTGGATTGATCTGAAGTCAAACAACCTGTGGAATATGAAGTGCTCATGGAGAAGCCGATGATAAACGTGATGAAACTGCTTGGATTAGAAGAAAATGAAGCTGAAAGACTTGGTAAAGAACTTATGATTTTGTTAAACTTATGTATGTAAAACAATGCTGTTTATGTAAAGAAAACTCTGTGGATGTTATGCTCTATGAATATGATGTCTGGATTGTTCTTGGTCCTATGATGATGAAATGTAATCTCGTCGAAAAGTTGCCCTGGTTACAAGATCCAGACACGTATGAAAAACTTGCTCTCTGGGTTATTATTATAATACCTGGCACTGGTTTATCCAGCACACTGGTTCCAACTTATCCAGCTGAAAGACACATATGAACCAGATTGGTTGAAATGTGCGTATGACGTGATGAATGGATTTATCTTGTTCTTTTTTCTCTATTGGTATGATCTTATTGTTATGTTCTGGTGATAATCTCTCTTGGATGGAGGTCGAGACAAGACGAGCAACAATGGATGCGATGTGAAAGCTCCTAGCAACTCCTGCTGAAGATGATTATCTAATATGGTTCTATGATGGTTTTGATCGATGGCTTACTTATGGAATGAACTTGATTCTTATGCTGATCGAACGATAACTATAGTGCTTCTCAAATAACTTGTATATCTCGTTATGCCTGTGCCTTATGGCTATGTTACGCTAACGATCGCTGTGATGATGTTTATGTTCCTATGTTCATGATGACACGGTGTTTCAAATCGGCTTGGATGCAGACTCGTCGAGCACTTTGGCAAACTTGCTGTGATATCCTCTCATGAAAAGCTGATACCTGCTGATGTGAAAAAGATGCTATGATCCAGAAAATATTGTAAAGACGCTGTTGATCTATGATCCAGAAATTGTTTATGAAAGTGATGCTTTGTTATGCTCATGGTAAAGAAATGTGGTAGATGCTTATTCTATGGTCTTTTCTCTGTTTTTGCTCGTATGTTGTTACAAATGTGAGGACACATTCTTGGACGGGGACGGGGCGAGTCGCGTGGCGCAGCTCCTAGCACATTCAAACTTCCCGCCTCTCAAACTCTTGCTCGTGCTCTTGCTTCCTGAATCTCAAACAGAATGCTCCACTCAATCAAAGAAATGAAGTCAGCCAAATGGCAGCCTAAATTCTCTCTTCGTAGCTTTTGTTTGTTAGCTTTTCCTTAGTTAGTTGTGTTGTCATGTGTTCATCTGTGCTGGTTGTGTTTATCTCCAGAATAAATATGTTTGTGATATGTTCTTGTGTTTATTTGGATGATCCCAGCTGCAGAAGATACAACCAACTCCCAAAGAACTCTTCTTCCTAAACCTCGACGAAACCAATATCTGTCACCGCGTGACATTTCGTTCTCAAAAGGAGAGAGTTAAGTGAAAAAGACAGAAGAAGAAAAAAATCAGTCATCAACAGCCTTCAAATTTAAAAAAAATTATATAATTTTGATCTAAAAAAATGTGAAGTAACAGAAAAAAATTTCATTTATTATTTGATTTGAGATTGATTCATTATTTCTTCATCAAACGTAGTATGTGCGGTTGGTTGAAGAAAAAAAAGAAGTCCGTTTCCGTTTGAATTGGCTTATAAAATGATTCCTCACTCAAAAAAAAAAACACCCGTGGATGGCTAAAAAAGTGTACGTCAATGGGTTTTTGGGCGGACAATAATGTACTCTCGTGTCCAAAGGCATTTTATACGAAAATGTACATAAAAAGCCCATCTGTGTCTTAAAATGATATGGCGAAGTCAAAAAAAGTGTACAAAAAACTTTTTAAATTGGTACTATGATGTCTTAAAAAATATACCGAAATGTATTTTTTGGTTGTCTGTTGCCTTTTTTTATACCTAATCGGGGATAAAATTATGAACAGTATCTTTTTTCGCTTTTCACTTTTCAGTATTCTGCTTTTCATTGCTCGTTTTTCTTGCCTCTTTACTAAACCCCTACCTTCTAATTACAACAGTATATGCAATTTCACGATTTATTAAACAAAAAACAATCAAAACAAACAAAAAACAAATCCTCGGATTACAAATAACAAAGCCCTGGATAGCAAAGAACAAATAAAATAATAACAAACTACATTGACAGAGATTTATGCCTCGGTGGAATAGTTTGAGATAGTTGATTGAGTTGTTGATTTGCTGAGAACCATCGAATCCTAGGATACTGAGATACTTCGTCTTTCGATTTCTAAAAACAACTAGATTATTTAAAAAGTTACAAAGGAGATTAAACTTACCTCTATGTTGGAACAAGATATCAAAGTAAAGATTTGCCCTGGTGCCTTTCATACCTTGTACATCAAGTCCTGCAAGATGCTCCAAAACCACATGGAAGTCTTCAAGTTCTTTAGCATATGAGACGTCGAAGATGTGATGGATTTCCACAATGGACTGCAGCGCATCAGCAAAATCTCCGGGTACCTAAAAGCTATTGTTAAATATGATATCAAATGAAATTACTTACTTTTAAACACTCGTTGTCGATGCATACGAAGAAATTGTATCCCTGGTTTGCAGGAAAAGGTAAGATCATTGCAGCTTTTTGGCCAATTGTTTTTCTATGGTCAGCCATGGAACGAACACTTGTAAAGTCCTGAAAGTGTTTAAGAAGAAAAGTTATGGTGAAAAACGTTGATTTTTACCTTTTCATCAACAATCAATCGATCGTATTTGCAGTTTTTGCTTCGATAACAATAAAGAGGAACAAGTTTAACCAGTATTTTGCATACTTGCATCATATCACTTTCAAGGCCTTGGTGAACATCATCCAAAAAGATTCCTTTGACTTTGCCCAGGGCGACGATAGCTGCAGCATAACGTTGTAAAGCTAAACGAACGTTGAAAACTGGTTGATGTTTGATATTTTCCATGGTGAACTTGTAGTCACGTCGAAGCTATAACAATTGAAAAGAGTATAAAAAGTGAATACAAAAATATACCAACGTTGCATTTCTAAGAAAACAAGGAAACTTCTTGAGCATGGTTTTAATTCGGCGATGCTTTCGAGATAGATCTTCATCCATTTCTTTTAACCATTTGAGTCGGAATTGGCTGTAAAAAAGAGATAAATAAGTCATTGCAAAAAAGAAATGCTTCATAAGTACTCATATTTCCTTCCTGACACTCCCCGCGAATATACAAGGTTCCTTTTTTCCTATCAAAATTTTAGAATTTCACTTACCTTGAGTTTGCTACAAGTTGATCGATTGCCTCTGGCATATCCGCCTCAAATAATGCAGCAGCTGCTTCATCAAGATCAAATGTTGTTGAATGAGTAAACGATAGCTTCATCTTCTTCATCCTTGGTGATTCTTCATTTTTAACAGCTTTTTGCGCCTTTCTTTTGTTCACAGCCATGACAACAGAGTTTTTTGATCCCGGGATAAGTAAAGTTGAAAACCATTCATTTCCAGTCATTTGAAGGAACACAGCTACCACAGGTTCAAGAGCATTGGATGGAATTTCACATCTAAAAATGTATTATGTATGGGAAGTTTGTGAAACACTTACTCTTTATAAGCCTCGGCAATCAGATCAATAACAGCTTTCTTTGCATAACTTCTGGCAATTGGAAGAATAATTACATTGAACGAAGCCAAGGATTCCTCCCGCAGTAAAACAAGAGAAGCAATGGTGATTGGTGTCGATAAGAATTGGTTTAAGTGAACCTAAAAACAAAAAGAATAGTTGATCTTTTATAAAGAAATACTTACTTTTTTAACCATTATAGTTTCAGTTGGAAGCATTTCCTTGAACATCGCATCCATAAAGCCTCGGTTTGAGGAATACAAGCTCACCAGGTAAAGGTTCAAAGGCATTACAGCTCCTCTTTGAAATTGGTTTGGTAACATTATCCTTGGAATCAAAAGTGGTTCAATTGGAGAGATTTCTGATGTAGTCGAAGCATGAAAAGAAGGTTGATAAGGTGAGCCGGTAATCCTTGGAGTATCATTTTCTTCTTCCCTGGTTTCATCTTCAAGCTTCTCCTAAAAACATAGTAAAAAATGTATGGAGCCTAAGTAAAAACCATGCCTTCAGAAAGTTGTTGAGATCATCGGAAGGTACATCAGTGATACTAACAATAACTTTTGCTGTTGATGAAGAAAAAGATGTTTCTAATCCAGGGAGAGCGACTTCAACCGAGGTATCTGAAATTAGAAATTAATGAAGTTGTAAAGATAAAGATAAAAAAATCACCGATTGTTGAGTAATATGTTTGCCCAGGGATCAAATCAGCCATGGTGTCCATAATCCATATCATCGGTTTATCATACAAATCCTTGGTTTTCCATTTGATTTCAGCTTTGAAACCATTACGTAAAGCATACGCATTTGCAATAAACATATGCAAGTCCTCGGCTGTTGCCTTATCGAAACGATAAGTAAAGAATTGAGATCCTTTCGAATCAGGAGCAGTGTCAGTAACAATGATGTTCGATTCGTTACTCATAAGAGGCACTAAAAAAAATTGTATCAGTTGATGAATAAAGAAAATTCGTGGAAAAAAAGAAGGAAGAGAAACGAAGGAGAAGCAAAAACTTGAAAAACTGAAAAATCAAAGACTTGCAAAAGCTTGCTGCATGCGAGCGCGATACTGTAGTTTTCGCGCTAAGATGCGCGACTGCATGTGAAAGCTTTCATTTGCTTAAAATTTTTTCCACTCTCTTGATTGATCATTGTTATTTTATTCAATTCCCTTTGTTTTTTTTTTATTGAAATAGATTAACTAACTAACATACTCTAACCAACATACATATTATTGGCATCCATTTATCGTGAATTTATTGCGTTGTTCTAAGTATATGTTTTTGTAAGAAATAATGTTTCCATTCTTCTTTTTAGCTATGATTGTTAATTCTAAGCTTGCAAGTGCGCTTGGAAGTGCTGCAACTGATCGTCTGGCATGTGCTTGTAGCCAAGAAGACCATCAGCAAAAATATTTTCCATGTCATGGTTCAATGACTCCTGGGCTACCTATGGAAATAAATAAAAATGGCATTCAACCTATGGAAAGAAATGAAGGAAGCGAAAAAGAAAATATGAAAACAACGGCAAGAATGGAACTCCATGGCACACCATATGAGGTAAGTTTTGTTAATTACACTTTTAATGTTGAGCTATTTCGAATTTTATTAGTTTCTAAGATTTTCATTGCAAAAATTATACTTTTGTACCGATTTCGAAGGTGTAACAGCAGTCATTAATGAAACCATATGGGAAAAAGTAAAATGAGGATTTTACAACCTCAGAAAGATCATTTTCCTCGGAAAAAAGTAACTGTTATTTGCTTATTTACTTTTATGTTATTATTTTACAGCTTTTGCTACTACCATAAGATTACATAACTTTTTCAATATTATGCTCTTTACTTAATAACAGTGAGAGAAGTGAAGCATTATCTTTTTTTACAGAGATAACCCTTTTTGTTAAATTGTATCAATCTGTACTTTTATAATATTTGTTATTTTTTTTACATAAACATTTTTAGGTTATAAACTTCCAAGATACTCAAGAAAATAACCAAGGCTCGGATGATGATAACCAAGGAAAACTTCCACCAATTACTATTCAAGGAATATGTCTCTGCTCTCAAATGTTACCAAGGCCAACCATGATAGAATTAATCAATGATGACGCTTTGATTACTCTTGAAGACAACACTAAACTTCTTGTTGAATTTGATTCGTTCAATGGATATATGGGAACGGTGAAGGCATCCAGTAATCTTACTATAATGGGGCGAACACCAAGGCAAGAAGAATACAGTGAAATGGAATCCTGGGATGATTTTCTCTCGCATGTAAAGAATATGACTTTCCTTGGGCTCTTCGATTGAACCTTCTTGTTCCGCCTTCTCTCTTCTCGTTATATCATTTTATCCAAGGCAAGAATTTTGATAGAAGAACACACTGAAGAACACATTCGTGAAATTATACGTCTTCTTCCAAGGAATCTCGAAAGCTTAACGTAAGTAAAAACAGATGAAAATAATACTAAATTAACCTTTTTTAGATTGGATGCAACAAAATGGTTTGGTACTGAAGGCTGTGAAATTGCTGATGATATTTGTTTCCGCTATTCAGATGCACAAAATCCACCCATCGCAACGTTATTCCTCATTATGAATTCGTTTCCAAGGCTCGATGTGTTCAAACCAATGCTTGATGTAATTGTTATAAACCATAATGATTAAATTTACAAGAATTCGTTACAGGGTCTTTTGAAATGTGTGAACTCCGAGGCAACAATTCTGTTCATCGATATACTTACCAATGAAGATGTTGTAGCAACGCTCATACCGATGAATTCCATTACGCGTATACATATCAAAGAAACACCGAGGAATATAAAATGTTCGTTGCAAAAAGTTATTATGGTCGTGTTATCAACCTTGGATTGCCTCACAACTCACAGGAAAGCAGCAAAGATGGAGCTCAAATTATCAAAGTCGAAAAGAGAGATACCTAGGCAATTATTTATTTTTTGTCTAGGCTTTTGTTTGTATTTATTTATCCAAGGAATTATTGTAAATAAACTTTTTTTGAAATGCTTTTGTTTTGACTTATTGAAATTCATTCTATTAGAAAAAATGTGAATAATATATTCGCGGAGGCAGTCAAAAATTATTTTTTTTGAAGTACAAAAATTTTTTGACCATTTTTCTTTTATACCAAAAAAAAATACATTTTTGGCCTCGATTTAGCCATTGCCGTCCAAAAAACTGAACCAAATTTTTTGTCTGTTAAAAATTTACTTTTGGTATACAAAATAGTACATCGACGGGTTATTTTGGACACCAAAGTCAATGTACCTCTTTTGCCGAAGCCAAATGGGACAATTTTTTTTTGAGTGCTCGGCTTTTTTTTTAAACTATAAAAGGCTTTGAAAAAGTTTCATTTAAAACCATTGACTAAAGACAAAAGTCTTCCAACCTTTAAGAGAGGGTCTACCAGATTTTTTAAAACGGGCGGTCCATTGTTTTTTAAACTCACTATTGTATAGTTACCAAACGATTATTTAGGCCATAAAAATATGCTAGTTTTCAATCTTTTGTTAAGAAACTATACTAGATATGGGATTATGAGCTATCGAAGTTTGAGGCATGTCTAACCTTTAAAAATTCGGCTAAATTCATCCATGAAGCATAATAATTTGGTTTTTATCCCATATTAGGTAATCGATTGCGGGCTTTCTAATGGTGTATACCATATATTTTGATGTTCTATAAAAATGAGGAGAAATTTGCATATTTAAACTTCAAAATGATGCCACTTTTTTTTCACCGCACCCACAGACTCTGAGAAAAATACCATATATGTTGTGCCCACATATTCGAATGTGTCTGGCTCCTGATACGAATGTATGTGAATGTCAGTGACTCGCTCAATCGTCTCTCGCTTTTGGATCTTTGTAGTTTTGTCTTGCATTCATTCACAGTTGTCTTGTAAGCTTTGTTGTTTTGTGCTTTTATTAGTTTGTCAATAAACTACTATTTAATATTGTTGTGTCTCCTGAACCTGTGCACAACAAATTGGTGGAGATATATTGAATTGTCCCCAAAGCTGCTCAACTTTTCCAGGTTTTTGATTCAAAACCTGCTGCTTCCTCTGCCGCTGCTGCTGCTATCATTTAATTTATTCCTGCATAACAAATTGGTGGAGAGATTGAATTGTCCTCGTCCTCAAAGCCTCAAACTGCTTCTGCTTCAACTACTGCTGCTTGCTCCTGCTGTGAATCAACCGTCGCTGCTTGTACTGCTCGTGCAACTCTTAATCGTCTTCAGCTTGCTGGTTATTGTTTTGTTCTTCAATTTCTTGATCAACTGCTATAACACTCGACGATGTCGCTTCCTGCAACTCCGAAACTGCCTCAACTTCTGCTTCTTGCTCTTGATTTTGTTCAATCCTCGCTGGCTGCTCTTGTTATGGCTCACATTCGTCAAATGCTCATGCTCTCAAAGTCGCAAAGAGTTTATGCTTTCAGCTCAAAAAGCACTCTTCGTATTGCTGCTCTATCTTGTGGAAAAGCTAATGGAAGTATCCTGCTTGCTGTTTTTATGCCTTTTTGTTCAAAAAGCACTCCTGAAGTTATTCAAAAGGAGGGAAGGGTGATGTCCACCATGTCGTTCTGTTCGTCAATCGGCACTTCTTTAGTTCAACATATGCACTATGCTCCTATTCGTCGTCTGCAACTTCTTCAAGTCAAGGTTATTGGTCAAGCTTCCTCATCAATCGCCGATGGAAATTCAAGCTCGTCAACTCAAGAAGAAGGAAGAATGATGGTCGTCGCCTTGATGAAATGCTGTCTATCATCAACCGTCAGCTTTCCATGGTCATGCTCACAACTTGTTCTATGTTCTTCTTCAGCAAACGTCTTCTACGTTTTTGGTAAACTCTCATCATCACTCGCCGATGAAAAACCATGTTGCTCGTCACCTGCTTGCTATGGAAACACTGCTGCCTGTTTGATGATGTCGTACAATCATCCGTTGTTGGTTATCGTCGCAAACCATCCGCCGCCCGCTTGCTCTAATCATCCGTTGTTGGTTATCGTCGCAAACCATCCGCCGTCTGCTTGTTCTTTTCTTTTTGGGGAAAATGGATGCTGTATGTTCCTCTTTGTTCCTGCTGCATGGTTCAAAGGTACCGCTGCTACTGTATTCACTCGTCATATTGCTTTTGATGTGATTAGTTCTCCTGCTCGTGCTGCTGTCAAAGAAAGAAAGCTGATTGTAATATTGCTGCTGCTCGCTATGCTCTGTTTGCCTGCTGGATACTATGGTCAAGCAAATGCTCATGTCAACGTCTTTAGCTGCGTAAAGAAAAACAATGCTCGTGCTCAACCTTCGAAAAAGGCCAAGAAGAATGTCAAATGGTCAAACGTCGTTCATATCGATGATGAAGCAACCGCCAATGATTCCTCGTCATCAAGCCAAGCTGCATGTACCATGCCCTGTACCATGCCCGAAGACATGTCAATCGATGATTACCAAACGACGACTAATGAAGCTATGGAAATCTTCGAAGATGCTGTAGAATGGATGGATCCAATGATCGTGAAACTCTCTGCTGCCGAACAACGCAAATTTCTCGAACTGGTCCAGAAACTCTTGGTCAAGTCAACCGCCGTCAAAGCCAACTTGTTAATCCTGGAAGTCTTATATAAGTGGGAAGGGATGTTGTGCCCACATATTCGAATGTGTCTGGCTCCTGATACGAATGTATGTGAATGTCAGTGACTCGCTCAATTGTCTCTCGCTTTTGGATCTTTGTAGTTTTGTCTTGCATTCATTCACAGTTGTCTTGTAAGCTTTGTTGTTTTGTGCTTTTATTAGTTTGTCAATAAACTACTATTTAATATTGTTGTGTCTCCTGAACCTGTGCACAACAATATATTCCCAAGAATCTCCTCTATCGAACTGTAAAGAAAATTTTTAATTACAATCGTCTATTTTTGATTACCATAGCAAAACGTGTGCGTGACCACATTTTTAACGGGGAAAATGGTTTTTCAATTTTTTCTTTCTTGAAAACAATTGGAACAAAATGCCAAAATAACAAAGAGAGAAACCGAAAAACACCATTTCCCCACAAAAAATGGCGGTCATGCTCATGTTTTGCTATGGTAATCAAAAATGGACGATTGTAATTAAAAATTTTCTTTACAGTTCGATAGAGGAGATTCTTGGGAATATATGGTATTTTTCTCAGAGTCTGTGGGTGCGGTGAAAAAAAAGTGGCATCATTTTGAAGTTTAAATATGCAAATTTCTCCTCATTTTTATAGAACATCAAAATATATGGTATACACCATTAGAAAGCCCGCAATCGATTACCTAATATGGGATAAAAACCAAATTATTATGCTTCATGGATGAATTTAGCCGAATTTTTAAAGGTTAGACATGCCTCAAACTTCGATAGCTCATAATCCCATATCTAGTATAGTTTCTTAACAAAAGATTGAAAACTAGCATATTTTTATGGCCTAAATAATCGTTTGGTAACTATACAATAATGGGTTTAAAAAACAATGGACCGCCCTCTTATAAAATCTTTAAAAAATCTGGTAGACTCTCTCTTAATCATTATTTGTATGTTTCTTGTATTTTTAAAAAGTTTTTTTTTCTATTAGAGATCGTCGTTTTTTGATAAATTAAAACGCTTCAAAAATCATTGATGAATATTTGTTCATTTTGCCGTTAACTTTCTCCTCCTAAAAAACCATTAAAAAAAGTAGCCTTTGAAAAAACTGTCTCGACTTTTGTCCTTTTTTTTTGAAAAGAAAAAATGGTTGAATTGAATTTCTCAATTATAATGTCTTTTTTTTCAAGCATATAATAATTACTTTCATTGAATTTTCTCTTTTAACCCCGCAGGCATTTTTCTGAGGCAGTGCTACCACCTGCTGAGAAGGGTTGGTTGCTTCATTTTCTAAGAAACATGAAGAAAAAAAATGAGAATAAAGGAGGAGGTTGGCCTTTTTAATTTCTAAATAATATTTCTGGTTTAAACTTGAAGCAACAAAATTTGTTGCTGCTATTACATTTTTTGCATGTTTTTGCAATATTTTTCTTATATTTTTTTGAACTTTGACATATTTGGGAGAAAAAAAGGTTTTATAAAAGGGTTAGCGAGACGAAATCTTTTGTTAGTTAAAATAATTGTTTCTATAGTTTTTTTTGTTGATGCTGTAACCAGTGTTGTTACGCCGCCACCGCCGGCGGCGAAGCGGCGCAGAAATCAGCGCCGCCGCCGCCGGCGGCGGCGACCTTCAGATTCAAATGGCTGCGCTGCCAAAAATATTTAAATTTTTCAAAAAAAAAAATAAAAAACTATGGAAAATCCATAAATTAGACGTTTTAAAAGCTTTATTTTAAAATTTTTGTTACTACTATCGCTTTTAAAATTGCTTTATAATTGCTAAAATATAGTTAAATTTCTGTTAAAAATGACTTTATTAATAAAACTAAAAAAATTTTGGATTTTGGCGGCGTGGCGGCGATATGGCGGCGGCGGCGATGAAATAAAAATATGACAACACAGCCTGTAACATCAGGCTACTAGTGTAACCAATGTTTGCTAGCTGGTTACGATAGCATTGGAAGTAGCAAGCGCTGATTAGACTCCTTATAAAAATCATGTCTATCTTTGCTTAATCTCTTTTCTTCATTGCATCATTTATTTTTGTTTCTACTAATTTGATTCAAATAAACCCGAATCATAAAAAGCACCCAATCTAACCAATAAAAGTACCGCTTTAACACAGACTTTGGACTCCTTATCAATGTTCTCAAATAATTTTTTTTAACAGCACTCCCTTTTGGCCTTTACCTGGTCTTTATTGAAATGCTTATCTCTTTAACACATCATCCATTTTTTTCCACCTTCAATTTTTTTTTATTCCATTGACCAGATTTTTGTGAAAAAAAAGAAAAACTTGTTTATTTTTTTTTTTGTATTCTAAATATTTTTTTAGTTAGAAGGACATGAATCGAAATTTGAAAGAAAATAATATCCACGTGCAGTCGTGGGGTGCTTCGCCCTTCCTTTATTTTTTATTTTTAAAAGATATTTCTTTATAATATTTTTCTTTGCAAAAGAAAAACAACATATAAAAAACTATAAACAAAACAAACTCCAAAATATGTTTTTTTGGTTTCCCTCCCACTTTATTATATGTACATATATCTTTTGTTTTTAAAACGTGTTTCTTTTTTCATTTTTATTTAATTCACGGTGGTGTAAAAGCAGAAAACTCGCCTATTTGCCATCAGAAGGTAATACTTTTCGAATTAGTTATTTCTTCCCATTTTTTATAATTATATATATATTTTTGCCTTTGATAATAATGGAAGTAAAAAAAATGTTTAACAATTTGATTTTTCCATCAAAGTCAATGATTTAACCGATCATCTCTTCCATTTTATTCTTCTTCTCCCTTTTCTTTTTTATGCGCACTCAAAAAAAAATGTGTATTTTTCCATCTCCCCTCTTTTCAAACCCAGAATCAGTACCACCGCTGACGGCAGTTGACAGCGGCCTGTTTCTCGTTTTTCCACCACCATATAAATTCCATAAATTTTTCTGTTTGTTTGAGAACGCTTGCCCTGCCTTTTAAAAATTTGTGTTCATCAGTACATTTTATATGTATACATATACCCGAGAAGAGAGACAAATTTCATTTTTAAACGCGCGAAACATCTTTTTACTTTTTTTACTTTTTCCTTTTTTTTATTACCATTTTTTTAGTTACAGAAAATAATGCCGTCATTATCCATAAAATCAATTGTAAATCTTATCAGTGCTGGCACAAAAAGTGTTGATCGAGCAATACAATCAACTCGAAGAGGCTCGAATAAAATTCGACCTAAAACTAAACTTGGTTTTGCTGAAGTTAAAGTAAAACCCAGTAAAGTTTCCATTCCATTACCAGATGAAATATGGAATAAAATTTGTGATAATTTATCATTTTTCGATCAAATAAAGCTTCGACGTGTAAATAAGCAACTTCATGGAGTTGTTGAAAAGCGTCTCGAATCAAATATTTATTTGGATGCAGTTAAATGCGATGTTGATGATGTCCTACTTGAAGAACAAAGTAAGCAACCGACCTATTTAACTTTATTTTTTGCCATAAAAAATGATCTTTAAAAAAAGTGATCAACGCGAGTATCTTTTTTTTCTTTCAAAAAGCGATTAACTTTTTTTTGTAATCCCTTCTTTTTTATTTTTCATCGATGGAAAATCATAGTTTGAAGTAAATATTTTTATTTTGCTGCGAGGATTGTACAAACTTGTGCATGACCGCCAATGATCTTCTGATGATGAAAAAAAAGTTGAAAATGACTCATGTGATCATCGCTTTTTAATTTGCAAGCGGCGAGAATTATGGGCGTCAACCCTTAGGACATTAGAAAAGGATTTCAAACACATACCTAAATGAGCACAAATAAAGCAACATCAAAAATATAATTATTAATGATCACAAAATGGATATCTTTATTGCAGCAGATTTTTTAAAAGGATAAGCTGCAAAATATTTTGCAAAGATCACTTTTTGAATATTTTTTATCAAAGCGCATATTTTAGTCATCATTTAGATTTTTAAAAACGAGAAAAAAATAATAGCAACGAAAGCATGAAAATTAAAATAGCAGAGACCCAAAAATTTATTGAATGACAAATTTTTCGAATTTACCAACTTTTTACATTTTATTAAATTGAGTCTTTTTCCAGATGATTTCCATAAACATCGCCGAAATAACGTTTTACTTCATATGAGTGAAAGAAATGTGGCTTTAATTGTGGATGATCGATGGACATCTCGAGATGTTTATTGTATCTTTGGTGCCATACAATTCTTCAGTAAATATGCTCGGTGCATAACCATTGATGTTCAAATAGCTGAATTACTCGTTGTTGGATTATCAACAATGAAACTTTCAAGATGGCATGCATTTGAATGTTATGTAAATGCAATGGGTCCAATCATAGGTGAAGAGCTTCATATGAAACTCACAAAATCACCTCCATCTAAATCACCATTATTTATAAATGCAAAAGAAATTTCCATTCGAGCTTTAATTTCTGATTTGTCACATCTTTCTCGAATTCCTGATTATGCGGTGAAAGTTGAATCTTTGTTTGATTCAGAAAAAATTGAAATGTTTCGAATTAATATCGTTGATAATTCTTCTCAATGCCGAAGTGAACTTGGTTCCAATGTTCGTTATGTTAAACGCCCACACAAACATTTAAATGTGTTTAAAAAATGGCTCAATGTTTCTGAATTGCGCGAAAAATATGTGCAACAATACAGTTAAAGCCTTTTTGATATTTCCTTATAAATCAATTAATTTTAATTGATAAAAAAGCTTTAATGTACAGAAAAATATTGGAGAACCATGACTATTTATTATTATTGTATTAGCAAAGTCTAAAACCCAACTTTGCATATGTCAAAACTTTCATCATTTTGCTTCAAGATAATTTGCAATAATACCTCGCCGCCTTTTTTACTATTATTTTTTTCTTCTTCTCATTAGCATCTCACATTCCAATTGTTTATCTCTAGTCGCAGTACTTTGAAAACCTTTAAACGGGTCTTTCATTCAATTTTTTTTTGTATTTTTATTGTAAATTTTAATGTCATTGTTGTTCATTTAATGTTTCTGATTTGTGACGAAGAGGCAAAGTATTTGCTGAATACAATTTTTTGTTAATTTTATTGGTGGAGAAAAAAATGAGAAATAAAAGTATTTTTTTAATAAGTTAAAATTCTCGGGAAAAAGCAAAGAAACAAATGCAGTATCAAAGCATTCCTTAAAAATTGGAGCTTCAAACACAAAACGAATTAAATTTTTTATATTTTAAGTTATTGGGAAAAATCATTAAATGAATAAAGAAAAATATGTCGTAGCTTTTTATAAAATAAGTTTAGTTTAAATCAAACGAATTCTAAAAAAAGCTTTGTAGGTTTTTATTATAATAATTAATTCTGTCAAAGCAGTGGCACCAAAACGCGGTGAAATTTCGTTATTGTAGAAAAAAGACAGCCATTGATTACATTGAATGGTGAATTTTATTGCAATTTAAAATTTAGAATAAATTTTAGTCACAGACAATGGAATCCAACTCACCATCATAGTTTAAGCTGATCGTACATAAACAAAAAAGATTAGTACTTAATTTTTGGTTTTGCTACTGCACTTTGTTGTGATAACTCATGACAGTATCTTTCAATCTTATTTAACAAAAATGTTTTTGGCGTGAATCAAACGTTTAGCAGGCTCATATTTTTGTCGTCCTCAAATTATGAACAAATTTTTTAGGAATCGTGTAAGCAGTTTGGTATATGGGAAAGAAATTAAGGTTTGAATAGTAACAAAACAAAAAAATCAATGCTTTATCAAAACATGACAATAACATTACAGACATACAACAAAATCCAAAACAACACATACATAATCATTTCACATTATCCCTATCGAATACGATGACCACCAATGTCAGGAATATGATTAAATTCTTTTTGATATCGTGAAAATTCTTTAGCCACATTTGTCGTTGATTCCGGATCACCTAATATTGATCGAGCAGGATCCAATTGAGATTTAGAAGCAGGACCAATCACGCGAATTCCTCTAAAAGTATTTCTAAATAACTTTGTTTTAACAAAAAGCTTGACTTCAGCAAAGCTTCAAGCAACAAACCTTATATGAGTATCACGTCCATTTTGATGATTTTGAAGAATACTAATTTGAATAACAAAAGTTCGAATAGGTTTATAAGAATCAGTAGTTTTTTGACGAAGATCCACTCTCTTAAAAAAAGGAGAAGCGATAAGTACACATGAAGAAAATGGAAAAACTAAAGTAAAACTTACAACCCAACCACTTGGTTCATGAAATTGTTCAATTCTTGGATCACCCAAATCCAACACCGATGAACCATGATTGATAACAATTTTAGAAGGAGTATACGATTCATCCATACGAAAATCAAGGAAGAATAATAAAAAGCACACTTCTGTTTTCTTTTGAAATTCAAGAGTAATTCGATGCGGTTGTCCACCATCAGACTGCCAATAATTTTCTATTCTTGGATTTAACAATTGAGAAATTCCATACCCTTCTGAAAGTTAGATATGTTACATAGAGTAATGATTAGAAAAAAAGTGATTCAAACCTGCTTTACATGATGATAAAGACCAGCAAGGTTCGTAAGTTATGTCCCTGTATTCGCCAGTCGGTATCATATTCTGCCAATTCCTTGAAGCTTCATTTAATTTTTCATTTCTCATTATTGGGTCCATCTCTGTAAAAAAAACGTTATAAAAATATATAATAAAAACACACACGAAAATGGTTCAAAAGTGTAAATAAATTCAAAGAAGACTTTGATGTTAAACAACTATGAACGCAACAAACTGGCATAATGTACGCTGACGCCACATATTTAGTATGTTTATGCCTTTTCAACTATGTATGAGAACAGTAAATGATGCTTACATAAACCAAAGGGAGAAAAAGAAAAAATGTTATAGCTTAAATATATTTTATTATTCATTTACAAAGTTAATAATATGATTTACAAAAATGACGGTACGTTGACTATATGGGTTAGTTAATACATAGTTAAGATAGAAAAAAATATTAAACATGAAAAAGATTTTAAATAATAGAATATCCTAATTCACTTGAAACAGTTTCGATGATCTTTTTACCAGAGGAATATTTCAAGAGACCACGAGCATTAAGAACGATACGATGAGAAAGTACATCAAACCATGGAGCTTTGCCGTGACGTTTTCCATGACGAATTTTGATGGCCATATTTAGGAGGCGTTGTATAACATAATTTCCAAATTGATCAAAAAGCATTTGATCAAGACAATCACGACCATTCCTAAAACTTATAAGATTATCTTTAGAGACACAAAGCTTAAAATAAAACTCACCTTGGATTGATGTCTGTTTGAAAAACTTCTTTGATCATTTGGACGAATAAATGATCAGGTGCGAATTCAAAAGCATGCTCGATAACATGAGATGAGTACTTTGATTGTGAAAGATTGACGACATTTCCCAGGAGAGCTTTTTTGATGATACGATCACGATAAATTTGAAGAGAACGATGCTTGATGATGTATTGAACGATGTAATTTGCATATTCATCTTGAGAAAAACGGTAAGCTTTGCGTGAAATTCTATCCATTAGAGAGCGAATAAGGGTTGCTTCAACGCATCTGAAATAATGAAGCAGGTTAGCAAAGATTAAAGGCATAAATTGACTTACTCATCTTTATTAATTCCACTTTCATAGCTCTTGGTGATTTTCTCAAGACAATATTGAATAACACGACATCCAAATTTGTTGCAAATCAATCGTTCCATGTTACAAGGAAGACACATTTCTTCAACAACAAATGAATAATCTTCTGCTGGAACAGTTTCAATGATTTTTTGAAGAACATGATTAGCACTTTGATCGATGCCCATTGCCAAAACATAACCACGAAAAGCAAGCAATAGAGGTTCAAGGATTTTAACAGGAAATACTTCAATAGCTTTTTGAATAACACGACATGAAAATCGATTGAAAGCCATATCAGCAGCTTGTTGAGCAAGGATTTGAACCATTTTTGAACCAAAAGTAAATCCAGCTTCCATGATCATCTTCTAAAAACAGAAATACTGATGCTAAGCAAATAAGTAGGACGCAACAAACCTGAATGACAAAGTTACCAAACATATCCATAGAAAGATTGTAGATTGATTGAGATTCAAAAAGCAAGTTATAAAGTTTACCACGAAGAGCAGAATCTTTTTCAGGGAAGTTGTCTTGAATGAATCTGAAAAATGTATTTGATTAATAAAATTAACAAATAGCACAAAAACTTACTGGCTGCCTTTCTTGTCTCTGACACAAATAAAGAATAAATCGAGTTCAACAATATCTTGAAGAGAAACCGTGAAGTTTCCTTCTTCATCGAACAACCATTCAGGCATTTGACTGCGACCAGATACAGTTAAGCGATTCATTTGAAGCATCAATGAGTTGAAGTCAATATTGGAAATCATTCCACTATGATGAATTGGTTGTAAAGCATGTTGGACGTCCGATGGATAAATGGAGTAGAACTCTTGAGAAGTATTCTAAAACCAAATAAAATGAATAAAAGTAAAAGAATAAGAAGAAAAAGTTTACAAAAGAACCAATAGGAATAGCACCATGTGTGGATTGAACCATCATACTAGTTTCAGGGCAATAATAGATTGCGTTCATAATGAACAGAAGTGAACAGGATACAGAGTTAGTAAACAGCCAACGAGCCGTTAAAAGTTATTAGTTAAATTAAGACAAGCTTATAAAATTCACCAAACAAGAAAAAGTTTGATAATTTGATTGAAATGATAATTCTAAAATTAGTCGAAAGAGTCATTGATCTCTCGAAATAATGCTTTCCCTTTCTATCGCCATTTTACTCGCTCATTTCTTTTTTTCGTGCGGTTTTCGACATGGTTGGCGCGAATTTAAATTACTCAAGTTGAAGAAGCTATTTTTAATTTTTAGAAAATAAATGTTTTCTGCTAGCCATACATTCATTTTAACAAAAAAAAATTTGATCTCAAGTCAGAGTCTTATGTACTGTATGTAATATGGCTAAAAGACAGGAGATTTTAATTAGGCAAAAACATTAGAAAGCTGATGAGAAGTATTGTTTTTCTCTAAGCCTCATAATTGTAAAAACAGTTTATCTTTTATGTAATCAAATTTTGCCCAATAGCGAGACTTGCTAATTCTCAAAAGGTTCATTAAGCATTAGTCAGAAAAAATTATTTTCATATCCTTTTTTCCCATAAAAAGAAATGTTTACATCATTCATTCGCACGTTTTTTTGAGACGGTGAGCGGTCGCTCGCTTCATTGTTCTCTTAAATAACTTTATGCTAATTTGCATGGATGCAAGTTGGTATAAAGTGTACGAATTGAAGATACCTTTCCACCATACAGTAGCGTGTACGGAAAGGGAATAATTAGCTAAACCTAACTAACAAATGACACCACTAACAAGAAGACTGATTGCAATGACATACAACTGCAGATCCATCTCAACCGCTGATCGATTCCAATCGTTTCAAAATGAACTTTCAAAATTGAAAAAATTTGATATTCTTGGTCTTGCTGAAACATGGAAAATTGGTCAAACATGTGAACAACTCTCATCTGGATACTTCATGTACAATAGTGGTAAGTCTGTTTTTGGCTATTCTGGTGTTGCTCTTTTGATTTGTCCTGAACTTAACAAGAAAATAATTGGTGTTAAATACATTTCTGATCGACTGATCCAAATCCTTTTCAAACTTCGTGGAGGTAAGACATTCCGGGTTACCCAAGTCTATGCTCCTCAAAGTGGACGCGGCGAAGAAGAATATGAAATGTTCCTTTCTCAACTTGAAGATGCTCTTTCTGGTCGTGTAACTTATGAATTGATTCTTGGTGATTTTAATGCGTCGACTGGTCTTGGTGAAGCTGGTGAAAACTATATCGGTAAGTTCTCTTTTGACTCTCGAAATGAACATGGTCAACTCTTATACAACTTCTGTGAATCAAATGAGCTGTACCTTATGAACACATACTTCAAAAAAGGACGAAACCGAAGATGGACCTGGCATTCACCAAATGGAAAAACAACAAAAGAAATCGACTACATTCTCACTAAAAAGAAATCAATCGTTCAAGATGTAACAGTGCTTAATAGATTCTCTGGTAGTGATCATCGTATGGTTCGTGCTATGATAAACATTCCAATAAAGAAATATGCTCGTTCTCAACCATGTAACTTTGTCACTCCTGATTATGATAAATCGCTGCTCATCTTCTCTATGAATGAACAACTGAAAACACTTCCAACTGCTACAAATCCTAAAGTTGAACTAGAACAAATCAAATCTGCTCTCATAACAAGTTCAAAAGTAAGCTCTTATCAACCTGTTTTATTTTCTAGACTCTCACAAACAACTCTTGATCTTATGGAACAACGGCGTGAAATGAAACATGGTTTGACTGATGCTCGTCATGCTCTTGTAGAATATTCTGAACTTTGTAAACTGGTCCGTAAATCCGTTAAAAATGATCTCATTAGTCATTATATAAACGTGATGGAACGGGCTATCCAAGACAACCGACTGAAACGTGGTCGCTCTGAAATGATCCAAAGACGGAATCAAATGGTCCAACTGACTCGATCGGATGGTACTGTCACTGAAACTGTTGCTGAACTCATGGATGTCATCGTTCAATTCTATGAAAAACTCTATGTATCTCGAGATGGGAACTATGTTCATGTTCGTGATCCAGAAGTTTCAATTGCGGAAATTACTCCTGATGAACTTATCTCTGCTGCTCGTCGAATGAAGGCTAACACTGCTCCTGGCGCCGACAATATTCCATCAAAAGCTGTCAAAACAACAATTTCAAGTTTTGCTATAAGACTTGCTGATGCTCTAAATGGATTACTACTCGGAAACAATCTGCCTCCTGAACTACTTCATTCGAAAACCATCTTGCTTCCCAAGAAAGGAAATAGAAACAATATTGAAAACTATCGTCCTATTTCACTACTTCCTGTCTTGTATAAGCTGATGACTCGAGTACTTACTCAACGTGTAATGGATGCTGCTGAAACTTCTGGTGCTCTTCCTCCTCAACAAGCTGGATTCCGAAGATGTTACTCAACTATTGATCATATACATACCGCAAATCAACTATTTGAAAAGTGTCGTGAGTTCAATTTGCCTCTTTTTGTTGTTTTTATTGACTTCAAAAAAGCATTTGACTCCATTGAACTTTCTGCTCTATGGAATGCTCTTCAAAAATTTGGTATTGATCCTGGTACAATTGAAATCATCAAAATGATCTATGCTGGTGGTACATCAAGTATAAATATTGGCTCTTCATCTATCAACATCAATGTCCAAAAAGGTGTAAGACAAGGAGATACGCTCTCGCCTATCCTCTTTGCTCTTACCCTTCAAACTGCTCTTGATCTTGTCAACTGGAATGCTGGAATCAACATCAATGGAAAAAAACTAGGATATCTCACTTTTGCTGATGACATCATGCTATGCTCTCATTCATTGGAAGGTCTCCAATTTTTGCTCAACCAAGTCGCTGGAACTTCTGCTACTGTTGGACTCGAAATCAACGTCGATAAAACAAAGTGGATGACTAATGCGAATACTCCTGATGGAACTTTACTTCTTGATGATCTACAAGTTGAATTGGTAAATGAATTTATATATCTCGGTCAACTGATCTATTGGCCTTCAAAACCAAAACGATTCAACAAAGAAATCTCTCGAAGAATATCTGCCGGATGGAGCTCTTTCTACAAAGCGAAGAATTTGCTGATGTCAAGAAGAGTCCCAATGAACTTGAAAAGAAAATATCTTCATCAATGTGTGCTTCCTGCCATATTGTATGGATGTGATACCTGGGCTTTGACCAAATCTGAAGAAGATCGTCTTGCTGTAGCTCAACGAAGAATGGAAAGAAGAATGCTAAACGTGAAATTAATCGATCAACATCCTCGTGAATGGCTTCGTGAAAGAACTGGTCTCAAAGATTTCGTTCATCAAGCAAGAAAAAGAAAATGGAATTATCTTCGTAAACTCCTGCTGCTTCCTGACAATCGATGGAATCGTTTACTGACTGAATGGAAACCTGCTGGCAAGAGACCTCTTGGACGTCCTCCAACTCGCTGGATTGATGACATTATGAAACATACTCAAGAAAAAAATTTCCAACGTCTCAATGTCATTGCTTTGTCTGATTCGTGGTGTCGTTTGTTAGAATCTTTCGTCCTTCGAGACAGATAAAAGATAATAAATAAATAAATAAAAAAAAGAAATGTTTAATAAATTTGCATTTTTCTTCTTACTCATTTGATTGCAAACATTTTCTATCTCTTTCATTTCTCATTTTTTGTGACCGAATTTGAACGTTTGTATAAATTTCGTGTTATTATTTATTGCTGTAATATAATTCAACAATGCCAACAACATCTGCTGCTGATAGTCAAAGTGGAACAGAATCTGAAAAAGAAGAAATAGGTGATGGAACTGAAATAAAAGAAGCTACACCAGGAACAACAATTGCTGCTGAATTTCAACATGAATGTCCAATTTGTGATAATGAAAAAGGAATAAATGATATGGTTCAACTTTTACCTTGCATGCATATGTTCTGTAATGATTGTATGATCCTTCATAAACAATTTGGTGCCAAAGTTTGTCCACAACTTCATTGTTACTCCAACCTTCATCCAAATGAAGAACATCGTTTAAATCTTTGTGAAAATGATTTATGTGCTCATCGATTTGGACTTCCAAGTGATTTATTCAAGCTTACACTTTGTAAGCATGAAATTTGGTAAGTTTTTTTAATCTCTCGCTTTTCTGCTTTCTTTTATTTCACTCTCTCATTTTTTTCAGTGGCAATTGTTTTGAAGAAGCCATTCATAAAGATCCTCCACTATGTCCTATTGCTGATTGTGGTGTCGTTTTAGAAGAAGATGAAAAAGATACATGTGATATGTGCAAAACTCTCACAGAAAATGATAAACTTCTCTCAACTACTTGCTGCAATTCAATCGTATGTCAAAATTGTTTCATTCAAGCCTGGGAAAGAACCGATAAACCACGAACAAGCACGGAAGTACGCTGTCCAAAAGATGAATGCTTTGATAAAAAGAAAGTATCCACAAAGAAAAGTAATGAAACTGGAAAGAAAGGAAGTGGAAAGAAACAAGTGACAACAGCGGTAATTATTTTTAAGATTAGAAAATGTGAATTCATTGGTTTTTTTATTTTAGACTTTAGCAAAGTGTAAAGGTTCACCAGATTGTGCTCGTGTTGCTCTTCGAAACTTTCCATCTGAACAAGAATGTGATCACGATGTTTGTCTTCAATGCCTTGATCGAATGATAGCTGATTGTCAAGTTTCTGGTTAGTATCTCTATCGTTCTAAAATATCTTTTTTTTATCCCAATAACCTTATCGTTCAATTTTTAGATAGTATGCCAATGTGTCCTAATGATCGATGTCATTTACCATATCGCTTTGAATCCGTTGCCGCTTTGAAAGCTCTTCTTCCTGATCGTGCCAAATATTTTGCTGGTCTTGCGCTCGAATTAAATCAAGGTTATGAAGCAATCAAAGATGATTCCGTTACTCCAATGCAAATTTTACCTATTGGTTTCAAAGCAAAAGATAAAATTCTGAAAGTGAAATGCAATGTTTCTGAAGATGAAGAAGGTCCTACAATAGTTACTTATGTCAAGGATGGAAGTTTAGGTGGCTTTATTCGTGAATTACGTCGAGCAATGAAAATTATGGCAACTGATAAAGTAATAATTATAAATTTTTTGGTTAGTTATCAACCAAATTTTCAGGTATATGGATATTTTGTTCGTCGTGATGAAGGTGGTGATGAACAACTCGTTATAAATCAAAGCACATTTCAAAAGCCTATTTCAACTTATAAACTTGATTCAGAAACTTTGATTATCATTGATGTTACTGGAATTGTGATGGCTAAAACTAATGCTAAAACGGGTTAATTCTTTTAATAACAAAATTTAATTTTCTTTTTTGTATTTGAAATAAATGTATCTTTGAATAATTTTTTTGTGTTTGCATTTCAAAGAAATTACTTAGAAGTGAAGTTGCATCATAATTCAAGAATCTTTGCTCTTTTTAGTGAAATTGATTAGCTGATCACCACAATCCTTTCTTCCTTGCTCACTACTCTTTTATTCAACCAAATACTTACTCTTCTGTTCAAAACGCTTCTACGATTTTGTTTTACAATTTTGAAAATAAGAGTCAAAGTAACATAAATTTATTGGAAAGCAAAACAATAAAAACAAAAATTCAACAAAAGTAAAAATAACAAAAAAAACAATTCACTTGGATTTTAAAAATCTTTTTTTGATAACAACCTTTGAGCCAATAACAGAAACAGTAACTCGACGATAAAGAAAGTTCAAAACTTGTGAAACGAAATCATCGGTTTCGATATCATGAAAAGAAGGATACATTTCTAAACTGAAAAGAAAGACTTTTGTTAAATAGGAAAGAATAGAAAAAAGCTTACGTAAAATCATTAAGGCTTGATAAACGTTCAATAAAAATGATAGCTTCCATAACAAAATAACCGAAGCAAATTCTACCATAAAATCGAAATTTTCTTAAATTCGGTGTCAACAATTTTTGCAAAACAGCGAATTCAATGTGGTGAAGTTTCAATTGAAGAGTTTGATTTGAGTGAAGACAAACAGGTAAACGTTGAAAGAATTCATAATCAGTTTTGATATATTCATCATAAATCCAAACATCGATAGTGCCAATAACATCCACTTTTCCTTTGATTTGATCAAGATCATAGCCATCACATCGTTCATTGATATTACAGTAACAAGGAATAACAAATTGTGTTGGTTTATCATCTTGAATTCTAGCATATTCAACATAGTGACATCGTTTTGAGAGGCGACGAGTATACGAGTTGATTGAAGCGAACTTTTTCAAAGTTTGTGGATCACATATTTCGACGAAGCGACGTTGACACACCCATGGTATAGAATAAAAATCAAAAGTTTCTTCTGCAGCAGATTTTTGAGCGTCCATTTCACAAGATTGAATTTTGAAGTAATCAAAGAATAGAAAAATGAAACGAATGATGAAAAAAAGTTTGTAGCAGCAAAAAGAAAAACTGGAAAATTTGACCGAGGCGCAAAAAATCTCTTAGAGGCGACAGTTGAACAAAATTTTATGAAATCTTTTAAAGACCAAATTAGACTTTAAAAATGTAACGATTTTCGATTGTATTTCTTTATTACGATATTTATTAAATTTATGGATCTAAAGCACGAAAGGCTAACAAATTGAGTTCAGATTATTTTTAATTTGCTTATAAATTTGCTTTATCTGAAATTTTTGTGTGTTTATTACATTCACATACAATACCCATCCATGTCTAGGTTTTGAATGGGATTTCTCAAAGTTCAGAAAGTAAAAGTTTATTTTTCGCAAAGGTTTTGGAGAAGCCGGGTATCAGCGAAGAAGTCAACCAAAATCAACCCAAACTGTTTTTGAAGGTGAAAGAAGTAATTCCATTTTTAAATTTTTTAATAACCATTTTTCAAGCAGGCAAACATTTTTTTGAAAGAAAAGTAAATATTTTTGTTTACAAAAACACCGCCACCAAATTATTGATAAGATTATTTTAACTTAAATTTTCTTGAGTAAGATTCAATTTCATGAATTTGTTGGGAGCTGAATTGAACCAAGTGAAGAATGCATTTATTTTCTATTGAAATCTAAGGATTTTTATTTTATTGTTCCTACACTTCATCATTGATAGTTAAACAACACACTAAATTTCTATTAAGATCTGCTTTGAAAAGGATTAAACTTAACACTTTTTTTTCAAATCGATGACTGATAAGACAGACAGGCACATATTTTTTTTCAAGCTTTCCCAAAATGTCCATGCACAATTTTTTATTTTCTTTCATTTTTTACTTTTTTTTTGTTTTCAAGGAAAGGTTCATTTTCAAAACTCAAATAAAAAAAAATGGAAAATCGTTCAATGATTTTTATTGTTTTGCTTTATTTTTGCTTTCTAATTTTTATTGCAAACGGTAAACTTTCTTACTTACTCATTTTTTGCTAATTGATAGTTGTTATATATGTATTTTTTTTAAGGCCAAGGTAACGATAAAGCTTGCCATGATCAATATGGATGCGAAAACTATCAAACATGTTGCTTAGTGGGTGCTAATACATACGGTATCAAAGACATTTTAATTTAATTTAAACTAACGTATGCGCATTTTTTAGGCTGTTGTCCCTATGCATATGGAAATTGTTGTGATGGTAAGCATTTTTTTAAATATGTAAAAAGACATTGTGACTATAGGAAGTCATTAATTAGAAATAACGAAAGGAGAGAGCATTTGTTTTCAATCATTTTTAAGGTACGGCATTATGCTGTCAATCGGGGTTCACATGCGTTTCAAGAAATGAAACTGAAGCCACTGATACTACTAATACCCATACATGCAGACGAAAGGCGATCTGACCACATACATATTTTCTTCTTCATTTAATTTAACGTTATTCAAATTTAATCTTTTTTTGTCGCAACTAAAATAAAATCGATGCTGCATGTAAAAATAAAAAATAACTGTATCTATCGACATACAAAATTACATTTTTCTCAAAGACGTAAATCTAGAAGTTTTATACAGTGCTTCTTTTGCTTAAATAAGTACATACTATAATAATATTTATTATTTATTTTTTTAAAAAGGGCAGTGAATAATGGTAAATTTAAAGATCAAAGTCATGAGCAAAAAGAAAAGAAAAACTAAAAATGATACCTAAAAAAGTAACAAAAAAGACATATGGATAAAATAACCAAAAGGGGCAGGAAAGGAATGGCAAGCAAATTGGCACTCTTATGTGCAGAGTTTTTAATAAAAACATAACTGAGTTTAATAAAAATGGAAAAAGTTTAATAGATAAAATAAAAATTAAAGGACCGGTGACACACGCTTTAACCACACAAAAAAAAATATTTTTGGTTTTGGAAGCTTTCAAATCAAGCTTTGCGTTTGGTTGATAGACAGGCAATGTAATCGCTTATTCTAACAGGATATTCTTGTTCAATACGATATTTCTTCATATTGTAAACCTATAATTTAACAATGAAAATTGGGTGAAGAAGTGGGTTGGTGAAAAACTTACGAGAACATTTGCTCTTTCATTCAACCATAAATATGTGTCACCGCCATTGTGAGCTAGACCAACCGCATCTCGAGGTAAAGCTAAAATACAAAATTTTTGCTTCGGAAATTAAATGAAAAATAATAAAATAATATTTTTGTTTCGATCTTTTTTTGATCTTTTTTTGATTCCTATCAATCATGAAGATTATCGTATTTTCAGCTATAAAAAATCCTTTCACTAATGCTTACCAGGAAAATAATCACGCGTGTGTCCGGTAAAAGTTGCGACATTCCAATAAGGATCATATGTGGAGAAGAAAGATCCATCCGTGAGAATCATATTTCCATCAGACCATTGAAAAGCTAGATGTGGCACAAATGTAATATTTCTATCAAGCTTTTGAGGACTTTTTCGTGCTAACTAAAATATGTCTCAATTTTTGACTATCAAAATTGAATGAAAAAGCTTACATAAAATCGTTGATTTTTCTTGTTCCACCGAAATCTGTAAACTGTGTCACGTTCAATAAGAACGGTAACAGCGCTACGAATATTGGTAAATGCAGCAGAAACTCTTCGAGGTCCCGCAGGAAACATATCAGTTATAAGGTATGCACCTTTTTGTTGTAAACCATCTCGATCACGATAAATTTGGTGAACGAATTCGTTTGAAAATACATAAGTTCGATGATTATGGGCTAAAAATTGAGAACTTTAGAAAACTCTAAAGAAAGAAATAGGGAAAGGTTTAAGATAATTAGGAGATTTTTTATTTTGAGAATGATAGGCTTAAGATAAATATTCCTCAAATTTCCTTTTTATGATAAAATGGGGTTTTGGAAAAAGCTCAAACCTTCTGTAACAGCATCAATTCGAGGTGGACATTGTTGTAGTTCAGCAGAAACTGGAGGACCTTCTGGTTTTGCAGGTCCAACAACACGTTGTCGACGCCAAACGCTATCAACAAGAGAACGGCGTTTTTTGGAAGCTGTAATTTCAATCATTAAAGTTCTAAAGCAGAATTTATTTTCATGTTTCTTACTTGTTTTACGAGAAACTCTATGGCGTTTACGCTGTCGACGTTCAGCAATTTCAGTTCGATTTACTCCACTTGCAATAAGAAGAGCTTCCTTTTCTTTCCAACTAAGTTTAGGAATTTTTCGTGGTAATAAAATTTTTTCACCATCAATTACTGTATAAATGCGATGCTTATCATTAATGGTATTGTTCTAAAAAATGAAAGAAAAATTATTAAAACCAAAGTCTGATATATTTTTTAAAATTTTTTTTATTAATGAATATAACAGCAATCTCAAGCTTCTTTTGGAATATAAAGTAGTGCTAAAAACACTACTACGTGTAGTTGTTGCCTTTATGTAAACTTTCATTTCAGAATGTTTTAAGCACGAAGGTCAACAACAAAATAAGTAAACAACATTTAGTAAAAAAAAAAGGTGTATTTCTCGCTTCATTCTCCAACATTTGAGATTATTTTTAAAAAAAGACTAAGAAAGTTTTAACATTTTTCTAATCATAAATAAGGCATAATTCTTTTCATTTATAAACTAACCATTTTTTTAAGACGATGAGAATATCCATCACTATTCTTCCCATTTTGTTCGTCAAAAGTATAACTTTCAACTGCCGTTATCCATGAAATGATTGCAGTAAAAAGCAACAGCAGAATGCCTGTTGAAAATAAACAGGTCATTCTGCTTTCCAAAAAAGGAAGAAAGAAGTAAAAAAAGAAAGAGAGAGGTTTAAGAAAATATAGTAATAGAAATTACAAGAGAAAAAAAATAGAGAGAAGTTTTAAAAGAAGAAAAAAGGAAGAAAAAGAAAGAAAGAAAAAAGGTAGTTTCGATCGTCAAAGTTGGATCCTGAAAAAAAAACTTTTTTTTAATGTTAATCACCGGAAGGGAAATAGCATAGTCATTATTTGTTCACTCGAAATTTAAATCTTAAGCACGTCCAGAGATGGTGGAAGGATGTTACAACATAAAAAACAAATCAACAAAAAAATGTAAAAGAAATGAAATGAAAAAAGGTGACCAGGAAGCAGCCAAAAAAAATATAAATTATTTGAATCTCGGAGTAGTTAAAAGAAGAAGGCGCAGACAAGCCACTTAACGGCGATGCTTTTTGTCGCACTTTTTTTTCTTCATTTCAAAGTTTTTGCGCTTTCTTTTTGTATGTACAACCTTTTCAACAACAAAAAAGTAGCAAAATTTACTTTTTGATTATCGGCTAAAAAAGAAAGAAGAGTGAGTCAATGGATGGTCTTGATTAAGTGAAGAAGGTAAAGTTCAAAATTCGGGATAAAAAGTTGCTGTTTTTTTTTGACACGGGAAATAAGCAAATTTTTAGATTTAAAAAAATAGTAAAATAACTAAAAATAAATTTAAAAGTTAATAGAAAGTGCAAGAAATTTTATGGAATAATAAGGAAGATATTTATTCCTCGTTAGACTCTATGTCAAAAAATGCATTCGATTCGTAATTTCTGAAACTCATAAACTTTTTCAACTTTTTTTTCAAAGATGACGAAACATTTTGAAAAACAAAAGAACTAGAAACTTTCTTCAACCAAAGAAGCAATGAAAAAAATAATAAACGAATTTTAAACAAGAAGTTTAATGCCTGCTGCTTGCTTTTTAAGGCGATTAGTTACTTTCTTGCGTTTTTGTATGTTATGTTATTAACTTTGGATTGGACACCCTTCGCCGCCAAAATGCGCAATGACAAGATCGAGTTTTTCTCTTCATTATTTAGATAGAGAGAAAGAAGTGCAAGAGAAGGCAACTTTTTTGTTTTGTTTTTCTTACATAAGCTAAAATACACGAATAAACTAACCAAAAAAAAAAGTTTGTTTCATTTTTTTGTTGTATAAATTTTGAGATAGAATATATATATTTGTTAAAGTTTACAGCAATCGTAGATCCAATCTTTTCTTTTTTCAAAATCAAAATCAAAAAGTCAGACATGATCCATAGGAGAAAATTGTGGCGGACGTCGATGAGCTATTTTTTTTTTTTGGTGCCTGGTACCATTTCTACCGGAAGAAGCCAAAAGCCAAAACAAAGTGAAGTAAGCCGGAGATAAAGCAAAGAAAAATAAAATCGCAAACAAAAAATCAAAAACACTATTAAATTTTTCATCTTCTGCTTTTTTTCCTCTGCCGGAGGTCCGCCAAACGCAAAAAAAAAAATATTGGAGTGTCTTACCCTTAATTTGAGATGCCTATGAGACAGTCAAAATTATTTTTTGAAGGCTTAATCAAAAGCAAAGAAAAATAACGTAGAGGAGAAAAAAATGAAGAATATAGTTTTTTTTTCCATCAAAGGTTGGTGATGGGGTTTTTTTTTGTAAACAGGTACAATTTGGCACACTGATGAAAGGAGGAGCACAGAAAAAGCAGCAATAAAAAAAGGTATCATCTCCCATTATTTTATTTTTATTTTTTCGTAAAAAAAAGAGAAGGAATACAATGATTGTAAAGAAGTGCGGTATCGATGATGATGAAGACCCTCTTTTTTCCATTTTTAGTATGCATATACATACATACAATCAAACGACGTGTGCAAAAATAAAAATATCATTCATGGAAATAAGGAAGAAAAAAAATAAGCAAACATATCAAAAAAGTTTAAAAATAACAAATTTTAGGATTCTCAAATAGTTTCTTCATCTCCAATTTGACTATATTGTATTCGGTGAGCCTTGCATTTATTCTAAAACTCATATTTGTATCTTTATGAGAAATTTTGGCAAATAAAAAGAAGGAGGCGAAAAAAAAATGCATCTACCAAATTCCTATCTAATTTTAATCGCATTTTTAAAGTTAAAAAAGCTAAGCCGCTTTTTTGGTTGTCTGTTTTGATAGAAAATTAATTGCTTGAATTAGAGTAAAAGAAAGATGAGACTGAGAACTGATAAGATAGTTAAGAAAAATATTTTACTTGCAAATTTGCAAATTCTAATTTATGCTTAAAGTTGTTAGTATGAGTGTGTTGTATATAAAATCTAAAATATGAATGACTTAAAAAATTAGGTTTATAAAAATATAAAGCATGAGATATCGGATAATGTGTTTTTTCCTATACGAAGAAGCCAAACTTTGTTTTCTCATAAAATACTTTAAAAATTAAATAAGAGACGAGCTAAATGCTTTGTGAATTGGTAAAGGGAACAATAAATATTCAAAACCGAAGACTACCTTAACACTTTATTGGAAACGAAAAATGGATGATTTAAACATTTACAATGTTTAAAAGAAAATCATTGATTTCGATGAATAAGTTGTTGTTGTTGACCTAATCTAACATGTCAAAACTTTTTTTTAAAAACAATGGAAAAATGACAAAAATGGTTTTTCATTTTTAAAAAAGAACAATAAAACAAAAATGATGATTGAAACAATCTCGCGAGAGGAGGTTATTTTATTTCAAATGCGGCTCTTACGGAACCCACGTTTTTCTTTCTCTTATGGAAACTAAAAGAAAGATGAGTGAGTGAGGGTTCTTAGCGATGATGATCAAGTGGTTATAATAAAAAAGAGTTATTAAAAAAAGCTTCTTTGACTTTTGTGAAAATTACAGCATTTAAAACAAAAGAAAGAAATGAAAGTAGTAATCATTGATCGTTTGAAAAATGTATCTCGGAAATTATCTATTTTTTTTAAACAAAAAGTGTTTTTAAAATGGTTAAAACTTTTTTCTATGTTTGTTTGAACATTTCATTTTGAAAAGCTTTTTGTAAGAAACACCTTTTTTCGGGCTCCTTCGTTTGTCTTTTTTTGGACCTCCGACGACAAGGTTGTTGCAATCGTGGCAACCAACGGCCGTGGCTGTCGGCAGGAGCTTCGTCAAAATCAAACAAAATTTATTTTGCTTACTTTTTCGTCGATTAAATAACACTGAAAAATAAACGAAGGAGAAATGCGTGAAAGAAAGTTATCATCCCAAAATTTGCCCTTTCAGTTGCCAATGAAAAAAAAATGCATATTCGATGCTGCTAAAAAAGAAGACAGTTGAAAATGTCAGAAATCAAAGCAGTTTTTTTCTTGCTGTGGGGTAAAAAATTGGAAAAGGTTAATTTTGTGTAATGAAAAAAGAAGAAGCAAAAAAGGGTTGAAGAAGAAGGCCTTCGTTTTGTTGCAAATTTTTTAAAGGTAAAAAAGCCGAAAGAAAAAAGTACGGTGAGTGGAGTCATAAAAGTACAATTAATTAAGTTTCTGAATCACACATTTTTTCTTCTAACCAACTAGGATTTGATTAAAGCGAATAATCAACAACAAAAATTTAAAATTTTTGTATCCAAACTATCCTTCAAGTAAGTAAGCCTTTTGACATTTGCAATTTAAGATTTTTAAGTAGTCAAGCAATTTGATTTTACTCTTAAGAAAAGTTTCAGCAAATATACATACTAATCACTCAACAAAGAAAATTTGATGCAGGAAAACGTGGAAGTCATTTATAAAGTGGCTCGAAAATTAATTGCCCAACTTACTAAAATTCATAAAGTCGTGGCTTATAAAGAATCTTTATAGCAGTATTCTTCTTACCCTCAAAATTACTAGCCTTACTGTAATGGCCCAATGAATATTTTCGTGAGTCGAACATAACTTATGTACAGTCCAAGCTACAAGCTGTAAAATGTGATAGAAAAAACAATGAGTTGTAAAGTAAAAGCAAAAATTTTTAGACAAGGTCATTATGACTGTAAAACAAAATTTAATCAAAAAACGGAATAATTTTAACGTTTTTAGACCACCGCCACCTTCCTTCCATCATCAGTTAAACAGTCTTGATTGAGAGTGGATGAATGAATTGATAAGAAACATAAACATTAAATGTTGCAATTTTATTGCTTTTTAACTTAACAAGTCAAATAGAAAGAAGACCACCATCATCACCATAGGGAATAGAGAGGAGTAGAATCGGCGAGCAAAAAAAAAAGAAGACAACATGATGGGGAAGAAGAGGAGAGAAGAGTTTATTTCAAATAAAAGAAGAACAATCAAACTAGCAAGCCATCATTTTATTTTTGCCAAAATATAAATGTTAAAAAAAGAGTCACAGACACTCGTTTGTTTCTTCTCATTTTCTTACCACTTTGGTTGATTCACTCACTTTTTTTTGATTTTGTTTTTAAAAAAGAAGTGTTTCTTTTTAGTTTTGTTTTTTCGTAGTTAGTAAATTAAACTTTTATAAAAGCTCTAAATAAAATAATAAACACCAATTTCATCCTTCTCGATTCAAACGCATTTTGTCAATGCTATAAAACATAAAACAAACAAACAATAATTCAAGCATTTATTTTTTTTATATCGATCAAAAACAATAAAAATGAAAAGAAATTATCAAAATTTAATCTTCTTCGCTTTCACTTTTTTGTGTACTTTCTTCGCTGATCCAGTAATCAAGTGGTGGAATTAATTGACGATTGCGACGTTTTTGCGTTGGTTCAGAACGTAGTATATCATAAAATGAGTGTCCAAGAATTTGATCATAACTGAGACGAAGATGAGGTTCATATCGAAGAATTGATTCAAGAAGTTCAAAAGCTGTTTGGTCAACAAATCCATCAGAGAGTATCTAAAAATGAAAAGGATTATTCACAATTGAGCAATGTTAAAGAATCATAAGCGTTGTGCTTTTAACCAATATGGAGAAAAAAATCTTACAACTTTCAATCCACGAGCTGTTTTTCTAATTAATCTTGGCCTTTGCTCCACTGCCATTGATTTGAGTTGTTCGGTGGATGGATAACCAAAAATATCAACGAGTAATTTTCCTTGTTCATGGCTGCTTATTCCAGGAAATATTGGTTTACCAATTAATAATTCACCAAGTACACACGCAGCAGCCCATAGATCCACTTTAGGTGAATACCGACGACTTCCAAAAACGAGTTCAGGTGCACGATAATAACGAGTAACTTGATAAGGTGGATATTCTTCTGTTGAAAGTAAGACTTTAGCATTTCCAAAATCTGCCAATTTGAGGATTCCATTTTCATCATCCACTAGTAAATTTGCTGGTTTAACATCACGATGAGCAATTCCTTTAGAGCCAATATAATCGAGAGCAGAAAACAGTTGCCATGAATATAGTTTTGCATCCAAGAGATCAATCTTCTTTTGATGACGATTTTTCAAAATTTTGCTGAGATCAGTTGGAAAGAATTCAAGGACCATACAATTGCAAACCTGAAAAATGATGATAGTTAATTTAGAATTCGTTTAAAATCTTTATAAAAAAATGAAGCTAAAACATGTGCCTCAAAATATTCTAAAAGTCTAAACCAAGTCAAACAAAAACAAAGACTTTGACAAACTTTTATTAGGCTGTAACGTTTGCCGCTATTCCATCTTCTTCGTTATGAAACCCAAACTGTTATAAAAAAAACTAACTTACATCAGCATCAACTTTGACAGAAAAAGCATACAACAGCAAAACGATATGAGGATGTTTTAATTTTGCGAGTAATTCGGTTTCAGCTTTTCCATCATTTGCATCTTCTCTTTCTTCATCAGATATTTTTTGATTATTGTTGTTTGTTGTTGTTATTGTAGCTTTTCGTGCAATTGAATTTCTTGGCCAACATTTTTTGATTGCAACAGGTAAAATTATAGGTGATGTTAAAAGTGCTGAATATACATTACTGAAGACTCCATTGGCGTGTAATCTTTCTCGAGTAAAAGTTATTTCCACATTTCGATGTTTTCCAGGACCATGAATTCGATTAGCACGTAATAAACGAGGACGTGACGACATTTGATTTTTTGATAACAAAATGGATTAGTGTTGAGAGAAAAAATGTTTGAAAACAAAATTTTATTAGAAAAAAAAAATGCAAAATTTTTATACAAAAAATGAGAAGCTTGAAAAAGTTTAAATATTGTAATTTTTGGCGAAAAAAAAAGAAAATTGGAGGATATTATAAAACAACAGTGATGAATTTTTACAAGTCTGATGACCAATTAAACTTCCATTCGAACGCATCCGGTGCCATTACTTTGACAGGAAAATCCAGACTGGCAGCAAGCATTTACTCCTAAAATTCTCACATTTACAAACGATGTTTGTGACATCAACTAACCTTGGCAACAGTTTGCATATGCATAAGGGCAACAACCTTAAATATCAATAAAAAAAACTTAAATCTTTTATGGATATTTCAAAATCATACGTACCGTAATTTCCATCACCAAAATGACAACAAGTTTGATAAACTTCGCATTTATAATTAGCGTCGCAAATATTAACATCTTCGCCTAAAGAAAATTTTAGTTATTTTTTTTAAATTCTGAATTAATTAAGCATTACCATAGGATGTTAAAAATAAAGAAATTAAAAGTATGAAAAATATTAAAAGCTTTGATGACATTATTATGTAATATTTTTAACTGCAAAAAAGCAAAAAAACAACCTCGCGTAAACTTAAAAAACAAAAATATTTGAAAAGCAAAACTGACGTTTTATTTTATGTATGTACGCGACAACATTTTCTTATCACCTTTAATGTATTATTGATTGAAGAAATAATATTTGTTAAGCTTTTTAGCATTTAAAAAAGGTGGTTTTAGTTAGGATGGAATGAATAAACAAAATAGAGGTATAATGTGTTTAGTTAATTATAAAGATGTTAAATTTTTACATTTTGCTTTTATCAATTTTCCTAAATGTAAGAACTCAAAGAAATAAGCGATACAATTCATGATCCTTTGTTTTCTGGTTTTCAATTCCAACATCCACGTTCTTGCTGCCATAATTTTTTATATATATTAAAACTTGCTTTTATTATTAAAAAAATCAACAGCGTTTTTTGAAAGACTTTTTAGTTAAAATATTATAAAATTACTAATAATCGATATCCGTGGAATTGAATGAAATATCTTTAATTCCTAAATCTTCAACGGGCTTTTGAAACATATTTCTTGGAGGAATTTTTTGTTTTTTAAATTTTTTTTCTGCATTTCGATATTTCTCTATTAAATAATGATTATATTTTTTGCATTGACGACAACAAATTTCTGCAAAGGATTTTCGAATACAATATACTTTCATGATGGCGGGGGAATATCTTTGTCGACAATAAATTTCATTGAGATCTTGACATTCTGAAAAATCATATCAGAGGTTATTCGAGCTTAAAACTGTTTTGATCATCTCAAAATTTTTTGAAAATATTCTAAAAGCTATTACGAACCTTGATCGGGGTCATAAAATTCATTCTTTACACACTTTCCTCGTAAACACCACTGAAAAAAAAACTGCCATTATCTTTTCTTTTTTTAGCCTCAACTAACCTTTCCTAATCCACATTCAGTTCCATCCATTAAAGGTAAATAAGATTTTGTTTCACACGGAGCAAATCGATTCTCTAATCTATTTTTGCACCACAGTCTTCGGCATGAATCTGGATTTAAATCTTTATATTGTTTAAGCTTAAAATTAAAAATAATATTTACAGGGTCTAATACTCATTATAAAAGCATACTAGGCATTCACCATAATGTGGAGCAAAAGCAATTTGACATTGTCGACTAGCACCAAACTGTTCACCGGGCCATAGTTTACGAGTTGTTTCCTGAGTGTATGGACTTCGATGTAACAACGCTCTTTTTTTCTCCAGCGTCAAAGGCTTTGCTGTGAGGCACGCGGAATCCAAACTTTCCATAAATCTTTCAATTGATTTTAACGAACATTCACTTAATTTAAACCCATTTTCAAATAATATTCCGTTCGTCGATGTTGAAGCCGATGGCGCCATAAGAAAATTCCAACGAGGTGAACAAGTTTTATCCATTTCACCGTCATGAAATGCTCCCAAGGAATGTCCAAGCTCATGAGATGCGATGGCAGCGGTTGTTAAAGCTCCGATATCTTCTACAACACTAATAGATTCTTCTGGATCACACATCTTCCCAACAAATCCCATTCCTTGAGTTGCTGAAACTCCATTTGAAGAAAGTAAATCGAATTTGGTAAGAAATATAATATGATCATGTCGCGGAAGAACATCTAAATGCAACTTTCTCCAACTTGAAAGAGCTCCAATAACCCGTAATGCATCAAGTGAAAGAGTGAGACTAAAATTTAATAAAGTAAGAAACTTTTAAATTTTGACCACATATTATAAATTTTGTGATTTATGGTAGTTTAGAAAATAGGGTTAAACTTGTATCAAAACGATTACTCTGTTGTATCCGTTGTATTATCATAATCACCAAAAAGTGTATGCTTTAAAGGGCAGTCATCTTCATTTTCAATTACTAACACCCCTGCCAATCTTAAATCCAATTGATGTTTACCAAAAAATAATTGTTGCGAATATATTGCTTTCATTTGATCAAAAATTGCTTCCAAATATGCTTGAACAGCAAAATGAGCATTTTCTCGTGAGCTTTGTTGAATTTGTAAAAATGCTTCAAAAATACTATGATCTCCAGCCATAAGCAAATCCATTTTAAATCCACCTTTATCATTTCTTTCTGCTATTTCTTTTTCCAATTTTGCATCCATTTGTGCTTTTATTAGTGTATGAGAAAATACACCTTCAAGGGAGAGAGTTAAATTATCAAATACCATAATTTTTGAAAATCGAGTTCCACCAAAAATTCTTTTTTGTTCAAATATTGCATTTGCTGAACTTTCTTTCACCATCACAAAAAATAATATACTACTTGCAATTAAAAAACAGATGACAGCTTTAAGCATGGCGGGCTTGCTTAATTAATTTTGTGGCAGTAGGCAGCAGCTATTTTTTATAAGCATGATTCAACAGTGGAAAAATGGAAAAGAGAAATGGTCAAAGAATCGATTGGCTGAAAAAAAGTAATTTTTTTCACGATGTTTTGGATTTTAGACAAAGAATATCCATCATTGAAAACTTTAGGACAAAAAATAATGAAAATAGAACAAAAATCTTTGGAATAAAAAATATGGGAAAAAATGATTGTTTCGTTGTTAAAGGTGTCCTTTGAACAAAGAATGTTGGCATTTAGATAGAAGGTTCAAAAAAAGGGAAAGAAATGCAATACTTTTCATTATATTAGTATCGAATAAAAAATGTCACAGCCGAAAGGACGTTTAGTTATGATTCACAACACATGTAATAACAATAAATAAAATTTTTACACAAAAAGATACAAGAAAGGGTTTAACTATTTCAAAGCATGAATATTTCAAAATTTTAGTCACCGAATTTATGTTTCATAATTTATTTATGAAATCTTGATAAAAAGCTTTCAAAGCAAGTCGAAAAAAATGATGTAAGCTGCTTATTCATAATGATGATAATGACCAATGAGTTGAAAAAGAAAAAAAGGATTGATCGATGAAAATTACGCTAACAATTGCTCCCTCGTCTTTTTTTTTATAATAATTTATTTAAGACAAATTTGTGACATTTTAAAAATTATTTTCTTTTTTTGCCAATTGGTGGTGGTGATCACCGCCACATCGCGAGATCATAGAAGCTTTTGTTTTTGTTTTGAGTCTGTTGTTGTCTATCTTACACACAAGCAAACAACAAAAAAACCTACGTTGTTACGCTATTGAATGAGAGAAAATTGAGAGAAAAAAAAATGTATTTGATTACAAATTTTTTTTGCAAATCATATATTAAATTTATTTTTAAAGAAATATATTAAAACCCAATTTCAAGCTACAATAATTTTTTAAGTAATTTTGTTAAGAAATTTTGAAATTTTAGAGCAAAATTTTTAACTTTCTTATCGAATTTTTATTTCTCTAAGTATTCTTTCAATGCTAACCACCACTTTACTCTTGAACATGCTTCATACATTTATTTGACCATGATTAGCTAAATCCTTCCTCAAATTAACTCCAACTTTTTTAAATGTCTGACTTTGACATTTGTTAATAGTCCCTTGCATGAGTTACTCGTTCCCGTGAAATAATTTCATATTAAATTTGTATCTTGTAACATTGGATCCTCCACTGATATTGGTACTAAATTTTCCAAAAAAGACGACAATCACCACTCAACGCCACTCCATTTTTATAAAATGCAAACGCAAGCGTCTTTTTATTCATTCATGTTTATGCAAATTTTTACAATTTTTGTTTCATTCTTTTTTTCTTTTGCTTGATAGAAAATAGAAAATTTGCATTGAAACACGGACGCACGAACGCACAACATAAATTACTAGAAAGGAAAATATTAGGAAAATATTTTTTTATTACTTGACCAAAAAATTTTATTTTTTATTTTTACGTTGATGAACGCTTCAATTTTGAATTTTTGGGTCCTATCGTATTTCTTTTCATATTTGGATGATGGCTGGTAAAACTTTTTTGTTGTGAAGTTAAAACAATGTTGTTTCCAAGTTTGCCACCAGTCCAAAACGTTAAATAATCTTTCCTTGCAGCTTTACTAACAATGAATAAAGCAATTGGACCTGATAAATTCAAGAGGTCATCAATCCAAACAAAATGTTGAAAAGCAATTTGCATAATCGTTGGATTTTCAAAAACATTTGAAAGATAAACAAAAAATTGACATGTTGCCATAAGAAGTTGAATCACAAGAACTATGAGAGCTTGGGCTAAAATTGGGCCTTACAAATTTTGGATTAGATCAAATTTTTCGTAGTTAAATTTTTTTTATCGATTAGAAAAATAAGGAATTATGAACATAAGACTTACCAAGTAGTCGAAGCTCTTGACGCATTTCTCTATTAATTATACTTTCACTTTTCATAATTAAATGATATTTAAAAAGTGTAATCATTTCAAACATAAATGATAAAAGTGCCGTAATAGTTACCACTAATATGGTACATGATGATTGATACTGTAATTGCATCCTTGCTTATTTTTCAAACAATCTAAGCCAAAAAAAACTCACAGCTTGAACATTTGAATCTAAATAACGTAAACCAAGTTCGCCATTAATTCCAATATAATATTTTGCTTCCTTTGAAAACCGTGGAATTAAAAGAGGCAAAGCCAAAAACGGGATAAAATAAATAAATTTTCCACCAAATTTTGTTAAAAACTTGTAATTCGAATTTATTTTCGCTGCCATCCAAATTGCCCAAAGTCGATTAATAGCAATTCCAAAATGTAAAAAACATTGGGAATATAAAATATACGCAGAATTCAAATATAAAAATGAAGAAATAAATGAAAACCCCAAATACGTGGATTTTATAAAATCAAATAAATGAAATCGAAGTCCAAAAAACATATTAACTTCGACAATGCAATCATAAAAAGAAATCATTAAATAAAGTTTAAAAAAGATTGATTGATAAATATTTTTATGCTGTTTATGGGGTGAAGAAAATAACATTTTATTTATTAAAAATATTATTACCGAAATATGGAATAGCCAAAAGGGAATTATTGCAGACATCCAAAATATTTGTAAAACTGATGGCGGCATTATTGGTCTTTAAAATTTTCTGAATGCTCTCAATGTTTTGGAAAAATAGAGCGAATCTAAAAGTATTTATTTTAAAAAATATGCTATTATCGAAATTGTTGTTTGGCAATTCTTGAAATGTCGCAATTTCAATATAAACAATAATAAAAAATACAATGAGACAAAAGATAGCTGTGACATTAAGAGTTATAAAAATGTAATTGTATCATTTTTAAAGGTTTTCTAGTATATTTTTAGGAATCTCGAGTTATTGTTATTATAAAAAGTAAAATATTGTACTTTTAAAAAAGCACGGAAATACAAAAAGCCAAAATAAAAATGGTTGAAGTTTGAGCTCAATGATTTTAAAAAAAAGCTTCCTTCTTTTTTTTAAGTCGGAAAAGGAAGCGAAAGATTAAAGTAAAAAGCTGCCACCACCATTAATGCACAAATTTCTTCTTCCATATTAAATTAGAAACATACCACCAAGAAAAAAAACCCATAAACAGATGGTAAGAAAAAAAAATTACTTTATAATTTAATAAAATTTTGGTTATTATGTTATTGCAATGGAAATTTAAAATGCAATTCCATTCAATAATTTTATAAGTTTAGAGTAATCAAAAACAGCAAAAAAGGGAATAATCAAAAAAATTTTAATTCGTTTTTCCAATGCAAACTTTTACTTCATTTTGATAATTGGCTGGAGACACAATTTTGAATGAGAAGGAAAAAAACGCGATCGACACATTTGAAGCTTTTAATGACAAAAAGTGGAAATGGTTGGATTAATATCGCTATTGTTGAGTACATGAAAGTAAGTGTGTTTGCATGGGAAAGGTTGTAACATTGCATAACTTATTCCAACCAACTTTATGTAAAAATTACTTAAAGTTAACATGTGCGATGTTTACAACAAAACCAATCTCTAACTCTCTTGTTACATTCTCAAGTAAACAACAAAAACATTATCAATGATACACAAAATAAAAGAAAACAAATTTATAATTTAATTAAACACAAAATAAGTTTAAAAGAAAGCACAACATTTATAACAAAAATTGACATCCTCTTCTTTATCGGCAAGAGTGTTGAAGATACCAGTACCACATTTGTATTTGCCTTCTTTTTCATATGGCTCTTCGCCCTTCATACTAACTTTACATTGAATTTGATCGTCCCTGAAAATAAAATATCAATGTAAAGAGTTTAAAAGGAAACTGTAAACTTACAATGCGAAGGCAAGTCTGCCATTATCAACTCCAAAATAAAACCAATCACCTTCAACTTCAATTACTTTTGATTCTTTTAAGTTTTCAAGAATTTCATCATAGTTATCTTTGGTAAGCTTGAGTTTGTGAATGAATTGTTTAACATAAGCATAATGAATATAAACAGCTCGGTAAACATTTGCAGCAACTTTCAAACATGAAGTCGTCTTAGAACATCCAATGCATCGATTCAAGACATCTGAGAGATCAACAATACTTTGAGTTTCATCCATAATCATGCAAATAGTACTGCTTTCAAGTTGAATTAAAGGTGCTTTAATAATCGTAGCACCGCCAATATCAGCTTCAGTTTCGAACTAAAAAGTTATTATTAGTTTAAAACAAAAAGTAAAGTTTTAAAAAAAAACGAACTTTTTGAGCAGCTTTTAAATCGCATAAAAGAAAACAATGACCAATTGTTGCATCAGCCAAACGATCACGTAAATAAGATGCAAGTTTTTGAACACATTGTACTCTTGAATATTTTTCACCACCTTCTTCATCCCGTTGATCATATGTTTTGTATCCCAAACGTCGTAGCAATGGCGTAAGGGAAAGCAATGGAGAATCAACAACAATGGTGATAAGTTCGGGAGATATGAGATTGTGGAACTTCGCATTCATTTCTTCCACTTTTTTTCCAACGACTTCCAAGATTTGGTGAATAGTTTCTTTCGTCGGGTTTCCTTTGGAGCCACCTTTAACATCAATATCTTTTGGCGTGAGAAGAAATTTGATTTCATCTAAATCAAGATGACGAGAGATTCTAAAAATAATGAAGATATTAAAAAACTAAAATCTGTTAAACATTTGAATGGTTAAAATTAATACTTACAGTTCACGATGGACATAAGTGAAGGCTTCAAGCGTATACTTTGCATCCATAGCAGCATAAGTCTGAATAAGAAAATGTTATTAGAAGTTACAAGTAATAAATTTTTTAAATGTGTTTCAAAATGTAATTTAGATAAACTTACCATCTGCTCTTTTGTCAAAGGACGAAGTTGCCAATTTCCAGTTCTTTCATCTTTTGATAACGGTTTATTTAACCATTTTTCGGCTACTTGGCTTAACGATGGAGTGTTAATAGCAGGAAAATATTCTTGATACTCTGTATTTTTAGCCACCTAAAATTTAAAATACATATGTACGAACAAAAGGATAAAAGATAAGCTTACAATCTTGGCAAATGTTTGCAAACAATAAACAGCGGGTTGTCGAAGATGGAAATATTCTGATAACCATGGAAACGTTTGACGAAGAAAGCTCAAATCAGATTTGATATCGAAAGCAATGCGTTTTAAATTAGGATCAAAAAAGAGTTCAAAAAAGATTTTGAAGTGTTCTTCAGAAACTACTTTCTTCAAAGAAAATATATCAACGAGAAGAACACAGTCTTTGATAGCCATTTGAATAAGATCAGCGCTAAAAATGAACAATTATTATGTCAATTAGAAAAAATATTACATACTTAGGCCTACTATCGACACTTTGACAGACATAACCTGCTTCAACATCAAAAGCGACCACATCAGCTTCTTGGAGCATTTTCAAAGCGAACATGAATTTTGTTGCATCGTCGATGAGATATATTTGTCCATCTTCAAGAGTCAACGTATCAATGTAGTTGCTATTACCCAAAATAAGCTTTAATTCTGTAGTCTTTTCATCAATCTTTGCGCGATCCCAATTAGATATTTCATTGTAATTTGCGTTGATTTTACATAATTCTTGTGGAGTTAATCTAAACATTTCACCAAAAGCAATACCAGCGTATGGATCTTTGGATTCATAAATTCTTAAAGCTCGTATGACATCTCGTGGATTAAGTTGGTCGAATTCTTTAATAATTTGCTAAAAATATCATTGGTATAAATATATTATGATAAGACAAAACTTACAATCATTAAATTTTGTCGATCTTCTGTAGTTCCTTGACGTAAAATATAGACAAAATCTTGCATTCGCCTTTTTAAAACAGTATTAGGACAAGAAGAAACCATGTTTAAGTTACTTTCTTGAGCATATTTGAAAATAATTTTACCAATATCGATGTCATTGAATTTACCATAGAGTTCTTGAATGTGTTGAGAGCGAGCATATGGTCGTTGATCCAAAGTTTTATCAAGAATTTCAACAACTTTTTGAACCCATTGCCGATGACGATCTTTAGGATCAGGGAAAAGTAAAGCTTTGATATCACATCCATTGAGAAGAATCGAGACGGTTAATTCGGTGAGAAAAGCATCTTTAAATTCATAAAGTTCAAACGCTTCAATCCATGGTACAACAAGTTCTGGAACAATGGGAATTAAATTCCTCAGATATTTCTTCATTGTATTGGCCATTTCAGAGTTTTCATCCGAGATTTTGAACAAAGCACGAATAGCAGGAACAAACTTTTTAGGTTTAACTTTGAGAATCATTGCCAGCGTTTCTTCCTAAAATTATTTAAAAGTGAGTTAAAGGATATGATATATAAACGAAAGAACTTACAGTCAATTTTTCACAAGTAAATGGAATCTTCGTTAATTCCGCGATGTATTCTTCACCTTTGATTTCGAGAACTATGTTACAACAGTAGCCGATTTGTTCCATAATCTTGTTAACACTTGATCGACGAGTTGGATCAATACGAAGTACATCGACAAGAGCCCACATGACGAAAGTTCTTTGACGTAAAATATCTGGTGGACAGCCTTCAGTTTTATTGTAAACTTCCATGATGATTTTATCAACAGCATTCACAAGATTTGCTGGATGGCTATCAATAATTTCGATAATATTCTCTTGAAAATACTGCATACTTGCAATGATAAAGTTTTTTGAAGTTGATTTGTTTGAAACAAACACAATCGAGAAAAAAAATGAAATGAATTTTTTGTATGTTTTTCGTTTATAAAATTTACAACAAAAATGCGCGAATGAACAGTATGCTTTCGTGCTGAAACACAGTTAAAATTTTGGAAATCACGTTATTGCATTGGAAATTTAAAATGCATCTTCACTCAATAACGGTTAGAGGAATCAAAAACAAAAATATTTCATAGCCAATAACTATATAAATTAGAAAGAATGCTCGAATCAACACAAACTTTGTTAATTTCACCTTTTTTACTGTAAATTTTTGTTTATTGCTTTCTTTAATTTTATTGTTTTCATCATTATTTTTTTAGCACAGCTGCTTCAACTTTTATTGCTATTGGAATTGTGATTGGTTGTTTCTTCAATTTTAAGAACGGTGCTATTTTTTGGAAGCTTTCAAAAACACGCGCAGAACGAACTCGTCGAAGACATTTGGTTGTTCCTGGAAACCCAAATCTCAATAATGGTCTCAATGAATTGCAGAAAGAAAAGAAAGTTTTGATTGTTGTTTAATAATTTTTGTAAGAAAATTATATGTGTGTAAATAAATGGTTTAAATGAATTTTGTAAATCAAACAACTAATAAGTGATCGTAAATGGCTATGAAACTAATAGAAATTTTATACATGTTTAGATTGCTAGTTTTATGCCATAGAAAAATCACAAATACAAAAATAACAATCAAATATCCAACAAGTATGAACTTTCATTCTTACACTCATCTTTAAATAGTTTTCGATTATCAATTGAAAGAAGTTTATCATCTTTAAATTCTGATTCAACTACCGCTTTGCTGTCGCAACATAAACTTCAATCGTATGAATCTTCAGCTGCAATAACGACTATTTCTTCAGCTCCAATTGTTCGATATTCATCAGCTGGTTCTTATCTCTCTGAAAGGCTAAAAATTGTTGCGGATTCAAATGGCAAAGTGAATCCTAAATTTTTAAATATTGGTTTTGTTGAAATTGATGTTTCCACTTTGCATCCAATAAATTTTAAGATCCCAAAGAAGCAGCTCTCATTTTTTGATGGAGATCTTTCTCGATTTCTTTGAGATGCTGCAGGCAAACTTGAGAAATCAGCTGAAGATCTTAATGCAAAATATCGAGCCAAATGACTAAAAAAAGAGTTTATGTGATTTCTTTGAATGATGAGTAATTTATTTAAAATGAATTTTAGTGTTTCTCTTTGAACACTTCCTCAAACATTCGGTAACAATATTTTTTTCTACTTTTTTATTAGAAAATTAAATATAAAAAATCCGGGATCAAGCCCATTGACTAAAAAAGTGTTTATGTTTTTTCTTTGAATGATGAGTAATTTATTTAAAATCAATTTTAGTGTTTCTCTTTGAACCCTTCCTCAAACATTCGGTAACAATATTTTTTTCTACTTTTTTATTAGAAAATTAAATATAAAAAATCCGGGATCAAGCCCATTGACTAAAAAAGTGTTTTTGTTATTTCTTTGAATGATGAGTAATTTATTTAAAATCAATTTAAGTGTTTCTCTTTGAACCCTTCCTCAAACATTCGGTAACAATATTTTTTTCTGCTTTTTTATTAGAAAATTAAATATAAATAATCCGGGATCAAGCCCATTGACTAAAAAAGTGTTTTTGTTATTTCTTTGAATGATGAGTAATTTATTTAAAATCAATTTTAGTGTTTCTCTTTGAACCCTTCCTCAAACATTCGGTAACAATATTTTTTTCTGCTTTTTTATTAGAAAATTAAATATAAAAAATCCGGGATCAAGCCCATTGACTAAAAAAGTGTTTTTGTTATTTCTTTGAATGATGAGTAATTTATTTAAAATCAATTTTAGTGTTTCTCTTTGAACCCTTCCTCAAAAATTCGGTAACAATATTTTTTTCTGCTTTTTTATTAGAAAATTATATATAAAAAATCCGGGATCAAGCCCATTGACTAAAAAAGTGTTTTTATTATTTCTTTGAATGATGAGTAATTTATTTAAAATCAATTTTAGTGTTTCTCTTTGAACCCTTCCTCAAACATTCGGTAACAATATTTTTTTCTGCTTTTTTATTAGAAAATTATATATAAAAAATCCGGGATCAAGCCCATTGACTAAAAAAGTGTTTTTATTATTTCTTTGAATGATGAGTAATTTATTTAAAATCAATTTTAGTGTTTCTCTTTGAACCCTTCCTCAAACATTCGGTAACAATATTTTTTTCTGCTTTTTTATTAGAAAATTATATATAAAAAATCCGGGATCAAGCCCATTGACTAAAAAAGTGTTTTTATTATTTCTTTGAATGATGAGTAATTTATTTAAAATCAATTTTAGTGTTTCTCTTTGAACCCTTCCTCAAACATTCGGTAACAATATTTTTTTCTGCTTTTTTATTAGAAAATTAAATATAAAAAATCCGGGATCAAGCCCATTGACTAAAAAAGTGTTTTTGTTATTTCTTTGAATGATGAGTAATTTATTTAAAATCAATTTTAGTGTTTCTCTTTGAACCCTTCCTCAAACATTCGGTAACAATATTTTTTTCTGCTTTTTTATTAGAAAATTAAATATAAAAAATCCGGGATCAAGCCCATTGACTAAAAAAGTGTTTTTGTTATTTCTTTGAATGATGAGTAATTTATTTAAAATCAATTTTAGTGTTTCTCTTTGAACCCTTCCTCAAACATTCGGTAACAAAATTAATTTCTGCTTTTTTATTAGAAAATTAAATATAAAAAATCCGGGATCAAGCCCATTGACTAAAAAAGTGTTTTTGTTATTTCTTTGAATGATGAGTAATTTATTTAAAATCAATTTTAGTGTTTCTCTTTGAACCCTTCCTCAAAAATTCGGTAACAATATTTTTTTCTGCTTTTTTATTAGAAAATTATATATAAAAAATCCGGGATCAAGCCCATTGACTAAAAAAGTGTTTTTATTATTTCTTTGAATGATGAGTAATTTATTTAAAATCAATTTTAGTGTTTCTCTTTGAACCCTTCCTCAAACATTCGGTAACAATATTTTTTTCTGCTTTTTTGTTAGAAAATTAAATATAAAAAATCCGGGATCAAGCCCATTGACTAAAAAAGTGTTTTTGTTATTTCTTTGAATGATGAGTAATTTATTTAAAATCAATTTAAGTGTTTCTCTTTGAACCCTTCCTCAAACATTCGGTAACAATATTTTTTTCTGCTTTTTTATTAGAAAATTAAATATAAATAATCCGGGATCAAGCCCATTGACTAAAAAAGTGTTTTTGTTATTTCATTGAATGATGAGTAATTTATTTAAAATCAATTTTAGTGTTTCTCTTTGAACCCTTCCTCAAACATTCGGTAACAATATTTTTTTCTGCTTTTTTATTAGAAAATTAAATATAAAAAATCCGGAATCAAGCCCATTGACTAAAAAAGTGTTTTTGTTATTTCTTTGAATGATGAGTAATTTATTTAAAATCAATTTTAGTGTTTCTCTTTGAACCCTTCCTCAAACATTCGGTAACAATATTTTTTTCTGCTTTTTTATTAGAAAATTAAATATAAAAAATCCGGGATCAAGCCCATTGACTAAAAAAGTGTTTTTGTTATTTCTTTGAATGATGAGTAATTTATTTAAAATCAATTTAAGTGTTTCTCTTTGAACCCTTCCTCAAACATTCGGTAACAATATTTTTTTCTGCTTTTTTATTAGAAAATTAAATATAAATAATCCGGGATCAAGCCCATTGACTAAAAAAGTGTTTTTGTTATTTCATTGAATGATGAGTAATTTATTTAAAATCAATTTTAGTGTTTCTCTTTGAACCCTTCCTCAAACATTCGGTAACAATATTTTTTTCTGCTTTTTTATTAGAAAATTAAATATAAAAAATCCGGGATCAAGCCCATTGACTAAAAAAGTGTTTTTGTTATTTCTTTGAATGATGAGTAATTTATTTAAAATCAATTTTAGTGTTTCTCTTTGAACCCTTCCTCAAACATTCGGTAACAATATTTTTTTCTGCTTTTTTATTAGAAAATTAAATATAAAAAATCCGGGATCAAGCCCATTGACTAAAAAAGTGTTTTTGTTATTTCTTTGAATGATGAGTAATTTATTTAAAATCAATTTTAGTGTTTCTCTTTGAACCCTTCCTCAAACATTCTGTAACAATATTTTTTTCTGCTTTTTTATTAGAAAATTAAATATAAAAAATCCGGGATCAAGCCCATTGACTAAAAAAGTGTTTTTGTTATTTCTTTGAATGATGAGTAATTTATTTAAAATCAATTTAAGTGTTTCTCTTTGAACCCTTCCTCAAACATTCGGTAACAATATTTTTTTCTGCTTTTTTATTAGAAAATTAAATATAAATAATCCGGGATCAAGCCCATTGACTAAAAAAGTGTTTTTGTTATTTCATTGAATGATGAGTAATTTATTTAAAATCAATTTTAGTGTTTCTCTTTGAACCCTTCCTCAAACATTCGGTAACAATATTTTTTTCTGCTTTTTTATTAGAAAATTAAATATAAAAAATCCGGGATCAAGCCCATTGACTAAAAAAGTGTTTTTGTTATTTCTTTGAATGATGAGTAATTTATTTAAAATCAATTTTAGTGTTTCTCTTTGAACCCTTCCTCAAACATTCGGTAACAATATTTTTTTCTGCTTTTTTATTAGAAAATTAAATATAAAAAATCCGGGATCAAGCCCATTGACTAAAAAAGTGTTTTTGTTATTTCTTTGAATGATGAGTAATTTATTTAAAATCAATTTTAGTGTTTCTCTTTGAACCCTTCCTCAAACATTCTGTAACAATATTTTTTTCTGCTTTTTTATTAGAAAATTAAATATAAAAAATCCGGGATCAAGCCCATTGACTAAAAAAGTGTTTTTGTTATTTCTTTGAATGATGAGTAATTTATTTAAAATCAATTTTAGTGTTTCTCTTTGAACCCTTCCTCAAACATTCGGTAACAAAATTAATTTCTGCTTTTTTATTAGAAAATTAAATATAAAAAATCCGGGATCAAGCCCATTGACTAAAAAAGTGTTTTTGTTATTTCTTTGAATGATGAGTAATTTATTTAAAATCAATTTTAGTGTTTCTCTTTGAACCCTTCCTCAAACATTCGGTAACAATATTTTTTTCTGCTTTTTTATTAGAAAATTATATATAAAAAATCCGGGATCAAGCCCATTGACTAAAAAAGTGTTTTTGTTATTTCTTTGAATGATGAGTAATTTATTTAAAATCAATTTTAGTGTTTCTCTTTGAACCCTTCCTCAAACATTCTGTAACAATATTTTTTTCTGCTTTTTTATTAGAAAATTAAATATAAAAAATCCGGGATCAAGCCCATTGACTAAAAAAGTGTTTTTGTTATTTCTTTGAATGATGAGTAATTTATTTAAAATCAATTTTAGTGTTTCTCTTTGAACCCTTCCTCAAACATTCGGTAACAAAATTAATTTCTGCTTTTTTATTAGAAAATTAAATATAAAAAATCCGGGATCAAGCCCATTGACTAAAAAAGTGTTTTTGTTATTTCTTTGAATGATGAGTAATTTATTTAAAATCAATTTTAGTGTTTCTCTTTGAACCCTTCCTCAAACATTCGGTAACAATATTTTTTTCTGCTTTTTTATTAGAAAATTATATATAAAAAATCCGGGATCAAGCCCATTGACTAAAAAAGTGTTTTTATTATTTCTTTGAATGATGAGTAATTTATTTAAAATCAATTTTAGTGTTTCTCTTTGAACCCTTCCTCAAACATTCGGTAAAAATATTTTTTTCTGCTTTTTTATTAGAAAATTAAATATAAAAAATCCGGGATCAAGACCATTGACTATAAAAGTGTTTTTGTTATTTCTTTGAATGATGAGTAATTTATTTAAAATCAATTTTAGTGTTTCTCTTTGAACCCTTCCTCAAACATTCGGTAACAATATTTTTTTCTGCTTTTTTATTAGAAAATTAAATATAAAAAATCCGGGATCAAGCCCATTGACTAAAAAAGTGTTTTTGTTATTTCTTTGAATGATGAGTAATTTATTTAAAATCAATTTTAGTGTTTCTCTTTGAACCCTTCCTCAAACATTCGGTAACAATATTTTTTTCTGCTTTTTTATTAGAAAATTAAATATAAAAAATCCGGGATCAAGCCCATTGACTAAAAAAGTGTTTTTGTTATTTCTTTGAATGATGAGTAATTTATTTAAAATCAATTTTAGTGTTTCTCTTTGAACCCTTCCTCAAACATTCGGTAACAATATTTTTTTCTGCTTTTTCATTAGAAAATTAAATATAAAAAATCAGGGATCAAGCCCATTGACTAAAAAAGTGTTTTTGTTATTTCTTTGAATGATGAGTAATTTATTTAAAATCAATTTTAGTGTTTTTCTTTGAACACTTCCTCAAACATTCGGTAACAATATTTTTTTCTGCCTTTTTGTTAGAAAATTAAATATAAAAAATCAGGGATCAAGCCCATTGACTAAAAAAGTGTTTTTGTTATTTCTTTGAATGATGAGTAATTTATTTAAAATCAATTTTAGTGTTTCTCTTTGAACCCTTCCTCAAACATTCGGTAACAATATTTTTTTCTGCTTTTTCATTAGTAAATTAAATATAAAAAATCAGGGATCAAGCCCATTGACTAAAAAAGTGTTTATGTTATTTCCTTGAATGATGAGTAATTTATTTAAAATCAATTTTAGTGTTTCTCATCGATCAGCACTTCAATCATTCGGTAACAATATTTTTTTCTGCTTTTTCATTAGAAAATTAAATATAAAAAATCCGGGATCAAGCCCATTGACTATAAAAGTGTTTTTGTTATTTCTTTGAATGATGAGTAATTTATTTAAAATCAATTTTAGTGTTTTTCTTTGAACACTTCCTCAAACATTCGGTAACAATATTTTTTTCTGCCTTTTTGTTAGAAAATTAAATATAAAAAATCAGGGATCAAGCCCATTGACTAAAAAAGTGTTTTTGTTATTTCTTTGAATGATGAGTAATTTATTTAAAATCAATTTTAGTGTTTCTCATCGATCAGCACTTCAATCATTCGGTAACAATATTTTTTTCTGCTTTTTTGTAAGAAAATTAAATATAAAAAATCAGGGATCAAGCCCATTGACTAAAAAAGTGTTTTTGTTATTTCTTTGAATGATGAGTAATTTATTTAAAATCAATTTTAGTGTTTCTCTTTGAACCCTTCCTCAAACATTCGGTAACAAAATTAATTTCTGCTTTTTTATTAGAAAATTAAATATAAAAAATCCGGGATCAAGCCCATTGACTAAAAAAGTGTTGTTGTTATTTCTTTGAATGATGAGTAATTTATTTAAAATCAATTTTAGTGTTTCTCTTTGAACCCTTCCTCAAAAATTCGGTAACAATATTTTTTTCTGCTTTTTTATTAGAAAATTATATATAAAAAATCCGGGATCAAGCCCATTGACTAAAAAAGTGTTTTTATTATTTCTTTGAATGATGAGTAATTTATTTAAAATCAATTTTAGTGTTTCTCTTTGAACCCTTCCTCAAACATTCGGTAACAATATTTTTTTCTGCTTTTTTATTAGAAAATTAAATATAAAAAATCCGGGATCAAGCCCATTGACTAAAAAAGTGTTTTTGTTATTTCTTTGAATGATGAGTAATTTATTTAAAATCAATTTAAGTGTTTCTCTTTGAACCCTTCCTCAAACATTCGGTAACAATATTTTTTTCTGCTTTTTTGTTAGAAAATTAAATATAAAAAATCCGGGATCAAGCCCATTGACTAAAAAAGTGTTTTTGTTATTTCTTTGAATGATGAGTAATTTATTTAAAATCAATTTTAGTGTTTCTCTTTGAACCCTTCCTCAAACATTCGGTAACAATATTTTTTTCTGCTTTTTTATTAGAAAATTAAATATAAAAAATCCGGGATCAAGCCCATTGACTAAAAAAGTGTTTTTGTTATTTCTTTGAATGATGAGTAATTTATTTAAAATCAATTTAAGTGTTTCTCTTTGAACCCTTCCTCAAACATTCGGTAACAATATTTTTTTCTGCTTTTTTATTAGAAAATTAAATATAAATAATCCGGGATCAAGCCCATTGACTAAAAAAGTGTTTTTGTTATTTCATTGAATGATGAGTAATTTATTTAAAATCAATTTTAGTGTTTCTCTTTGAACCCTTCCTCAAACATTCGGTAACAATATTTTTTTCTGCTTTTTTATTAGAAAATTAAATATAAAAAATCCGGAATCAAGCCCATTGACTAAAAAAGTGTTTTTGTTATTTCTTTGAATGATGAGTAATTTATTTAAAATCAATTTTAGTGTTTCTCTTTGAACCCTTCCTCAAACATTCGGTAACAATATTTTTTTCTGCTTTTTTATTAGAAAATTAAATATAAAAAATCCGGGATCAAGCCCATTGACTAAAAAAGTGTTTTTGTTATTTCTTTGAATGATGAGTAATTTATTTAAAATCAATTTAAGTGTTTCTCTTTGAACCCTTCCTCAAACATTCGGTAACAATATTTTTTTCTGCTTTTTTATTAGAAAATTAAATATAAATAATCCGGGATCAAGCCCATTGACTAAAAAAGTGTTTTTGTTATTTCATTGAATGATGAGTAATTTATTTAAAATCAATTTTAGTGTTTCTCTTTGAACCCTTCCTCAAACATTCGGTAACAATATTTTTTTCTGCTTTTTTATTAGAAAATTAAATATAAAAAATCCGGAATCAAGCCCATTGACTAAAAAAGTGTTTTTGTTATTTCTTTGAATGATGAGTAATTTATTTAAAATCAATTTTAGTGTTTCTCTTTGAACCCTTCCTCAAACATTCGGTAACAATATTTTTTTCTGCTTTTTTATTAGAAAATTAAATATAAAAAATCCGGGATCAAGCCCATTGACTAAAAAAGTGTTTTTGTTATTTCTTTGAATGATGAGTAATTTATTTAAAATCAATTTTAGTGTTTCTCTTTGAACCCTTCCTCAAACATTCGGTAACAATATTTTTTTCTGCTTTTTTATTAGAAAATTAAATATAAAAAATCCGGGATCAAGCCCATTGACTAAAAAAGTGTTTTTGTTATTTCTTTGAATGATGAGTAATTTATTTAAAATCAATTTTAGTGTTTCTCTTTGAACCCTTCCTCAAACATTCTGTAACAATATTTTTTTCTGCTTTTTTATTAGAAAATTAAATATAAAAAATCCGGGATCAAGCCCATTGACTAAAAAAGTGTTTTTGTTATTTCTTTGAATGATGAGTAATTTATTTAAAATCAATTTTAGTGTTTCTCTTTGAACCCTTCCTCAAACATTCGGTAACAAAATTAATTTCTGCTTTTTTATTAGAAAATTAAATATAAAAAATCCGGGATCAAGCCCATTGACTAAAAAAGTGTTTTTGTTATTTCTTTGAATGATGAGTAATTTATTTAAAATCAATTTTAGTGTTTCTCTTTGAACCCTTCCTCAAACATTCGGTAACAATATTTTTTTCTGCTTTTTTATTAGAAAATTATATATAAAAAATCCGGGATCAAGCCCATTGACTAAAAAAGTGTTTTTATTATTTCTTTGAATGATGAGTAATTTATTTAAAATCAATTTTAGTGTTTCTCTTTGAACCCTTCCTCAAACATTCGGTAAAAATATTTTTTTCTGCTTTTTTATTAGAAAATTAAATATAAAAAATCCGGGATCAAGACCATTGACTATAAAAGTGTTTTTGTTATTTCTTTGAATGATGAGTAATTTATTAAAAATCAATTTTAGTGTTTCTCTTTGAACCCTTCCTCAAACATTCGGTAACAATATTTTTTTCTGCTTTTTCATTAGAAAATTAAATATAAAAAATCAGGGATCAAGCCCATTGACTAAAAAAGTGTTTTTGTTATTTCTTTGAATGATGAGTAATTTATTTAAAATCAATTTTAGTGTTTTTCTTTGAACACTTCCTCAAACATTCGGTAACAATATTTTTTTCTGCCTTTTTGTTAGAAAATTAAATATAAAAAATCAGGGATCAAGCCCATTGACTAAAAAAGTGTTTTTGTTATTTCTTTGAATGATGAGTAATTTATTTAAAATCAATTTTAGTGTTTCTCTTTGAACCCTTCCTCAAACATTCGGTAACAATATTTTTTTCTGCTTTTTCATTAGAAAATTAAATATAAAAAATCAGGGATCAAGCCCATTGACTAAAAAAGTGTTTTTGTTATTTCTTTGAATGATGAGTAATTTATTGAAAATCAATTTTAGTGTTTTTCTTTGAACACTTCCTCAAACATTCGGTAACAATATTTTTTTCTGCTTTTTTGTTAGTAAATTAAATATAAAAAATCAGGGATCAAGCCCATTGACTAAAAAAGTGTTTATGTTATTTCCTTGAATGATGAGTAATTTATTTAAAATCAATTTTAGTGTTTCTCATCGATCAGCACTTCAATCATTCGGTAACAATATTTTTTTCTGCTTTTTCATTAGAAAATTAAATATAAAAAATCCGGGATCAAGCCCATTGACTAAAAAAGTGTTTTTGTTATTTCATTGAATGATGAGTAATTTATTTAAAATCAATTTTAGTGTTTCTCTTTGAACCCTTCCTCAAACATTCGGTAAAAATATTTTTTTCTGCTTTTTTATTAGAAAATTAAATATAAAAAATCCGGGATCAAGACCATTGACTATAAAAGTGTTTTTGTTATTTCTTTGAATGATGAGTAATTTATTAAAAATCAATTTTAGTGTTTCTCTTTGAACCCTTCCTCAAACATTCGGTAACAATATTTTTTTCTGCTTTTTCATTAGAAAATTAAATATAAAAAATCAGGGATCAAGCCCATTGACTAAAAAAGTGTTTTTGTTATTTCTTTGAATGATGAGTAATTTATTTAAAATCAATTTTAGTGTTTCTCATCGATCAGCACTTCAATCATTCGGTAACAATATTTTTTTCTGCTTTTTTGTAAGAAAATTAAATATAAAAAATCAGGGATCAAGCCCATTGACTAAAAAAGTGTTTTTGTTATTTCTTTGAATGATGAGTAATTTATTTAAAATCAATTTTAGTGTTTCTCTTTGAACCCTTCCTCAAACATTCGGTAACAAAATTAATTTCTGCTTTTTTATTAGAAAATTAAATATAAAAAATCCGGGATCAAGCCCATTGACTAAAAAAGTGTTGTTGTTATTTCTTTGAATGATGAGTAATTTATTTAAAATCAATTTTAGTGTTTCTCTTTGAACCCTTCCTCAAAAATTCGGTAACAATATTTTTTTCTGCTTTTTTATTAGAAAATTAAATATAAAAAATCCGGGATCAAGCCCATTGACTAAAAAAGTGTTTTTGTTATTTCTTTGAATGATGAGTAATTTATTTAAAATCAATTTAAGTGTTTCTCTTTGAATCCTTCCTCAAACATTCGGTAACAATATTTTTTTCTGCTTTTTTATTAGAAAATTAAATATAAAAAATCCGGGATCAAGCCCATTGACTAAAAAAGTGTTTTTGTTATTTCTTTGAATGATGAGTAATTTATTTAAAATCAATTTAAGTGTTTCTCTTTGAACCCTTCCTCAAACATTCGGTAACAATATTTTTTTCTGCTTTTTTATTAGAAAATTAAATATAAATAATCCGGGATCAAGCCCATTGACTAAAAAAGTGTTTTTGTTATTTCATTGAATGATGAGTAATTTATTTAAAATCAATTTTAGTGTTTCTCTTTGAACCCTTCCTCAAACATTCGGTAACAATATTTTTTTCTGCTTTTTTATTAGAAAATTAAATATAAAAAATCCGGAATCAAGCCCATTGACTAAAAAAGTGTTTTTGTTATTTCTTTGAATGATGAGTAATTTATTTAAAATCAATTTTAGTGTTTCTCTTTGAACCCTTCCTCAAACATTCGGTAACAATATTTTTTTCTGCTTTTTTATTAGAAAATTAAATATAAAAAATCCGGAATCAAGCCCATTGACTAAAAAAGTGTTTTTGTTATTTCTTTGAATGATGAGTAATTTATTTAAAATCAATTTTAGTGTTTCTCTTTGAACCCTTCCTCAAACATTCGGTAACAATATTTTTTTCTGCTTTTTTATTAGAAAATTAAATATAAAAAATCCGGGATCAAGCCCATTGACTAAAAAAGTGTTTTTGTTATTTCTTTGAATGATGAGTAATTTATTTAAAATCAATTTTAGTGTTTCTCTTTGAACCCTTCCTCAAACATTCGGTAACAATATTTTTTTCTGCTTTTTTATTAGAAAATTAAATATAAAAAATCCGGGATCAAGCCCATTGACTAAAAAAGTGTTTTTGTTATTTCTTTGAATGATGAGTAATTTATTTAAAATCAATTTTAGTGTTTCTCTTTGAACCCTTCCTCAAACATTCTGTAACAATATTTTTTTCTGCTTTTTTATTAGAAAATTAAATATAAAAAATCCGGGATCAAGCCCATTGACTAAAAAAGTGTTTTTGTTATTTCTTTGAATGATGAGTAATTTATTTAAAATCAATTTTAGTGTTTCTCTTTGAACCCTTCCTCAAACATTCGGTAACAAAATTAATTTCTGCTTTTTTATTAGAAAATTAAATATAAAAAATCCGGGATCAAGCCCATTGACTAAAAAAGTGTTTTTGTTATTTCTTTGAATGATGAGTAATTTATTTAAAATCAATTTTAGTGTTTCTCTTTGAACCCTTCCTCAAACATTCGGTAACAATATTTTTTTCTGCTTTTTTATTAGAAAATTATATATAAAAAATCCGGGATCAAGCCCATTGACTAAAAAAGTGTTTTTATTATTTCTTTGAATGATGAGTAATTTATTTAAAATCAATTTTAGTGTTTCTCTTTGAACCCTTCCTCAAACATTCGGTAAAAATATTTTTTTCTGCTTTTTTATTAGAAAATTAAATATAAAAAATCCGGGATCAAGACCATTGACTATAAAAGTGTTTTTGTTATTTCTTTGAATGATGAGTAATTTATTAAAAATCAATTTTAGTGTTTCTCTTTGAACCCTTCCTCAAACATTCGGTAACAATATTTTTTTCTGCTTTTTCATTAGAAAATTAAATATAAAAAATCAGGGATCAAGCCCATTGACTAAAAAAGTGTTTTTGTTATTTCTTTGAATGATGAGTAATTTATTTAAAATCAATTTTAGTGTTTCTCATCGATCAGCACTTCAATCATTCGGTAACAATATTTTTTTCTGCTTTTTTGTAAGAAAATTAAATATAAAAAATCAGGGATCAAGCCCATTGACTAAAAAAGTGTTTTTGTTATTTCTTTGAATGATGAGTAATTTATTTAAAATCAATTTTAGTGTTTCTCTTTGAACCCTTCCTCAAACATTCGGTAACAAAATTAATTTCTGCTTTTTTATTAGAAAATTAAATATAAAAAATCCGGGATCAAGCCCATTGACTAAAAAAGTGTTGTTGTTATTTCTTTGAATGATGAGTAATTTATTTAAAATCAATTTTAGTGTTTCTCTTTGAACCCTTCCTCAAAAATTCGGTAACAATATTTTTTTCTGCTTTTTTATTAGAAAATTAAATATAAAAAATCCGGGATCAAGCCCATTGACTAAAAAAGTGTTTTTGTTATTTCTTTGAATGATGAGTAATTTATTTAAAATCAATTTAAGTGTTTCTCTTTGAATCCTTCCTCAAACATTCGGTAACAATATTTTTTTCTGCTTTTTTATTAGAAAATTAAATATAAAAAATCCGGGATCAAGCCCATTGACTAAAAAAGTGTTTTTGTTATTTCTTTGAATGATGAGTAATTTATTTAAAATCAATTTAAGTGTTTCTCTTTGAACCCTTCCTCAAACATTCGGTAACAATATTTTTTTCTGCTTTTTTATTAGAAAATTAAATATAAATAATCCGGGATCAAGCCCATTGACTAAAAAAGTGTTTTTGTTATTTCATTGAATGATGAGTAATTTATTTAAAATCAATTTTAGTGTTTCTCTTTGAACCCTTCCTCAAACATTCGGTAACAATATTTTTTTCTGCTTTTTTATTAGAAAATTAAATATAAAAAATCCGGAATCAAGCCCATTGACTAAAAAAGTGTTTTTGTTATTTCTTTGAATGATGAGTAATTTATTTAAAATCAATTTTAGTGTTTCTCTTTGAACCCTTCCTCAAACATTCGGTAACAATATTTTTTTCTGCTTTTTTATTAGAAAATTAAATATAAAAAATCCGGAATCAAGCCCATTGACTAAAAAAGTGTTTTTGTTATTTCTTTGAATGATGAGTAATTTATTTAAAATCAATTTTAGTGTTTCTCTTTGAACCCTTCCTCAAACATTCGGTAACAATATTTTTTTCTGCTTTTTTATTAGAAAATTAAATATAAAAAATCCGGGATCAAGCCCATTGACTAAAAAAGTGTTTTTGTTATTTCTTTGAATGATGAGTAATTTATTTAAAATCAATTTTAGTGTTTCTCTTTGAACCCTTCCTCAAACATTCGGTAACAATATTTTTTTCTGCTTTTTTATTAGAAAATTAAATATAAAAAATCCGGGATCAAGCCCATTGACTAAAAAAGTGTTTTTGTTATTTCTTTGAATGATGAGTAATTTATTTAAAATCAATTTTAGTGTTTCTCTTTGAACCCTTCCTCAAACATTCTGTAACAATATTTTTTTCTGCTTTTTTATTAGAAAATTAAATATAAAAAATCCGGGATCAAGCCCATTGACTAAAAAAGTGTTTTTGTTATTTCTTTGAATGATGAGTAATTTATTTAAAATCAATTTTAGTGTTTCTCTTTGAACCCTTCCTCAAACATTCGGTAACAAAATTAATTTCTGCTTTTTTATTAGAAAATTAAATATAAAAAATCCGGGATCAAGCCCATTGACTAAAAAAGTGTTTTTGTTATTTCTTTGAATGATGAGTAATTTATTTAAAATCAATTTTAGTGTTTCTCTTTGAACCCTTCCTCAAACATTCGGTAACAATATTTTTTTCTGCTTTTTTATTAGAAAATTATATATAAAAAATCCGGGATCAAGCCCATTGACTAAAAAAGTGTTTTTATTATTTCTTTGAATGATGAGTAATTTATTTAAAATCAATTTTAGTGTTTCTCTTTGAACCCTTCCTCAAACATTCGGTAAAAATATTTTTTTCTGCTTTTTTATTAGAAAATTAAATATAAAAAATCCGGGATCAAGACCATTGACTATAAAAGTGTTTTTGTTATTTCTTTGAATGATGAGTAATTTATTAAAAATCAATTTTAGTGTTTCTCTTTGAACCCTTCCTCAAACATTCGGTAACAATATTTTTTTCTGCTTTTTCATTAGAAAATTAAATATAAAAAATCAGGGATCAAGCCCATTGACTAAAAAAGTGTTTTTGTTATTTCTTTGAATGATGAGTAATTTATTTAAAATCAATTTTAGTGTTTCTCATCGATCAGCACTTCAATCATTCGGTAACAATATTTTTTTCTGCTTTTTTGTAAGAAAATTAAATATAAAAAATCAGGGATCAAGCCCATTGACTAAAAAAGTGTTTTTGTTATTTCTTTGAATGATGAGTAATTTATTTAAAATCAATTTTAGTGTTTCTCTTTGAACCCTTCCTCAAACATTCGGTAACAAAATTAATTTCTGCTTTTTTATTAGAAAATTAAATATAAAAAATCCGGGATCAAGCCCATTGACTAAAAAAGTGTTGTTGTTATTTCTTTGAATGATGAGTAATTTATTTAAAATCAATTTTAGTGTTTCTCTTTGAACCCTTCCTCAAAAATTCGGTAACAATATTTTTTTCTGCTTTTTTATTAGAAAATTATATATAAAAAATCCGGGATCAAGCCCATTGACTAAAAAAGTGTTTTTATTATTTCTTTGAATGATGAGTAATTTATTTAAAATCAATTTTAGTGTTTCTCTTTGAACCCTTCCTCAAACATTCGGTAACAATATTTTTTTCTGCTTTTTTATTAGAAAATTAAATATAAAAAATCCGGAATCAAGCCCATTGACTAAAAAAGTGTTTTTGTTATTTCTTTGAATGATGAGTAATTTATTTAAAATCAATTTTAGTGTTTCTCTTTGAACCCTTCCTCAAACATTCGGTAACAATATTTTTTTCTGCTTTTTTATTAGAAAATTAAATATAAAAAATCCGGGATCAAGCCCATTGACTAAAAAAGTGTTTTTGTTATTTCTTTGAATGATGAGTAATTTATTTAAAATCAATTTTAGTGTTTCTCTTTGAACCCTTCCTCAAACATTCGGTAACAATATTTTTTTCTGCTTTTTTATTAGAAAATTAAATATAAAAAATCCGGGATCAAGCCCATTGACTAAAAAAGTGTTTTTGTTATTTCTTTGAATGATGAGTAATTTATTTAAAATCAATTTAAGTGTTTCTCTTTGAACCCTTCCTCAAACATTCGGTAACAATATTTTTTTCTGCTTTTTTATTAGAAAATTAAATATAAATAATCCGGGATCAAGCCCATTGACTAAAAAAGTGTTTTTGTTATTTCATTGAATGATGAGTAATTTATTTAAAATCAATTTTAGTGTTTCTCTTTGAACCCTTCCTCAAACATTCGGTAACAATATTTTTTTCTGCTTTTTTATTAGAAAATTAAATATAAAAAATCCGGAATCAAGCCCATTGACTAAAAAAGTGTTTTTGTTATTTCTTTGAATGATGAGTAATTTATTTAAAATCAATTTTAGTGTTTCTCTTTGAACCCTTCCTCAAACATTCGGTAACAATATTTTTTTCTGCTTTTTTATTAGAAAATTAAATATAAAAAATCCGGAATCAAGCCCATTGACTAAAAAAGTGTTTTTGTTATTTCTTTGAATGATGAGTAATTTATTTAAAATCAATTTTAGTGTTTCTCTTTGAACCCTTCCTCAAACATTCGGTAACAATATTTTTTTCTGCTTTTTTATTAGAAAATTAAATATAAAAAATCCGGGATCAAGCCCATTGACTAAAAAAGTGTTTTTGTTATTTCTTTGAATGATGAGTAATTTATTTAAAATCAATTTTAGTGTTTCTCTTTGAACCCTTCCTCAAACATTCGGTAACAATATTTTTTTCTGCTTTTTTATTAGAAAATTAAATATAAAAAATCCGGGATCAAGCCCATTGACTAAAAAAGTGTTTTTGTTATTTCTTTGAATGATGAGTAATTTATTTAAAATCAATTTTAGTGTTTCTCTTTGAACCCTTCCTCAAACATTCTGTAACAATATTTTTTTCTGCTTTTTTATTAGAAAATTAAATATAAAAAATCCGGGATCAAGCCCATTGACTAAAAAAGTGTTTTTGTTATTTCTTTGAATGATGAGTAATTTATTTAAAATCAATTTTAGTGTTTCTCTTTGAACCCTTCCTCAAACATTCGGTAACAAAATTAATTTCTGCTTTTTTATTAGAAAATTAAATATAAAAAATCCGGGATCAAGCCCATTGACTAAAAAAGTGTTTTTGTTATTTCTTTGAATGATGAGTAATTTATTTAAAATCAATTTTAGTGTTTCTCTTTGAACCCTTCCTCAAACATTCGGTAACAATATTTTTTTCTGCTTTTTTATTAGAAAATTATATATAAAAAATCCGGGATCAAGCCCATTGACTAAAAAAGTGTTTTTATTATTTCTTTGAATGATGAGTAATTTATTTAAAATCAATTTTAGTGTTTCTCTTTGAACCCTTCCTCAAACATTCGGTAAAAATATTTTTTTCTGCTTTTTTATTAGAAAATTAAATATAAAAAATCCGGGATCAAGACCATTGACTATAAAAGTGTTTTTGTTATTTCTTTGAATGATGAGTAATTTATTAAAAATCAATTTTAGTGTTTCTCTTTGAACCCTTCCTCAAACATTCGGTAACAATATTTTTTTCTGCTTTTTCATTAGAAAATTAAATATAAAAAATCAGGGATCAAGCCCATTGACTAAAAAAGTGTTTTTGTTATTTCTTTGAATGATGAGTAATTTATTTAAAATCAATTTTAGTGTTTTTCTTTGAACACTTCCTCAAACATTCGGTAACAATATTTTTTTCTGCCTTTTTGTTAGAAAATTAAATATAAAAAATCAGGGATCAAGCCCATTGACTAAAAAAGTGTTTTTGTTATTTCTTTGAATGATGAGTAATTTATTTAAAATCAATTTTAGTGTTTCTCTTTGAACCCTTCCTCAAACATTCGGTAACAATATTTTTTTCTGCTTTTTCATTAGAAAATTAAATATAAAAAATCAGGGATCAAGCCCATTGACTAAAAAAGTGTTTTTGTTATTTCTTTGAATGATGAGTAATTTATTGAAAATCAATTTTAGTGTTTTTCTTTGAACACTTCCTCAAACATTCGGTAACAATATTTTTTTCTGCTTTTTTGTTAGTAAATTAAATATAAAAAATCAGGGATCAAGCCCATTGACTAAAAAAGTGTTTATGTTATTTCCTTGAATGATGAGTAATTTATTTAAAATCAATTTTAGTGTTTCTCATCGATCAGCACTTCAATCATTCGGTAACAATATTTTTTTCTGCTTTTTCATTAGAAAATTAAATATAAAAAATCCGGGATCAAGCCCATTGACTATAAAAGTGTTTTTGTTATTTCTTTGAATGATGAGTAATTTATTTAAAATCAATTTTAGTGTTTTTCTTTGAACACTTCCTCAAACATTCGGTAACAATATTTTTTTCTGCCTTTTTGTTAGAAAATTAAATATAAAAAATCAGGGATCAAGCCCATTGACTAAAAAAGTGTTTTTGTTATTTCTTTGAATGATGAGTAATTTATTTAAAATCAATTTTAGTGTTTCTCTTTGAACCCTTCCTCAAACATTCGGTAACAATATTTTTTTCTGCTTTTTCATTAGAAAATTAAATATAAAAAATCAGGGATCAAGCCCATTGACTAAAAAAGTGTTTATGTTATTTCTTTGAATGATAAGTAATTTATTTAAAATCAATTTTAGTGTTTTTCTTTGAACACTTCCTCAAACATTCGGTAACAATATTTTTTTCTGCTTTTTTGTAAGAAAATTAAATATAAAAAATCCGGGATCAAGCCCATTGACTAAAAAAGTGTTTATGTTATTTCTTTGAATGATAAGTAATTTATTTAAAATCAATTTTAGTGTTTCTCATCGATCAGCACTTCAATCATTCGGTAACAATATTTTTTTCTGCTTTTTTGTAAGAAAATTAAATATAAAAAATCCGGGATCAAGCCCATTGACTAAAAAAGTGTTTATGTTATTTCCTTGAATGATGAGTAATTTATTTAAAATCAATTTTAGTGTTTCTCTTCCATCAGCACTTCAATCATTCGGTAACAATATTTTTTTCTGCTTTTTTGTAAGAAAATTAAATATAAAAAATCCGGGATCAAGCCCATTGACTAAAAAAGTGTTTATGTTATTTCCTTGAATGATGAGTAATTTATTTAAAATAAATTTTAGTGTTTCTCTTCGATCAGCACTTCAATCATTCGGTAACAATATTTTTTTCTGCTTTTTTGTAAGAAAATTAAATATAAAAAATCCGGGATCAAGCCCATTGACTAAAAAAGTGTTTATGTTATTTCCTTGAATGATGAGTAATTTATTTAAAATCAATTTTAGTGTTTCTCTTCGATCAGCACTTCAATCATTCGGTAACAATATTTTTTTCTGCTTTTTTGTAAGAAAATTAAATATAAAAAATCCGGGATCAAGCCCATTGACTAAAAAAGTGTTTATGTTATTTCCTTGAATGATGAGTAATTTATTTAAAATCAATTTTAGTGTTTCTCTTTGAACACTTCCTCAAACATTCGGTAACAATATTTTTTTCTGCTTTTTTGTAAGAAAATTAAATATAAAAAATCAGGGATCAAGCCCATTGACTAAAAAAGTGTTTATGTTATTTCCTTGAATGATGAGTAATTTATTTAAAATCAATTTTAGTGTTTCTCTTCCATCAGCACTTCAATCATTCGGTAACAATATTTTTTTCTGCTTTTTTGTAAGAAAATTAAATATAAAAAATCCGGGATCAAGCCCATTGACTAAAAAAGTGTTTATGTTATTTCCTTGAATGATGAGTAATTTATTTAAAATCAATTTTAGTGTTTCTCTTCGATCAGCACTTCAGACATTCGGTAACAATATTTTTTTCTGCTTTTTTGTTAGAAAATTAAATATAAAAAATCAGGGATCAAGCCCATTGACTAAAAAAGTGTTTATGTTATTTCCTTGAATGATGAGTAATTTATTTAAAATCAATTTTAGTGTTTCTCTTCCATCAGCACTTCAATCATTCGGTAACAATATTTTTTTCTGCTTTTTTGTAAGAAAATTAAATATAAAAAATCCGGGATCAAGCCCATTGACTAAAAAAGTGTTTATGTTATTTCCTTAAATGATGAGTAATTTATTTAACATCAATTTTAGTGTTTCTCTTTGAACACTTCCTCAAACATTCGGTAACAATATTTTTTTCTGCTTTTTTGTAAGAAAATTAAATATAAAAAATCCGGGATCAAGCCCATTGACTAAAAAAGTGTTTATGTTATTTCCTTGAATGATGAGTAATTTATTTAAAATCAATTTTAGTGTTTCTCTTTGAACACTTCCTCAAACATTCGGTAACAATATTTTTTTCTGCTTTTTTGTTAGAAAATTAAATATAAAAAATCCGGGATCAAGCCCATTGACTAAAAAAGTGTTTATGTTATTTCCTTGAATGATGAGTAATTTATTTAAAATCAATTTTAGTGTTTCTCTTCGATCAGCACTTCAATAATTCGGTAACAATATTTTTTTCTGCTTTTTTGTTAGAAAATTAAATATAAAAAATCAGGGATCAAGCCCATTGACTAAAAAAGTGTTTATGTTATTTCTTTGAATGATGAGTAATTTATTTAAAATAAATTTTAGTGTTTCTCATCGATCAGCACTTCAATCATTCGGTAACAATATTTTTTTCTGCTTTTTTATTAGAAAATTAAATATAAATAATCCGGGATCAAGCCCATTGACTAAAAAAGTGTTTTTGTTATTTCTTTGAATGATGAGTAATTTATTTAAAATAAATTTTAGTGTTTCTCATCGATCAGCACTTCAATCATTCGGTAACAATATTTTTTTCTGCTTTTTTATTAGAAAATTAAATATAAATAATCCGGGATCAAGCCCATTGACTAAAAAAGTGTTTTTGTTATTTCTTTGAATGATGAGTAATTTATTTAAAATCAATTTTAGTGTTTCTCTTTGAACCCTTCCTCAAACATTCGGTAACAATATTTTTTTCTGCTTTTTTGTTAGAAAATTAAATATAAAAAATCAGGGATCAAGCCCTTTGACTAAAAAAGTGTTTTTGTTATTTCTTTGAATGATGAGTAATTTATTTAAAATAAATTTTAGTGTTTCTCTTTGAACCCTTCCTCAAACATTCGGTAACAATATTTTTTTCTGCTTTTTTATTAGAAAATTAAATATAAAAAATCAGCGATCAAGCCCAATGACTAAAAAAGTTTTTTTGTTATTTCTTTGAATGATGAGTAATTTATTTAAAATCAATTTTAGTGTTTCTCTTCGATCAGCACTTCAATCATTCGGTAACAATATTTTTTTCTGCATTTTTGTAAGAAAATTAAATATAAAAAATCCGGGATCAAGCCCATTGACTAAAAAAGTGTTTATGTTATTTCCTTGAATGATGAGTAATTTATTTAAAATCAATTTTAGTGTTTCTCTTTGAACACTTCCTCAAACATTCGGTAACAATATTTTTTTCTGCTTTTTTGTTAGAAAATTAAATATAAAAAATCCGGGATCAAGCCCATTGACTAAAAAAGTGTTTATGTTATTTCCTTGAATGATGAGTAATTTATTTAAAATCAATTTTAGTGTTTCTCTTCGATCAGCACTTCAATAATTCGGTAACAATATTTTTTTCTGCTTTTTTGTTAGAAAATTAAATATAAAAAATCAGGGATCAAGCCCATTGACTAAAAAAGTGTTTATGTTATTTCTTTGAATGATGAGTAATTTATTTAAAATAAATTTTAGTGTTTCTCATCGATCAGCACTTCAATCATTCGGTAACAATATTTTTTTCTGCTTTTTTATTAGAAAATTAAATATAAATAATCCGGGATCAAGCCCATTGACTAAAAAAGTGTTTTTGTTATTTCTTTGAATGATGAGTAATTTATTTAAAATAAATTTTAGTGTTTCTCATCGATCAGCACTTCAATCATTCGGTAACAATATTTTTTTCTGCTTTTTTATTAGAAAATTAAATATAAATAATCCGGGATCAAGCCCATTGACTAAAAAAGTGTTTTTGTTATTTCTTTGAATGATGAGTAATTTATTTAAAATCAATTTTAGTGTTTCTCTTTGAACCCTTCCTCAAACATTCGGTAACAATATTTTTTTCTGCTTTTTTGTTAGAAAATTAAATATAAAAAATCAGGGATCAAGCCCTTTGACTAAAAAAGTGTTTTTGTTATTTCTTTGAATGATGAGTAATTTATTTAAAATAAATTTTAGTGTTTCTCTTTGAACCCTTCCTCAAACATTCGGTAACAATATTTTTTTCTGCTTTTTTATTAGAAAATTAAATATAAAAAATCAGCGATCAAGCCCAATGACTAAAAAAGTTTTTTTGTTATTTCTTTGAATGATGAGTAATTTATTTAAAATCAATTTTAGTGTTTCTCTTCGATCAGCACTTCAATCATTCGGTAACAATATTTTTTTCTGCTTTTTTGTAAGAAAATTAAATATAAAAAATCCGGGATCAAGCCCATTGACTAAAAAAGTGTTTATGTTATTTCCTTGAATGATGAGTAATTTATTTAAAATCAATTTTAGTGTTTCTCTTTGAACACTTCCTCAAACATTCGGTAACAATATTTTTTTCTGCTTTTTTGTAAGAAAATTAAATATAAAAAATCCGGGATCAAGCCCATTGACTAAAAAAGTGTTTATGTTATTTCCTTAAATGATGAGTAATTTATTTAACATCAATTTTAGTGTTTCTCTTTGAACACTTCCTCAAACATTCGGTAACAATATTTTTTTCTGCTTTTTTGTAAGAAAATTAAATATAAAAAATCCGGGATCAAGCCCATTGACTAAAAAAGTGTTTATGTTATTTCCTTGAATGATGAGTAATTTATTTAAAATCAATTTTAGTGTTTCTCTTTGAACCCTTCCTCAAACATTCGGTAACAATATTTTTTTCTGCTTTTTTGTAAGAAAATTAAATATAAAAAATCCGGGATCAAGCCCATTGACTAAAAAAGTGTTTATGTTATTTCCTTGAATGATGAGTAATTTATTTAAAATCAATTTTAGTGTTTCTCTTCGATCAGCACTTCAATCATTCGGTAACAATATTTTTTTCTGCTTTTTTGTAAGAAAATTAAATATAAAAAATCCGGGATCAAGCCCATTGACTAAAAAAGTGTTTATGTTATTTCCTTGAATGATGAGTAATTTATTTAAAATCAATTTTAGTGTTTCTCTTTGAACACTTCCTCAAACATTCGGTAACAATATTTTTTTCTGCTTTTTTGTAAGAAAATTAAATATAAAAAATCCGGGATCAAGCCCATTGACTAAAAAAGTGTTTATGTTATTTCCTTGAATGATGAGTAATTTATTTAAAATCAATTTTAGTGTTTCTCTTTGAACACTTCCTCAAACATTCGGTAACAATATTTTTTTCTGCTTTTTTGTAAGAAAATTAAATATAAAAAATCCGGGATCAAGCCCATTGACTAAAAAAGTGTTTATGTTATTTCCTTGAATGATGAGTAATTTATTTAAAATCAATTTTAGTGTTTCTCTTTGAACACTTCCTCAAACATTCGGTAACAATATTTTTTTCTGCTTTTTTGTAAGAAAATTAAATATAAAAAATCCGGGATCAAGCCCATTGACTAAAAAAGTGTTTATGTTATTTCCTTGAATGATGAGTAATTTATTTAAAATCAATTTTAGTGTTTCTCTTTGAACACTTCCTCAAACATTCGGTAACAATATTTTTTTCTGCTTTTTTGTAAGAAAATTAAATATAAAAAATCCGGGATCAAGCCCATTGACTAAAAAAGTGTTTATGTTATTTCCTTGAATGATGAGTAATTTATTTAAAATCAATTTTAGTGTTTCTCTTTGAACACTTCCTCAAACATTCGGTAACAATATTTTTTTCTGCTTTTTTGTAAGAAAATTAAATATAAAAAATCCGGGATCAAGCCCATTGACTAAAAAAGTGTTTATGTTATTTCCTTGAATGATGAGTAATTTATTTAAAATCAATTTTAGTGTTTCTCTTCGATCAGCACTTCAATCATTCGGTAACAATATTTTTTTCTGCTTTTTTGTAAGAAAATTAAATATAAAAAATCCGGGATCAAGCCCATTGACTAAAAAAGTGTTTATGTTATTTCCTTGAATGATGAGTAATTTATTTAAAATCAATTTTAGTGTTTCTCTTTGAACACTTCCTCAAACATTCGGTAACAATATTTTTTTCTGCTTTTTTGTAAGAAAGTTAAATATAAAAAATCCGGGATCAAGCCCATTGACTAAAAAAGTGTTTATGTTATTTCCTTGAATGATGAGTAATTTATTTAAAATCAATTTTAGTGTTTCTCTTTGAACACTTCCTCAAACATTCGGTAACAATATTTTTTTCTGCTTTTTTGTAAGAAAATTAAATATAAAAAATCCGGGATCAAGCCCATTGACTAAAAAAGTGTTTATGTTATTTCCTTGAATGATGAGTAATTTATTTAAAATCAATTTTAGTGTTTCTCTTCGATCAGCACTTCAATCATTCGGTAACAATATTTTTTTCTGCTTTTTTGTAAGAAAATTAAATATAAAAAATCCGGGATCAAGCCCATTGACTAAAAAAGTGTTTATGTTATTTCCTTGAATGATGAGTAATTTATTTAAAATCAATTTTAGTGTTTCTCTTCGATCAGCACTTCAATCATTCGGTAACAATATTTTTTTCTGCTTTTTTGTAAGAAAATTAAATATAAAAAATCCGGGATCAAGCCCATTGACTAAAAAAGTGTTTATGTTATTTCCTTGAATGATGAGTAATTTATTTAAAATCAATTTTAGTGTTTCTCTTCGATCAGCACTTCAATCATTCGGTAACAATATTTTTTTCTGCTTTTTTGTAAGAAAATTAAATATAAAAAATCCGGGATCAAGCCCATTGACTAAAAAAGTGTTTATGTTATTTCCTTGAATGATGAGTAATTTATTTAAAATCAATTTTAGTGTTTCTCTTTGAACACTTCCTCAAACATTCGGTAACAATATTTTTTTCTGCTTTTTTGTAAGAAAATTAAATATAAAAAATCCGGGATCAAGCCCATTGACTAAAAAAGTGTTTATGTTATTTCCTTGAATGATGAGTAATTTATTTAAAATCAATTTTAGTGTTTCTCTTTGAACACTTCCTCAAACATTCGGTAACAATATTTTTTTCTGCTTTTTTGTAAGAAAATTAAATATAAAAAATCCGGGATCAAGCCCATTGACTAAAAAAGTGTTTATGTTATTTCCTTGAATGATGAGTAATTTATTTAAAATCAATTTTAGTGTTTCTCTTCGATCAGCACTTCAATCATTCGGTAACAATATTTTTTTCTGCTTTTTTGTAAGAAAATTAAATATAAAAAATCCGGGATCAAGCCCATTGACTAAAAAAGTGTTTATGTTATTTCCTTGAATGATGAGTAATTTATTTAAAATCAATTTTAGTGTTTCTCTTTGAACACTTCCTCAAACATTCGGTAACAATATTTTTTTCTGCTTTTTTGTAAGAAAATTAAATATAAAAAATCCGGGATCAAGCCCATTGACTAAAAAAGTGTTTATGTTATTTCCTTGAATGATGAGTAATTTATTTAAAATCAATTTTAGTGTTTCTCTTTGAACACTTCCTCAAACATTCGGTAACAATATTTTTTTCTGCTTTTTTGTAAGAAAATTAAATATAAAAAATCCGGGATCAAGCCCATTGACTAAAAAAGTGTTTATGTTATTTCCTTGAATGATGAGTAATTTATTTAAAATCAATTTTAGTGTTTCTCTTCGATCAGCACTTCAATCATTCGGTAACAATATTTTTTTCTGCTTTTTTGTAAGAAAATTAAATATAAAAAATCCGGGATCAAGCCCATTGACTAAAAAAGTGTTTATGTTATTTCCTTGAATGATGAGTAATTTATTTAAAATCAATTTTAGTGTTTCTCTTTGAACACTTCCTCAAACATTCGGTAACAATATTTTTTTCTGCTTTTTTGTAAGAAAATTAAATATAAAAAATCCGGGATCAAGCCCATTGACTAAAAAAGTGTTTATGTTATTTCCTTGAATGATGAGTAATTTATTTAAAATCAATTTTAGTGTTTCTCTTTGAACACTTCCTCAAACATTCGGTAACAATATTTTTTTCTGCTTTTTTGTAAGAAAATTAAATATAAAAAATCCGGGATCAAGCCCATTGACTAAAAAAGTGTTTATGTTATTTCCTTGAATGATGAGTAATTTATTTAAAATCAATTTTAGTGTTTCTCTTCGATCAGCACTTCAATCATTCGGTAACAATATTTTTTTCTGCTTTTTTGTAAATTAAATATAAAAAATCCGGGATCAAGCCCATTGACTAAAAAAGTGTTTATGTTATTTCCTTGAATGATGAGTAATTTATTTAAAATCAATTTTAGTGTTTCTCTTCGATCAGCACTTCAATCATTCGGTAACAATATTTTTTTCTGCTTTTTTGTAAATTAAATATAAAAAATCCGGGATCAAGCCCATTGACTAAAAAAGTGTTTATGTTATTTCCTTGAATGATGAGTAATTTATTTAAAATCAATTTTAGTGTTTCTCTTCGATCAGCACTTCAATCATTCGGTAACAATATTTTTTTCTGCTTTTTTGTAAGAAAATTAAATATAAAAAATCCGGGATCAAGCCCATTGACTAAAAAAGTGTTTATGTTATTTCCTTGAATGATGAGTAATTTATTTAAAATCAATTTTAGTGTTTCTCTTTGAACACTTCCTCAAACATTCGGTAACAATATTTTTTTCTGCTTTTTTGTAAGAAAATTAAATATAAAAAATCCGGGATCAAGCCCATTGACTAAAAAAGTGTTTATGTTATTTCCTTGAATGATGAGTAATTTATTTAAAATCAATTTTAGTGTTTCTCTTTGAACACTTCCTCAAACATTCGGTAACAATATTTTTTTCTGCTTTTTTGTAAGAAAATTAAATATAAAAAATCCGGGATCAAGCCCATTGACTAAAAAAGTGTTTATGTTATTTCCTTGAATGATGAGTAATTTATTTAAAATCAATTTTAGTGTTTCTCTTTGAACACTTCCTCAATCATTCGGTAACAATATTTTTTTCTGCTTTTTTGTAAATTAAATATAAAAAATCCGGGATCAAGCCCATTGACTAAAAAAGTGTTTATGTTATTTCCTTGAATGATGAGTAATTTATTTAAAATCAATTTTAGTGTTTCTCTTCGATCAGCACTTCAATCATTCGGTAACAATATTTTTTTCTGCTTTTTTGTAAGAAAATTAAATATAAAAAATCCGGGATCAAGCCCATTGACTAAAAAAGTGTTTATGTTATTTCCTTGAATGATGAGTAATTTATTTAAAATCAATTTTAGTGTTTCTCTTTGAACACTTCCTCAAACATTCGGTAACAATATTTTTTTCTGCTTTTTTGTTAGAAAATTAAATATAAATAATCCGGGATCAAGCCCATTGACTAAAAAAGTGTTTTTGTTATTTCTTTGAATGATAAGTAATTTATTTAAAATCAATTTTAGTGTTTCTCTTTGAACACTTCCTCAAACATTCGGTAACAATATTTTTTTCTGCTTTTTTGTTAGAAAATTAAATATAAATAATCAGGGATCAAGCCCATTGACTAAAAAAGTGTTTTCGTTATTTCTTTGAATGATAAGTAATTTATTTAAAATAAATTTTAGTGTTTCTCATCGATCAGCACTTCAATCATTCGGTAACAATATTTTTTTCTGCTTTTTTGTAAGAAAATTAAATATAAAAAATCAGGGATCAAGCCCATTGACTAAAAAAGTGTTTATGTTATTTCCTTGAATGATGAGTAATTTATTTAAAATCAATTTTAGTGTTTCTCTTTGAACACTTCCTCAAACATTCGGTAACAATATTTTTTTCTGCTTTTTTGTTAGAAAATTAAATATAAATAATCAGGGATCAAGCCCATTGACTAAAAAAGTGTTTTCGTTATTTCTTTGAATGATGAGTAATTTATTTAAAATCAATTTTAGTGTTTCTCATCGATCAGCACTTCAATCATTCGGTAACAATATTTTTTTCTGCTTTTTTGTTAGAAAATTAAATATAAAAAATCAGGGATCAAGCCCATTGACTAAAAAAGTGTTTATGTTATTTCTTTGAATGATGAGTAATTTATTTAAAATCAATTTTAGTGTTTCTCTTTGAACACTTCCTCAAACATTCGGTAACAATATTTTTTTCTGCTTTTTTGTTAGAAAATTAAATATAAATAATCCGGGATCAAGCCCATTGACTAAAAAAGTGTTTTTGTTATTTCTTTGAATGATAAGTAATTTATTTAAAATAAATTTTAGTGTTTCTCATCGATCAGCACTTCAATCATTCGGTAACAATATTTTTTTCTGCTTTTTTGTTAGAAAATTAAATATAAAAAATCAGGGATCAAGCCCATTGACTAAAAAAGTGTTTTTGTTATTTCTTTGAATGATGAGTAATTTATTTAAAATAAATTTTAGTGTTTCTCATCGATCAGCACTTCAATCATTCGGTAACAATATTTTTTTCTGCTTTTTTGTTAGAAAATTAAATATAAAAAATCAGGGATCAAGCCCATTGACTAAAAAAGTGTTTATGTTATTTCTTTGAATGATGAGTAATTTATTTAAAATCAATTTTAGTGTTTCTCTTTGAACACTTCCTCAAACATTCGGTAACAATATTTTTTTCTGCTTTTTTGTGAGAAAATTAAATATAAAAAATCCGGGATCAAGCCCATTGACTAAAAAAGTGTTTATGTTATTTCCTTGAATGATGAGTAATTTGTTTAAAATCAATTTTAGTGTTTCTCTTCGATCAGCACTTCAATCATTCGGTAACAATATTTTTTTCTGCTTTTTTATTATAAAATTAAATATAAAAAATCCGGGATCAAGCCCATTGACTAAAAAAGTGTTTATGTTATTTCTTTGAATGATGAGTAATTTATTTAAAATCAATTTTAGTGTTTCTCTTTGAACACTTCCTCAAACATTTGGTAACAATATTTTTTTCTGCTTTTTTGTTAGAAAATTAAATATAAATAATCAGGGATCAAGCCCATTGACTAAAAAAGTGTTTTTGTTATTTCTTTGAATGATGAGTAATTTATTTAAAATCAATTTTAGTGTTTCTCTTTGAACACTTCCTCAAACATTCGGTAACAATATTTTTTTCTGCTTTTTTGTTAGAAAATTAAATATAAAAAATCAGGGATCAAGCCCATTGACTAAAAAGTGTTTTTGTTATTTCTTTGAATGATGAGTAATTTATTTAAAATCAATTTTAGTGTTTCTCATCGATCAGCACTTCAATCATTCGGTAACAATATTTTTTTCTGCTTTTTTGTTAGAAAATTAAATATAAATAATCCGGGATCAAGCCCATTGACTAAAAAAGTGTTTTTGTTATTTCTTTGAATGATGAGTAATTTATTTAAAATCAATTTTAGTGTTTCTCTTTGAACACTTCCTCAAACATTCGGTAACAATATTTTTTTCTGCTTTTTTGTTAGAAAATTAAATATAAAAAATCAGGGATCAAGCCCATTGACTAAAAAAGTGTTTATGTTATTTCTTTGAATGATGAGTAATTTATTTAAAATAAATTTTAGTGTTTCTCATCGATCAGCACTTCAATCATTCGGTAACAATATTTTTTTCTGCTTTTTTGTTAGAAAATTAAATATAAAAAATCAGGGATCAAGCCCATTGACTAAAAAAGTGTTTATGTTATTTCTTTGAATGATGAGTAATTTATTTAAAATCAATTTTAGTGTTTCTCATCGATCAGCACTTCAATCATTCGGTAACAATATTTTTTTCTGCTTTTTTGTTAGAAAATTAAATATAAATAATCCGGGATCAAGCCCATTGACTAAAAAAGTGTTTATGTTATTTCCTTGAATGATGAGTAATTTGTTTAAAATCAATTTTAGTGTTTCTCATCGATCAGCACTTTAATCATTCGGTAACAATATTTTTTTCTGCTTTTTTATTAGAAAATTAAATATAAAAAATCCGGGATCAAGCCCATTGACTAAAAAAGTGTTTTTGTTATTTCTTTGAATGATGAGTAATTTATTTAAAATCAATTTTAGTGTTTCTCTTTGAACACTTCCTCAAACATTCGGTAACAATATTTTTTTCTGCTTTTTTGTTAGAAAATTAAATATAAAAAATTAGGGATCAAGCCCATTGACTAAAAAAGTGTTTAGGTTATTTCTTTGAATGATGAGTAATTTATTTAAAATCAATTTTAGTGTTTCTCTTTGAACACTTCCTCAAACATTTGGTAACAATATTTTTTTCTGCTTTTTTGTTAGAAAATTAAATATAAATAATCAGGGATCAAGCCCATTGACTAAAAAAGTGTTTTTGTTATTTCTTTGAATGATGAGTAATTTATTTAAAATCAATTTTAGTGTTTCTCTTTGAACACTTCCTCAAACATTCGGTAACAATATTTTTTTCTGCTTTTTTGTTAGAAAATTAAATATAAAAAATCAGGGATCAAGCCCATTGACTAAAAAAGTGTTTATGTTATTTCTTTGAATGATGAGTAATTTATTTAAAATCAATTTTAGTGTTTCTCTTTGAACACTTCCTCAAACATTCGGTAACAATATTTTTTTCTGCTTTTTTATTAGAAAATTAAATATAAATAATCCGGGATCAAGCCCATTGACTAAAAAAGTGTTTTTGTTATTTCTTTGAATGATGAGTAATTTATTTAAAATCAATTTTAGTGTTTCTCTTTGAACACTTCCTCAAACATTCGGTAACAATATTTTTTTCTGCTTTTTTGTTAGAAAATTAAATATAAAAAATCAGGGATCAAGCCCATTGACTAAAAAAGTGTTTATGTTATTTCTTTGAATGATGAGTAATTTATTTAAAATCAATTTTAGTGTTTCTCTTTGAACACTTCCTCAAACATTCGGTAACAATATTTTTTTCTGCTTTTTTATTAGAAAATTAAATATAAATAATCCGGGATCAAGCCCATTGACTAAAAAAGTGTTTTTGTTATTTCTTTGAATGATGAGTAATTTATTTAAAATCAATTTTAGTGTTTCTCTTTGAACACTTCCTCAAACATTCGGTAACAATATTTTTTTCTGCTTTTTTGTGAGAAAATTAAATATAAAAAATCCGGGATCAAGCCCATTGACTAAAAAAGTGTTTTTGTTATTTCTTTGAATGTTGAGTAATTTATTTAAAATCAATTTTAGTGTTTCTCTTTGAACACTTCCTCAAACATTCGGTAACAATATTTTTTTCTGCTTTTTTGTTAGAAAATTAAATATAAAAAATCAGGGATCAAGACCATTGACTAAAAAAGTGTTTATGTTATTTCTTTGAATGATGAGTAATTTATTTAAAATCAATTTTAGTGTTTCTCATCGATCAGCACTTCAATCATTCGGTAACAATATTTTTTTCTGCTTTTTTGTTAGAAAATTAAATATAAATAATCCGGGATCAAGCCCATTGACTAAAAAAGTGTTTTTGTTATTTCTTTGAATGATGAGTAATTTATTTAAAATAAATTTTAGTGTTTCTCATCGATCAGCACTTCAATCATTCGGTAACAATATTTTTTTCTGCTTTTTTATTATAAAATTAAATATAAAAAATCCGGGATCAAGCCCATTGACTAAAAAAGTGTTTTTGTTATTTCTTTGAATGATGAGTAATTTATTTAAAATCAATTTTAGTGTTTCTCTTTGAACACTTCCTCAAACATTCGGTAACAATATTTTTTTCTGCTTTTTTGTGAGAAAATTAAATATAAAAAATCCGGGATCAAGCCCATTGACTAAAAAAGTGTTTTTGTTATTTCTTTGAATGTTGAGTAATTTATTTAAAATCAATTTTAGTGTTTCTCTTTGAACACTTCCTCAAACATTCGGTAACAATATTTTTTTCTGCTTTTTTGTTAGAAAATTAAATATAAAAAATCAGGGATCAAGCCCATTGACTAAAAAAGTGTTTATGTTATTTCTTTGAATGATGAGTAATTTATTTAAAATCAATTTTAGTGTTTCTCATCGATCAGCACTTCAATCATTCGGTAACAATATTTTTTTCTGCTTTTTTGTTAGAAAATTAAATATAAATAATCCGGGATCAAGCCCATTGACTAAAAAAGTGTTTTTGTTATTTCTTTGAATGATGAGTAATTTATTTAAAATAAATTTTAGTGTTTCTCATCGATCAGCACTTCAATCATTCGGTAACAATATTTTTTTCTGCTTTTTTATTATAAAATTAAATATAAAAAATCCGGGATCAAGCCCATTGACTAAAAAAGTGTTTTTGTTATTTCTTTGAATGATGAGTAATTTATTTAAAATCAATTTTAGTGTTTCTCTTTGAACACTTCCTCAAACATTCGGTAACAATATTTTTTTCTGCTTTTTTGTGAGAAAATTAAATATAAAAAATCCGGGATCAAGCCCATTGACTAAAAAAGTGTTTTTGTTATTTCTTTGAATGTTGAGTAATTTATTTAAAATCAATTTTAGTGTTTCTCTTTGAACACTTCCTCAAACATTCGGTAACAATATTTTTTTCTGCTTTTTTGTTAGAAAATTAAATATAAAAAATCAGGGATCAAGCCCATTGACTAAAAAAGTGTTTATGTTATTTCTTTGAATGATGAGTAATTTATTTAAAATCAATTTTAGTGTTTCTCATCGATCAGCACTTCAATCATTCGGTAACAATATTTTTTTCTGCTTTTTTGTTAGAAAATTAAATATAAATAATCCGGGATCAAGCCCATTGACTAAAAAAGTGTTTTTGTTATTTCTTTGAATGATGAGTAATTTATTTAAAATAAATTTTAGTGTTTCTCATCGATCAGCACTTCAATCATTCGGTAACAATATTTTTTTCTGCTTTTTTATTATAAAATTAAATATAAAAAATCCGGGATCAAGCCCATTGACTAAAAAAGTGTTTATGTTATTTCTTTGAATGATGAGTAATTTATTTAAAATCAATTTTAGTGTTTCTCTTTGAACACTTCCTCAAACATTCGGTAACAATATTTTTTTCTGCTTTTTTGTTAGAAAATTAAATATAAAAAATCAGGGATCAAGCCCATTGACTAAAAAAGTGTTTTTGTTATTTCTTTGAATGATGAGTAATTTATTTAAAATCAATTTTAGTGTTTCTCTTTGAACACTTCCTCAAACATTCGGTAACAATATTTTTTTCTGCTTTTTTGTTAGAAAATTAAATATAAAAAATCCGGGATCAAGCCCATTGACTAAAAAAGTGTTTATGTTATTTCTTTGAATGATGAGTAATTTATTTAAAATCAATTTTAGTGTTTCTCATCGATCAGCACTTCAATCATTCGGTAACAATATTTTTTTCTGCTTTTTTGTTAGAAAATTAAATATAAAAAATCAGGGATCAAGCCCATTGACTAAAAAAGTGTTTATGTTATTTCTTTGAATGATGAGTAATTTATTTAAAATAAATTTTAGTGTTTCTCATCGATCAGCACTTCAATCATTCGGTAACAATATTTTTTTCTGCTTTTTTGTTAGAAAATTAAATATAAAAAATCAGGGATCAAGCCCATTGACTAAAAAAGTGTTTTTGTTATTTCTTTGAATGATGAGTAATTTATTTAAAATCAATTTTAGTGTTTCTCTTTGAACACTTCCTCAAACATTCGGTAACAATATTTTTTTCTGCTTTTTTGTTAGAAAATTAAATATAAAAAATCAGGGATCAAGCCCATTGACTAAAAAAGTGTTTTTGTTATTTCTTTGAATGATGAGTAATTTATTTAAAATCAATTTTAGTGTTTCTCTTTGAACACTTCCTCAAACATTCGGTAACAATATTTTTTTCTGCTTTTTTGTTAGAAAATTAAATATAAAAAATCCGGGATCAAGCCCATTGACTAAAAAAGTGTTTATGTTATTTCTTTGAATGATGAGTAATTTATTTAAAATCAATTTTAGTGTTTCTCTTTGAACACTTCCTCAAACATTCGGTAACAATATTTTTTTCTGCTTTTTTGTTAGAAAATTAAATATAAAAAATCAGGGATCAAGCCCATTGACTAAAAAAGTGTTTTTGTTATTTCTTTGAATGATGAGTAATTTATTTAAAATCAATTTTAGTGTTTCTCTTTGAACACTTCCTCAAACATTCGGTAACAATATTTTTTTCTGCTTTTTTATTATAAAATTAAATATAAAAAATCCGGGATCAAGCCCATTGACTAAAAAAGTGTTTATGTTATTTCTTTGAATGATGAGTAATTTATTTAAAATCAATTTTAGTGTTTCTCTTTGAACACTTCCTCAAACATTCGGTAACAATATTTTTTTCTGCTTTTTTGTTAGAAAATTAAATATAAAAAATCAGGGATCAAGCCCATTGACTAAAAAAGTGTTTTTGTTATTTCTTTGAATGATGAGTAATTTATTTAAAATCAATTTTAGTGTTTCTCTTTGAACACTTCCTCAAACATTCGGTAACAATATTTTTTTCTGCTTTTTTGTTAGAAAATTAAATATAAAAAATCCGGGATCAAGCCCATTGACTAAAAAAGTGTTTTTGTTATTTCGTTGAATGATGAGTAATTTATTTAAAATCAATTTTAGTGTTTCTCTTTGAACACTTCCTCAAACATTCGGTAACAATATTTTTTTCTGCTTTTTTGTTAGAAAATTAAATATAAAAAATCAGGGATCAAGCCCATTGACTAAAAAAGTGTTTATGTTATTTCTTTGAATGATGAGTAATTTATTTAAAATCAATTTTAGTGTTTCTCTTTGAACACTTCCTCAAACATTCGCTAACAATATTTTTTTCTGCTTTTTTGTTAGAAAATTAAATATAAAAAATCCGGGATCAAGCCCATTAACTAAAAAAGTGTTTTTGTTATTTCGTTGAATGATGAGTAATTTATTTAAAATCAATTTTAGTGTTTCTCTTTGAACACTTCCTCAAACATTCGGTAACAATATTTTTTTCTGCTTTTTTGTTAGAAAATTAAATATAAAAAATCCGGGATCAAGCCCATTGACTAAAAAAGTGTTTATGTTATTTCTTTGAATGATGAGTAATTTATTTAAAATCAATTTTAGTGTTTCTCTTTGAACACTTCCTCAAACATTCGGTAACAATATTTTTTTCTGCTTTTTTATTATAAAATTAAATATAAAAAATCCGGGATCAAGCCCATTGACTAAAAAAGTGTTTATGTTATTTCTTTGAATGATGAGTAATTTATTTAAAATCAATTTTAGTGTTTCTCTTTGAACACTTCCTCAAACATTCGGTAACAATATTTTTTTCTGCTTTTTTGTTAGAAAATTAAATATAAATAATCCGGGATCAAGCCCATTGACTAAAAAAGTGTTTATGTTATTTCCTTGAATGATGAATAATTTATTTAAAATCAATTTTAGTGTTTCTCTTTGAACACTTCCTCAAACATTTGGTAACAATATTTTTTTCTGCTTTTTTGTTAGAAAATTAAATATAAAAAATCAGGGATCAAGCCCATTGACTAAAAAAGTGTTTATGTTATTTCTTTGAATGATGAGTAATTTATTTAAAATCAATTTTAGTGTTTCTCTTTGAACACTTCCTCAAACATTCGGTAACAATATTTTTTTCTGCTTTTTTGTTAGAAAATTAAATATAAAAAATCAGGGATCAAGCCCATTGACTAAAAAAGTGTTTATGTTATTTCTTTGAATGATGAGTAATTTATTTAAAATCAATTTTAGTGTTTCTCTTTGAACACTTCCTCAAACATTCGGTAACAATATTTTTTTCTGCTTTTTTGTTAGAAAATTAAATATAAAAAATCAGGGATCAAGCCCATTGACTAAAAAAGTGTTTATGTTATTTCTTTGAATGATGAGTAATTTATTTAAAATCAATTTTAGTGTTTCTCATCGATCAGCACTTCAATCATTCGGTAACAATATTTTTTTCTGCTTTTTTGTTAGAAAATTAAATATAAATAATCCGGGATCAAGCCCATTGACTAAAAAAGTGTTTATGTTATTTCTTTGAATGATGAGTAATTTATTTAAAATCAATTTTAGTGTTTCTCTTTGAACACTTCCTCAAACATTCGGTAACAATATTTTTTTCTGCTTTTTTGTTAGAAAATTAAATATAAAAAATCAGGGATCAAGCCCATTGACTAAAAAAGTGTTTTTGTTATTTCTTTGAATGATGAGTAATTTATTTAAAATCAATTTTAGTGTTTCTCTTTGAACACTTCCTCAAACATTCGGTAACAATATTTTTTTCTGCTTTTTTGTTAGAAAATTAAATATAAAAAATCAGGGATCAAGCCCATTGACTAAAAAAGTGTTTTTGTTATTTCTTTGAATGATGAGTAATTTATTTAAAATCAATTTTAGTGTTTCTCTTTGAACACTTCCTCAAACATTCGGTAACAATATTTTTTTCTGCTTTTTTGTTAGAAAATTAAATATAAAAAATCCGGGATCAAGCCCATTGACTAAAAAAGTGTTTATGTTATTTCTTTGAATGATGAGTAATTTATTTAAAATCAATTTTAGTGTTTCTCTTTGAACACTTCCTCAAACATTCGGTAACAATATTTTTTTCTGCTTTTTTGTTAGAAAATTAAATATAAAAAATCAGGGATCAAGCCCATTGACTAAAAAAGTGTTTTTGTTATTTCTTTGAATGATGAGTAATTTATTTAAAATCAATTTTAGTGTTTCTCTTTGAACACTTCCTCAAACATTCGGTAACAATATTTTTTTCTGCTTTTTTATTATAAAATTAAATATAAAAAATCCGGGATCAAGCCCATTGACTAAAAAAGTGTTTATGTTATTTCTTTGAATGATGAGTAATTTATTTAAAATCAATTTTAGTGTTTCTCTTTGAACACTTCCTCAAACATTCGGTAACAATATTTTTTTCTGCTTTTTTGTTAGAAAATTAAATATAAAAAATCAGGGATCAAGCCCATTGACTAAAAAAGTGTTTATGTTATTTCTTTGAATGATGAGTAATTTATTTAAAATCAATTTTAGTGTTTCTCTTTGAACACTTCCTCAAACATTCGGTAACAATATTTTTTTCTGCTTTTTTGTTAGAAAATTAAATATAAATAATCCGGGATCAAGCCCATTGACTAAAAAAGTGTTTATGTTATTTCCTTGAATGATGAATAATTTATTTAAAATCAATTTTAGTGTTTCTCTTTGAACACTTCCTCAAACATTTGGTAACAATATTTTTTTCTGCTTTTTTGTTAGAAAATTAAATATAAAAAATCAGGGATCAAGCCCATTGACTAAAAAAGTGTTTATGTTATTTCTTTGAATGATGAGTAATTTATTTAAAATCAATTTTAGTGTTTCTCTTTGAACACTTCCTCAAACATTCGGTAACAATATTTTTTTCTGCTTTTTTGTTAGAAAATTAAATATAAAAAATCAGGGATCAAGCCCATTGACTAAAAAAGTGTTTATGTTATTTCTTTGAATGATGAGTAATTTATTTAAAATCAATTTTAGTGTTTCTCTTTGAACACTTCCTCAAACATTCGGTAACAATATTTTTTTCTGCTTTTTTGTTAGAAAATTAAATATAAAAAATCAGGGATCAAGCCCATTGACTAAAAAAGTGTTTATGTTATTTCTTTGAATGATGAGTAATTTATTTAAAATCAATTTTAGTGTTTCTCATCGATCAGCACTTCAATCATTCGGTAACAATATTTTTTTCTGCTTTTTTGTTAGAAAATTAAATATAAATAATCCGGGATCAAGCCCATTGACTAAAAAAGTGTTTATGTTATTTCTTTGAATGATGAGTAATTTATTTAAAATCAATTTTAGTGTTTCTCTTTGAACACTTCCTCAAACATTCGGTAACAATATTTTTTTCTGCTTTTTTGTTAGAAAATTAAATATAAAAAATCAGGGATCAAGCCCATTGACTAAAAAAGTGTTTTTGTTATTTCTTTGAATGATGAGTAATTTATTTAAAATCAATTTTAGTGTTTCTCTTTGAACACTTCCTCAAACATTCGGTAACAATATTTTTTTCTGCTTTTTTGTTAGAAAATTAAATATAAAAAATCAGGGATCAAGCCCATTGACTAAAAAAGTGTTTTTGTTATTTCTTTGAATGATGAGTAATTTATTTAAAATCAATTTTAGTGTTTCTCTTTGAACACTTCCTCAAACATTCGGTAACAATATTTTTTTCTGCTTTTTTGTTAGAAAATTAAATATAAAAAATCCGGGATCAAGCCCATTGACTAAAAAAGTGTTTATGTTATTTCTTTGAATGATGAGTAATTTATTTAAAATCAATTTTAGTGTTTCTCTTTGAACACTTCCTCAAACATTCGGTAACAATATTTTTTTCTGCTTTTTTGTTAGAAAATTAAATATAAAAAATCAGGGATCAAGCCCATTGACTAAAAAAGTGTTTTTGTTATTTCTTTGAATGATGAGTAATTTATTTAAAATCAATTTTAGTGTTTCTCTTTGAACACTTCCTCAAACATTCGGTAACAATATTTTTTTCTGCTTTTTTATTATAAAATTAAATATAAAAAATCCGGGATCAAGCCCATTGACTAAAAAAGTGTTTATGTTATTTCTTTGAATGATGAGTAATTTATTTAAAATCAATTTTAGTGTTTCTCTTTGAACACTTCCTCAAACATTCGGTAACAATATTTTTTTCTGCTTTTTTGTTAGAAAATTAAATATAAAAAATCAGGGATCAAGCCCATTGACTAAAAAAGTGTTTTTGTTATTTCTTTGAATGATGAGTAATTTATTTAAAATCAATTTTAGTGTTTCTCTTTGAACACTTCCTCAAACATTCGGTAACAATATTTTTTTCTGCTTTTTTGTTAGAAAATTAAATATAAAAAATCAGGGATCAAGCCCATTGACTAAAAAAGTGTTTATGTTATTTCTTTGAATGATGAGTAATTTATTTAAAATCAATTTTAGTGTTTCTCATCGATCAGCACTTCAATCATTCGGTAACAATATTTTTTTCTGCTTTTTTGTTAGAAAATTAAATATAAATAATCCGGGATCAAGCCCATTGACTAAAAAAGTGTTTTTGTTATTTCTTTGAATGATGAGTAATTTATTTAAAATCAATTTTAGTGTTTCTCTTTGAACACTTCCTCAAACATTCGGTAACAATATTTTTTTCTGCTTTTTTGTTAGAAAATTAAATATAAAAAATCAGGGATCAAGCCCATTGACTAAAAAAGTGTTTATGTTATTTCTTTGAATGATGAGTAATTTATTTAAAATCAATTTTAGTGTTTCTCATCGATCAGCACTTCAATCATTCGGTAACAATATTTTTTTCTGCTTTTTTGTTAGAAAATTAAATATAAATAATCCGGGATCAAGCCCATTGACTAAAAAAGTGTTTTTGTTATTTCTTTGAATGATGAGTAATTTATTTAAAATCAATTTTAGTGTTTCTCTTTGAACACTTCCTCAAACATTCGGTAACAATATTTTTTTCTGCTTTTTTGTTAGAAAATTAAATATAAAAAATCAGGGATCAAGCCCATTGACTAAAAAAGTGTTTATGTTATTTCCTTGAATGATGAATAATTTATTTAAAATCAATTTTAGTGTTTCTCTTTGAACACTTCCTCAAACATTCGGTAACAATATTTTTTTCTGCTTTTTTGTTAGAAAATTAAATATAAATAATCCGGGATCAAGCCCATTGACTAAAAAAGTGTTTATGTTATTTCCTTGAATGATGAATAATTTATTTAAAATCAATTTTAGTGTTTCTCTTTGAACACTTCCTCAAACATTTGGTAACAATATTTTTTTCTGCTTTTTTGTTAGAAAATTAAATATAAAAAATCAGGGATCAAGCCCATTGACTAAAAAAGTGTTTATGTTATTTCTTTGAATGATGAGTAATTTATTTAAAATCAATTTTAGTGTTTCTCTTTGAACACTTCCTCAAACATTCGGTAACAATATTTTTTTCTGCTTTTTTGTTAGAAAATTAAATATAAAAAATCAGGGATCAAGCCCATTGACTAAAAAAGTGTTTATGTTATTTCTTTGAATGATGAGTAATTTATTTAAAATCAATTTTAGTGTTTCTCTTTGAACACTTCCTCAAACATTCGGTAACAATATTTTTTTCTGCTTTTTTGTTAGAAAATTAAATATAAAAAATCGGGGATCAAGCCCATTGACTAAAAAAGTGTTTATGTTATTTCTTTGAATGATGAGTAATTTATTTAAAATCAATTTTAGTGTTTCTCTTTGAACACTTCCTCAAACATTCGGTAACAATATTTTTTTCTGCTTTTTTGTTAGAAAATTAAATATAAAAAATCAGGGATCAAGCCCATTGACTAAAAAAGTGTTTATGTTATTTCTTTGAATGATGAGTAATTTATTTAAAATAAATTTTAGTGTTTCTCTTTGAACACTTCATCAAACATTCGGTAACAATATTTTTTTCTGCTTTTTTATTAGAAAATTAAATATAAATAATCCGGGATCAAGCCCATTGACTAAAAAAGTGTTTTTGTTATTTCTTTGAATGATGAGTAATTTATTTAAAATCAATTTTAGTGTTTCTCTTTGAACACTTCCTCAAACATTCGGTAACAATATTTTTTTCTGCTTTTTTGTTAGAAAATTAAATATAAAAAATCCGGGATCAAGCCCATTGACTAAAAAAGTGTTTTTGTTATTTCGTTGAATGATGAGTAATTTATTTAAAATCAATTTTAGTGTTTCTCTTTGAACACTTCCTCAAACATTCGGTAACAATATTTTTTTCTGCTTTTTTGTTAGAAAATTAAATATAAAAAATCAGGGATCAAGCCCATTGACTAAAAAAGTGTTTTTGTTATTTCTTTGAATGATGAGTAATTTATTTAAAATCAATTTTAGTGTTTCTCTTTGAACACTTCCTCAAACATTCGGTAACAATATTTTTTTCTGCTTTTTTGTTAGAAAATTAAATATAAAAAATCCGGGATCAAGCCCATTAACTAAAAAAGTGTTTTTGTTATTTCGTTGAATGATGAGTAATTTATTTAAAATCAATTTTAGTGTTTCTCTTTGAACACTTCCTCAAACATTCGGTAACAATATTTTTTTCTGCTTTTTTGTTAGAAAATTAAATATAAAAAATCCGGGATCAAGCCCATTGACTAAAAAAGTGTTTTTGTTATTTCTTTGAATGATGAGTAATTTATTTAAAATCAATTTTAGTGTTTCTCTTTGAACACTTCCTCAAACATTCGGTAACAATATTTTTTTCTGCTTTTTTGTTAGAAAATTAAATATAAAAAATCAGGGATCAAGCCCATTGACTAAAAAAGTGTTTATGTTATTTCTTTGAATGATGAGTAATTTATTTAAAATAAATTTTAGTGTTTCTCTTTGAACACTTCATCAAACATTCGGTAACAATATTTTTTTCTGCTTTTTTGTTAGAAAATTAAATATAAAAAATCCGGGATCAAGCCCATTGACTAAAAAAGTGTTTATGTTATTTCTTTGAATGATGAGTAATTTATTTAAAATCAATTTTAGTGTTTCTCTTTGAACACTTCCTCAAACATTCGGTAACAATATTTTTTTCTGCTTTTTTGTTAGAAAATTAAATATAAAAAATCAGGGATCAAGCCCATTGACTAAAAAAGTGTTTATGTTATTTCTTTGAATGATGAGTAATTTATTTAAAATAAATTTTAGTGTTTCTCTTTGAACACTTCATCAAACATTCGGTAACAATATTTTTTTCTGCTTTTTTATTAGAAAATTAAATATAAATAATCCGGGATCAAGCCCATTGACTAAAAAAGTGTTTTTGTTATTTCTTTGAATGATGAGTAATTTATTTAAAATCAATTTTAGTGTTTCTCTTTGAACACTTCCTCAAACATTCGGTAACAATATTTTTTTCTGCTTTTTTGTTAGAAAATTAAATATAAAAAATCAGGGATCAAGCCCATTGACTAAAAAAGTGTTTTTGTTATTTCTTTGAATGATGAGTAATTTATTTAAAATCAATTTTAGTGTTTCTCTTTGAACACTTCCTCAAACATTCGGTAACAATATTTTTTTCTGCTTTTTTGTTAGAAAATTAAATATAAAAAATCCGGGATCAAGCCCATTAACTAAAAAAGTGTTTTTGTTATTTCGTTGAATGATGAGTAATTTATTTAAAATCAATTTTAGTGTTTCTCTTTGAACACTTCCTCAAACATTCGGTAACAATATTTTTTTCTGCTTTTTTGTTAGAAAATTAAATATAAAAAATCCGGGATCAAGCCCATTGACTAAAAAAGTGTTTTTGTTATTTCTTTGAATGATGAGTAATTTATTTAAAATCAATTTTAGTGTTTCTCTTTGAACACTTCCTCAAACATTCGGTAACAATATTTTTTTCTGCTTTTTTGTTAGAAAATTAAATATAAAAAATCAGGGATCAAGCCCATTGACTAAAAAAGTGTTTATGTTATTTCTTTGAATGATGAGTAATTTATTTAAAATCAATTTTAGTGTTTCTCTTTGAACACTTCCTCAAACATTCGGTAACAATATTTTTTTCTGCTTTTTTGTTAGAAAATTAAATATAAAAAATCAGGGATCAAGCCCATTGACTAAAAAAGTGTTTATGTTATTTCTTTGAATGATGAGTAATTTATTTAAAATCAATTTTAGTGTTTCTCTTTGAACACTTCCTCAAACATTCGGTAACAATATTTTTTTCTGCTTTTTTGTTAGAAAATTAAATATAAAAAATCAGGGATCAAGCCCATTGACTAAAAAAGTGTTTATGTTATTTCTTTGAATGATGAGTAATTTATTTAAAATAAATTTTAGTGTTTCTCTTTGAACACTTCATCAAACATTCGGTAACAATATTTTTTTCTGCTTTTTTATTAGAAAATTAAATATAAATAATCCGGGATCAAGCCCATTGACTAAAAAAGTGTTTTTGTTATTTCTTTGAATGATGAGTAATTTATTTAAAATCAATTTTAGTGTTTCTCTTTGAACACTTCCTCAAACATTCGGTAACAATATTTTTTTCTGCTTTTTTGTTAGAAAATTAAATATAAAAAATCCGGGATCAAGCCCATTGACTTAAAAAGTGTTTTTGTTATTTCGTTGAATGATGAGTAATTTATTTAAAATCAATTTTAGTGTTTCTCTTTGAACACTTCCTCAAACATTCGGTAACAATATTTTTTTCTGCTTTTTTGTTAGAAAATTAAATATAAAAAATCAGGGATCAAGCCCATTGACTAAAAAAGTGTTTTTGTTATTTCTTTGAATGATGAGTAATTTATTTAAAATCAATTTTAGTGTTTCTCTTTGAACACTTCCTCAAACATTCGGTAACAATATTTTTTTCTGCTTTTTTGTTAGAAAATTAAATATAAAAAATCCGGGATCAAGCCCATTGACTAAAAAAGTGTTTTTGTTATTTCGTTGAATGATGAGTAATTTATTTAAAATCAATTTTAGTGTTTCTCTTTGAACACTTCCTCAAACATTCGGTAACAATATTTTTTTCTGCTTTTTTGTTAGAAAATTAAATATAAAAAATCCGGGATCAAGCCCATTAACTAAAAAAGTGTTTTTGTTATTTCGTTGAATGATGAGTAATTTATTTAAAATCAATTTTAGTGTTTCTCTTTGAACACTTCCTCAAACATTCGGTAACAATATTTTTTTCTGCTTTTTTGTTAGAAAATTAAATATAAAAAATCCGGGATCAAGCCCATTGACTAAAAAAGTGTTTATGTTATTTCTTTGAATGATGAGTAATTTATTTAAAATCAATTTTAGTGTTTCTCTTTGAACACTTCCTCAAACATTCGGTAACAATATTTTTTTCTGCTTTTTTGTTAGAAAATTAAATATAAAAAATCAGGGATCAAGCCCATTGACTAAAAAAGTGTTTATGTTATTTCTTTGAATGATGAGTAATTTATTTAAAATAAATTTTAGTGTTTCTCTTTGAACACTTCATCAAACATTCGGTAACAATATTTTTTTCTGCTTTTTTATTAGAAAATTAAATATAAATAATCCGGGATCAAGCCCATTGACTAAAAAAGTGTTTTTGTTATTTCTTTGAATGATGAGTAATTTATTTAAAATCAATTTTAGTGTTTCTCTTTGAACACTTCCTCAAACATTCGGTAACAATATTTTTTTCTGCTTTTTTGTTAGAAAATTAAATATAAAAAATCCGGGATCAAGCCCATTGACTAAAAAAGTGTTTTTGTTATTTCGTTGAATGATGAGTAATTTATTTAAAATCAATTTTAGTGTTTCTCTTTGAACACTTCCTCAAACATTCGGTAACAATATTTTTTTCTGCTTTTTTGTTAGAAAATTAAATATAAAAAATCAGGGATCAAGCCCATTGACTAAAAAAGTGTTTTTGTTATTTCTTTGAATGATGAGTAATTTATTTAAAATCAATTTTAGTGTTTCTCTTTGAACACTTCCTCAAACATTCGGTAACAATATTTTTTTCTGCTTTTTTGTTAGAAAATTAAATATAAAAAATCAGGGATCAAGCCCATTGACTAAAAAAGTGTTTTTGTTATTTCTTTGAATGATGAGTAATTTATTTAAAATCAATTTTAGTGTTTCTCTTTGAACACTTCCTCAAACATTCGGTAACAATATTTTTTTCTGCTTTTTTGTTAGAAAATTAAATATAAAAAATCCGGGATCAAGCCCATTGACTAAAAAAGTGTTTTGTTTATTTCGTTGAATGATGAGTAATTTATTTAAAATCAATTTTAGTGTTTCTCTTTGAACACTTCCTCAAACATTCGGTAACAATATTTTTTTCTGCTTTTTTGTTAGAAAATTAAATATAAAAAATCCGGGATCAAGCCCATTAACTAAAAAAGTGTTTTTGTTATTTCGTTGAATGATGAGTAATTTATTTAAAATCAATTTTAGTGTTTCTCTTTGAACACTTCCTCAAACATTCGGTAACAATATTTTTTTCTGCTTTTTTGTTAGAAAATTAAATATAAAAAATCCGGGATCAAGCCCATTGACTAAAAAAGTGTTTATGTTATTTCTTTGAATGATGAGTAATTTATTTAAAATCAATTTTAGTGTTTCTCTTTGAACACTTCCTCAAACATTCGGTAACAATATTTTTTTCTGCTTTTTTGTTAGAAAATTAAATATAAAAAATCAGGGATCAAGCCCATTGACTAAAAAAGTGTTTATGTTATTTCTTTGAATGATGAGTAATTTATTTAAAATAAATTTTAGTGTTTCTCTTTGAACACTTCATCAAACATTCGGTAACAATATTTTTTTCTGCTTTTTTATTAGAAAATTAAATATAAATAATCCGGGATCAAGCCCATTGACTAAAAAAGTGTTTTTGTTATTTCTTTGAATGATGAGTAATTTATTTAAAATCAATTTTAGTGTTTCTCTTTGAACACTTCCTCAAACATTCGGTAACAATATTTTTTTCTGCTTTTTTGTTAGAAAATTAAATATAAAAAATCCGGGATCAAGCCCATTGACTAAAAAAGTGTTTTTGTTATTTCGTTGAATGATGAGTAATTTATTTAAAATCAATTTTAGTGTTTCTCTTTGAACACTTCCTCAAACATTCGGTAACAATATTTTTTTCTGCTTTTTTGTTAGAAAATTAAATATAAAAAATCAGGGATCAAGCCCATTGACTAAAAAAGTGTTTTTGTTATTTCTTTGAATGATGAGTAATTTATTTAAAATCAATTTTAGTGTTTCTCTTTGAACACTTCCTCAAACATTCGGTAACAATATTTTTTTCTGCTTTTTTGTTAGAAAATTAAATATAAAAAATCCGGGATCAAGCCCATTAACTAAAAAAGTGTTTTTGTTATTTCGTTGAATGATGAGTAATTTATTTAAAATCAATTTTAGTGTTTCTCTTTGAACACTTCCTCAAACATTCGGTAACAATATTTTTTTCTGCTTTTTTGTTAGAAAATTAAATATAAAAAATCCGGGATCAAGCCCATTGACTAAAAAAGTGTTTATGTTATTTCTTTGAATGATGAGTAATTTATTTAAAATCAATTTTAGTGTTTCTCTTTGAACACTTCCTCAAACATTCGGTAACAATATTTTTTTCTGCTTTTTTATTATAAAATTAAATATAAAAAATCCGGGATCAAGCCCATTGACTAAAAAAGTGTTTATGTTATTTCTTTGAATGATGAGTAATTTATTTAAAATCAATTTTAGTGTTTCTCTTTGAACACTTCCTCAAACATTCGGTAACAATATTTTTTTCTGCTTTTTTGTTAGAAAATTAAATATAAATAATCCGGGATCAAGCCCATTGACTAAAAAAGTGTTTATGTTATTTCCTTGAATGATGAATAATTTATTTAAAATCAATTTTAGTGTTTCTCTTTGAACACTTCCTCAAACATTTGGTAACAATATTTTTTTCTGCTTTTTTGTTAGAAAATTAAATATAAAAAATCAGGGATCAAGCCCATTGACTAAAAAAGTGTTTATGTTATTTCTTTGAATGATGAGTAATTTATTTAAAATCAATTTTAGTGTTTCTCTTTGAACACTTCCTCAAACATTCGGTAACAATATTTTTTTCTGCTTTTTTGTTAGAAAATTAAATATAAAAAATCAGGGATCAAGCCCATTGACTAAAAAAGTGTTTATGTTATTTCTTTGAATGATGAGTAATTTATTTAAAATCAATTTTAGTGTTTCTCTTTGAACACTTCCTCAAACATTCGGTAACAATATTTTTTTCTGCTTTTTTGTTAGAAAATTAAATATAAAAAATCAGGGATCAAGCCCATTGACTAAAAAAGTGTTTATGTTATTTCTTTGAATGATGAGTAATTTATTTAAAATCAATTTTAGTGTTTCTCTTTGAACACTTCCTCAAACATTCGGTAACAATATTTTTTTCTGCTTTTTTGTTAGAAAATTAAATATAAAAAATCAGGGATCAAGCCCATTGACTAAAAAAGTGTTTATGTTATTTCTTTGAATGATGAGTAATTTATTTAAAATAAATTTTAGTGTTTCTCTTTGAACACTTCATCAAACATTCGGTAACAATATTTTTTTCTGCTTTTTTATTAGAAAATTAAATATAAATAATCCGGGATCAAGCCCATTGACTAAAAAAGTGTTTTTGTTATTTCTTTGAATGATGAGTAATTTATTTAAAATCAATTTTAGTGTTTCTCTTTGAACACTTCCTCAAACATTCGGTAACAATATTTTTTTCTGCTTTTTTGTTAGAAAATTAAATATAAAAAATCAGGGATCAAGCCCATTGACTAAAAAAGTGTTTTTGTTATTTCTTTGAATGATGAGTAATTTATTTAAAATCAATTTTAGTGTTTCTCTTTGAACACTTCCTCAAACATTCGGTAACAATATTTTTTTCTGCTTTTTTGTGAGAAAATTAAATATAAAAAATCCGGGATCAAGCCCATTGACTAAAAAAGTGTTTTTGTTATTTCGTTGAATGATGAGTAATTTATTTAAAATCAATTTTAGTGTTTCTCATCGATCAGCACTTCAATCATTCGGTAACAATATTTTTTTCTGCTTTTTTGTTAGAAAATTAAATATAAAAAATCAGGGATCAAGCCCATTGACTAAAAAAGTGTTTATGTTATTTCTTTGAATGATGAGTAATTTATTTAAAATCAATTTTAGTGTTTCTCTTTGAACACTTCCTCAAACATTCGGTAACAATATTTTTTTCTGCTTTTTTCTGAGAAAATTAAATATAAAAAATCAGGGATCAAGCCCATTGACTAAAAAAGTGTTTATGTTATTTCCTTGAATGATGAGTAATTTGTTTAAAATCAATTTTAGTGTTTCTCTTCGATCAGCACTTCAATCATTCGGTAACAATATTTTTTTCTGCTTTTTTATTATAAAATTAAATATAAAAAATCCGGGATCAAGCCCATTGACTAAAAAAGTGTTTATGTTATTTCTTTGAATGATGAGTAATTTATTTAAAATCAATTTTAGTGTTTCTCATCGATCAGCACTTCAATCATTCGGTAACAATATTTTTTTCTGCTTTTTTGTTAGAAAATTAAATATAAAAAATCAGGGATCAAGCCCATTGACTAAAAAAGTGTTTATGTTATTTCTTTGAATGATGAATAATTTATTTAAAATCAATTTTAGTGTTTCTCATCGATCAGCACTTCAATCATTCGGTAACAATATTTTTTTCTGCTTTTTTGTGAGAAAATTAAATATATAAAATCCGGGATCAAGCCCATTGACTAAAAAAGTGTTTTTGTTATTTCGTTGAATGATGAGTAATTTATTTAAAATAAATTTTAGTGTTTCTCATCGATCAGCACTTCAATCATTCGGTAACAATATTTTTTTCTGCTTTTTTGTTAGAAAATTAAATATAAAAAATCAGGGATCAAGCCCATTGACTAAAAAAGTGTTTATGTTATTTCTTTGAATGATGAGTAATTTATTTAAAATAAATTTTAGTGTTTCTCTTTGAACACTTCCTCAAACATTCGGTAACAATATTTTTTTCTGCTTTTTTGTTAGAAAATTAAATATAAAAAATCCGGGATCAAGCCCATTGACTAAAAAAGTGTTTTTGTTATTTCGTTGAATGATGAGTAATTTATTTAAAAAAAATTTTAGTGTTTCTCATCGATCAGCACTTCAATCATTCGGTAACAATATTTTTTTCTGCTTTTTTGTTAGAAAATTAAATATAAAAAATCAGGGATCAAGCCCATTGACTAAAAAAGTGTTTATGTTATTTCTTTGAATGATGAGTAATTTATTTAAAATCAATTTTAGTGTTTCTCTTTGAACACTTCCTCAAACATTCGGTAACAATATTTTTTTCTGCTTTTTTCTGAGAAAATTAAATATAAAAAATCAGGGATCAAGCCCATTGACTAAAAAAGTGTTTATGTTATTTCCTTGAATGATGAGTAATTTGTTTAAAATCAATTTTAGTGTTTCTCTTCGATCAGCACTTCAATCATTCGGTAACAATATTTTTTTCTGCTTTTTTATTATAAAATTAAATATAAAAAATCCGGGATCAAGCCCATTGACTAAAAAAGTGTTTATGTTATTTCTTTGAATGATGAGTAATTTATTTAAAATCAATTTTAGTGTTTCTCATCGATCAGCACTTCAATCATTCGGTAACAATATTTTTTTCTGCTTTTTTGTTAGAAAATTAAATATAAAAAATCAGGGATCAAGCCCATTGACTAAAAAAGTGTTTATGTTATTTCTTTGAATGATGAGTAATTTATTTAAAATCAATTTTAGTGTTTCTCTTTGAACACTTCCTCAAACATTCGGTAACAATATTTTTTTCTGCTTTTTTGTTAGAAAATTAAATATAAAAAATCCGGGATCAAGCCCATTGACTAAAAAAGTGTTTTTGTTATTTCGTTGAATGATGAGTAATTTATTTAAAATAAATTTTAGTGTTTCTCATCGATCAGCACTTCAATCATTCGGTAACAATATTTTTTTCTGCTTTTTTGTTAGAAAATTAAATATAAAAAATCAGGGATCAAGCCCATTGACTAAAAAAGTGTTTATGTTATTTCTTTGAATGATGAGTAATTTATTTAAAATCAATTTTAGTGTTTCTCTTTGAACACTTCCTCAAACATTCGGTAACAATATTTTTTTCTGCTTTTTTGTTAGAAAATTAAATATAAAAAATCCGGGATCAAGCCCATTGACTAAAAAAGTGTTTTTGTTATTTCGTTGAATGATGAGTAATTTATTTAAAATAAATTTTAGTGTTTCTCATCGATCAGCACTTCAATCATTCGGTAACAATATTTTTTTCTGCTTTTTTGTTAGAAAATTAAATATAAAAAATCAGGGATCAAGCCCATTGACTAAAAAAGTGTTTATGTTATTTCTTTGAATGATGAGTAATTTATTTAAAATCAATTTTAGTGTTTCTCTTTGAACACTTCCTCAAACATTCGGTAACAATATTTTTTTCTGCTTTTTTGTTAGAAAATTAAATATAAAAAATCCGGGATCAAGCCCATTGACTAAAAAAGTGTTTTTTTTATTTCGTTGAATGATGAGTAATTTATTTAAAATCAATTTTAGTGTTTCTCATCGATCAGCACTTCAATCATTCGGTAACAATATTTTTTTCTGCTTTTTTGTTAGAAAATTAAATATAAAAAATCAGGGATCAAGCCCATTGACTAAAAAAGTGTTTATGTTATTTCTTTGAATGATGAGTAATTTATTTAAAATCAATTTTAGTGTTTCTCTTTGAACACTTCCTCAAACATTCGGTAACAATATTTTTTTCTGCTTTTTTGTTAGAAAATTAAATATAAAAAATCCGGGATCAAGCCCATTGACTAAAAAAGTGTTTTTGTTATTTCGTTGAATGATGAGTAATTTATTTAAAATAAATTTTAGTGTTTCTCATCGATCAGCACTTCAATCATTCGGTAACAATATTTTTTTCTGCTTTTTTGTTAGAAAATTAAATATAAAAAATCAGGGATCAAGCCCATTGACTAAAAAAGTGTTTATGTTATTTCTTTGAATGATGAGTAATTTATTTAAAATCAATTTTAGTGTTTCTCTTTGAACACTTCCTCAAACATTCGGTAACAATATTTTTTTCTGCTTTTTTGTTAGAAAATTAAATATAAAAAATCCGGGATCAAGCCCATTGACTAAAAAAGTGTTTTTTTTATTTCGTTGAATGATGAGTAATTTATTTAAAATCAATTTTAGTGTTTCTCATCGATCAGCACTTCAATCATTCGGTAACAATATTTTTTTCTGCTTTTTTGTTAGAAAATTAAATATAAAAAATCAGGGATCAAGCCCATTGACTAAAAAAGTGTTTATGTTATTTCTTTGAATGATGAGTAATTTATTTAAAATCAATTTTAGTGTTTCTCTTTGAACACTTCCTCAAACATTCGGTAACAATATTTTTTTCTGCTTTTTTGTTAGAAAATTAAATATAAAAAATCCGGGATCAAGCCCATTGACTAAAAAAGTGTTTTTGTTATTTCGTTGAATGATGAGTAATTTATTTAAAATAAATTTTAGTGTTTCTCATCGATCAGCACTTCAATCATTCGGTAACAATATTTTTTTCTGCTTTTTTGTTAGAAAATTAAATATAAAAAATCAGGGATCAAGCCCATTGACTAAAAAAGTGTTTATGTTATTTCTTTGAATGATGAGTAATTTATTTAAAATCAATTTTAGTGTTTCTCTTTGAACACTTCCTCAAACATTCGGTAACAATATTTTTTTCTGCTTTTTTGTTAGAAAATTAAATATAAAAAATCCGGGATCAAGCCCATTGACTAAAAAAGTGTTTTTGTTATTTCGTTGAATGATGAGTAATTTATTTAAAATAAATTTTAGTGTTTCTCATCGATCAGCACTTCAATCATTCGGTAACAATATTTTTTTCTGCTTTTTTGTTAGAAAATTAAATATAAAAAATCAGGGATCAAGCCCATTGACTAAAAAAGTGTTTATGTTATTTCTTTGAATGATGAGTAATTTATTTAAAATCAATTTTAGTGTTTCTCTTTGAACACTTCCTCAAACATTCGGTAACAATATTTTTTTCTGCTTTTTTGTTAGAAAATTAAATATAAAAAATCCGGGATCAAGCCCATTGACTAAAAAAGTGTTTTTTTTATTTCGTTGAATGATGAGTAATTTATTTAAAATCAATTTTAGTGTTTCTCATCGATCAGCACTTCAATCATTCGGTAACAATATTTTTTTCTGCTTTTTTGTTAGAAAATTAAATATAAAAAATCAGGGATCAAGCCCATTGACTAAAAAAGTGTTTATGTTATTTCTTTGAATGATGAGTAATTTATTTAAAATCAATTTTAGTGTTTCTCATCGATCAGCACTTCAATCATTCGGTAACAATATTTTTTTCTGCTTTTTTGTTAGAAAATTAAATATAAAAAATCCGGGATCAAGCCCATTGACTAAAAAAGTGTTTTTTTTATTTCGTTGAATGATGAGTAATTTATTTAAAATCAATTTTAGTGTTTCTCATCGATCAGCACTTCAATCATTCGGTAACAATATTTTTTTCTGCTTTTTTATTATAAAATTAAATATAAAAAATCCGGGATCAAGCCCATTGACTAAAAAAGTGTTTATGTTATTTCTTTGAATGATGAGTAATTTATTTAAAATCAATTTTAGTGTTTCTCATCGATCAGCACTTCAATCATTCGGTAACAATATTTTTTTCTGCTTTTTTGTTAGAAAATTAAATATAAAAAATCTGGGATCAAGCCCATTGACTAAAAAAGTGTTTATGTTATTTCCTTGAATGATGAGTAATTTGTTTAAAATCAATTTTAGTGTTTCTCTTCGATCAGCACTTCAATCATTCGGTAACAATATTTTTTTCTGCTTTTTTATTATAAAATTAAATATAAAAAATCCGGGATCAAGCCCATTGACTAAAAAAGTGTTTATGTTATTTCTTTGAATGATGAGTAATTTATTTAAAATCAATTTTAGTGTTTCTCATCGATCAGCACTTCAATCATTCGGTAACAATATTTTTTTCTGCTTTTTTATTATAAAATTAATTATAAAAAATCCGGGATCAAGCCCATTGACTAAAAAAGTGTTTATGTTATTTCTTTGAATGATGAGTAATTTATTTAAAATCAATTTTAGTGTTTCTCATCGATCAGCACTTCAATCATTCGGTAACAATATTTTTTTCTGCTTTTTTGTTAGAAATTTAAATATAAATAATCCGGGATCAAGCCCATTGACTAAAAAAGTGTTTTTGTTATTTCTTTGAATGATGAGTAATTTATTTAAAATCAATTTTAGTGTTTCTCTTTGAACACTTCCTCAAACATTCGGTAACAATATTTTTTTCTGCTTTTTTGTTAGAAAATTAAATATAAAAAATCAGGGATCAAGCCCATTGACTAAAAAAGTGTTTTTGTTATTTCTTTGAATGATGAGTAATTTATTTAAAATCAATTTTAGTGTTTCTCATCGATCAGCACTTCAATCATTCGGTAACAATATTTTTTTCTGCTTTTTTGTTAGAAAATTAAATATAAATAATCCGGGATCAAGCCCATTGACTAAAAAAGTGTTTTTGTTATTTCTTTGAATGATGAGTAATTTATTTAAAATCAATTTTAGTGTTTCTCTTTGAACACTTCCTCAAACATTCGGTAACAATATTTTTTTCTGCTTTTTTGTTAGAAAATTAAATATAAAAAATCAGGGATCAAGCCCATTGACTAAAAAATTGTTTATGTTATTTCTTTGAATGATGAGTAATTTATTTAAAATCAATTTTAGTGTTTCTCATCGATCAGCACTTCGATCATTCGGTAACAATATTTTTTTCTGCTTTTTTGTTAGAAAATTAAATATAAAAAATCAGGGATCAAGCCCATTGACTAAAAAAGTGTTTATGTTATTTCCTTGAATGATGAGTAATTTATTTAAAATCAATTTTAGTGTTTCTCTTTGAACACTTCCTCAAACATTCGGTAACAATATTTTTTTCTGCTTTTTTGTTAGAAAATTAAATATAAAAAATCAGGGATCAAGCCCATTGACTAAAAAAGTGTTTATGTTATTTCCTTGAATGATGAGTAATTTATTTAAAATCAATTTTAGTGTTTCTCTTTGAACACTTCCTCAAACATTCGGTAACAATATTTTTTTCTGCTTTTTTGTTAGAAAATTAAATATAAAAAATCAGGGATCAAGCCCATTGACTAAAAAATTGTTTATGTTATTTCTTTGAATGATGAGTAATTTATTTAAAATCAATTTTAGTGTTTCTCATCGATCAGCACTTCAATCATTCGGTAACAATATTTTTTTCTGCTTTTTTGTTAGAAAATTAAATATAAATAATCCGGGATCAAGCCCATTGACTAAAAAAGTGTTTTTGTTATTTCTTTGAATGATGAGTAATTTATTTAAAATCAATTTTAGTGTTTCTCTTTGAACACTTCCTCAAACATTCGGTAACAATATTTTTTTCTGCTTTTTTGTTAGAAAATTAAATATAAAAAATCAGGGATCAAGCCCATTGACTAAAAAATTGTTTATGTTATTTCTTTGAATGATGAGTAATTTATTTAAAATCAATTTTAGTGTTTCTCATCGATCAGCACTTCGATCATTCGGTAACAATATTTTTTTCTGCTTTTTTGTTAGAAAATTAAATATAAATAATCCGGGATCAAGCCCATTGACTAAAAAAGTGTTTTTGTTATTTCTTTGAATGATGAGTAATTTATTTAAAATCAATTTTAGTGTTTCTCTTTGAACACTTCCTCAAACATTCGGTAACAATATTTTTTTCTGCTTTTTTGTTAGAAAATTAAATATAAAAAATCAGGGATCAAGCCCATTGACTAAAAAATTGTTTATGTTATTTCTTTGAATGATGAGTAATTTATTTAAAATCAATTTTAGTGTTTCTCATCGATCAGCACTTCGATCATTCGGTAACAATATTTTTTTCTGCTTTTTTGTTAGAAAATTAAATATAAAAAATCAGGGATCAAGCCCATTGACTAAAAAAGTGTTTAGGTTATTTCCTTGAATGATGAGTAATTTATTTAAAATCAATTTTAGTGTTTCTCTTTGAACACTTCCTCAAACATTCGGTAACAATATTTTTTTCTGCTTTTTTGTTAGAAAATTAAATATAAAAAATCAGGGATCAAGCCCATTGACTAAAAAAGTGTTTATGTTATTTCCTTGAATGATGAGTAATTTATTTAAAATAAATTTTAGTGTTTCTCATCGATCAGCACTTCAATCATTCGGTAACAATATTTTTTTCTGCTTTTTTGTTAGAAAATTAAATATAAAAAATCAGGGATCAAGCCCATTGACTAAAAAATTGTTTATGTTATTTCTTTGAATGATGAGTAATTTATTTAAAATCAATTTTAGTGTTTCTCATCGATCAGCACTTCGATCATTCGGTAACAATATTTTTTTCTGCTTTTTTGTTAGAAAATTAAATATAAAAAATCAGGGATCAAGCCCATTGACTAAAAAAGTGTTTATGTTATTTCCTTGAATGATGAGTAATTTATTTAAAATCAATTTTAGTGTTTCTCTTTGAACACTTCCTCAAACATTCGGTAACAATATTTTTTTCTGCTTTTTTGTTAGAAAATTAAATATAAAAAATCAGGGATCAAGCCCATTGACTAAAAAAGTGTTTATGTTATTTCCTTGAATGATGAGTAATTTATTTAAAATAAATTTTAGTGTTTCTCTTTGAACACTTCCTCAAACATTCGGTAACAATATTTTTTTCTGCTTTTTTGTTAGAAAATTAAATATAAAAAATCAGGGATCAAGCCCATTGACTAAAAAAGTGTTTTTGTTATTTCTTTGAATGATGAGTAATTTATTTAAAATCAATTTTAGTGTTTCTCATCGATCAGCACTTCAATCATTCGGTAACAATATTTTTTTCTGCTTTTTTGTTAGAAAATTAAATATAAATAATCTTGGATCAAGCCCATTGACTAAAAAAGTGTTTTTGTTATTTCTTTGAATGATGAGTAATTTATTTAAAATCAATTTTAGTGTTTCTCTTTGAACACTTCCTCAAACATTCGGTAACAATATTTTTTTCTGCTTTTTTGTTAGAAAATTAAATATAAATAATCCGGGATCAAGCCCATTGACTAAAAAAGTGTTTTTGTTATTTCTTTGAATGATGAGTAATTTATTTAAAATCAATTTTAGTGTTTCTCTTTGAACACTTCCTCAAACATTCGGTAACAATATTTTTTTCTGCTTTTTTGTTAGAAAATTAAATATAAATAATCCGGGATCAAGCCCATTGACTAAAAAAGTGTTTTTGTTATTTCTTTGAATGATGAGTAATTTATTTAAAATCAATTTTAGAGTTTCTCTTTGAACACTTCCTCAAACATTCGGTAACAATATTTTTTTCTGCTTTTTTGTTAGAAAATTAAATATAAATAATCCGGGATCAAGCCCATTGACTAAAAAAGTGTTTATGTTATTTCCTTGAATGATGAGTAATTTATTTAAAATCAATTTTAGTGTTTCTCTTTGAACACTTCCTCAAACATTCGGTAACAATATTTTTTTCTGCTTTTTTGTTAGAAAATTAAATATAAATAATCAGGGATCAAGCCCATTGACTAAAAAAGTGTTTATGTTATTTCTTTGAATGATGAGTAATTTATTTAAAATAAATTTTAGTGTTTCTCATCGATCAGCACTTCAATCATTCGGTAACAATATTTTTTTCTGCTTTTTTGTAAGAAAATTAAATATAAAAAATCAGGGATCAAGCCCATTGACTAAAAAAGTGTTTATGTTATTTCCTTGAATGATGAGTAATTTATTTAAAATCAATTTTAGTGTTTCTCTTTGAACACTTCCTCAAACATTCGGTAACAATATTTTTTTCTGCTTTTTTGTTAGAAAATTAAATATAAATAATCAGGGATCAAGCCCATTGACTAAAAAAGTGTTTTTGTTATTTCTTTGAATGATGAGTAATTTATTTAAAATCAATTTTAGTGTTTCTCTTTGAACACTTCCTCAAACATTCGGTAACAATATTTTTTTCTGCTTTTTTGTTAGAAAATTAAATATAAATAATCAGGGATCAAGCCCATTGACTAAAAAAGTGTTTTTGTTATTTCCTTGAATGATGAGTAATTTATTTAAAATCAATTTTAGTGTTTCTCTTTGAACACTTCCTCAAACATTCGGTAACAATATTTTTTTCTGCTTTTTTGTTAGAAAATTAAATATAAATAATCCGGGATCAAGCCCATTGACTAAAAAAGTGTTTTTGTTATTTCTTTGAATGATAAGTAATTTATTTAAAATCAATTTTAGTGTTTCTCTTTGAACACTTCCTCAAACATTCGGTAACAATATTTTTTTCTGCTTTTTTGTTAGAAAATTAAATATAAATAATCAGGGATCAAGCCCATTGACTAAAAAAGTGTTTTTGTTATTTCTTTGAATGATGAGTAATTTATTTAAAATCAATTTTAGTGTTTCTCTTTGAACACTTCCTCAAACATTCGGTAACAATATTTTTTTCTGCTTTTTTGTTAGAAAATTAAATATAAATAATCAGGGATCAAGCCCATTGACTAAAAAAGTGTTTTTGTTATTTCTTTGAATGATGAGTAATTTATTTAAAATCAATTTTAGTGTTTCTCTTTGAACACTTCCTCAAACATTCGGTAACAATATTTTTTTCTGCTTTTTTGTTAGAAAATTAAATATAAATAATCCGGGATCAAGCCCATTGACTAAAAAAGTGTTTTTGTTATTTCTTTGAATGATAAGTAATTTATTTAAAATCAATTTTAATGTTTCTCTTTGAACACTTCCTCAAACATTCGGTAACAATATTTTTTTCTGCTTTTTTGTTAGAAAATTAAATATAAAAAATCAGGGATCAAGCCCATTGACTAAAAAAGTGTTTATGTTATTTCTTTGAATGATGAGTAATTTATTTAAAATCAATTTTAGAGTTTCTCTTTGAACACTTCCTCAAACATTCGGTAACAATATTTTTTTCTGCTTTTTTGTTAGAAAATTAAATATAAATAATCCGGGATCAAGCCCATTGACTAAAAAAGTGTTTATGTTATTTCCTTGAATGATGAGTAATTTATTTAAAATCAATTTTAGTGTTTCTCTTTGAACACTTCCTCAAACATTCGGTAACAATATTTTTTTCTGCTTTTTTGTTAGAAAATTAAATATAAATAATCAGGGATCAAGCCCATTGACTAAAAAAGTGTTTATGTTATTTCTTTGAATGATGAGTAATTTATTTAAAATAAATTTTAGTGTTTCTCATCGATCAGCACTTCAATCATTCGGTAACAATATTTTTTTCTGCTTTTTTGTAAGAAAATTAAATATAAAAAATCAGGGATCAAGCCCATTGACTAAAAAAGTGTTTATGTTATTTCCTTGAATGATGAGTAATTTATTTAAAATCAATTTTAGTGTTTCTCTTTGAACACTTCCTCAAACATTCGGTAACAATATTTTTTTCTGCTTTTTTGTTAGAAAATTAAATATAAATAATCAGGGATCAAGCCCATTGACTAAAAAAGTGTTTTTGTTATTTCTTTGAATGATGAGTAATTTATTTAAAATCAATTTTAGTGTTTCTCTTTGAACACTTCCTCAAACATTCGGTAACAATATTTTTTTCTGCTTTTTTGTTAGAAAATTAAATATAAATAATCAGGGATCAAGCCCATTGACTAAAAAAGTGTTTTTGTTATTTCCTTGAATGATGAGTAATTTATTTAAAATCAATTTTAGTGTTTCTCTTTGAACACTTCCTCAAACATTCGGTAACAATATTTTTTTCTGCTTTTTTGTTAGAAAATTAAATATAAATAATCCGGGATCAAGCCCATTGACTAAAAAAGTGTTTTTGTTATTTCTTTGAATGATAAGTAATTTATTTAAAATCAATTTTAGTGTTTCTCTTTGAACACTTCCTCAAACATTCGGTAACAATATTTTTTTCTGCTTTTTTGTTAGAAAATTAAATATAAAAAATCAGGGTTCAAGCCCATTGATTAAAAAAGTGTTTATGTTATTTCTTTGAATGATGAGTAATTTATTTAAAATCAATTTTAGAGTTTCTCTTTGAACACTTCCTCAAACATTCGGTAACAATATTTTTTTCTGCTTTTTTGTTAGGAAATTAAATATAAAAAATCAGGGATCAAGCCCATTGACTAAAAAAGTGTTTTTGTTATTTCTTTGAATGATGAGTAATTTATTTAAAATAAATTTTAGTGTTTCTCATCGATCAGCACTTCAATCATTCGGTAACAATATTTTTTTCTGCTTTTTTGTTAGAAAATTAAATATAAAAAATCAGGGATCAAGCCCATTGACTAAAAAAGTGTTTTTGTTATTTCTTTGAATGAAGAGTAATTTATTTAAAATAAATTTTAGTGTTTCTCATCGATCAGCACTTCAATCATTCGGTAACAATATTTTTTTCTGCTTTTTTGTTAGAAAATTAAATATAAAAAATCAGGGATCAAGCCCATTGACTAAAAAAGTGTTTATGTTATTTCTTTGAATGATGAGTAATTTATTTAAAATCAATTTTAGTGTTTCTCTTTGAACACTTCCTCAAACATTCGGTAACAATATTTTTTTCTGCTTTTTTGTTAGAAAATTAAATATAAATAATCCGGGATCAAGCCCATTGACTAAAAAAGTGTTTTTGTTATTTCGTTGAATGATGAGTAATTTGTTTAAAATCAATTTTAGAGTTTCTTTTTGAACACTTCCTCAAACATTCGGTAACAATATTTTTTTCTGCTTTTTTGTTAGAAAATTAAATATAAATAATCCGGGATCAAGCCCATTGACTAAAAAAGTGTTTTTGTTATTTCTTTGAATGATAAGTAATTTATTTAAAATAAATTTTAGTGTTTCTCATCGATCAGCACTTCAATCATTCGGTAACAATATTTTTTTCTGCTTTTTTGTAAGAAAATTAAATATAAAAAATCAGGGATCAAGCCCATTGACTAAAAAAGTGTTTATGTTATTTCCTTGAATGATGAGTAATTTATTTAAAATCAATTTTAGTGTTTCTCTTTGAACACTTCCTCAAACATTCGGTAACAATATTTTTTTCTGCTTTTTTGTTAGAAAATTAAATATAAAAAATCAGGGATCAAGCCCATTGACTAAAAAAGTGTTTATGTTATTTCTTTGAATGATGAGTAATTTATTTAAAATCAATTTTAGTGTTTCTCTTTGAACACTTCCTCAAACATTCGGTAACAATATTTTTTTCTGCTTTTTTGTTAGAAAATTAAATATAAATAATCAGGGATCAAGCCCATTGACTAAAAAAGTGTTTTTGTTATTTCCTTGAATGATGAGTAATTTATTTAAAATCAATTTTAGTGTTTCTCTTTGAACACTTCCTCAAACATTCGGTAACAATATTTTTTTCTGCTTTTTTGTTAGAAAATTAAATATAAATAATCCGGGATCAAGCCCATTGACTAAAAAAGTGTTTTTGTTATTTCTTTGAATGATAAGTAATTTATTTAAAATCAATTTTAGTGTTTCTCTTTGAACACTTCCTCAAACATTCGGTAACAATATTTTTTTCTGCTTTTTTGTTAGAAAATTAAATATAAAAAATCAGGGATCAAGCCCATTGACTAAAAAAGTGTTTATGTTATTTCTTTGAATGATGAGTAATTTATTTAAAATCAATTTTAGAGTTTCTCTTTGAACACTTCCTCAAACATTCGGTAACAATATTTTTTTCTGCTTTTTTGTTAGGAAATTAAATATAAAAAATCAGGGATCAAGCCCATTGACTAAAAAAGTGTTTTTGTTATTTCTTTGAATGATGAGTAATTTATTTAAAATAAATTTTAGTGTTTCTCATCGATCAGCACTTCAATCATTCGGTAACAATATTTTTTTCTGCTTTTTTGTTAGAAAATTAAATATAAAAAATCAGGGATCAAGCCCATTGACTAAAAAAGTGTTTTTGTTATTTCTTTGAATGATGAGTAATTTATTTAAAATAAATTTTAGTGTTTCTCATCGATCAGCACTTCAATCATTCGGTAACAATATTTTTTTCTGCTTTTTTGTTAGAAAATTAAATATAAAAAATCAGGGATCAAGCCCATTGACTAAAAAAGTGTTTATGTTATTTCTTTGAATGATGAGTAATTTATTTAAAATCAATTTTAGTGTTTCTCTTTGAACACTTCCTCAAACATTCGGTAACAATATTTTTTTCTGCTTTTTTGTGAGAAAATTAAATATAAAAAATCCGGGATCAAGCCCATTGACTAAAAAAGTGTTTTTGTTATTTCGTTGAATGATGAGTAATTTGTTTAAAATCAATTTTAGTGTTTCTCTTCGATCAGCACTTCAATCATTCGGTAACAATATTTTTTTCTGCTTTTTTATTATAAAATTAAATATAAAAAATCCGGGATCAAGCCCATTGACTAAAAAAGTGTTTATGTTATTTCCTTGAATGATGAGTAATTTGTTTAAAATCAATTTTAGTGTTTCTCTTCGATCAGCACTTCAATCATTCGGTAACAATATTTTTTTCTGCTTTTTTATTATAAAATTAAATATAAAAAATCCGGGATCAAGCCCATTGACTAAAAAAGTGTTTATGTTATTTCTTTGAATGATGAGTAATTTATTTAAAATCAATTTTAGTGTTTCTCTTTGAACACTTCCTCAAACATTCGGTAACAATATTTTTTTCTGCTTTTTTGTTAGAAAATTAAATATAAAAAATCAGGGATCAAGCCCATTGACTAAAAAAGTGTTTATGTTATTTCTTTGAATGATGAGTAATTTATTTAAAATCAATTTTAGTGTTTCTCTTTGAACACTTCCTCAAACATTCGGTAACAATATTTTTTTCTGCTTTTTTGTTAGAAAATTAAATATAAAAAATCCGGGATCAAGCCCATTGACTAAAAAAGTGTTTATGTTATTTCTTTGAATGATGAGTAATTTATTTAAAATCAATTTTAGTGTTTCTCTTTGAACACTTCCTCAAACATTCGGTAACAATATTTTTTTCTGCTTTTTTGTTAGAAAATTAAATATAAATAATCAGGGATCAAGCCCATTGACTTAAAAAGTGTTTTTGTTATTTCTTTGAATGATGAGTAATTTATTTAAAATCAATTTTAGTGTTTCTCTTTGAACACTTCCTCAAACATTCGGTAACAATATTTTTTTCTGCTTTTTTGTTAGAAAATTAAATATAAAAAATCAGGGATCAAGCCCATTGACTAAAAAAGTGTTTATGTTATTTCTTTGAATGATGAGTAATTTATTTAAAATCAATTTTAGAGTTTCTCTTTGAACACTTCCTCAAACATTCGGTAACAATATTTTTTTCTGCTTTTTTGTTAGAAAATTAAATATAAAAAATCAGGGATCAAGCCCATTGACTAAAAAAGTGTTTTTGTTATTTCTTTGAATGATGAGTAATTTATTTAAAATAAATTTTAGTGTTTCTCATCGATCAGCACTTCAATCATTCGGTAACAATATTTTTTTCTGCTTTTTTGTTAGAAAATTAAATATAAAAAATCAGGGATCAAGCCCATTGACTAAAAAAGTGTTTTTGTTATTTCTTTGAATGATGAGTAATTTATTTAAAATAAATTTTAGTGTTTCTCATCGATCAGCACTTCAATCATTCGGTAACAATATTTTTTTCTGCTTTTTTGTTAGAAAATTAAATATAAAAAATCAGGGATCAAGCCCATTGACTAAAAAAGTGTTTATGTTATTTCTTTGAATGATGAGTAATTTATTTAAAATCAATTTTAGTGTTTCTCTTTGAACACTTCCTCAAACATTCGGTAACAATATTTTTTTCTGCTTTTTTGTGAGAAAATTAAATATAAAAAATCCGGGATCAAGCCCATTGACTAAAAAAGTGTTTTTGTTATTTCGTTGAATGATGAGTAATTTGTTTAAAATCAATTTTAGTGTTTCTCTTCGATCAGCACTTCAATCATTCGGTAACAATATTTTTTTCTGCTTTTTTATTATAAAATTAAATATAAAAAATCCGGGATCAAGCCCATTGACTAAAAAAGTGTTTATGTTATTTCTTTGAATGATGAGTAATTTATTTAAAATCAATTTTAGTGTTTCTCTTTGAACACTTCCTCAAACATTCGGTAACAATATTTTTTTCTGCTTTTTTGTGAGAAAATTAAATATAAAAAATCCGGGATCAAGCCCATTGACTAAAAAAGTGTTTTTGTTATTTCGTTGAATGATGAGTAATTTGTTTAAAATCAATTTTAGTGTTTCTCTTCGATCAGCACTTCAATCATTCGGTAACAATATTTTTTTCTGCTTTTTTATTATAAAATTAAATATAAAAAATCCGGGATCAAGCCCATTGACTAAAAAAGTGTTTATGTTATTTCTTTGAATGATGAGTAATTTATTTAAAATCAATTTTAGTGTTTCTCTTTGAACACTTCCTCAAACATTCGGTAACAATATTTTTTTCTGCTTTTTTGTTAGAAAATTAAATATAAAAAATCAGGGATCAAGCCCATTGACTAAAAAAGTGTTTTTGTTATTTCGTTGAATGATGAGTAATTTGTTTAAAATCAATTTTAGTGTTTCTCTTCGATCAGCACTTCAATCATTCGGTAACAATATTTTTTTCTGCTTTTTTATTATAAAATTAAATATAAAAAATCCGGGATCAAGCCCATTGACTAAAAAAGTGTTTATGTTATTTCTTTGAATGATGAGTAATTTATTTAAAATCAATTTTAGTGTTTCTCTTTGAACACTTCCTCAAACATTCGGTAACAATATTTTTTTCTGCTTTTTTGTGAGAAAATTAAATATAAAAAATCCGGGATCAAGCCCATTGACTAAAAAAGTGTTTTTGTTATTTCGTTGAATGATGAGTAATTTGTTTAAAATCAATTTTAGTGTTTCTCTTCGATCAGCACTTCAATCATTCGGTAACAATATTTTTTTCTGCTTTTTTATTATAAAATTAAATATAAAAAATCCGGGATCAAGCCCATTGACTAAAAAAGTGTTTATGTTATTTCTTTGAATGATGAGTAATTTATTTAAAATCAATTTTAGTGTTTCTCTTTGAACACTTCCTCAAACATTCGGTAACAATATTTTTTTCTGCTTTTTTGTGAGAAAATTAAATATAAAAAATCCGGGATCAAGCCCATTGACTAAAAAAGTGTTTTTGTTATTTCGTTGAATGATGAGTAATTTGTTTAAAATCAATTTTAGTGTTTCTCTTCGATCAGCACTTCAATCATTCGGTAACAATATTTTTTTCTGCTTTTTTATTATAAAATTAAATATAAAAAATCCGGGATCAAGCCCATTGACTAAAAAAGTGTTTATGTTATTTCTTTGAATGATGAGTAATTTATTTAAAATCAATTTTAGTGTTTCTCTTTGAACACTTCCTCAAACATTCGGTAACAATATTTTTTTCTGCTTTTTTGTTAGAAAATTAAATATAAAAAATCCGGGATCAAGCCCATTGACTAAAAAAGTGTTTATGTTATTTCTTTGAATGATGAGTAATTTATTTAAAATCAATTTTAGTGTTTCTCTTTGAACACTTCCTCAAACATTCGGTAACAATATTTTTTTCTGCTTTTTTGTTAGAAAATTAAATATAAAAAATCAGGGATCAAGCCCATTGACTAAAAAAGTGTTTATGTTATTTCTTTGAATGATGAGTAATTTATTTAAAATCAATTTTAGTGTTTCTCTTTGAACACTTCCTCAAACATTCGGTAACAATATTTTTTTCTGCTTTTTTGTTAGAAAATTAAATATAAAAAATCCGGGATCAAGCCCATTGACTAAAAAAGTGTTTATGTTATTTCTTTGAATGATGAGTAATTTATTTAAAATCAATTTTAGTGTTTCTCTTTGAACACTTCCACAAACATTTGGTAACAATATTTTTTTCTGCTTTTTTGTTAGAAAATTAAATATAAATAATCCGGGATCAAGCCCATTGACTAAAAAAGTGTTTATGTTATTTCTTTGAATGATGAGTAATTTATTTAAAATAAATTTTAGTGTTTCTCATCGATCAGCACTTCAATCATTCGGTAACAATATTTTTTTCTGCTTTTTTGTTAGAAAATTAAATATAAAAAATCAGGGATCAAGCCCATTGACTAAAAAAGTGTTTATGTTATTTCTTTGAATGATGAGTAATTTATTTAAAATAAATTTTAGTGTTTCTCATCGATCAGCACTTCAATCATTCGGTAACAATATTTTTTTCTGCTTTTTTGTTAGAAAATTAAATATAAATAATCAGGGATCAAGCCCATTGACTAAAAAAGTGTTTATGTTATTTCTTTGAATGATGAGTAATTTATTTAAAATAAATTTTAGTGTTTCTCATCGATCAGCACTTCAATCATTCGGTAACAATATTTTTTTCTGCTTTTTTGTTAGAAAATTAAATATAAAAAATCAGGGATCAAGCCCATTGACTAAAAAAGTGTTTATGTTATTTCTTTGAATGATGAGTAATTTATTTAAAATCAATTTTAGTGTTTCTCTTTGAACACTTCCTCAAACATTCGGTAACAATATTTTTTTCTGCTTTTTTGTTAGAAAATTAAATATAAAAAATCAGGGATCAAGCCCATTGACTAAAAAAGTGTTTATGTTATTTCTTTGAATGATGAGTAATTTATTTAAAATAAATTTTAGTGTTTCTCATCGATCAGCACTTCAATCATTCGGTAACAATATTTTTTTCTGCTTTTTTGTTAGAAAATTAAATATAAAAAATCAGGGATCAAGCCCATTGACTAAAAAAGTGTTTATGTTATTTCTTTGAATGATGAGTAATTTATTTAAAATCAATTTTAGAGTTTCTCTTTGAACACTTCCTCAAACATTCGGTAACAATATTTTTTTCTGCTTTTTTGTAAGAAAATTAAATATAAAAAATCCGGGATCAAGCCCATTGACTAAAAAAGTGTTTATGTTATTTCTTTGAATGATGAGTAATTTATTTAAAATCAATTTTAGAGTTTCTCTTTGAACACTTCCTCAAACATTCGGTAACAATATTTTTTTCTGCTTTTTTGTAAGAAAATTAAATATAAAAAATCCGGGATCAAGCCCATTGACTAAAAAAGTGTTTATGTTATTTCTTTGAATGATGAGTAATTTATTTAAAATCAATTTTAGTGTTTCTCTTTGAACCCTTCCTCAAACATTCGGTAACAATATTTTTTTCTGCTTTTTTGTTAGAAAATTAAATATAAAAAATCAGGGATCAAGCCCATTGACTAAAAAAGTGTTTATGTTATTTCTTTGAATGATGAGTAATTTGTTTAAAATCAATTTTAGTGTTTCTCTTTGAACCCTTCCTCAAACATTCGGTAACAATATTTTTTTCTGCTTTTTTGTTAGAAAATTAAATATAAAAAATCAGGGATCAAGCCCATTGACTAAAAAAGTGTTTATGTTATTTCTTTGAATGATGAGTAATTTGTTTAAAATCAATTTTAGTGTTTCTCTTTGAACCCTTCCTCAAACATTCGGTAACAATATTTTTTTCTGCTTTTTTGTTAGAAAATTAAATATAAAAAATCAGGGATCAAGCCCATTGACTAAAAAAGTGTTTATGTTATTTCTTTGAATGATGAGTAATTTATTTAAAATAAATTTTAGAGTTTCTCTTTGAACACTTCCTCAAACATTCGGTAACAATATTTTTTTCTGCTTTTTTGTTAGAAAATTAAATATAAAAAATCAGGGATCAAGCCCATTGACTAAAAAAGTGTTTTTGTTATTTCTTTGAATGATGAGTAATTTATTTAAAATCAATTTTAGTGTTTCTCTTTGAACACTTCCTCAAACATTCAGTAACAATATTTTTTTCTGCTTTTTTATTAGAAAATTAAATATAAAAAATCAGGGATCAAGCCCATTGACTAAAAAAGTGTTTATGTTATTTCTTTGAATGATGAGTAATTTATTTAAAATCAATTTTAGAGTTTCTCTTTGAACACTTCCTCAAACATTCGGTAACAATATTTTTTTCTGCTTTTTTGTTAGAAAATTAAATATAAAAAATCAGGGATCAAGCCCATTGACTAAAAAAGTGTTTATGTTATTTCTTTGAATGATGAGTAATTTATTTAAAATCAATTTTAGTGTTTCTCTTTGAACACTTCCTCAAACATTCAGTAACAATATTTTTTTCTGCTTTTTTATTAGAAAATTAAATATAAAAAATCAGGGATCAAGCCCATTGACTAAAAAAGTGTTTATGTTATTTCTTTGAATGATGAGTAATTTATTTAAAATCAATTTTAGAGTTTCTCTTTGAACACTTCCTCAAACATTCGGTAACAATATTTTTTTCTGCTTTTTTGTTAGAAAATTAAATATAAAAAATCAGGGATCAAGCCCATTGACTAAAAAAGTGTTTATGTTATTTCTTTGAATGATGAGTAATTTATTTAAAATCAATTTTAGAGTTTCTCTTTGAACACTTCCTCAAACATTCGGTAACAATATTTTTTTCTGCTTTTTTATTAGAAAATTAAATATAAAAAATCAGGGATCAAGCCCATTGACTAAAAAAGTGTTTATGTTATTTCTTTGAATGATGAGTAATTTATTTAAAATCAATTTTAGTGTTTCTCTTTGAACCCTTCCTCAAACATTCGGTAACAATATTTTTTTCTGCTTTTTTGTTAGAAAATTAAATATAAAAAATCAGGGATCAAGCCCATTGACTAAAAAAGTGTTTATGTTATTTCTTTGAATGATGAGTAATTTGTTTAAAATCAATTTTAGTGTTTCTCTTTGAACCCTTCCTCAAACATTCGGTAACAATATTTTTTTCTGCTTTTTTGTTAGAAAATTAAATATAAAAAATCAGGGATCAAGCCCATTGACTAAAAAAGTGTTTATGTTATTTCTTTGAATGATGAGTAATTTATTTAAAATAAATTTTAGAGTTTCTCTTTGAACACTTCCTCAAACATTCGGTAACAATATTTTTTTCTGCTTTTTTGTTAGAAAATTAAATATAAAAAATCAGGGATCAAGCCCATTGACTAAAAAAGTGTTTTTGTTATTTCTTTGAATGATGAGTAATTTATTTAAAATCAATTTTAGTGTTTCTCTTTGAACACTTCCTCAAACATTCAGTAACAATATTTTTTTCTGCTTTTTTATTAGAAAATTAAATATAAAAAATCAGGGATCAAGCCCATTGACTAAAAAAGTGTTTATGTTATTTCTTTGAATGATGAGTAATTTATTTAAAATCAATTTTAGAGTTTCTCTTTGAACACTTCCTCAAACATTCGGTAACAATATTTTTTTCTGCTTTTTTGTTAGAAAATTAAATATAAAAAATCAGGGATCAAGCCCATTGACTAAAAAAGTGTTTATGTTATTTCTTTGAATGATGAGTAATTTATTTAAAATCAATTTTAGAGTTTCTCTTTGAACACTTCCTCAAACATTCAGTAACAATATTTTTTTCTGCTTTTTTATTAGAAAATTAAATATAAAAAATCAGGGATCAAGCCCATTGACTAAAAAAGTGTTTATGTTATTTCTTTGAATGATGAGTAATTTATTTAAAATCAATTTTAGAGTTTCTCTTTGAACACTTCCTCAAACATTCGGTAACAATATTTTTTTCTGCTTTTTTGTTAGAAAATTAAATATAAAAAATCAGGGATCAAGCCCATTGACTAAAAAAGTGTTTTTGTTATTTCTTTGAATGATGAGTAATTTATTTAAAATCAATTTTAGTGTTTCTCTTTGAACACTTCCTCAAACATTCAGTAACAATATTTTTTTCTGCTTTTTTATTAGAAAATTAAATATAAAAAATCAGGGATCAAGCCCATTGACTAAAAAAGTGTTTATGTTATTTCTTTGAATGATGAGTAATTTATTTAAAATCAATTTTAGAGTTTCTCTTTGAACACTTCCTCAAACATTCAGTAACAATATTTTTTTCTGCTTTTTTATTAGAAAATTAAATATAAAAAATCAGGGATCAAGCCCATTGACTAAAAAAGTGTTTATGTTATTTCTTTGAATGATGAGTAATTTATTTAAAATCAATTTTAGAGTTTCTCTTTGAACACTTCCTCAAACATTCGGTAACAATATTTTTTTCTGCTTTTTTGTTAGAAAATTAAATATAAAAAATCAGGGATCAAGCCCATTGACTAAAAAAGTGTTTTTGTTATTTCTTTGAATGATGAGTAATTTATTTAAAATCAATTTTAGTGTTTCTCTTTGAACACTTCCTCAAACATTCAGTAACAATATTTTTTTCTGCTTTTTTATTAGAAAATTAAATATAAAAAATCAGGGATCAAGCCCATTGACTAAAAAAGTGTTTATGTTATTTCTTTGAATGATGAGTAATTTATTTAAAATCAATTTTAGAGTTTCTCTTTGAACACTTCCTCAAACATTCAGTAACAATATTTTTTTCTGCTTTTTTATTAGAAAATTAAATATAAAAAATCAGGGATCAAGCCCATTGACTAAAAAAGTGTTTATGTTATTTCTTTGAATGATGAGTAATTTATTTAAAATCAATTTTAGAGTTTCTCTTTGAACACTTCCTCAAACATTCGGTAACAATATTTTTTTCTGCTTTTTTGTTAGAAAATTAAATATAAAAAATCAGGGATCAAGCCCATTGACTAAAAAAGTGTTTTTGTTATTTCTTTGAATGATGAGTAATTTATTTAAAATCAATTTTAGTGTTTCTCTTTGAACACTTCCTCAAACATTCGGTAACAATATTTTTTTCTGCTTTTTTATTAGAAAATTAAATATAAAAAATCCGGGATCAAGCCCATTGACTAAAAAAGTGTTTATGTTATTTCTTTGAATGATGAGTAATTTGTTTAAAATCAATTTTAGTGTTTCTCTTTGAACCCTTCCTCAAACATTCGGTAACAATATTTTTTTCTGCTTTTTTGTTAGAAAATTAAATATAAAAAATCAGGGATCAAGCCCATTGACTAAAAAAGTGTTTTTGTTATTTCTTTGAATGATGAGTAATTTATTTAAAATCAATTTTAGTGTTTCTCTTTGAACACTTCCTCAAACATTCAGTAACAATATTTTTTTCTGCTTTTTTATTAGAAAATTAAATATAAAAAATCAGGGATCAAGCCCATTGACTAAAAAAGTGTTTATGTTATTTCTTTGAATGATGAGTAATTTATTTAAAATCAATTTTAGAGTTTCTCTTTGAACACTTCCTCAAACATTCAGTAACAATATTTTTTTCTGCTTTTTTATTAGAAAATTAAATATAAAAAATCAGGGATCAAGCCCATTGACTAAAAAAGTGTTTATGTTATTTCTTTGAATGATGAGTAATTTATTTAAAATCAATTTTAGAGTTTCTCTTTGAACACTTCCTCAAACATTCAGTAACAATATTTTTTTCTGCTTTTTTATTAGAAAATTAAATATAAAAAATCAGGGATCAAGCCCATTGACTAAAAAAGTGTTTATGTTATTTCTTTGAATGATGAGTAATTTATTTAAAATCAATTTTAGAGTTTCTCTTTGAACACTTCCTCAAACATTCGGTAACAATATTTTTTTCTGCTTTTTTGTTAGAAAATTAAATATAAAAAATCAGGGATCAAGCCCATTGACTAAAAAAGTGTTTTTGTTATTTCTTTGAATGATGAGTAATTTGTTTAAAATCAATTTTAGTGTTTCTCTTTGAACCCTTCCTCAAACATTCGGTAACAATATTTTTTTCTGCTTTTTTGTTAGAAAATTAAATATAAAAAATCAGGGATCAAGCCCATTGACTAAAAAAGTGTTTATGTTATTTCTTTGAATGATGAGTAATTTGTTTAAAATCAATTTTAGTGTTTCTCTTTGAACCCTTCCTCAAACATTCGGTAACAATATTTTTTTCTGCTTTTTTGTTAGAAAATTAAATATAAAAAATCAGGGATCAAGCCCATTGACTAAAAAAGTGTTTATGTTATTTCTTTGAATGATGAGTAATTTATTTAAAATCAATTTTAGTGTTTCTCTTTGAACACTTCCTCAAACATTCGGTAACAATATTTTTTTCTGCTTTTTTATTAGAAAATTAAATATAAAAAATCCGGGATCAAGCCCATTGACTAAAAAAGTGTTTTTGTTATTTCTTTGAATGATGAGTAATTTATTTAAAATCAATTTTAGTGTTTCTCTTTGAACCCTTCCTCAAACATTCGGTAACAATATTTTTTTCTGCTTTTTTGTTAGAAAATTAAATATAAAAAATCAGGGATCAAGCCCATTGACTAAAAAAGTGTTTATGTTATTTCTTTGAATGATGAGTAATTTGTTTAAAATCAATTTTAGTGTTTCTCTTTGAACCCTTCCTCAAACATTCGGTAACAATATTTTTTTCTGCTTTTTTATTAGAAAATTAAATATAAAAAATCCGGGATCAAGCCCATTGACTAAAAAAGTGTTTATGTTATTTCTTTGAATGATGAGTAATTTGTTTAAAATCAATTTTAGTGTTTCTCTTTGAACCCTTCCTCAAACATTCGGTAACAATATTTTTTTCTGCTTTTTTGTTAGAAAATTAAATATAAAAAATCAGGGATCAAGCCCATTGACTAAAAAAGTGTTTATGTTATTTCTTTGAATGATGAGTAATTTATTTAAAATAAATTTTAGTGTTTCTCTTTGAACACTTCCTCAAACATTCGGTAACAATATTTTTTTCTGCTTTTTTATTAGAAAATTAAATATAAAAAATCCGGGATCAAGCCCATTGACTAAAAAAGTGTTTATGTTATTTCTTTGAATGATGAGTAATTTGTTTAAAATCAATTTTAGTGTTTCTCTTTGAACACTTCCTCAAACATTCGGTAACAATATTTTTTTCTGCTTTTTTATTAGAAAATTAAATATAAAAAATCCGGGATCAAGCCCATTGACTAAAAAAGTGTTTATGTTATTTCTTTGAATGATGAGTAATTTGTTTAAAATCAATTTTAGTGTTTCTCTTTGAACACTTCCTCAAACATTCGGTAACAATATTTTTTTCTGCTTTTTTATTAGAAAATTAAATATAAAAAATCAGGGATCAAGCCCATTGACTAAAAAAGTGTTTATGTTATTTCTTTGAATGATGAGTAATTTGTTTAAAATCAATTTTAGTGTTTCTCTTTGAACCCTTCCTCAAACATTCGGTAACAATATTTTTTTCTGCTTTTTTATTAGAAAATTAAATATAAAAAATCCGGGATCAAGCCCATTGACTAAAAAAGTGTTTATGTTATTTCTTTGAATGATGAGTAATTTGTTTAAAATCAATTTTAGTGTTTCTCTTTGAACCCTTCCTCAAACATTCGGTAAAAATATTTTTTTCTGCTTTTTTGTTAGAAAATTAAATATAAAAAATCAGGGATCAAGCCCATTGACTAAAAAAGTGTTTATGTTATTTCTTTGAATGATGAGTAATTTATTTAAAATAAATTTTAGTGTTTCTCTTTGAACACTTCCTGAAACATTCGGTAACAATATTTTTTTCTGCTTTTTTATTAGAAAATTAAATATAAAAAATCCGGGATCAAGCCCATTGACTAAAAAAGTGTTTATGTTATTTCTTTGAATGATGAGTAATTTGTTTAAAATCAATTTTAGTGTTTCTCTTTGAACACTTCCTCAAACATTCGGTAACAATATTTTTTTCTGCTTTTTTATTAGAAAATTAAATATAAAAAATCCGGGATCAAGCCCATTGACTAAAAAAGTGTTTATGTTATTTCTTTGAATGATGAGTAATTTGTTTAAAATCAATTTTAGTGTTTCTCTTTGAACACTTCCTCAAACATTCGGTAACAATATTTTTTTCTGCTTTTTTATTAGAAAATTAAATATAAAAAATCAGGGATCAAGCCCATTGACTAAAAAAGTGTTTATGTTATTTCTTTGAATGATGAGTAATTTGTTTAAAATCAATTTTAGTGTTTCTCTTTGAACCCTTCCTCAAACATTCGGTAACAATATTTTTTTCTGCTTTTTTGTTAGAAAGTTAAATATAAAAAATCAGGGATCAAGCCCATTGACTAAAAAAGTGTTTATGTTATTTCTTTGAATGATGAGTAATTTATTTAAAATCAATTTTAGTGTTTCTCTTTGAACCCTTCCTCAAACATTCGGTAACAATATTTTTTTCTGCTTTTTTGTTAGAAAATTAAATATAAAAAATCAGGGATCAAGCCCATTGACTAAAAAAGTGTTTATGTTATTTCTTTGAATGATGAGTAATTTATTTAAAATAAATTTTAGTGTTTCTCTTTGAACACTTCCTCAAACATTCGGTAACAATATTTTTTTCTGCTTTTTTATTAGAAAATTAAATATAAAAAATCAGGGATCAAGCCCATTGACTAAAAAAGTGTTTATGTTATTTCTTTGAATGATGAGTAATTTGTTTAAAATCAATTTTAGTGTTTCTCTTTGAACCCTTCCTCAAACATTCGGTAACAATATTTTTTTCTGCTTTTTTATTAGAAAATTAAATATAAAAAATCAGGGATCAAGCCCATTGACTAAAAAAGTGTTTATGTTATTTCTTTGAATGATGAGTAATTTGTTTAAAATCAATTTTAGTGTTTCTCTTTGAACCCTTCCTCAAACATTCGGTAACAATATTTTTTTCTGCTTTTTTGTTAGAAAGTTAAATATAAAAAATCAGGGATCAAGCCCATTGACTAAAAAAGTGTTTATGTTATTTCTTTGAATGATGAGTAATTTATTTAAAATCAATTTTAGTGTTTCTCTTTGAACCCTTCCTCAAACATTCGGTAACAATATTTTTTTCTGCTTTTTTGTTAGAAAATTAAATATAAAAAATCAGGGATCAAGCCCATTGACTAAAAAAGTGTTTATGTTATTTCTTTGAATGATGAGTAATTTATTTAAAATAAATTTTAGTGTTTCTCTTTGAACACTTCCTCAAACATTCGGTAACAATATTTTTTTCTGCTTTTTTATTAGAAAATTAAATATAAAAAATCAGGGATCAAGCCCATTGACTAAAAAAGTGTTTATGTTATTTCTTTGAATGATGAGTAATTTGTTTAAAATCAATTTTAGTGTTTCTCTTTGAACCCTTCCTCAAACATTCGGTAACAATATTTTTTTCTGCTTTTTTATTAGAAAATTAAATATAAAAAATCAGGGATCAAGCCCATTGACTAAAAAAGTGTTTATGTTATTTCTTTGAATGATGAGTAATTTGTTTAAAATCAATTTTAGTGTTTCTCTTTGAACCCTTCCTCAAACATTCGGTAACAATATTTTTTTCTGCTTTTTTGTTAGAAAATTAAATATAAAAAATCCGGGATCAAGCCCATTGACTAAAAAAGTGTTTATGTTATTTCTTTGAATGATGAGTAATTTGTTTAAAATCAATTTTAGTGTTTCTCTTTGAACCCTTCCTCAAACATTCGGTAACAATATTTTTTTCTGCTTTTTTGTTAGAAAATTAAATATAAAAAATCAGGGATCAAGCCCATTGACTAAAAAAGTGTTTATGTTATTTCTTTGAATGATGAGTAATTTGTTTAAAATCAATTTTAGTGTTTCTCTTTGAACCCTTTCTCAAACATTCGGTAACAATATTTTTTTCTGCTTTTTTGTTAGAAAATTAAATATAAAAAATCAGGGATCAAGCCCATTGACTAAAAAAGTGTTTATGTTATTTCTTTGAATGATGAGTAATTTGTTTAAAATCAATTTTAGTGTTTCTCTTTGAACCCTTTCTCAAACATTCGGTAACAATATTTTTTTCTGCTTTTTTGTTAGAAAATTAAATATAAAAAATCAGGGATCAAGCCCATTGACTAAAAAAGTGTTTATGTTATTTCTTTGAATGATGAGTAATTTATTTAAAATAAATTTTAGTGTTTCTCTTTGAACACTTCCTCAAACATTCGGTAACAATATTTTTTTCTGCTTTTTTATTAGAAAATTAAATATAAAAAATCCGGAATCAAGCCCATTGACTAAAAAAGTGTTTATGTTATTTCTTTGAATGATGAGTAATTTGTTTAAAATCAATTTTAGTGTTTCTCTTTGAACCCTTCCTCAAACATTCGGTAACAATATTTTTTTCTGCTTTTTTATTAGAAAATTAAATATAAAAAATCAGGGATCAAGCCCATTGACTAAAAAAGTGTTTATGTTATTTCTTTGAATGATGAGTAATTTGTTTAAAATCAATTTTAGTGTTTCTCTTTGAACCCTTCCTCAAACATTCGGTAACAATATTTTTTTCTGCTTTTTTGTTAGAAAATTAAATATAAAAAATCCGGGATCAAGCCCATTGACTAAAAAAGTGTTTATGTTATTTCTTTGAATGATGAGTAATTTGTTTAAAATCAATTTTAGTGTTTCTCTTTGAACCCTTCCTCAAACATTCGGTAACAATATTTTTTTCTGCTTTTTTGTTAGAAAATTAAATATAAAAAATCAGGGATCAAGCCCATTGACTAAAAAAGTGTTTATGTTATTTCTTTGAATGATGAGTAATTTGTTTAAAATCAATTTTAGTGTTTCTCTTTGAACCCTTTCTCAAACATTCGGTAACAATATTTTTTTCTGCTTTTTTGTTAGAAAATTAAATATAAAAAATCAGGGATCAAGCCCATTGACTAAAAAAGTGTTTATGTTATTTCTTTGAATGATGAGTAATTTGTTTAAAATCAATTTTAGTGTTTCTCTTTGAACCCTTTCTCAAACATTCGGTAACAATATTTTTTTCTGCTTTTTTGTTAGAAAATTAAATATAAAAAATCAGGGATCAAGCCCATTGACTAAAAAAGTGTTTATGTTATTTCTTTGAATGATGAGTAATTTGTTTAAAATCAATTTTAGTGTTTCTCTTTGAACCCTTCCTCAAACATTCGGTAACAATATTTTTTTCTGCTTTTTTATTAGAAAATTAAATATAAAAAATCCGGAATCAAGCCCATTGACTAAAAAAGTGTTTATGTTATTTCTTTGAATGATGAGTAATTTGTTTAAAATCAATTTTAGTGTTTCTCTTTGAACCCTTCCTCAAACATTCGGTAACAATATTTTTTTCTGCTTTTTTATTAGAAAATTAAATATAAAAAATCAGGGATCAAGCCCATTGACTAAAAAAGTGTTTATGTTATTTCTTTGAATGATGAGTAATTTGTTTAAAATCAATTTTAGTGTTTCTCTTTGAACCCTTCCTCAAACATTCGGTAACAATATTTTTTTCTGCTTTTTTGTTAGAAAATTAAATATAAAAAATCCGGGATCAAGCCCATTGACTAAAAAAGTGTTTATGTTATTTCTTTGAATGATGAGTAATTTGTTTAAAATCAATTTTAGTGTTTCTCTTTGAACCCTTCCTCAAACATTCGGTAACAATATTTTTTTCTGCTTTTTTGTTAGAAAATTAAATATAAAAAATCAGGGATCAAGCCCATTGACTAAAAAAGTGTTTATGTTATTTCTTTGAATGATGAGTAATTTGTTTAAAATCAATTTTAGTGTTTCTCTTTGAACCCTTTCTCAAACATTCGGTAACAATATTTTTTTCTGCTTTTTTGTTAGAAAATTAAATATAAAAAATCAGGGATCAAGCCCATTGACTAAAAAAGTGTTTATGTTATTTCTTTGAATGATGAGTAATTTGTTTAAAATCAATTTTAGTGTTTCTCTTTGAACCCTTTCTCAAACATTCGGTAACAATATTTTTTTCTGCTTTTTTGTTAGAAAATTAAATATAAAAAATCAGGGATCAAGCCCATTGACTAAAAAAGTGTTTATGTTATTTCTTTGAATGATGAGTAATTTATTTAAAATAAATTTTAGTGTTTCTCTTTGAACACTTCCTCAAACATTCGGTAACAATATTTTTTTCTGCTTTTTTATTAGAAAATTAAATATAAAAAATCCGGAATCAAGCCCATTGACTAAAAAAGTGTTTATGTTATTTCTTTGAATGATGAGTAATTTGTTTAAAATCAATTTTAGTGTTTCTCTTTGAACCCTTCCTCAAACATTCGGTAACAATATTTTTTTCTGCTTTTTTGTTAGAAAATTAAATATAAAAAATCAGGGATCAAGCCCATTGACTAAAAAAGTGTTTATGTTATTTCTTTGAATGATGAGTAATTTATTTAAAATAAATTTTAGTGTTTCTCTTTGAACACTTCCTCAAACATTCGGTAACAATATTTTTTTCTGCTTTTTTATTAGAAAATTAAATATAAAAAATCCGGGATCAAGCCCATTGACTAAAAAAGTGTTTATGTTATTTCTTTGAATGATGAGTAATTTGTTTAAAATCAATTTTAGTGTTTCTCTTTGAACCCTTCCTCAAACATTCGGTAACAATATTTTTTTCTGCTTTTTTGTTAGAAAATTAAATATAAAAAATCCGGGATCAAGCCCATTGACTAAAAAAGTGTTTATGTTATTTCTTTGAATGATGAGTAATTTATTTAAAATCAATTTTAGTGTTTCTCTTTGAACCCTTCCTCAAACATTCGGTAACAATATTTTTTTCTGCTATTTTGTTAGAAAATTAAATATAAAAAATCCGGGATCAAGCCCATTGACTAAAAAAGTGTTTATGTTATTTCTTTGAATGATGAGTAATTTGTTTAAAATCAATTTTAGTGTTTCTCTTTGAACACTTCCTCAAACATTCGGTAACAATATTTTTTTCTGCTTTTTTATTAGAAAATTAAATATAAAAAATCCGGGATCAAGCCCATTGACTAAAAAAGTGTTTATGTTATTTCTTTGAATGATGAGTAATTTGTTTAAAATCAATTTTAGTGTTTCTCTTTGAACCCTTCCTCAAACATTCGGTAACAATATTTTTTTCTGCTTTTTTGTTAGAAAATTAAATATAAAAAATCAGGGATCAAGCCCATTGACTAAAAAAGTGTTTATGTTATTTCTTTGAATGATGAGTAATTTGTTTAAAATCAATTTTAGTGTTTCTCTTTGAACACTTCCTCAAACATTCGGTAACAATATTTTTTTCTGCTTTTTTATTAGAAAATTAAATATAAAAAATCCGGGATCAAGCCCATTGACTAAAAAAGTGTTTATGTTATTTCTTTGAATGATGAGTAATTTGTTTAAAATCAATTTTAGTGTTTCTCTTTGAACCCTTCCTCAAACATTCGGTAACAATATTTTTTTCTGCTTTTTTGTTAGAAAATTAAATATAAAAAATCAGGGATCAAGCCCATTGACTAAAAAAGTGTTTATGTTATTTCTTTGAATGATGAGTAATTTGTTTAAAATCAATTTTAGTGTTTCTCTTTGAACCCTTCCTCAAACATTCGGTAACAATATTTTTTTCTGCTTTTTTGTTAGAAAATTAAATATAAAAAATCCGGGATCAAGCCTATTGACTAAAAAAGTGTTTATGTTATTTCTTTGAATGATGAGTAATTTATTTAAAATCAATTTTAGTGTTTCTCTTTGAACCCTTCCTCAAACATTCGGTAACAATATTTTTTTCTGCTATTTTGTTAGAAAATTAAATATAAAAAATCCGGGATCAAGCCCATTGACTAAAAAAGTGTTTATGTTATTTCTTTGAATGATGAGTAATTTGTTTAAAATCAATTTTAGTGTTTCTCTTTGAACACTTCCTCAAACATTCGGTAACAATATTTTTTTCTGCTTTTTTATTAGAAAATTAAATATAAAAAATCCGGGATCAAGCCCATTGACTAAAAAAGTGTTTATGTTATTTCTTTGAATGATGAGTAATTTGTTTAAAATCAATTTTAGTGTTTCTCTTTGAACCCTTCCTCAAACATTCGGTAACAATATTTTTTTCTGCTTTTTTGTTAGAAAATTAAATATAAAAAATCAGGGATCAAGCCCATTGACTAAAAAAGTGTTTATGTTATTTCTTTGAATGATGAGTAATTTGTTTAAAATCAATTTTAGTGTTTCTCTTTGAACCCTTCCTCAAACATTCGGTAACAATATTTTTTTCTGCTTTTTTGTTAGAAAATTAAATATAAAAAATCAGGGATCAAGCCCATTGACTAAAAAAGTGTTTATGTTATTTCTTTGAATGATGAGTAATTTGTTTAAAATCAATTTTAGTGTTTCTCTTTGAACCCTTCCTCAAACATTCGGTAACAATATTTTTTTCTGCTTTTTTGTTAGAAAATTAAATATAAAAAATCAGGGATCAAGCCCATTGACTAAAAAAGTGTTTATGTTATTTCTTTGAATGATGAGTAATTTGTTTAAAATCAATTTTAGTGTTTCTCTTTGAACCCTTCCTCAAACATTCGGTAACAATATTTTTTTCTGCTTTTTTGTTAGAAAATTAAATATAAAAAATCAGGGATCAAGCCCATTGACTAAAAAAGTGTTTATGTTATTTCTTTGAATGATGAGTAATTTATTTAAAATCAATTTTAGTGTTTCTCTTTGAACACTTCCTCAAACATTCGGTAACAATATTTTTTTCTGCTTTTTTGTTAGAAAATTAAATATAAAAAATCAGGGATCAAGCCCATTGACTAAAAAAGTGTTTATGTTATTTCTTTGAATGATGAGTAATTTGTTTAAAATCAATTTTAGTGTTTCTCTTTGAACACTTCCTCAAACATTCGGTAACAATATTTTTTTCTGCTTTTTTGTTAGAAAATTAAATATAAAAAATCAGGGATCAAGCCCATTGACTAAAAAAGTGTTTATGTTATTTCTTTGAATGATGAGTAATTTGTTTAAAATCAATTTTAGTGTTTCTCTTTGAACCCTTCCTCAAACATTCGGTAACAATATTTTTTTCAGCTTTTTTGTTAGAAAATTAAATATAAAAAATCAGGGATCAAGCCCATTGACTAAAAAAGTGTTTATGTTATTTCTTTGAATGATGAGTAATTTGTTTAAAATCAATTTTAGTGTTTCTCTTTGAACACTTCCTCAAACATTCGGTAACAATATTTTTTTCTGCTTTTTTATTAGAAAATTAAATATAAAAAATCCGGAATCAAGCCCATTGACTAAAAAAGTGTTTATGTTATTTCTTTGAATGATGAGTAATTTATTTAAAATCAATTTTAGTGTTTCTCTTTGAACACTTCCTCAAACATTCGGTAACAATATTTTTTTCTGCTTTTTTGTTAGAAAATTAAATATAAAAAATCAGGAATCAAGCCCATTGACTAAAAAAGTGTTTTTGTTATTTCTTTGAATGATGAGTAATTTATTTAAAATCAATTTTAGTGTTTCTCTTTGAACACTTCCTCAAACATTCGGTAACAATATTTTTTTCTGCTTTTTTGTTAGAAAATTAAATATAAAAAATCAGGAATCAAGCCCATTGACTAAAAAAGTGTTTATGTTATTTCTTTGAATGATGAGTAATTTATTTAAAATCAATTTTAGTGTTCCTCTTTGAACCCTTCCTCAAACATTCGGTAACAATATTTTTTCCTGCTTTTTTATTAGAAAATTAAATATAAAAAATCCGGGATCAAGCCCATTGACTAAAAAAGTGTTTTTGTTATTTCTTTGAATGATGAGTAATTTATTTAAAATCAATTTTAGTGTTTCTCTTTGAACACTTCCTCAAACATTCGGTAACAATATTTTTTTCTGCTTTTTTGTTAGAAAATTAAATATAAATAATCCGGGATCAAGCCCATTGACTAAAAAAGTGTTTTTGTTATTTCTTTGAATGATGAGTAATTTATTTAAAATCAATTTTAGTGTTTCTCTTTGAACACTTCCTCAAACATTCGGTAACAATATTTTTTTCTGCTTTTTTGTTAGAAAATTAAATATAAAAAATCAGGAATCAAGCCCATTGACTAAAAAAGTGTTTTTGTTATTTCTTTGAATGATGAGTAATTTATTTAAAATCAATTTTAGTGTTTCTCTTTGAACACTTCCTCAAACATTCGGTAACAATATTTTTTTCTGCTTTTTTGTTAGAAAATTAAATATAAAAAATCAGGAATCAAGCCCATTGACTAAAAAAGTGTTTATGTTATTTCTTTGAATGATGAGTAATTTATTTAAAATCAATTTTAGTGTTCCTCTTTGAACCCTTCCTCAAACATTCGGTAACAATATTTTTTCCTGCTTTTTTATTAGAAAATTAAATATAAAAAATCCGGGATCAAGCCCATTGACTAAAAAAGTGTTTTTGTTATTTCTTTGAATGATGAGTAATTTATTTAAAATCAATTTTAGTGTTTCTCTTTGAACACTTCCTCAAACATTCGGTAACAATATTTTTTTCTGCTTTTTTGTTAGAAAATTAAATATAAATAATCCGGGATCAAGCCCATTGACTAAAAAAGTGTTTTTGTTATTTCTTTGAATGATGAGTAATTTATTTAAAATCAATTTTAGTGTTTCTCTTTGAACACTTCCTCAAACATTCGGTAACAATATTTTTTTCTGCTTTTTTGTTAGAAAATTAAATATAAAAAATCAGGAATCAAGCCCATTGACTAAAAAAGTGTTTATGTTATTTCTTTGAATGATGAGTAATTTATTTAAAATAAATTTTAGTGTTTCTCATCGATCAGCACTTTAATCATTCGGTAACAATATTTTTTTCTGCTTTTTTATTAGAAAATTAAATATAAAAAATCCGGGATCAAGCCCATTGACTAAAAAAGTGTTTTTGTTATTTCTTTGAATGATGAGTAATTTATTTAAAATCAATTTTAGTGTTTCTCTTTGAACACTTCCTCAAACATTCGGTAACAATATTTTTTTCTGCTTTTTTGTTAGAAAATTAAATATAAATAATCCGGGATCAAGCCCATTGACTAAAAAAGTGTTTTTGTTATTTCTTTGAATGATGAGTAATTTATTTAAAATCAATTTTAGTGTTTCTCTTTGAACACTTCCTCAAACATTCGGTAACAATATTTTTTTCTGCTTTTTTGTTAGAAAATTAAATATAAAAAATCAGGAATCAAGCCCATTGACTAAAAAAGTGTTTATGTTATTTCTTTGAATGATGAGTAATTTGTTTAAAATCAATTTTAGTGTTTCTCTTTGAACACTTCCTCAAACATTCGGTAACAATATTTTTTTCTGCTTTTTTATTAGAAAATTAAATATAAAAAATCCGGGATCAAGCCCATTGACTAAAAAAGTGTTTATGTTATTTCTTTGAATGATGAGTAATTTGTTTAAAATCAATTTTAGTGTTTCTCTTTGAACCCTTCCTCAAACATTCGGTAACAATATTTTTTTCTGCTTTTTTGTTAGAAAATTAAATATAAAAAATCAGGGATCAAGCCCATTGACTAAAAAAGTGTTTATGTTATTTCTTTGAATGATGAGTAATTTGTTTAAAATCAATTTTAGTGTTTCTCTTTGAACACTTCCTCAAACATTCGGTAACAATATTTTTTTCTGCTTTTTTATTAGAAAATTAAATATAAAAAATCCGGGATCAAGCCCATTGACTAAAAAAGTGTTTATGTTATTTCTTTGAATGATGAGTAATTTGTTTAAAATCAATTTTAGTGTTTCTCTTTGAACCCTTCCTCAAACATTCGGTAACAATATTTTTTTCTGCTATTTTGTTAGAAAATTAAATATAAAAAATCCGGGATCAAGCCCATTGACTAAAAAAGTGTTTATGTTATTTCTTTGAATGATGAGTAATTTGTTTAAAATCAATTTTAGTGTTTCTCTTTGAACCCTTCCTCAAACATTCGGTAACAATATTTTTTTCTGCTATTTTGTTAGAAAATTAAATATAAAAAATCAGGGATCAAGCCCATTGACTAAAAAAGTGTTTATGTTATTTCTTTGAATGATGAGTAATTTGTTTAAAATCAATTTTAGTGTTTCTCTTTGAACACTTCCTCAAACATTCGGTAACAATATTTTTTTCTGCTTTTTTATTAGAAAATTAAATATAAAAAATCCGGGATCAAGCCCATTGACTAAAAAAGTGTTTATGTTATTTCTTTGAATGATGAGTAATTTGTTTAAAATCAATTTTAGTGTTTCTCTTTGAACCCTTCCTCAAACATTCGGTAACAATATTTTTTTCTGCTATTTTGTTAGAAAATTAAATATAAAAAATCAGGGATCAAGCCCATTGACTAAAAAAGTGTTTATGTTATTTCTTTGAATGATGAGTAATTTGTTTAAAATCAATTTTAGTGTTTCTCTTTGAACCCTTCCTCAAACATTCGGTAACAATATTTTTTTCTGCTATTTTGTTAGAAAATTAAATATAAAAAATCAGGGATCAAGCCCATTGACTAAAAAAGTGTTTATGTTATTTCTTTGAATGATGAGTAATTTGTTTAAAATCAATTTTAGTGTTTCTCTTTGAACCCTTCCTCAAACATTCGGTAACAATATTTTTTTCTGCTATTTTGTTAGAAAATTAAATATAAAAAATCCGGGATCAAGCCCATTGACTAAAAAAGTGTTTATGTTATTTCTTTGAATGATGAGTAATTTGTTTAAAATCAATTTTAGGGTTTCTCTTTGAACCCTTCCTCAAACATTCGGTAACAATATTTTTTTCTGCTATTTTGTTAGAAAATTAAATATAAAAAATCAGGGATCAAGCCCATTGACTAAAAAAGTGTTTATGTTATTTCTTTGAATGATGAGTAATTTGTTTAAAATCAATTTTAGTGTTTCTCTTTGAACACTTCCTCAAACATTCGGTAACAATATTTTTTTCTGCTTTTTTATTAGAAAATTAAATATAAAAAATCCGGGATCAAGCCCATTGACTAAAAAAGTGTTTATGTTATTTCTTTGAATGATGAGTAATTTGTTTAAAATCAATTTTAGTGTTTCTCTTTGAACCCTTCCTCAAACATTCGGTAACAATATTTTTTTCTGCTATTTTGTTAGAAAATTAAATATAAAAAATCAGGGATCAAGCCCATTGACTAAAAAAGTGTTTATGTTATTTCTTTGAATGATGAGTAATTTGTTTAAAATCAATTTTAGTGTTTCTCTTTGAACCCTTCCTCAAACATTCGGTAACAATATTTTTTTCTGCTTTTTTGTTAGAAAATTAAATATAAAAAATCCGGGATCAAGCCCATTGACTAAAAAAGTGTTTATGTTATTTCTTTGAATGATGAGTAATTTATTTAAAATCAATTTTAGTGTTTCTCTTTGAACCCTTCCTCAAACATTCGGTAACAATATTTTTTTCTGCTATTTTGTTAGAAAATTAAATATAAAAAATCCGGGATCAAGCCCATTGACTAAAAAAGTGTTTATGTTATTTCTTTGAATGATGAGTAATTTGTTTAAAATCAATTTTAGTGTTTCTCTTTGAACCCTTCCTCAAACATTCGGTAACAATATTTTTTTCTGCTTTTTTGTTAGAAAATTAAATATAAAAAATCAGGGATCAAGCCCATTGACTAAAAAAGTGTTTATGTTATTTCTTTGAATGATGAGTAATTTGTTTAAAATCAATTTTAGTGTTTCTCTTTGAACCCTTCCTCAAACATTCGGTAACAATATTTTTTTCTGCTTTTTTGTTAGAAAATTAAATATAAAAAATCAGGGATCAAGCCCATTGACTAAAAAAGTGTTTATGTTATTTCTTTGAATGATGAGTAATTTGTTTAAAATCAATTTTAGTGTTTCTCTTTGAACCCTTCCTCAAACATTCGGTAACAATATTTTTTTCTGCTTTTTTGTTAGAAAATTAAATATAAAAAATCAGGAATCAAGCCCATTGACTAAAAAAGTGTTTATGTTATTTCTTTGAATGATGAGTAATTTATTTAAAATAAATTTTAGTGTTTCTCATCGATCAGCACTTTAATCATTCGGTAACAATATTTTTTTCTGCTTTTTTATTAGAAAATTAAATATAAAAAATCCGGGATCAAGCCCATTGACTAAAAAAGTGTTTATGTTATTTCTTTGAATGATGAGTAATTTATTTAAAATCAATTTTAGTGTTTCTCTTTGAACCCTTCCTCAAACATTCGGTAACAATATTTTTTTCTGCTATTTTGTTAGAAAATTAAATATAAAAAATCCGGGATCAAGCCCATTGACTAAAAAAGTGTTTATGTTATTTCTTTGAATGATGAGTAATTTGTTTAAAATCAATTTTAGTGTTTCTCTTTGAACCCTTCCTCAAACATTCGGTAACAATATTTTTTTCTGCTTTTTTGTTAGAAAATTAAATATAAAAAATCAGGGATCAAGCCCATTGACTAAAAAAGTGTTTATGTTATTTCTTTGAATGATGAGTAATTTGTTTAAAATCAATTTTAGTGTTTCTCTTTGAACCCTTCCTCAAACATTCGGTAACAATATTTTTTTCTGCTTTTTTGTTAGAAAATTAAATATAAAAAATCAGGAATCAAGCCCATTGACTAAAAAAGTGTTTATGTTATTTCTTTGAATGATGAGTAATTTATTTAAAATAAATTTTAGTGTTTCTCATCGATCAGCACTTTAATCATTCGGTAACAATATTTTTTTCTGCTTTTTTATTAGAAAATTAAATATAAAAAATCCGGGATCAAGCCCATTGACTAAAAAAGTGTTTTTGTTATTTCTTTGAATGATGAGTAATTTATTTAAAATCAATTTTAGTGTTTCTCTTTGAACACTTCCTCAAACATTCGGTAACAATATTTTTTTCTGCTTTTTTGTTAGAAAATTAAATATAAAAAATCAGGAATCAAGCCCATTGACTAAAAAAGTGTTTATGTTATTTCTTTGAATGATGAGTAATTTGTTTAAAATCAATTTTAGTGTTTCTCTTTGAACACTTCCTCAAACATTCGGTAACAATATTTTTTTCTGCTTTTTTGTTAGAAAATTAAATATAAAAAATCAGGAATCAAGCCCATTGACTAAAAAAGTGTTTATGTTATTTCTTTGAATGATGAGTAATTTATTTAAAATAAATTTTAGTGTTTCTCATCGATCAGCACTTTAATCATTCGGTAACAATATTTTTTTCTGCTTTTTTATTAGAAAATTAAATATAAAAAATCCGGGATCAAGCCCATTGACTAAAAAAGTGTTTATGTTATTTCTTTGAATGATGAGTAATTTGTTTAAAATCAATTTTAGTGTTTCTCTTTGAACACTTCCTCAAACATTCGGTAACAATATTTTTTTCTGCTTTTTTATTAGAAAATTAAATATAAAAAATCCGGGATCAAGCCCATTGACTAAAAAAGTGTTTATGTTATTTCTTTGAATGATGAGTAATTTGTTTAAAATCAATTTTAGTGTTTCTCTTTGAACCCTTCCTCAAACATTCGGTAACAATATTTTTTTCTGCTTTTTTGTTAGAAAATTAAATATAAAAAATCAGGGATCAAGCCCATTGACTAAAAAAGTGTTTATGTTATTTCTTTGAATGATGAGTAATTTGTTTAAAATCAATTTTAGTGTTTCTCTTTGAACACTTCCTCAAACATTCGGTAACAATATTTTTTTCTGCTTTTTTATTAGAAAATTAAATATAAAAAATCCGGGATCAAGCCCATTGACTAAAAAAGTGTTTATGTTATTTCTTTGAATGATGAGTAATTTGTTTAAAATCAATTTTAGTGTTTCTCTTTGAACCCTTCCTCAAACATTCGGTAACAATATTTTTTTCTGCTTTTTTGTTAGAAAATTAAATATAAAAAATCAGGGATCAAGCCCATTGACTAAAAAAGTGTTTATGTTATTTCTTTGAATGATGAGTAATTTGTTTAAAATCAATTTTAGTGTTTCTCTTTGAACCCTTCCTCAAACATTCGGTAACAATATTTTTTTCTGCTTTTTTGTTAGAAAATTAAATATAAAAAATCCGGGATCAAGCCCATTGACTAAAAAAGTGTTTATGTTATTTCTTTGAATGATGAGTAATTTATTTAAAATCAATTTTAGTGTTTCTCTTTGAACCCTTCCTCAAACATTCGGTAACAATATTTTTTTCTGCTATTTTGTTAGAAAATTAAATATAAAAAATCCGGGATCAAGCCCATTGACTAAAAAAGTGTTTATGTTATTTCTTTGAATGATGAGTAATTTGTTTAAAATCAATTTTAGTGTTTCTCTTTGAACCCTTCCTCAAACATTCGGTAACAATATTTTTTTCTGCTTTTTTGTTAGAAAATTAAATATAAAAAATCAGGGATCAAGCCCATTGACTAAAAAAGTGTTTATGTTATTTCTTTGAATGATGAGTAATTTGTTTAAAATCAATTTTAGTGTTTCTCTTTGAACCCTTCCTCAAACATTCGGTAACAATATTTTTTTCTGCTTTTTTGTTAGAAAATTAAATATAAAAAATCAGGGATCAAGCCCATTGACTAAAAAAGTGTTTATGTTATTTCTTTGAATGATGAGTAATTTGTTTAAAATCAATTTTAGTGTTTCTCTTTGAACCCTTCCTCAAACATTCGGTAACAATATTTTTTTCAGCTTTTTTGTTAGAAAATTAAATATAAAAAATCAGGGATCAAGCCCATTGACTAAAAAAGTGTTTATGTTATTTCTTTGAATGATGAGTAATTTGTTTAAAATCAATTTTAGTGTTTCTCTTTGAACACTTCCTCAAACATTCGGTAACAATATTTTTTTCAGCTTTTTTGTTAGAAAATTAAATATAAAAAATCAGGGATCAAGCCCATTGACTAAAAAAGTGTTTATGTTATTTCTTTGAATGATGAGTAATTTGTTTAAAATCAATTTTAGTGTTTCTCTTTGAACCCTTCCTCAAACATTCGGTAACAATATTTTTTTCTGCTTTTTTGTTAGAAAATTAAATATAAAAAATCAGGGATCAAGCCCATTGACTAAAAAAGTGTTTATGTTATTTCTTTGAATGATGAGTAATTTGTTTAAAATCAATTTTAGTGTTTCTCTTTGAACCCTTCCTCAAACATTCGGTAACAATATTTTTTTCAGCTTTTTTGTTAGAAAATTAAATATAAAAAATCAGGGATCAAGCCCATTGACTAAAAAAGTGTTTATGTTATTTCTTTGAATGATGAGTAATTTGTTTAAAATCAATTTTAGTGTTTCTCTTTGAACACTTCCTCAAACATTCGGTAACAATATTTTTTTCTGCTTTTTTGTTAGAAAATTAAATATAAAAAATCAGGAATCAAGCCCATTGACTAAAAAAGTGTTTATGTTATTTCTTTGAATGATGAGTAATTTATTTAAAATCAATTTTAGTGTTCCTCTTTGAACCCTTCCTCAAACATTCGGTAACAATATTTTTTCCTGCTTTTTTATTAGAAAATTAAATATAAAAAATCCGGGATCAAGCCCATTGACTAAAAAAGTGTTTTTGTTATTTCTTTGAATGATGAGTAATTTATTTAAAATCAATTTTAGTGTTTCTCTTTGAACACTTCCTCAAACATTCGGTAACAATATTTTTTTCTGCTTTTTTGTTAGAAAATTAAATATAAAAAATCCGGGATCAAGCCCATTGACTAAAAAAGTGTTTATGTTATTTCTTTGAATGATGAGTAATTTGTTTAAAATCAATTTTAGTGTTTCTCTTTGAACCCTTCCTCAAACATTCGGTAACAATATTTTTTTCTGCTTTTTTGTTAGAAAATTAAATATAAAAAATCCGGGATCAAGCCCATTGACTAAAAAAGTGTTTTTGTTATTTCTTTGAATGATGAGTAATTTATTTAAAATCAATTTTAGTGTTTCTCTTTGAACACTTCCTCAAACATTCGGTAACAATATTTTTTTCTGCTTTTTTGTTAGAAAATTAAATATAAAAAATCCGGGATCAAGCCCATTGACTAAAAAAGTGTTTTTGTTATTTCTTTGAATGATGAGTAATTTATTTAAAATCAATTTTAGTGTTTCTCTTTGAACACTTCCTCAAACATTCGGTAACAATATTTTTTTCTGCTTTTTTGTTAGAAAATTAAATATAAAAAATCAGGAATCAAGCCCATTGACTAAAAAAGTGTTTATGTTATTTCTTTGAATGATGAGTAATTTATTTAAAATCAATTTTAGTGTTCCTCTTTGAACCCTTCCTCAAACATTCGGTAACAATATTTTTTCCTGCTTTTTTATTAGAAAATTAAATATAAAAAATCCGGGATCAAGCCCATTGACTAAAAAAGTGTTTATGTTATTTCTTTGAATGATGAGTAATTTGTTTAAAATCAATTTTAGTGTTTCTCTTTGAACCCTTCCTCAAACATTCGGTAACAATATTTTTTTCTGCTTTTTTGTTAGAAAATTAAATATAAAAAATCCGGGATCAAGCCCATTGACTAAAAAAGTGTTTTTGTTATTTCTTTGAATGATGAGTAATTTATTTAAAATCAATTTTAGTGTTTCTCTTTGAACACTTCCTCAAACATTCGGTAACAATATTTTTTTCTGCTTTTTTGTTAGAAAATTAAATATAAATAATCCGGGATCAAGCCCATTGACTAAAAAAGTGTTTTTGTTATTTCTTTGAATGATGAGTAATTTATTTAAAATCAATTTTAGTGTTTCTCTTTGAACACTTCCTCAAACATTCGGTAACAATATTTTTTTCTCCTTTTTTGTTAGAAAATTAAATATAAAAAATCAGGGATCAAGCCCATTGACTAAAAAAGTGTTTATGTTATTTCTTTGAATGATGAGTAATTTATTTAAAATAAATTTTAGTGTTTCTCATCGATCAGCACTTTAATCATTCGGTAACAATATTTTTTTCTGCTTTTTTATTAGAAAATTAAATATAAAAAATCCGGGATCAAGCCCATTGACTAAAAAAGTGTTTATGTTATTTCTTTGAATGATGAGTAATTTATTTAAAATCAATTTTAGTGTTTCTCTTTGAACACTTCCTCAAACATTCGGTAACAATATTTTTTTCTGCTTTTTTGTTAGAAAATTAAATATAAAAAATCAGGAATCAAGCCCATTGACTAAAAAAGTGTTTTTGTTATTTCTTTGAATGATGAGTAATTTATTTAAAATCAATTTTAGTGTTTCTCTTTGAACACTTCCTCAAACATTCGGTAACAATATTTTTTTCTGCTTTTTTGTTAGAAAATTAAATATAAAAAATCAGGAATCAAGCCCATTGACTAAAAAAGTGTTTATGTTATTTCTTTGAATGATGAGTAATTTATTTAAAATCAATTTTAGTGTTCCTCTTTGAACCCTTCCTCAAACATTCGGTAACAATATTTTTTCCTGCTTTTTTATTAGAAAATTAAATATAAAAAATCAGGGATCAAGCCCATTGACTAAAAAAGTGTTTTTGTTATTTCTTTGAATGATAAGTAATTTATTTAAAATCAATTTTAGTGTTTCTCTTTGAACACTTCCTCAAACATTCGGTAACAATATTTTTTTCTCCTTTTTTGTTAGAAAATTAAATATAAAAAATCAGGGATCAAGCCCATTGACAAAAAAAGTGTTTATGTTATTTCTTTGAATGATGAGTAATTTATTTAAAATAAATTTTAGTGTTTCTCATCGATCAGCACTTTAATCATTCGGTAACAATATTTTTTTCTGCTTTTTTATTAGAAAATTAAATATAAAAAATCCGGGATCAAGCCCATTGACTAAAAAAGTGTTTTTGTTATTTCTTTGAATGATGAGTAATTTATTTAAAATCAATTTTAGTGTTTCTCTTTGAACACTTCCTCAAACATTCGGTAACAATATTTTTTTCTGCTTTTTTGTTAGAAAATTAAATATAAAAAATCAGGAATCAAGCCCATTGACTAAAAAAGTGTTTATGTTATTTCTTTGAATGATGAGTAATTTATTTAAAATCAATTTTAGTGTTCCTCTTTGAACCCTTCCTCAAACATTCGGTAACAATATTTTTTCCTGCTTTTTTATTAGAAAATTAAATATAAAAAATCCGGGATCAAGCCCATTGACTAAAAAAGTGTTTTTGTTATTTCTTTGAATGATGAGTAATTTATTTAAAATCAATTTTAGTGTTTCTCTTTGAACACTTCCTCAAACATTCGGTAACAATATTTTTTTCTGCTTTTTTGTTAGAAAATTAAATATAAATAATCCGGGATCAAGCCCATTGACTAAAAAAGTGTTTTTGTTATTTCTTTGAATGATGAGTAATTTATTTAAAATCAATTTTAGTGTTTCTCTTTGAACACTTCCTCAAACATTCGGTAACAATATTTTTTTCTGCTTTTTTGTTAGAAAATTAAATATAAAAAATCAGGGATCAAGCCCATTGACTAAAAAAGTGTTTATGTTATTTCTTTGAATGATGAGTAATTTATTTAAAATAAATTTTAGTGTTTCTCATCGATCAGCACTTTAATCATTCGGTAACAATATTTTTTTCTGCTTTTTTATTAGAAAATTAAATATAAAAAATCCGGGATCAAGCCCATTGACTAAAAAAGTGTTTTTGTTATTTCTTTGAATGATGAGTAATTTATTTAAAATCAATTTTAGTGTTTCTCTTTGAACACTTCCTCAAACATTTGGTAACAATATTTTTTTCTGCTTTTTTGTTAGAAAATTAAATATAAATAATCCGGGATCAAGCCCATTGACTAAAAAAGTGTTTTTGTTATTTCTTTGAATGATGAGTAATTTATTTAAAATCAATTTTAGTGTTTCTCTTTGAACACTTCCTCAAACATTCGGTAACAATATTTTTTTCTGCTTTTTTGTTAGAAAATTAAATATAAAAAATCAGGGATCAAGCCCATTGACTAAAAAAGTGTTTATGTTATTTCTTTGAATGATGAGTAATTTATTTAAAATCAATTTTAGTGTTTCTCTTTGAACACTTCCTCAAACATTCGGTAACAATATTTTTTTCTGCTTTTTTGTTAGAAAATTAAATATAAAAAATCAGGGATCAAGCCCATTGACTAAAAAAGTGTTTATGTTATTTCTTTGAATGATGAGTAATTTATTTAAAATAAATTTTAGTGTTTCTCTTTGAACACTTCCTCAAACATTCGGTAACAATATTTTTTTCTGCTTTTTTATTAGAAAATTAAATATAAAAAATCCGGGATCAAGCCCATAGACTAAAAAAGTGTTTTTGTTATTTCTTTGAATGATGAGTAATTTATTTAAAATCAATTTTAGGGTTTCTCTTTGAACCCTTCCTCAAACATTCGGTAACAATATTTTTTTCTGCTTTTTTATTAGAAAATTAAATATAAAAAATCCGGGATCAAGCCCATTGACTAAAAAAGTGTTTATGTTATTTCCTTGAATGATGAGTAATTTGTTTAAAATCATTTTTAGTGTTTCTCATCGATCAGCACTTTAATCATTCGGTAACAATATTTTTTTCTGCTTTTTTATTAGAAAATTAAATATAAAAAATCCGGGATCAAGCCCATAGACTAAAAAAGTGTTTTTGTTATTTCTTTGAATGATGAGTAATTTATTTAAAATCAATTTTAGGGTTTCTCTTTGAACCCTTCCTCAAACATTCGGTAACAATATTTTTTTCTGCTTTTTTATTAGAAAACTAAATATAAAAAATCCGGGATCAAGCACATTGACTAAAAAAGTGTTTATGTTATTTCTTTGAATGATGAGTAATTTGTTTAAAATCAATTTTAGTGTTTCTCTTTGAACCCTTCCTCAAACATTCGGTAACAATATTTTTTTCTGCTTTTTTGTTAGAAAATTAAATATAAAAAATCAGGGATCAAGCCCATTGACTAAAAAAGTGTTTATGTTATTTCCTTGAATGATGAGTAATTTATTTAAAATAAATTTTAGGGTTTCTCTTTGAACCCTTCCTCAAACATTCGGTAACAATATTTTTTTCTGCTTTTTTATTAGAAAACTAAATATAAAAAATCCGGGATCAAGCACATTGACTAAAAAAGTGTTTATGTTATTTCTTTGAATGATGAGTAATTTGTTTAAAATCAATTTTAGTGTTTCTCTTTGAACCCTTCCTCAAACATTCGGTAACAATATTTTTTTCTGCTTTTTTGTTAGAAAATTAAATATAAAAAATCAGGGATCAAGCCCATTGACTAAAAAAGTGTTTATGTTATTTTTTTGAATGATGAGTAATTTATTTAAAATAAATTTTAGTGTTTCTCTTTGAACACTTCCTCAAACATTCGGTAACAATATTTTTTTCTGCTTTTTTATTAGAAAATTAAATATAAAAAATCCGGGATCAAGCCCATTGACTAAAAAAGTGTTTTTGTTATTTCTTTGAATGATGAGTAATTTGTTTAAAATCAATTTTAGTGTTTCTATTTGAACACTTCCTCAAACATTCGGTAACAATATTTTTTTCTGCTTTTTTGTAAGAAAATTAAATATAAAAAATCCGGGATCAAGCACATTGACTAAAAAAGTGTTTATGTTATTTCCTTGAATGATGGGTAATTTGTTTAAAATCAATTTTAGTGTTTCTCATCGATCAGCACTTTAATCATTCGGTAACAATATTTTTTTCTGCTTTTTTATTAGAAAATTAAATATAAAAAATCCGGGATCAAGCCCATTGACTAAAAAAGTGTTTATGTTATTTCTTTGAATGATGAGTAATTTGTTTAAAATCAATTTTAGTGTTTCTCTTTGAACCCTTCCTCAAACATTCGGTAACAATATTTTTTTCTGTTTTTTTTTAAGAAAATTAAATATAAAAAATCCGGGATCAAGCCCATTGACTAAAAAAGTGTTTTTGTTATTTCTTTGAATGATGAGTAATTTATTTAAAATCAATTTTAGTGTTTCTCTTTGAACACTTCCTCAAACATTCGGTAACAATATTTTTTTCTGCTTTTTTGTTAGAAAATTAAATATAAAAAATCAGGGATCAAGCCCATTGACTAAAAAAGTGTTTTTGTTATTTCTTTGAATGATGAGTAATTTATTTAAAATCAATTTTAGTGTTTCTCTTTGAACACTTCCTCAAACATTCGGTAACAATATTTTTTTCTGCTTTTTTGTAAGAAAATTAAATATAAAAAATCCGGGATCAAGCCCATTGACTAAAAAAGTGTTTTTGTTATTTCTTTGAATGATGAGTAATTTATTTAAAATCAATTTTAGTGTTTCTCTTTGAACACTTCCTCAAACATTCGGTAACAATATTTTTTTCTGCTTTTTTGTTAGAAAATTAAATATAAAAAATCAGGGATCAAGCCCATTGACTAAAAAAGTGTTTATGTTATTTCTTTGAATGATGAGTAATTTGTTTAAAATCAATTTTAGTGTTTCTCATCGATCAGCACTTTAATCATTCGGTAACAATATTTTTTTCTGCTTTTTTGCTAGAAAATTAAATATAAAAAATCAGGGATCAAGCCCATTGACTAAAAAAGTGTTTATGTTATTTCCTTGAATGATGAGTAATTTATTTAAAATCAATTTTAGTGTTTCTCTTTGAACACTTCCTCAAACATTCGGTAACAATATTTTTTTCTGCTTTTTTGTAAGAAAATTAAATATAAAAAATCAGGGATCAAGCCCATTGACTAAAAAAGTGTTTATGTTATTTTCTTGAATGATGAGAAATTTATTTAAAATCAATTTTAGTGTTTCTCTTTGAACACTTCCTCAAACATTCGGTAACAATATTTTTTTCTGCTTTTTTGTTAGAAAATTAAATATAAAAAATCAGGGATCAAGCCCATTGACTAAAAAAGTGTTTATGTTATTTCCTTGAATAATGAGTAATTTATTTAAAATCAATTTTAGTGTTTCTCTTCGATCAGCACTTCAATCATTCGGTAACAATATTTTTTTCTGCTTTTTTGTTAGAAAATTAAATATAAAAAATCAAAGATCAAGCCCATTGACTAAAAAAGTGTTTATGTTATTTCCTTGAATGATGAGAAATTTATTTAAAATCAATTTTAGTGTTTCTCTTCGATCAGCACTTCAAACATTCGGTAACAATATTTTTTTCTGCTTTTTTGTTAGAAAATTAAATATAAAAAATCAGGGATCAAGCCCATTGACTAAAAAAGTGTTTATGTTATTTCCTTGAATGATGAGTAATTTATTTAAAATCAATTTTAGTGTTTCTCTTCGATCAGCACTTCAAACATTCGGTAACAATATTTTTTTCTGATTTTTTGCTAGAAAATTAAATATAAAAAATCAGGGATCAAGCCCATTGACTAAAAAAGTGTTTATGTTATTTCCTTGAATGATGAGTAATTTATTTAAAATGAATTTTAGTGTTTCTCTTTGAACACTTCCTCAAACATTCGGTAACAATATTTTTTTCTGCTTTTTTGTTAGAAAATTAAATATAAAAAATCCGGGATCAATCCCATTGACTAAAAAAGTGTTTATGTTATTTCCTTGAATGATGAGTAATTTGTTTAAAATGAATTTTAGTGTTTCTCTTTGAACACTTCCTCAAACATTCGGTAACAATATTTTTTTTTGCTTTTTTGTTAGAAAATTAAATATAAAAAATCAGGGATCAAGCCATTGACTAAAAAAGTGTTTATGTTATTTCCTTGAATGATGAGTAATTTGTTTAAAATGAATTTTAGTGTTTCTCTTTGAACACTTCCTCAAACATTCGGTAACAATATTTTTTTCTGCTTTTTTGTTAGAAAATTAAATATAAAAAATCCGGGATCAATCCCATTGACTAAAAAAGTGTTTATGTTATTTCCTTGAATGATGAGTAATTTATTTAAAATCAATTTTAGTGTTTCTCTTTGAACACTTCCTCAAACATTCGGTAACAATATTTTTTTCTGCTTTTTTGTTAGAAAATTAAATATAAAAAATCAGGGATCAAGCCATTGACTAAAAAAGTGTTTATGTTATTTCCTTGAATGATGAGTAATTTATTTAAAATCAATTTTAGTGTTTCTCTTCGATCAGCACTTCAAACATTCGGTAACAATATTTTTTTCTGCTTTTTTGTTAGAAAATTAAATATAAAAAATCAGGGATCAAGCCCATTGACTAAAAAAGTGTTTATGTTATTTCCTTGAATGATGAGTAATTTGTTTAAAATGAATTTTAGTGTTTCTCTTTGAACACTTCCTCAAACATTCGGTAACAATATTTTTTTCTGCTTTTTTGTTAGAAAATTAAATATAAAAAATCCGGGATCAATCCCATTGACTAAAAAAGTGTTTATGTTATTTCCTTGAATGATGAGTAATTTGTTTAAAATGAATTTTAGTGTTTCTCTTTGAACACTTCCTCAAACATTCGGTAACAATATTTTTTTCTGCTTTTTTGTTAGAAAATTAAATATAAAAAATCCGGGATCAATCCCATTGACTAAAAAAGTGTTTATGTTATTTCCTTGAATGATGAGTAATTTGTTTAAAATGAATTTTAGTGTTTCTCTTTGAACACTTCCTCAAACATTCGGTAACAATATTTTTTTTTGCTTTTTTGTTAGAAAATTAAATATAAAAAATCAGGGATCAAGCCCATTGACTAAAAAAGTGTTTATGTTATTTCCTTGAATGATGAGTAATTTATTTAAAATCAATTTTAGTGTTTCTCTTCGATCAGCACTTCAAACATTCGGTAACAATATTTTTTTCTGCTTTTTTGTTAGAAAATTAAATATAAAAAATCAGGGATCAAGCCATTGACTAAAAAAGTGTTTATGTTATTTCCTTGAATGATGAGTAATTTGTTTAAAATGAATTTTAGTGTTTCTCTTTGAACACTTCCTCAAACATTCGGTAACAATATTTTTTTCTGCTTTTTTGTTAGAAAATTAAATATAAAAAATCAGGGATCAAGCCATTGACTAAAAAAGTGTTTATGTTATTTCCTTGAATGATGAGTAATTTATTTAAAATCAATTTTAGTGTTTCTCTTCGATCAGCACTTCAAACATTCGGTAACAATATTTTTTTCTGCTTTTTTGTTAGAAAATTAAATATAAAAAATCAGGGATCAAGCCCATTGACTAAAAAAGTGTTTATGTTATTTCCTTGAATGATGAGTAATTTGTTTAAAATGAATTTTAGTGTTTCTCTTTGAACACTTCCTCAAACATTCGGTAACAATATTTTTTTCTGCTTTTTTGTTAGAAAATTAAATATAAAAAATCCGGGATCAATCCCATTGACTAAAAAAGTGTTTATGTTATTTCCTTGAATGATGAGTAATTTGTTTAAAATGAATTTTAGTGTTTCTCTTTGAACACTTCCTCAAACATTCGGTAACAATATTTTTTTCTGCTTTTTTGTTAGAAAATTAAATATAAAAAATCCGGGATCAATCCCATTGACTAAAAAAGTGTTTATGTTATTTCCTTGAATGATGAGTAATTTGTTTAAAATGAATTTTAGTGTTTCTCTTTGAACACTTCCTCAAACATTCGGTAACAATATTTTTTTTTGCTTTTTTGTTAGAAAATTAAATATAAAAAATCAGGGATCAAGCCCATTGACTAAAAAAGTGTTTATGTTATTTCCTTGAATGATGAGTAATTTATTTAAAATCAATTTTAGTGTTTCTCTTCGATCAGCACTTCAAACATTCGGTAACAATATTTTTTTCTGATTTTTTGCTAGAAAATTAAATATAAAAAATCAGGGATCAAGCCCATTGACTAAAAAAGTGTTTATGTTATTTCCTTGAATGATGAGTAATTTATTTAAAATGAATTTTAGTGTTTCTCTTTGAACACTTCCTCAAACATTCGGTAACAATATTTTTTTCTGCTTTTTTGTTAGAAAATTAAATATAAAAAATCCGGGATCAATCCCATTGACTAAAAAAGTGTTTATGTTATTTCCTTGAATGATGAGTAATTTGTTTAAAATGAATTTTAGTGTTTCTCTTTGAACACTTCCTCAAACATTCGGTAACAATATTTTTTTTTGCTTTTTTGTTAGAAAATTAAATATAAAAAATCAGGGATCAAGCCATTGACTAAAAAAGTGTTTATGTTATTTCCTTGAATGATGAGTAATTTGTTTAAAATGAATTTTAGTGTTTCTCTTTGAACACTTCCTCAAACATTCGGTAACAATATTTTTTTCTGCTTTTTTGTTAGAAAATTAAATATAAAAAATCCGGGATCAATCCCATTGACTAAAAAAGTGTTTATGTTATTTCCTTGAATGATGAGTAATTTATTTAAAATCAATTTTAGTGTTTCTCTTTGAACACTTCCTCAAACATTCGGTAACAATATTTTTTTCTGCTTTTTTGTTAGAAAATTAAATATAAAAAATCAGGGATCAAGCCATTGACTAAAAAAGTGTTTATGTTATTTCCTTGAATGATGAGTAATTTATTTAAAATCAATTTTAGTGTTTCTCTTCGATCAGCACTTCAAACATTCGGTAACAATATTTTTTTCTGCTTTTTTGTTAGAAAATTAAATATAAAAAATCAGGGATCAAGCCCATTGACTAAAAAAGTGTTTATGTTATTTCCTTGAATGATGAGTAATTTATTTAAAATCAATTTTAGTGTTTCTCTTTGAACACTTCCTCAAACATTCGGTAACAATATTTTTTTCTGCTTTTTTGTTAGAAAATTAAATATAAAAAATCAGGGATCAAGCCATTGACTAAAAAAGTGTTTATGTTATTTCCTTGAATGATGAGTAATTTATTTAAAATCAATTTTAGTGTTTCTCTTCGATCAGCACTTCAAACATTCGGTAACAATATTTTTTTCTGCTTTTTTGTTAGAAAATTAAATATAAAAAATCAGGGATCAAGCCATTGACTAAAAAAGTGTTTATGTTATTTCCTTGAATGATGAGTAATTTGTTTAAAATGAATTTTAGTGTTTCTCTTTGAACACTTCCTCAAACATTCGGTAACAATATTTTTTTCTGCTTTTTTGTTAGAAAATTAAATATAAAAAATCCGGGATCAATCCCATTGACTAAAAAAGTGTTTATGTTATTTCCTTGAATGATGAGTAATTTGTTTAAAATGAATTTTAGTGTTTCTCTTTGAACACTTCCTCAAACATTCGGTAACAATATTTTTTTTTGCTTTTTTGTTAGAAAATTAAATATAAAAAATCAGGGATCAAGCCCATTGACTAAAAAAGTGTTTTTGTTATTTCTTTGAATGATGAGTAATTTATTTAAAATCAATTTTAGTGTTTCTCTTTGAACACTTCCTCAAACATTCGGTAACAATATTTTTTTCTGCTTTTTTGTAAGAAAATTAAATATAAAAAATCCGGGATCAAGCACATTGACTAAAAAAGTGTTTATGTTATTTCCTTGAATGATGAGTAATTTGTTTAAAATGAATTTTAGTGTTTCTCTTTGAACACTTCCTCAAACATTCGGTAACAATATTTTTTTCTGCTTTTTTGTTAGAAAATTAAATATAAAAAATCCGGGATCAATCCCATTGACTAAAAAAGTGTTTATGTTATTTCCTTGAATGATGAGTAATTTGTTTAAAATGAATTTTAGTGTTTCTCTTTGAACACTTCCTCAAACATTCGGTAACAATATTTTTTTTTGCTTTTTTGTTAGAAAATTAAATATAAAAAATCAGGGATCAAGCCATTGACTAAAAAAGTGTTTATGTTATTTCCTTGAATGATGAGTAATTTGTTTAAAATGAATTTTAGTGTTTCTCTTTGAACACTTCCTCAAACATTCGGTAACAATATTTTTTTCTGCTTTTTTGTTAGAAAATTAAATATAAAAAATCCGGGATCAATCCCATTGACTAAAAAAGTGTTTATGTTATTTCCTTGAATGATGAGTAATTTATTTAAAATCAATTTTAGTGTTTCTCTTTGAACACTTCCTCAAACATTCGGTAACAATATTTTTTTCTGCTTTTTTGTTAGAAAATTAAATATAAAAAATCAGGGATCAAGCCATTGACTAAAAAAGTGTTTATGTTATTTCCTTGAATGATGAGTAATTTATTTAAAATCAATTTTAGTGTTTCTCTTTGAACACTTCCTCAAACATTCGGTAACAATATTTTTTTCTGCTTTTTTGTTAGAAAATTAAATATAAAAAATCCGGGATCAATCCCATTGACTAAAAAAGTGTTTATGTTATTTCCTTGAATGATGAGTAATTTATTTAAAATCAATTTTAGTGTTTCTCTTCGATCAGCACTTCAAACATTCGGTAACAATATTTTTTTCTGCTTTTTTGTTAGAAAATTAAATATAAAAAATCCGGGATCAATCCCATTGACTAAAAAAGTGTTTATGTTATTTCCTTGAATGATGAGTAATTTGTTTAAAATGAATTTTAGTGTTTCTCTTTGAACACTTCCTCAAACATTCGGTAACAATATTTTTTTCTGCTTTTTTGTTAGAAAATTAAATATAAAAAATCCGGGATCAATCCCATTGACTAAAAAAGTGTTTATGTTATTTCCTTGAATGATGAGTAATTTGTTTAAAATGAATTTTAGTGTTTCTCTTTGAACACTTCCTCAAACATTCGGTAACAATATTTTTTTTTGCTTTTTTGTTAGAAAATTAAATATAAAAAATCAGGGATCAAGCCATTGACTAAAAAAGTGTTTATGTTATTTCCTTGAATGATGAGTAATTTGTTTAAAATGAATTTTAGTGTTTCTCTTTGAACACTTCCTCAAACATTCGGTAACAATATTTTTTTCTGCTTTTTTGTTAGAAAATTAAATATAAAAAATCCGGGATCAATCCCATTGACTAAAAAAGTGTTTATGTTATTTCCTTGAATGATGAGTAATTTATTTAAAATCAATTTTAGTGTTTCTCTTTGAACACTTCCTCAAACATTCGGTAACAATATTTTTTTCTGCTTTTTTGTTAGAAAATTAAATATAAAAAATCAGGGATCAAGCCATTGACTAAAAAAGTGTTTATGTTATTTCCTTGAATGATGAGTAATTTATTTAAAATCAATTTTAGTGTTTCTCTTTGAACACTTCCTCAAACATTCGGTAACAATATTTTTTTCTGCTTTTTTGTTAGAAAATTAAATATAAAAAATCCGGGATCAATCCCATTGACTAAAAAAGTGTTTATGTTATTTCCTTGAATGATGAGAAATTTGTTTAAAATGAATTTTAGTGTTTCTCTTTGAACACTTCCTCAAACATTCGGTAACAATATTTTTTTCTGCTTTTTTGTTAGAAAATTAAATATAAAAAATCCGGGATCAATCCCATTGACTAAAAAAGTGTTTATGTTATTTCCTTGAATGATGAGTAATTTGTTTAAAATGAATTTTAGTGTTTCTCTTTGAACACTTCCTCAAACATTCGGTAACAATATTTTTTTTTGCTTTTTTGTTAGAAAATTAAATATAAAAAATCAGGGATCAAGCCATTGACTAAAAAAGTGTTTATGTTATTTCCTTGAATGATGAGTAATTTGTTTAAAATGAATTTTAGTGTTTCTCTTTGAACACTTCCTCAAACATTCGGTAACAATATTTTTTTCTGCTTTTTTGTTAGAAAATTAAATATAAAAAATCCGGGATCAATCCCATTGACTAAAAAAGTGTTTATGTTATTTCCTTGAATGATGAGTAATTTATTTAAAATCAATTTTAGTGTTTCTCTTTGAACACTTCCTCAAACATTCGGTAACAATATTTTTTTCTGCTTTTTTGTTAGAAAATTAAATATAAAAAATCAGGGATCAAGCCATTGACTAAAAAAGTGTTTATGTTATTTCCTTGAATGATGAGTAATTTATTTAAAATCAATTTTAGTGTTTCTCTTTGAACACTTCCTCAAACATTCGGTAACAATATTTTTTTCTGCTTTTTTGTTAGAAAATTAAATATAAAAAATCCGGGATCAATCCCATTGACTAAAAAAGTGTTTATGTTATTTCCTTGAATGATGAGTAATTTATTTAAAATCAATTTTAGTGTTTCTCTTCGATCAGCACTTCAAACATTCGGTAACAATATTTTTTTCTGCTTTTTTGTTAGAAAATTAAATATAAAAAATCAGGGATCAAGCCCATTGACTAAAAAAGTGTTTATGTTATTTCCTTGAATGATGAGTAATTTATTTAAAATCAATTTTAGTGTTTCTCTTTGAACACTTCCTCAAACATTCGGTAACAATATTTTTTTCTGCTTTTTTGTTAGAAAATTAAATATAAAAAATCCGGGATCAATCCCATTGACTAAAAAAGTGTTTATGTTATTTCCTTGAATGATGAGTAATTTGTTTAAAATGAATTTTAGTGTTTCTCTTTGAACACTTCCTCAAACATTCGGTAACAATATTTTTTTCTGCTTTTTTGTTAGAAAATTAAATATAAAAAATCCGGGATCAATCCCATTGACTAAAAAAGTGTTTATGTTATTTCCTTGAATGATGAGTAATTTGTTTAAAATGAATTTTAGTGTTTCTCTTTGAACACTTCCTCAAACATTCGGTAACAATATTTTTTTTTGCTTTTTTGTTAGAAAATTAAATATAAAAAATCAGGGATCAAGCCCATTGACTAAAAAAGTGTTTTTGTTATTTCTTTGAATGATGAGTAATTTATTTAAAATCAATTTTAGTGTTTCTCTTTGAACACTTCCTCAAACATTCGGTAACAATATTTTTTTCTGCTTTTTTGTAAGAAAATTAAATATAAAAAATCCGGGATCAAGCACATTGACTAAAAAAGTGTTTATGTTATTTCCTTGAATGATGAGTAATTTGTTTAAAATGAATTTTAGTGTTTCTCTTTGAACACTTCCTCAAACATTCGGTAACAATATTTTTTTCTGTTTTTTTTTAAGAAAATTAAATATAAAAAATCCGGGATCAAGCCCATTGACTAAAAAAGTGTTTATGTTATTTCCTTGAATGATGAGTAATTTATTTAAAATCAATTTTAGTGTTTCTCTTCGATCAGCACTTCAAACATTCGGTAACAATATTTTTTTCTGCTTTTTTGTTAGAAAATTAAATATAAAAAATCAGGGATCAAGCCCATTGACTAAAAAAGTGTTTATGTTATTTCCTTGAATGATGAGTAATTTATTTAAAATCAATTTTAGTGTTTCTCTTCGATCAGCACTTCAAACATTCGGTAACAATATTTTTTTCTGCTTTTTTGTTAGAAAATTAAATATAAAAAATCCGGGATCAAGCCCATTGACTAAAAAAGTGTTTATGTTATTTCCTTGAATGATGAGTAATTTATTTAAAATCAATTTTAGTGTTTCTCTTCGATCAGCACTTCAAACATTCGGTAACAATATTTTTTTCTGCTTTTTTGTTAGAAAATTAAATATAAAAAATCCGGGATCAAGCCCATTGACTAAAAAAGTGTTTATGTTATTTCCTTGAATGATGAGTAATTTATTTAAAATCAATTTTAGTGTTTCTCTTCGATCAGCACTTCAAACATTCGGTAACAATATTTTTTTCTGCTTTTTTGTTAGAAAATTAAATATAAAAAATCCGGGATCAATCCCATTGACTAAAAAAGTGTTTATGTTATTTCCTTGAATGATGAGTAATTTATTTAAAATCAATTTTAGTGTTTCTCTTCGATCAGCACTTCAAACATTCGGTAACAATATTTTTTTCTGCTTTTTTGTTAGAAAATTAAATATAAAAAATCAGGGATCAAGCCCATTGACTAAAAAAGTGTTTATGTTATTTCCTTGAATGATGAGTAATTTATTTAAAATCAATTTTAGTGTTTCTCTTTGAACACTTCCTCAAACATTCGGTAACAATATTTTTTTCTGCTTTTTTGTTAGAAAATTAAATATAAAAAATCCGGGATCAAGCCCATTGACTAAAAAAGTGTTTATGTTATTTCCTTGAATGATGAGTAATTTATTTAAAATCAATTTTAGTGTTTCTCTTCGATCAGCACTTCAAACATTCGGTAACAATATTTTTTTCTGCTTTTTTGTTAGAAAATTAAATATAAAAAATCAGGGATCAAGCCCATTGACTAAAAAAGTGTTTATGTTATTTCCTTGAATGATGAGTAATTTATTTAAAATCAATTTTAGTGTTTCTCTTTGAACACTTCCTCAAACATTCGGTAACAATATTTTTTTCTGCTTTTTTGTTAGAAAATTAAATATAAAAAATCCGGGATCAATCCCATTGACTAAAAAAGTGTTTATGTTATTTCCTTGAATGATGAGTAATTTATTTAAAATCAATTTTAGTGTTTCTCTTCGATCAGCACTTCAAACATTCGGTAACAATATTTTTTTCTGCTTTTTTGTTAGAAAATTAAATATAAAAAATCCGGGATCAAGCCCATTGACTAAAAAAGTGTTTATGTTATTTCCTTGAATGATGAGTAATTTATTTAAAATCAATTTTAGTGTTTCTCTTTGAACACTTCCTCAAACATTCGGTAACAATATTTTTTTCTGCTTTTTTGTTAGAAAATTAAATATAAAAAATCCGGGATCAATCCCATTGACTAAAAAAGTGTTTATGTTATTTCCTTGAATGATGAGTAATTTATTTAAAATCAATTTTAGTGTTTCTCTTCGATCAGCACTTCAAACATTCGGTAACAATATTTTTTTCTGCTTTTTTGTTAGAAAATTAAATATAAAAAATCCGGGATCAAGCCCATTGACTAAAAAAGTGTTTATGTTATTTCCTTGAATGATGAGTAATTTATTTAAAATCAATTTTAGTGTTTCTCTTCGATCAGCACTTCAAACATTCGGTAACAATATTTTTTTCTGCTTTTTTGTTAGAAAATTAAATATAAAAAATCCGGGATCAATCCCATTGACTAAAAAAGTGTTTATGTTATTTCCTTGAATGATGAGTAATTTATTTAAAATCAATTTTAGTGTTTCTCTTTGAACACTTCCTCAAACATTCGGTAACAATATTTTTTTCTGCTTTTTTGTTAGAAAATTAAATATAAAAAATCAGGGATCAAGCCCATTGACTAAAAAAGTGTTTATGTTATTTCCTTGAATGATGAGTAATTTATTTAAAATCAATTTTAGTGTTTCTCTTCGATCAGCACTTCAAACATTCGGTAACAATATTTTTTTCTGCTTTTTTGTTAGAAAATTAAATATAAAAAATCCGGGATCAATCCCATTGACTAAAAAAGTGTTTATGTTATTTCCTTGAATGATGAGTAATTTATTTAAAATCAATTTTAGTGTTTCTCTTCGATCAGCACTTCAAACATTCGGTAACAATATTTTTTTCTGCTTTTTTGTTAGAAAATTAAATATAAAAAATCAGGGATCAAGCCCATTGACTAAAAAAGTGTTTATGTTATTTCCTTGAATGATGAGTAATTTATTTAAAATCAATTTTAGTGTTTCTCTTTGAACACTTCCTCAAACATTCGGTAACAATATTTTTTTCTGCTTTTTTGTTAGAAAATTAAATATAAAAAATCCGGGATCAAGCCCATTGACTAAAAAAGTGTTTATGTTATTTCCTTGAATGATGAGTAATTTATTTAAAATCAATTTTAGTGTTTCTCTTCGATCAGCACTTCAAACATTCGGTAACAATATTTTTTTCTGCTTTTTTGTTAGAAAATTAAATATAAAAAATCAGGGATCAAGCCCATTGACTAAAAAAGTGTTTATGTTATTTCCTTGAATGATGAGTAATTTATTTAAAATCAATTTTAGTGTTTCTCTTTGAACACTTCCTCAAACATTCGGTAACAATATTTTTTTCTGCTTTTTTGTTAGAAAATTAAATATAAAAAATCCGGGATCAAGCCCATTGACTAAAAAAGTGTTTATGTTATTTCCTTGAATGATGAGTAATTTATTTAAAATCAATTTTAGTGTTTCTCTTCGATCAGCACTTCAAACATTCGGTAACAATATTTTTTTCTGCTTTTTTGTTAGAAAATTAAATATAAAAAATCCGGGATCAATCCCATTGACTAAAAAAGTGTTTATGTTATTTCCTTGAATGATGAGTAATTTATTTAAAATCAATTTTAGTGTTTCTCTTCGATCAGCACTTCAAACATTCGGTAACAATATTTTTTTCTGCTTTTTTGTTAGAAAATTAAATATAAAAAATCAGGGATCAAGCCCATTGACTAAAAAAGTGTTTATGTTATTTCCTTGAATGATGAGTAATTTATTTAAAATCAATTTTAGTGTTTCTCTTTGAACACTTCCTCAAACATTCGGTAACAATATTTTTTTCTGCTTTTTTGTTAGAAAATTAAATATAAAAAATCCGGGATCAAGCCCATTGACTAAAAAAGTGTTTATGTTATTTCCTTGAATGATGAGTAATTTATTTAAAATCAATTTTAGTGTTTCTCTTCGATCAGCACTTCAAACATTCGGTAACAATATTTTTTTCTGCTTTTTTGTTAGAAAATTAAATATAAAAAATCAGGGATCAAGCCCATTGACTAAAAAAGTGTTTATGTTATTTCCTTGAATGATGAGTAATTTATTTAAAATCAATTTTAGTGTTTCTCTTTGAACACTTCCTCAAACATTCGGTAACAATATTTTTTTCTGCTTTTTTGTTAGAAAATTAAATATAAAAAATCCGGGATCAATCCCATTGACTAAAAAAGTGTTTATGTTATTTCCTTGAATGATGAGTAATTTATTTAAAATCAATTTTAGAGTTTCTCTTTGAACACTTCCTCAAACATTCGGTAACAATATTTTTTTCTGTTTTTTTTTAAGAAAATTAAATATAAAAAATCCGGGATCAAGCCCATTGACTAAAAAAGTGTTTATGTTATTTCCTTGAATGATGAGTAATTTATTTAAAATCAATTTTAGTGTTTCTCTTCGATCAGCACTTCAAACATTCGGTAACAATATTTTTTTCTGCTTTTTTGTTAGAAAATTAAATATAAAAAATCAGGGATCAAGCCCATTGACTAAAAAAGTGTTTATGTTATTTCCTTGAATGATGAGTAATTTATTTAAAATCAATTTTAGTGTTTCTCTTTGAACACTTCCTCAAACATTCGGTAACAATATTTTTTTCTGCTTTTTTGTTAGAAAATTAAATATAAAAAATCCGGGATCAAGCCCATTGACTAAAAAAGTGTTTATGTTATTTCCTTGAATGATGAGTAATTTATTTAAAATCAATTTTAGTGTTTCTCTTTGAACACTTCCTCAAACATTCGGTAACAATATTTTTTTCTGTTTTTTTTTAAGAAAATTAAATATAAAAAATCCGGGATCAAGCCCATTGACTAAAAAAGTGTTTTTGTTATTTCTTTGAATGATGAGTAATTTATTTAAAATCAATTTTAGTGTTTCTCTTTGAACACTTCCTCAAACATTCGGTAACAATAACTTTTTCTGCTTTTTTGTAAGAAAATTAAATATAAAAAATCCGGGATCAAGCCCATTGACTAAAAAAGTGTTTATGTTATTTCCTTGAATGATGAGTAATTTATTTAAAATCAATTTTAGTGTTTCTCTTTGAACACTTCCTCAAACATTCGGTAACAATATTTTTTTCTGCTTTTTTGTAAGAAAATTAAATATAAAAAATCCGGGATCAAGCCCATTGACTAAAAAAGTGTTTATGTTATTTCCTTGAATGATGAGTAATTTATTTAAAATCAATTTTAGTGTTTCTCTTTGAACACTTCCTCAAACATTCGGTAACAATATTTTTTTCTTCTTTTTTGTTAGAAAATTAAATATAAAAAATCAGGGATCAAGCCCATTGACTAAAAAAGTGTTTATGTTATTTCCTTGAATGATGAGTAATTTATTTAAAATCAATTTTAGTGTTTCTCTTTGAACACTTCCTCAAACATTCGGTAACAATATTTTTTTCTGCTTTTTTGTTAGAAAATTAAATATAAAAAATCCGGGATCAAGCCCATTGACTAAAAAAGTGTTTATGTTATTTCCTTGAATGATGAGTAATTTATTTAAAATCAATTTTAGTGTTTCTCTTTGAACACTTCCTCAAACATTCGGTAACAATATTTTTTTCTGCTTTTTTGTTAGAAAATTAAATATAAAAAATCCGGGATCAATCCCATTGACTAAAAAAGTGTTTTTGTTATTTCTTTGAATGATGAGTAATTTATTTAAAATCAATTTTAGTGTTTCTCTTTGAACACTTCCTCAAACATTCGGTAACAATATTTTTTTCTGCTTTTTTGTAAGAAAATTAAATATAAAAAATCCGGGATCAAGCCCATTGACTAAAAAAGTGTTTATGTTATTTCCTTGAATGATGAGTAATTTATTTAAAATCAATTTTAGTGTTTCTCTTTGAACACTTCCTCAAACATTCGGTAACAATATTTTTTTCTGCTTTTTTGTTAGAAAATTAAATATAAAAAATCCGGGATCAATCCCATTGACTAAAAAAGTGTTTTTGTTATTTCTTTGAATGATGAGTAATTTATTTAAAATCAATTTTAGTGTTTCTCTTCGATCAGCACTTCAAACATTCGGTAACAATATTTTTTTCTGCTTTTTTGTTAGAAAATTAAATATAAAAAATCAGGGATCAAGCCCATTGACTAAAAAAGTGTTTATGTTATTTCCTTGAATGATGAGTAATTTGTTTAAAATGAATTTTAGTGTTTCTCTTCGATCAGCACTTCAAACATTCGGTAACAATATTTTTTTCTGCTTTTTTGTTAGAAAATTAAATATAAAAAATCAGGGATCAAGCCCATTGACTAAAAAAGTGTTTATGTTATTTCCTTGAATGATGAGTAATTTATTTAAAATCAATTTTAGTGTTTCTCTTCGATCAGCACTTCAAACATTCGGTAACAATATTTTTTTCTGCTTTTTTGTTAGAAAATTAAATATAAAAAATCAGGGATCAAGCCCATTGACTAAAAAAGTGTTTATGTTATTTCCTTGAATGATGAGTAATTTATTTAAAATCAATTTTAGTGTTTCTCTTCGATCAGCACTTCAAACATTCGGTAACAATATTTTTTTCTGCTTTTTTGTTAGAAAATTAAATATAAAAAATCAGGGATCAAGCCATTGACTAAAAAAGTGTTTATGTTATTTCCTTGAATGATGAGTAATTTATTTAAAATCAATTTTAGTGTTTCTCTTCGATCAGCACTTCAATCATTCGGTAACAATATTTTTTTTCTGCTTTTTTGTTAGAAATTTAAATATAAAATATCCGGGATCAAGCCCATTGACTAAAAAAGTGTTTATGTTATTTCCTTGAATGATGAGTAATTTGTTTAAAATCTATTTTAGTGTTTCTCTTTGAATCCTTCCTCAAACATTCGGTAACAATATTTTTTTCTGCTGTTTTATTAGAAAATTAAATATAAAAAATCCGGGATCAAGCCCATTAACTAAAAAAGTGTTTATTTTACTTCTTTGAATCCATTAATAATTACTATTTATTGTTGTTAAGAAAATAATTTTTTCAAAAATATTTTTGCTACAGCTATTTTTTATTCACAGTTTTTGAATTAATAATAATCTTTAATCCTTAAAGAGATTAGTAACAATTTTTTTGATAGATTTATGTCTCATAAATTGTTTTGTGATGGAGACAAATAGTGTTAGAATCGATAGAGCTTCAAACCATGAGTTTCAAATTTTGTTGTTTGTGCTCACGATTTCATGGGTTTTCGCCATCATAAATTGGAATAAATGTATTTTTGTGGTTTATGGAAGTAGCTTTATACTGCCAAATGTTATCGGATAGTTTACGTCCAACCTGGAATGTTGTTGGATTGAGGATTTTGAATTCCAATTTTAGATGATGGTCGTTTTTGCTTCATCCAAACTTTCTGGATAGTTTTTTGTTTTAGATATCGTCAGCGAACCGAACGAAGCCTTCCTAAATCACTTTTGTTTTTGGCATACTTAAGTAACTTTTTTCCCCATGGTTTTTGAATGTACAGATGGTATTAATGGTATTAAATTCATTGATAACTAACAACTACCTTTGCCCATTTCGTTTTTTTCAGCAACTTCATGACTTATTCGAAATTGCAAAAATTGGATTGCCCAGAGAATCAGCTTTTCGACGTACTTTAGGAAAGAATTTATGGCCAGCAGTTGTTGAGTATTATAATGATAAGCAAGAAGCTTTGATGAAAACTGTAAAAGAAAGGGATGGCCCTGTAAACTTGCTCATGGATGGCCAATTTGATTCACCTGGATATTGTGCAGAAATGTGTTGTGTCGTTGCCATTGATTCTACCACTGGCTTTGTAATTGATTTTCAAACTTTGAAGAAATCCATGACAGGTACGCAATACACCTGTTTCATTAGCAACCATTTTTTTAGATAACGTAAGCGGACGTATGGAGGCGGAAGGTGTAAGACTATTATTAGAAAAATTCAACAAAGAAGAAATTGACATAAACATTCTTACAACTGATCGACATACAGCAGTAAATAAGATGATGAAGGAGAAATATCCCGATATTTTACACCTTTTCGATGGGTGGCACATGGTGAAGAGTCTTAGAAAAGATTTACAAGCTGAAGCTAAATTGAAACGAAGTCGATATTTGAAAAATTTTATCCCTGGCATCAAAAATCATTTTTGGTACAGTATTGAGAAAGCTGGTATCAATGGTGTTCTTTGTCGAGAATTACTTCTATCTTGTTTGTTCCATGTGATCGGCATCCATTCATGTGAACTCGGTAATATCAGCGAACAATTATATGATGTCATTGAAGAGATGCTTGATAATCCTGGGACAGCATTTGAGCTTAAAAACCCATCAAAAATGTCAACATTCTTCAAGGTAAAAGTAAGAGTTTAGAATAAAAGTAAAGTATTTGATTTTAGTCTTTGAAATTTGAACATATTACACAATGTGATCATGATGCACTTGTTGATGACGATGATAACTTATATATGGATCCTCTATCATCTGATTATTTTTTCCTCATGACAAAGCTGACGAATGATAAATTTTTAAGTGATATAACTCGACTTTCTCCAGATTTTACAACATCTAAAGTTGAAAACTTCAATTCATTAGCTACTGGTGTCTATCGCCCTAAAAAGCACTTTTAGTAAGCTAAATTTTTTGGAAGAGTAAAGAGAAAATAATAATTTTAGTCCATATGATGGTTTTACATATCGAACAATGGTAGGTGCGCTTCATCATAACAACAATATCATAAGTGAAAACAATGAGGATCGTTGGGTAACTTGTGAATACCTTCGTCCTTCTAAAGCAAATAATGGAGAATTGGTAAAAAAGAAGCGGAAATCAAAAGCTCCGATCGGATTCAAGCATGAAATCGCTGTTATTGCAATACATAATGTTTCAAAACCATTGCCATCTAATATTCTCGATAGTGATGAAGATTCAGAAAGTGAAACTTCTGAAGTTTCAACTGATTCTGAAATTAGCGATTCGTCATCTGATGGCATGGATATAACAGATATTGATTAAAGATAATTTTGTATTTCTTGAATTGTTGAATAATAAAAACCTTAAAAACAAAAAAGAGTAAAGATATAAAAAAACCAAACATACCTAAAACATGTGTAACAAAATAAGTTGAAGTTCATCATTGTTCTTTCCATGATTCCAAAATGTAAATAATCTAAAATTATTTCCTCGACTAACGTTTTCAGCTTTCCGAGGAAATAGTAAAAAGGGTCGGAATTTTATAAAGTCTTGCATTTTATAATAAAACCAGCGAATAATAACCGGTAAAATGACATAGACATCAATTATTTACACATTTATCTACAACAATAACTATCTAATGTCCAATAAAAACAAGAATTTGTGATGTCAAAAAGGATGGATTTTATTGAATTTCCAAAATCTTTGCTGCAAATTTTGTCTCCTGCATAAACGAACACATCGCCAGTTCGGGACAAACCCGCGCAAAATTCAAAAATGAAACAATTGAAAAAAACAGAAAGTGTAGTCGTCCTTTAATTGTTTCATGGTAAGACCATCCAAAAATGCAATAAAAAATAAGGATTTGCATAGTAAGCATTTGCCCAAAATAATTTCCGACTGAAACAGATGTGTGAAATTGTTAGCCATTGTATCTTTAAACATGAGAGTTAAAAGTTGTCTTAATTTTCGAAGAAAGGATAAAAAAAATCTTGCTAAACGTTTGTTTTTTTGTTTTTTTTTCTCCTTATTCGTTACAATTTTTTAGATCATGCTTGTAAAGCCAGAAAAGCTGCTGCTTTAAAACCTCAAGATGAAGATATGGATACTTCAGGACCACCTCCAGATGAACGACAGCAAAATGTAAGTTTTATTTATAACAAAAATTAAAAACTCAAATAATTAAAATCATAAAACATTATTTCTCATTACAATTTGATGTAATTTGGCTTTTTTAGGGAAATTCAAGCACCAATAAGAAATCTGATAATTGCGAACCTTTGAGTTGGGCACAGATCCTTAAAGCATCTCGAACTGAAAGACCAAAATATGTAAGAAAATCTGTTTATACATTATTTTTGTTATAATTAAAATTTGAAATAATCTTTATTAAACACACTTTTATAGAATGGCTATGAAGCTCCTTTCTGTATGAAAAATAATGTTTCTATAAATGACGTAAGTTTCTTTTTTATTAATATTTTAGAATATCCAAATTTTAGTTCAATGATAATGAAAGCGAACTAAGTGATTATGGTGTCGAAGATTCTGCTCCGAGTTCTTGTATTTCAGAAGATGATAATTATGAATATGAAAATGTAAGTTGGTCCATAAAATTTCTAAGTCATATTGTTTTTTTCAGGTTAAAGAATATTCTAAAGTTTTGAACAGACGCGAACCTGCTTACAAAAAATTAAAGGAAGATTTTAGAATAATGGCAGAATATTTAAAAGATTATTGGTATGTTAAAATCTTCCTTCTTTATAAATTTATAATATTCTCGAGTGATTTTACCAGCTTTTCATGGGAAAATATTAATCAAATAATAAAGAAAAGTAAATAACTTAATTCGGCGTTATTTGGTCTACAAATTTTTAGTTTTTTATATGATAATTGCGATGGAAAAAACAAAACATAACAAAAACATTATTTTCTAAAGATTTTTAAATGCAAATAATAATTTTTTTTAGGAAACGCGTTAAACTATTAAATGAAACAAGATCGAAAATCATTAATGAACTCAATGGACAATCATCAAAACCAAGAAAATTCTCTAAGATCGACGTTTCTTATTTCAATGATATAATTCGAATAATTGAAACAAACTTGAATGTTGGCATTCCAGTTATTTCAAAATTGAAAGCTGCTTTTATTTTAGATTCTGACAAAGAGGATGTGTTATATCAAGGTTTCAAATTTTCAATGATGCCAAGTAATCCAAAAGTTTATTTCTGTACGTATAATGTGGATCCTCACAGTACAAGATTTGGGTCCCTCTGGGGTTGCTGGGGCAACATAGTCCTTGATGAAAAAGGATACCTTCAACCTGGTAGCTTCGTAGCACATTATCATGGCAATGTTAAAGAGGTAAATCAACTATTTTGTAAAACGTTTATTATTTTTTTGTGAATTTTAGGGTTATAAAGTTCGAGATCTTGTTCCACCCAAAGTTTATCCTGTAGAATTACATCGACTTACTACTGAAGGAGATAAAGCTGGAAAACGCTTTAAATTAAATCAACTTATTGATAAAAAGTTACAAGAAGCCATAGAATACAGGTTAGCTGATTGAAAAAAATTTGAACAATAAATTATAATAAAGTATTTATTTTAGTAAAGAAGTTTCACTTATCAGAAATATCAAATACTTAATCGACGAACAAATGGAGGAGTTAAGATCATTATGTACTGCTGCTGAACTTAAAGAAAGTGAGTTTTGAAAAATTTTGCATTTTCAAACAAACAAACTTATAGCTTGTGAAGAGTATCATACGTGGGCGAGCACTCCCGACAATTTTTCGGATTTTGCGCTACCCATTTGGAGCAAAGGGTCCCCCCTGTGTTTGTTAAAAATTTTTTCCTAGATTTTTATAATAAATGCGCTTTATTTCCACTTCTGTATTTTTCATTATATTTTCTTCGAGGTTTAAAAAACTTATTTAGGCTTTATAGGGTTTGCACATTTACATTTCCCGGTAAATTTACTGGTAAATTTACAGCCGACAAAATTTATAAAAAAAATGAAAGTTGTTAAATTTTGACCAAAGTAAAGACAATAATTTAAATTATATAAATAAAATTATCAATCTCCCAGATTCATTGAAATTTGCGGAAATTTGTAAAATTTATTCGCTCATTTAGTGGATTATAAGATTTTAAAAATATTAAAAGCTTTAATTTTGCTTTGAGTTTCCTTTATAGTTTTTTTAAATATTTCCCGCAATGAAAAATTCAATTGATACTAATTTTTTAACAATTCCTAAAGCATACATCATTTCTGTTTTATTTTTAAAATTAACATTTCTAAAGGTAAATTTACCGCAATTTAGATTTACTGATAATTTCCCAACCCTAACCCTCTCTGTTGGCTTTGTAATTTTTTCCCAAAAAAATCACTTAATTTGCTTTACTTTGTAATTAAAGCTAGTAAGGTGAAAACACGCCGTTGGATTGTGTGAGAAAAATTCCAACGTTGAAAAAGAATGTTTTTTATGCTTTTTCAAATTTGCAAATTTTAAAAATTCTTTTCCTTCCTTTGGCTGCGCTGCCACTGTTTTTTATTGATTCGATGAAAAAGCAAAATTGCATTTCGGGAGGAACTCATAACATAAATATGGTAGAAAAAAGGATTTTTTTATATAAATTTAAAATTTATTAAAAGTGATGAAGCCTATTTTTCTATAATAATCATGCAAGCAACAGGTATAATTCATCTATGAATACTAAAAAAATTTAAAAATTGGATGCTAAAATTAATAATACATATTACAATTTTGAAAACTTGCAAACTTAAATATAAGCCCTGAATAACAGTTTAAAACCCCCTAAAGGTTTTCATTATTTTGTAAAATCTATAAAGCAGTTTTCAAAAATTCAAAGAGTCAGGAAATTCTAAATATTTAATTTCTTAAGTTCAAACATTCAAAAATTTGAAGCAATTAAAAATGCTATGAATTTTCATATTAGCAAAATTGTAAAAAAAAAATTTTGATTAATTTTCGTAAAGACGTGATGTGGTAGTAAAAATGGCGCTATCATTCCTAATTTACTTTATATAAAAAAACTTCTTCAGTAAAGAAATTTTTTTTTACAAATAATAAATTCAAAGTTATCTTTGTTTTTTGGTTTTTTAAATGACGTAGCGCAATGTTAAAAATATTCGACCAAATAGGTTCCAAAATAACGAGAAGAAAATTTATAAGTTTATCAAAAAAAAGTTGGAAATTAATTCAAATACCTTATAATAATAGGTAGCGTTCAGGGTTTCGCGGAATTGCAAAAAATTCCGCTTCCGCGGAAGGCGGAATTCTAAAATTCACTTCCGCAAAAGCGGAAGCGGAAGTCAAAAAAGGGCGGAAATCCGCAAAAACGGAATGCGGAAGCGGAATTTTTTTTTATCGTCATGTACTCTCCCCTTAAATTCACTTCCGCTTTCGAATTCCGCGAAATTTTACGGAATTCCGAGGAATTTACGGAAGTCCAAAAAAGGCGGAATTCAGCGAAACCCTGGTAGCGTTGAAAGATTAGAGGTTTTAGCAACAAAAAAAGACTTATTTACATCAAAATGTTGGTTAGCGCATCATTCAATTATAGTCGTTAAGCTTTTTTTTATTTTGCTTATTCTTTAATACTTTTTTTCTCGACATAAGAATTCAAATAAATACATTGATTCGATGTTTTTATTAGCTAAAATCACGTTAGCTGCATTATTGTCATCATAATCCCTTTTCAGCAACCACTTTTGATTAAAAACGTGTTAGATCACAAAGCTATAATTTATTTTATTTTCCGAGCTATAGTTACACCTTTTTCTGCTTTCTCCTTTATCCTCTCTTCTTTTTTTTCTTTCCTCTTTTTTCTCTTCTTTTGCTTTTTTTCCTTTTTGAAATTTTCTCAAATTTTTTGCGCTACCCTCATGAAAAATCCGGTGCTACGCGCTACCTAGGTCCCGATAATCGGGTGCAATCGGGCGCCTTGCCCACGTATGAAGAGTATTACCTAATCATTTTATTTTTTAGCTGAAAAAAATTATTTGTCGTCTTATATTGAATGGATCGAATATTTTCTTCAACATGTTAGAATTGATATGATCCACTAATACATTTGCTGCAACTTTAATCAATAGAAAGAAGTGTGAAAGAAGATTAGATTATATTTTGAAAATAGACAAAAGTTGATTGATCGTGGAGTTTGTGTTGTTTCAATGTATCGTATGGTTGAGAAAAAAATGGAAAATATGGTGAAAGAGATGCCGAATTATAACAAAATTAATAATACTAGTTTTTATGTCTTGTTTGAATAAGCTATAATGATGTTATGTTAAGAAATAAAAATTTTAAACTTTATCCATTTCCTTTTGTTTAGTTCATTTTCTTTATAATCTTTTCCAATGAGCAGACTATCTAATTAACAACAACCAAAGCCAAATTATTTGTTGCTTTCAAAGAATTTAATTCAGATATTGTAGCCGAGAAAGCGCATTGTTATCATTATCGCTAGCTAATTTGCATAAAATCCTTTTAGGATTCCTCTTTTTTATTGCTTGAGCTTATTTTAAACCTTTTCTTATATCTATGATTTCAAAATCCACTTAAAAACTATTTCTGTCCATTCATTGAAATACTTTTTATTTCAAGCTTGGAGCTTGTAAGAAACTTTTATTTCCTCTTGGTCTCATTCTTATGGTTTTTGCTGAATTCAAAGGTATGTTATCCTTTCTGGCAGTTTTGTTGAACTTCCATAACTGCTGCTAGTAACATTTTGTTAAATTTTTAGAAGGCACCCAAGCCGCCAAAATCGTCTCCTAACATGGATAGTCTTGATCCAAATGTTTTTACGTTTTATAAAAATAAAAAGAAAGAAAAATGGTGGAGTGTCATAGTACCATTTAAGGATACTAAAAAAAATACGTAAGCAATATTTTTTGCCTTTAAAAAACCAATTAAAGGGACATAGCTATTTCATGCCTTTTTTGAAATTTCGTTTGCGGGCACTGAAAGTTACACTTGGTAAGGCGCGTGTTTGAATTACCGTGTAAGACAGAAGTGACACGGTAATTCAAACACGCGCCGCCCCGACTGTTCCTATCAGCCCCAGTATCGAAATTTTTGAAAAGTCATGAAATAGCTATGTCCCTTTAATTGTGATTATGTAGTTTTCGGCACTAAAGTTTTAAAATTTTGAAAAAAAACATGCACCCATTCCTTTTTTTTAAATTGGCGACACGCATATACATAAACGGGTGTTTTTACAATTACACCTGGTTCGCTTTTTTTGGTTTTTGAAAACAAAAAAAGTTAATTAGAGCATTTTAATTATATATTTTTTAGCGATGCGGTTAGTGAAAGATGTGAACTTTTTATGAAAAAAGTCAAAAAGAAGCCAATATGCATTGGAGCTGGTTCTTATGGTCAAGTATGGATTGTAAAATTGGATGGAAAACAAAAAGAATATGTTCAAAAAATTTATATGCATATTGGAGAAACAGAAGAAATAATATATGAAATCAGTGCTTTAACAAGTTGTTATGGTGAATATATTCCCAAATTGATATACAGTGGATGGGTCTACGAAGAAAAAATTGTAAACGAAAAAAAAATTAAAAAAGAAAAATGGTGCACGATAATGGAATATTTCAAAGGCGGAACTATAGAATATCATCTTATGAATGGGAAGAGATTTACTTATGATGAAATAAAATTTATTGCTTTTGAACTTGCGCTGGCTCTAGAATATTTACATGGTAAAAATTATGTTCATGGGTAAGTTTATCCTTAAATAGATAAAATCTTTATAAATTTACTCGTTATTTATTTTTCAGCGATCTCAAGTTTAACAATATTGTATTAACAGAAAATGGTAATGTTCGTCTTATCGATTTCGGGAAATCTCGATGTGTAACAATGGAGGATATAATACAGCCTCACCAAGTTAGGTACTATATGGCTCCAGAAGTATATCGAAGAGACAAGCCTGGAGTAGCTTCTGATCGATGGTCTTATGCTGTTCTTCTTTGCCTTTTGATTCAAAGAGTATTTCCTTTCGGTCAAGAAGGGCAAACTTTTCAAGAAGTTTACAATGAGACAATCAACAAAAAACCAAATTTAGATAGAATAAATGACGAAGATGCTAAAGATCTTATAAGAAAACTTCTTAATCCGGATCCTGTTCAACGTTACTCTGAAATTACAAAACATGCTTACTTCAAAGGTCTTAAAAAAGGTGATGATCCTCCATTCAAGCCGGAAGTTCTCAATTTAAAACATATTGATGTTCGAGAAGATGAGATAAAGTCTTATATAGATCTTGATTGTGATATTGATGAACTTATGGAAGGAGCTCTTAAGATACCGACAATTCCTTACTTTGAATCTTTAGAGAAACCAACAATAGTTAATAAAGAAACCAAAAATTATCCGACTCGCGTCAAGTCTAAGAAACTATTAAATGTTAAAGAAACGAATATTCAAGTAAATGATGCTAAATTAATAAAATCAAAAGGCGTTGAAGAAGTAAGAAAACCAGAAGCTGTTGATGTACCAGCAAATGGAAAAGCAACAAACAAAAAAGGTGGTGAAAAAGGAAAAAAACGAAAAGCTGGTGTAAATGGAAATAACAAAAAGCAAGCAAAAAAAGGAAAAAAAGAAGCTTAATGAATCTTGCTGTTAACTTGTATTAAGGTTTGCTTTAATTTCTCTTTATTTTTCATATGTTATTTCTTTGTTATATTGATAATGTTGACTTTTCGATTTATGGCGAAAAACAACTACCGTTTATCACATTTTAACCTCAAAGAAATACAGAATATTTTTAATAATGTTTCCTTCTTTTTAGTTATGTCTCAAACCAAATCGTTCATCTAAAACTGCTATTATTACTTCTTACAATTGCTGGTGTAATTTCGTTAATTTCACATTTTTTACTGTAAGTTTTTGTTTTGATGCTTTCTTTCATAAAATAATTATTTTTGTTTTTAGCATAGCTGCTTCAACTTTTATTCTATTAGAATTTATGATTGGTTGTTTCTTCAATTTTAAGAACGGTGCTGTATTTTGGAAGCTGTCAAAAACACATGCAGAACGAACTCGTCGATGACAAAAACATTTGATTATTCCTGGAAACTCAAATCTCAATAATGGCCAAATTCAAATGCAAAAAGAAAAGAAAGTTTTAATTGTTGTTTAATAATTTTTGTAAGAAAAATATATGTGTGTAAATAAATGGAGTTAGTTAAATTTTGTAAACCAAACAACTAATGAGTGATCGTAAATGGCTATGACACTATTAGAAATTTTAGACATGTTTAGCTTGTTAGCTTTATGCCACAAAAAAATCACAAATACAAAAATAACATAGTCAACAAGTATGCAATCAAATAAAATTTATTAGATGGTTTATAACAAAATTATGTGCAAATAAATACAATAATTAATTAATATAATGGTGGAGATTCTTGAGTTTTGTCGGATTTGAGAACTTCACCAGCTTGAGTACCATGTAATTCAGGAGGAGATTCTTGATTTTTATCTGATTTAAGAACTTCAACCATTTGAGCACGATGTAATTCAGCTGGAAATTTATCTTCTCTTCGAAAAGAAGGAGAAGCTTGAGACATGGGTAACCAAAGTGCAGTTTCTTTTGAAGTTACTTCAATACCATTGATTCTTCCAGTGTTTGGACTTCGAAGACGTTGAATGTATGTTTCACGTTCAGCTCGAGATCGCCAATATGGATTATTTGTGAGAAATGGATCATTTGATTCAGCCGATTTCTTTGGAAATTCAGGAGGAATTGATAATGACGAAGCTGTGATTGGAGCGACAAGGAAAAGATCAGCTTGAGGATTTGATATAGTCGACGATGGAGTAATTGATGTTTGAGATGAATTTGAAGTTGTTTCAGGTGAAAGAGATGCTTTTTGAGGTGAATCTAAAACATGTTAAATCAATCGTAAAAAGAACTATTTTTAAACGATGATAAAAATAAACAAACCCTTTTCATAATCCAATTCATATCGTTGATTTGGAAGACGCCAATCCTTTGTTTCTTGATGCTTGGCTAAAACTTGAGCAACTCGAGAAGCAGCTTTAGGCTTGAAACCAATCTTTCTTTTTTCCTAAAATAAAAAAAGAGTCAAAAATGATTCGATTAAAACCAAAAATATTACAATATTTGTTACAGGCATTTCAACAGATATTGTTGGAGATTGATCTTTAGGTGATTGTGTTCTTTGAGTTATTTCAGGAGAAGCACGTGTAGTGGACGCATTGGATGATGGAGTCTTTGTTGTTGTTTGAGATGTTGAAGCTTCTGTTGGAGTTGTTACAGTTGATGTTCTTGAAGTTATTGGAGTAATTGAAACATCAGTGGTGGCTTCAGTTTCGGATAATGAAGAATTTTGAGAAGAAGGAGCAACCGAAGATGTTGGAGTTTTATGTTTAGAAATACCAGCTGATGATGTTGTAGTAGATGACGATCGTTTCTTCCATGTTTTTGGCATTTTAGCATTTTCTTTTACCATTGTTCGAGTAACAGTACGAGTTACTGGGATCGATGGTGTAAAAGTATTTCCACTCGATGATGCCAAAGTTTCAGTGATTGTATTTGTTTCGGTGATAGTTGTTGATGATGTTCGTTTTTTCCATGGATCTTTCTTGCCATGTTTCTTCATCTTCTTTGGTGATTTTAATCTTGATTCAACATCGGTAGAAAAACATGGAACTTCACTTTCAATTTCTCTTTGACTTGAACGAGATAAACCATCCGAGAAATCTGACAATGTTGGTAATGCAGATGAAGACTAAAAAAGCAGAGAGTTTTAAAAAGAAAAGGAAAACTAATACATACATCTTCAACTTCAACATCGATAGTCACATCATCTTTTGCAATAGCCTTTCCAAGTTGTTTTCTTTCATCTTTTGGTAAAATTTTTGATGATGGTTGCTTTGGTTGTTCGACTTTTTTCGAATCGAATCGAACCTCGAAAATTTCGAATTTCGAACATTCGACAGCTCTGCTTCGGACGCCTAAAACCAAGTAGAGCCGTAAAATATAATAATTATCTATTTTGACGTTTAACGTTTTTTCAATTCATCCTCTTTTGTAAAAAGCTCTCCTCAATCAAAACTTGCTAATTTATTCGATTCTCTTTTAGTAAAATTGTGTGATCCGTTAAGCATTTTTTTCGAATGAAATAATGAATACAAAATCCTTAAACTCTCTTCTTTTACTCCTAACGTTCAAGAAACAAAATTCCAAAAAGTTAATCAATATTAAAATAAATTTATTAGAAATCCATCATCAAGAAATCAAAGTTATAAAAGAACAAAGAAGTAACCAATGACAGTTGCGATGAGAACAATTCCACTTATTTGAGCTGCACCACAACCAGGAGTAAGAGGAGCCTTAGCCTATAAAAAAACAACAAAGTAATAAATCAAAAGGATAAAAAAAACTTACGCATGCATCAGCTATGGCTTTTTTTGCGTCGGCTTCAGCATCATCTTTGATTTTGATTGCTTTTTGATTTGCTTCCTTTACCAATTGATCTTTGTATTTGTCTCCTTCAGCCTTTGCATCAGCTTGTGCTTGAGCTTGGATTTTAGTTGCTTTGTCATGAGCTTGCTTTTTGAGATGATCTTTTTCTTCTAGAGCCTCTTGAGCTTTTTGTTCTAATTCTGCTTTCGTAGCAGCTAATTTCTCATCAACTACAGCTTGACATGGATCCTGTGTTGTTGTTTCACCACCTTCAGCCACAGCATCTTCCTAAAAAAATTAACGATAAAAAAGAAAAGAAACAAAAAACTAACTCTTTTAACAGCAGAATGATGATGAGCGACATGAGTTGGATCAACAGCAACATCAGCACCAGAGAAAAGAGGTGAAGGATGATTCTTTTGAGGTTTACATTCATTCAATGGAACCAAGATACCAATGATTAATGCAGCAAAAAGAAGAAGAATACGACCACGAAGCATTTTGACAGCCAGATAGATGAATTTGACAGCAACAATAAAAAAATTTCATGTCATCTTTATCCTTTTATACCATTTTTTTAACGAATGCTAAAACAAAAAATTTGCATGATTTTTTGGAAAAAAATTTCGCTTCTCTTTGGATAAAATTTTCTAATAAGCCTTTCATGGTTTCCTCATTGTTTTCTTGCTGATTTCCACAAAATGATTGAAATAATTTTTTCATAAGTTACATAAAAACTTAGAATAAATACTTATCTTTATTATAGCATAGTATCGGTGTTCTGTAATATCATTAAGGCGGGGAAGTATTGTTTGATTTTTTGGTTTCTTTTGAACACCGCAAAAATTTTAAAACCAACTTTTTGCTTTTTCGATGTCTAAAACCCACTCCCTCTCTTGTATCATTTCAATCAAATGTTTATTTTGACACAATAAATAATAAAATCATCCAGGAGTGAATATATTTTTCATTCTTTGTTTGGCGATTTTTTGCTTGGTTGGTTGACATATGTGCAGATTTTTACTTATGAATTTTGTGGTTCCTTCGTGATGCGTATATCAAAATACATGTTTTAATTGATACTAAAAATTATTTTTAGCGGTCTTATAAGCTAATTTTTTATATGATATAATGGAAATGAATGCCATTGTTGTTAAAATGAAAAATCTTCTGATAAGAATTTTATGTGCCTTTGGTAGTATCCTTAATATGAAAAAGAAGCATATTTTACTTTAAACACATATGAGTCATTCAAAATTTTGAGATGGAGTCGCCCGCCTTATACAGTCTTCTCTTTCAAAACCATAACCGCGCTTGTTCAAGCCTGTTCCTAATCATAAAGTTTGGCTGCTCGTCTTGGAGACACTATGAGATATGGAATTATAAAACCTTGCCGATATGTTTACCCTCACTAAGGAGTAACAAAAAATGACAAAAGGGTTTTTATACACTTACACTGTTTGTGTGGAGTTGCACAGGGTCTCGGTGATCAAGAAAAATGCCTAAATCATCATTTTAGGAGATTATGGGTTTCAGCATCGCTAATTATTTCAATGTAAATTAAGGCGAGAAAGGACCAATTAACTTTACTTAAAGCCACAAACTTCGATAATAAACAAATTCATCAATTACTGAAAGTGCAGCTATAGTTTTGCCAGACACTGTATCTGCTACCTATAATTCTTTAATTTTTGACGCCACAGCGATATGGGATGATTTAGACAACAAACATGGAAGAAAAAAAAGCTTTCACATTGGAAACTGAATTCAACGATTATCCGCTTAATGAATTTTTTGAGCTTTTTTGTATGATTTTAACATCATAATCTCGATATTAAGACGTTGTTACCTTGCGAATTATCTTATTTTAGTTCCATGATGTAATTTATGCCTTTCTGAATACTTCAAACGAGCTTTCATCTTGAGTTCATAAATAATCGTAAACATTTTCTACCCAATACAAAATTTTTTAATATTAAAATAAATTTATTAGAAACCCATCACAAAGAAATCAAAGCTACAAAGAACAAAAAATAGAGCAATTAGAGTTGAGATGAGACTTGTTTGTGGAGTAGCATTATAAGCCGCTAAAAAACAAAAAATATAATCAATAAATTTATGTTATTATAAAAATACTTACGTTAAAGATTTTAACATTTCAACTGCTTTTGACTTGGCGTCGCCGACTATTTTAGCTGCTTCATTATTGGCATCTTTTATGATTTTATCTGCTTCAGCTTGTGCAGCAACTTTAGCTTCTTCCATGGCCTTTTCTTTGTATTTCTTTGCAGCAAGAGTAGCATCATCTTCGATTTTTTGTGATTCGGCTTTGAGAGCAGCTAATGCACCATCTTCAGCTTCTTTTGCTAATTTTGCTTTCTCTTCTACAGTGAATCTGTCAGCAATAGCAGCTTGACATGGTTCCCCTGTTGATGTTTCACCACCATCAGCTTCAGCATCTTCCTAAAAAAAAATTAACGATAATAAAGAAAAGAAACAAAAAACTAACTCTTTTAACAGCAGAATGATGATGAGCGACATGAGTTGGATCAACAGCAACATCAGCACCAGAGAAAAGAGGTGAAGGATGATTCTTTTGAGGTTTACATTCATTCAATGGAACCAAGATACCAATGATTAATGCAGCAAAAAGAAGAAGAATACGACCACGAAGCATTTTGACAGCCAGATAGATGAATTTGACAGCAACAATAAAAAATTTCATGTCATCTTTATCCTTTTATACCATTTTTTTAACGAATGCTAAAACAAAAAATTTGCATGGTTTTTTGAAAAAAATTTCGCTTCTCTTTGGATAAATAAATTTTTCTTTTAAGGAATGGGAATGCTTTAGCTGTAAATAATTTGTCACTTTGAAGATATTATATGGATTTACTAGAAATTAATGGATTTTTTTAAAGGAGTGGATGAGTTTAAAATAAATTGTACCAATAAAAACTGTTAGATGAATGACGTCTCCTTCATAATGAATCTCCATCTTTTTAGGATTTAAAACGAATACAAGATTTTGTATTAACTAGGCTCAATAATAGTTAAATTACAATCTTTAGTTTTTTTTACAATTCATCTGCACGATTCAAAAACCCGTTTTTTAGATTTATAATTTATTTAGAATAAAATAATAGTAATAATAAAACATAGACAAAATATAAAAATGATAAATAATTAATTATTACAGGATTAATCCCTAAGTGCATATTTTGCTCGAAATTGATACTTCTTTTTATCTTCTTTAAGGGATTCAAGAATGTTGAGCTTTTCATTTTCTTCCACTTGTTGAAACAATTCACGGCTGTAGTTGTAAAGAGAGTCGGCCATTGTACGCTAAAAAAGATAAATCTTTTGATGAAAACTTATTGCAAGAAGACAAAATAAACTTACAATTTCAGACGTTCCAATAGGAGAAACAGAGAATAAATCCTTATACGATTCCCAATTTCTCGACTTAACATTGTCGCATGGTTTATCATCCATTGTTTTTAAAATAAACGAATTGCTTGCAATTGTTGGAAGGAAAACTCCACCATATTTGATTATACTTCCACGCTGACGTCCACAATGGCAAAACCATGCACCACATTTGATTGTAACGCTGCCGCCCTAAAAATCAAGACTATGAGTAATTAAAGCTTTTTAAAAAATAAAATTTTACCTTGACTTTTTCAATTTTCTTTTCAATAGTTGTGGCTTTCCAACAATCAGAATTGCAGCAAATAATTTCGTTATTGTTTAGCGTAAAGAGTTCATCTAAAGCTTGTAATTTATTTTTAAATAACATCCAAAAGTCTTCAAGGTATCCAATGAATAAATTTAACCAACCTGAGATACAAAATGGAACAGCGCACTCATAGCAAAAAAGCCGATATTTTTCATTGCGATGACTTTTCTTTTCTTCTTCTTGTTTTTTCTTATATTTTGCTAGTTCTTGCATTTCTTGATACTTTACTTTAATCTGAAACATAACATTGGATTGATAACAAAAACAATGAAATACTTACACGTCGTTGGAGTTCAATTTCTGACATGGTTTGAAGATGTTCGATACAGACATTCATCATAAATTCTTTTCTAACATTATCAAATTCACGACTCATAGTTTTTTCATCAAGAGCGAGAAGAACAGCTCTGCTATTTTTAGCTCTGGCACGACCTTTTCTTTGTGTAAGTGATTTTTCGGATCCAACACTGTTGTATTTAACAATCAAATTACAGGCAGCTACATCGAGACCTAAAAGAAAAGAAAGAATTAATAAAAGCCAATGGCATAATTTTAAACCTTCTTCAGCAACTGATGTAGCAACTAAAATATTCAAAGTTGCATTTTTGAATCTTTCAAGCATCATTTCTTGTTCATTTGCAGTTTGACCAAATCGAGATGAAGCTTGGTTCGTGGAAGCAATATATCCAACTCTGTTTTTGCCAAAAGTGGATAAAATTTCTTGTCGTTGACTAAGATACTTCGCAAGGTCAGCTCCAACTCTTCGCATTTCTACGAAAATAATAACACGAGATGAAGGTTCTTGATGAAATTGTTCTTGCAAAATTTCCATTAATTTTTCAAGTATTGGCTTATCTTCTGAACCGACCATTAATTCTTCAGCTTCTTTGGCACGACCTAAACAAATATATGTAAAACTAAATAACTTATATGATTCGAATTTCGAAAACTATACCTTTAACGCTTTCATAAATATCTCGAAGAGCTTGCAATTTGGTTGGATCCATTGGACAAACATTCTCGCTTCCATAATACAAGTCATTCTCTTCAAATTCATCAAACCGATTTACCAAATATTTCATTGCTAAACAAGCAGGAAACAATTCATTGTATTTTAAAGTGTAATAAAGCATCTGAAATATACTACCTTAACCATGTTTAACCAAGGAAGTAAAACTCACATTAAGCAATTGCAAGCATTTCAAAACAAACAATCGTTTATCATTCATTTCGGTTAATTTTTTGGAGACTTCATTTCTGATGTAAACCATCTTTGAAAAATAACCGATGCTTGTCTTCGTTTGGCCGTTTCTAATTTTATCATTTATATCTTCTTTAGCTAATACTATTTGATCCTAAATATGGTTTACTGTAAATTTATGAGAATAATTTTGAAGAAACAAACTTCGTTCAAATTAGGAAGCACGCGAGTAAGCTCTTTCAAATCGGAATACATTTTGGTTTCAATATAATCGCATATTTTAGCAATAACATGAGCGAATTCGTCTTTATGTGGATGAGGAACACTTATGAAGTCTAAAATTAAGCAAAATAAACAATGATACGAAAGCTTAATAAAAGCGGATTACCATCAACAGGTTGAGAAATGCGTGACATGAGATCTTCAAGATTTGTTTTATCCTTTACCGAACTAACGGTAACGGCAGTTAATCGAGCACAAAGACCAATAATATGTTCAATTGTGTTTTCATGATTTACACGACCAGTATTCCTGCAAAACAAACATTTCAATATATCCCAATCCAAAAAAAGAAACATACGATTTTCCGCTACCAGTAGAAGCTGTAAGCCCAACGATTTGAGGTTTGATAGTTGCACTTCTAACATAATCCATAACAACATTATATGGATGCTTTTCAGCACAATGATGGCATTCGTCGAAAATCATAAGAGTAAAATCAGTGAGGTAAATACGTTGAGATTTCAAAGGACTCAATAGCATATTACTAAAAAAACTATGTTAATGTAAAATAAGACTTCAAAAAACATACATGAATATTTGAGGAGTCATAACAATAATATCACCAATCAAGATATCCACGAGTCGTTCATCTGAGCTTTTTATTCTTTCATTTCCACTCATCTTTTCAACATGAAATTCAATGCCGATTTTACTTTTGATGTATTCACTTTGTTGTTCGACCAGCGGGATGGTAGGAACAAACATAACTGCTCTTCCAATTTGTTTATAATTTCTTTTGATACGTAAATGTTCAGAAATTATATCAACAGCAACCAAAGTTTTACCAGAGCCAGTTGGAGCACAAATAATAGTATTCTTATTATTCTTAGCAGGACCAGCGAGTTCAACTTGATATGGATAAAGAATGTAAGTGTTAACAGTGTATTCGCCAGTAACAGATGGAGGTCTTTTGCGTTTGAATTCTTCAGAATCTTGAGGTCGAGGAGAAGTTGGAGGTTTAACATCGATGACGAGATCAGCAGTAAATTGTGAAGGTGTAACATCATGAGTCTGAAGGCTGATACGGTATTCTTCTAAAAGAGACAAATAAATAAAAAATTATTGCGGTAGAAAAACATACCCAATTTGTCTTTGTATTCTCGATCAATGTATGAAGCAAATGGTCGTGTTTTTGGATGATAGCTACAAGCAGTAAGAAATTCAAGTAACCAATCTTTTGGTTTTGTGCGCTTTGGTTTCAAAGCTATGAATTTTATAAATAATTCGCATCGTGAAGCCCAATAATGCAAGACGCCTCCATTTTCATATTTTGGTTTAACTTCTTCTGCAATAGTTTGATACGATGGATCGGTTTTATGTTCTTTCAAAGCTTTTACTATTTCAGCAATAGGAAGATTTGCTGAGATTTTGACATTGATATCACGTCGAGTTGGATGTTCAAGAATTTGAGTTTTATAAACTTGAAAAGCTTCAGGATCGATTTGGTTGAAAAGCAAAAAAGTAGCGATGCTCGATTTTGAAGCTAAAATTTTACGAATATATCAAACTAAAACCATGATAGAGTGAAACATACAGTTAAGAAACCATCTTGCGATGTTTCGTGCTATTCGCTCGTCCTTGAAAAGTTCTATGTACACTTTGAAAACATCATGAATATGCTCATCGTTGTCTTTGATTGTATTTGAAGATAATAAAGCATCTTTCTGTTCATTATTGAGCCCAAATTCATCAGCATGTTCCATTATCTTTTCCTTCGGAAGGTTATTGTGTATCCATGGAAGAAATAACACAATGTGTTGAAGAGGAACTTCGTCAATAGAAGACCAACCAGAAACAGGAAGAGCAACCATTATTTAGTATCCTGAAATTTGTAAATTTAGTAAATCTAATAAAAAGGCAAATGAAAGTGATGACTATTCGAATGAAAAAATGAAATAGTACGCGCCAAAAGCCTCTCTTTTAGCCATCATAGAAAAAAGGTTGTTTTGCTTTTTTTAGCAGAAAAATGGAGAAGGAAAGGCATTTTTTTCTTCATGGTTTAGCTCAAAGCTATGAGTGTATTCATAAAGCATAAATATTGGTTGGAAACGAACCATTAAAAATGACAATAACAAAAATGTGGCAAAAATATATTTATAAGACATGCAAACAAAACTAAATATCATTATAATCAACACAAAACTTTATTAAAAATTAATATATCCTATACAATCGTGGGCGAGCACTCCCGACAATTTTTCGGATTTTGCGCTACCCATTTGGAGCAAAGGGTCCCCCCTGTGTTTGTTAAAAATTTTTTCCTAGATTTTTATAATAAATGCGCTTTATTTCCACTTCTGTATTTTTCATTATATTTTCTTCGAGGTTTAAAAAACTTATTTAGGCTTTATAGGGTTTGCACATTTACATTTCCCGGTAAATTTACTGGTAAATTTACAGCCGACAAAATTTATAAAAAAAATGAAAGTTGTTAAATTTTGACCAAAGTAAAGACAATAATTTAAATTATATAAATAAAATTATCAATCTCCCAGATTCATTGAAATTTGCGGAAATTTGTAAAATTTATTCGCTCATTTAGTGGATTATAAGATTTTAAAAATATTAAAAGCTTTAATTTTGCTTTGAGTTTCCTTTATAGTTTTTTTAAATATTTCCCGCAATGAAAAATTCAATTGATACTAATTTTTTAACAATTCCTAAAGCATACATCATTTCTGTTTTATTTTTAAAATTAACATTTCTAAAGGTAAATTTACCGCAATTTAGATTTACTGATAATTTCCCAACCCTAACCCTCTCTGTTGGCTTTGTAATTTTTTCCCAAAAAAATCACTTAATTTGCTTTACTTTGTAATTAAAGCTAGTAAGGTGAAAACACGCCGTTGGATTGTGTGAGAAAAATTCCAACGTTGAAAAAGAATGTTTTTTATGCTTTTTCAAATTTGCAAATTTTAAAAATTCTTTTCCTTCCTTTGGCTGCGCTGCCACTGTTTTTTATTGATTCGATGAAAAAGCAAAATTGCATTTCGGGAGGAACTCATAACATAAATATGGTAGAAAAAAGGATTTTTTTATATAAATTTAAAATTTATTAAAAGTGATGAAGCCTATTTTTCTATAATAATCATGCAAGCAACAGGTATAATTCATCTATGAATACTAAAAAAATTTAAAAATTGGATGCTAAAATTAATAATACATATTACAATTTTGAAAACTTGCAAACTTAAATATAAGCCCTGAATAACAGTTTAAAACCCCCTAAAGGTTTTCATTATTTTGTAAAATCTATAAAGCAGTTTTCAAAAATTCAAAGAGTCAGGAAATTCTAAATATTTAATTTCTTAAGTTCAAACATTCAAAAATTTGAAGCAATTAAAAATGCTATGAATTTTCATATTAGCAAAATTGTAAAAAAAAAATTTTGATTAATTTTCGTAAAGACGTGATGTGGTAGTAAAAATGGCGCTATCATTCCTAATTTACTTTATATAAAAAAACTTCTTCAGTAAAGAAATTTTTTTTTACAAATAATAAATTCAAAGTTATCTTTGTTTTTTGGTTTTTTAAATGACGTAGCGCAATGTTAAAAATATTCGACCAAATAGGTTCCAAAATAACGAGAAGAAAATTTATAAGTTTATCAAAAAAAAGTTGGAAATTAATTCAAATACCTTATAATAATAGGTAGCGTTCAGGGTTTCGCGGAATTGCAAAAAATTCCGCTTCCGCGGAAGGCGGAATTCTAAAATTCACTTCCGCAAAAGCGGAAGCGGAAGTCAAAAAAGGGCGGAAATCCGCAAAAACGGAATGCGGAAGCGGAATTTTTTTTTATCGTCATGTACTCTCCCCTTAAATTCACTTCCGCTTTCGAATTCCGCGAAATTTTACGGAATTCCGAGGAATTTACGGAAGTCCAAAAAAGGCGGAATTCAGCGAAACCCTGGTAGCGTTGAAAGATTAGAGGTTTTAGCAACAAAAAAAGACTTATTTACATCAAAATGTTGGTTAGCGCATCATTCAATTATAGTCGTTAAGCTTTTTTTTATTTTGCTTATTCTTTAATACTTTTTTTCTCGACATAAGAATTCAAATAAATACATTGATTCGATGTTTTTATTAGCTAAAATCACGTTAGCTGCATTATTGTCATCATAATCCCTTTTCAGCAACCACTTTTGATTAAAAACGTGTTAGATCACAAAGCTATAATTTATTTTATTTTCCGAGCTATAGTTACACCTTTTTCTGCTTTCTCCTTTATCCTCTCTTCTTTTTTTTCTTTCCTCTTTTTTCTCTTCTTTTGCTTTTTTTCCTTTTTGAAATTTTCTCAAATTTTTTGCGCTACCCTCATGAAAAATCCGGTGCTACGCGCTACCTAGGTCCCGATAATCGGGTGCAATCGGGCGCCTTGCCCACGTATGAAGAGTATTACCTAATCATTTTATTTTTTAGCTGAAAAAAATTATTTGTCGTCTTATATTGAATGGATCGAATATTTTCTTCAACATGTTAGAATTGATATGATCCACTAATACATTTGCTGCAACTTTAATCAATAGAAAGAAGTGTGAAAGAAGATTAGATTATATTTTGAAAATAGACAAAAGTTGATTGATCGTGGAGTTTGTGTTGTTTCAATGTATCGTATGGTTGAGAAAAAAATGGAAAATATGGTGAAAGAGATGCCGAATTATAACAAAATTAATAATACTAGTTTTTATGTCTTGTTTGAATAAGCTATAATGATGTTATGTTAAGAAATAAAAATTTTAAACTTTATCCATTTCCTTTTGTTTAGTTCATTTTCTTTATAATCTTTTCCAATGAGCAGACTATCTAATTAACAACAACCAAAGCCAAATTATTTGTTGCTTTCAAAGAATTTAATTCAGATATTGTAGCCGAGAAAGCGCATTGTTATCATTATCGCTAGCTAATTTGCATAAAATCCTTTTAGGATTCCTCTTTTTTATTGCTTGAGCTTATTTTAAACCTTTTCTTATATCTATGATTTCAAAATCCACTTAAAAACTATTTCTGTCCATTCATTGAAATACTTTTTATTTCAAGCTTGGAGCTTGTAAGAAACTTTTATTTCCTCTTGGTCTCATTCTTATGGTTTTTGCTGAATTCAAAGGTATGTTATCCTTTCTGGCAGTTTTGTTGAACTTCCATAACTGCTGCTAGTAACATTTTGTTAAATTTTTAGAAGGCACCCAAGCCGCCAAAATCGTCTCCTAACATGGATAGTCTTGATCCAAATGTTTTTACGTTTTATAAAAATAAAAAGAAAGAAAAATGGTGGAGTGTCATAGTACCATTTAAGGATACTAAAAAAAATACGTAAGCAATATTTTTTGCCTTTAAAAAACCAATTAAAGGGACATAGCTATTTCATGCCTTTTTTGAAATTTCGTTTGCGGGCACTGAAAGTTACACTTGGTAAGGCGCGTGTTTGAATTACCGTGTAAGACAGAAGTGACACGGTAATTCAAACACGCGCCGCCCCGACTGTTCCTATCAGCCCCAGTATCGAAATTTTTGAAAAGTCATGAAATAGCTATGTCCCTTTAATTGTGATTATGTAGTTTTCGGCACTAAAGTTTTAAAATTTTGAAAAAAAACATGCACCCATTCCTTTTTTTTAAATTGGCGACACGCATATACATAAACGGGTGTTTTTACAATTACACCTGGTTCGCTTTTTTTGGTTTTTGAAAACAAAAAAAGTTAATTAGAGCATTTTAATTATATATTTTTTAGCGATGCGGTTAGTGAAAGATGTGAACTTTTTATGAAAAAAGTCAAAAAGAAGCCAATATGCATTGGAGCTGGTTCTTATGGTCAAGTATGGATTGTAAAATTGGATGGAAAACAAAAAGAATATGTTCAAAAAATTTATATGCATATTGGAGAAACAGAAGAAATAATATATGAAATCAGTGCTTTAACAAGTTGTTATGGTGAATATATTCCCAAATTGATATACAGTGGATGGGTCTACGAAGAAAAAATTGTAAACGAAAAAAAAATTAAAAAAGAAAAATGGTGCACGATAATGGAATATTTCAAAGGCGGAACTATAGAATATCATCTTATGAATGGGAAGAGATTTACTTATGATGAAATAAAATTTATTGCTTTTGAACTTGCGCTGGCTCTAGAATATTTACATGGTAAAAATTATGTTCATGGGTAAGTTTATCCTTAAATAGATAAAATCTTTATAAATTTACTCGTTATTTATTTTTCAGCGATCTCAAATTTAACAATATTGTATTAACAGAAAATGGTAATGTTCGTCTTATCGATTTCGGGAAATCTCGATGTGTAACAATGGAGGATATAATACAGCCTCACCAAGTTAGGTACTATATGGCTCCAGAAGTATATCGAAGAGACAAGCCTGGAGTAGCTTCTGATCGATGGTCTTATGCTGTTCTTCTTTGCCTTTTGATTCAAAGAGTATTTCCTTTCGGTCAAGAAGGGCAAACTTTTCAAGAAGTTTACAATGAGACAATCAACAAAAAACCAAATTTAGATAGAATAAATGACGAAGATGCTAAAGATCTTATAAGAAAACTTCTTAATCCGGATCCTGTTCAACGTTACTCTGAAATTACAAAACATGCTTACTTCAAAGGTCTTAAAAAAGGTGATGATCCTCCATTCAAGCCGGAAGTTCTCAATTTAAAACATATTGATGTTCGAGAAGATGAGATAAAGTCTTATATAGATCTTGATTGTGATATTGATGAACTTATGGAAGGAGCTCTTAAGATACCGACAATTCCTTACTTTGAATCTTTAGAGAAACCAACAATAGTTAATAAAGAAACCAAAAATTATCCGACTCGCGTCAAGTCTAAGAAACTATTAAATGTTAAAGAAACGAATATTCAAGTAAATGATGCTAAATTAATAAAATCAAAAGGCGTTGAAGAAGTAAGAAAACCAGAAGCTGTTGATGTACCAGCAAATGGAAAAGCAACAAACAAAAAAGGTGGTGAAAAAGGAAAAAAACGAAAAGCTGGTGTAAATGGAAATAACAAAAAGCAAGCAAAAAAAGGAAAAAAAGAAGCTTAATGAATCTTGCTGTTAACTTGTATTAAGGTTTGCTTTAATTTCTCTTTATTTTTCATATGTTATTTCTTTGTTATATTGATAATGTTGACTTTTCGATTTATGGCGAAAAACAACTACCGTTTATCACATTTTAACCTCAAAGAAATACAGAATATTTTTAATAATGTTTCCTTCTTTTTAGTTATGTCTCAAACCAAATCGTTCATCTAAAACTGCTATTATTACTTCTTACAATTGCTGGTGTAATTTCGTTAATTTCACATTTTTTACTGTAAGTTTTTGTTTTGATGCTTTCTTTCATAAAATAATTATTTTTGTTTTTAGCATAGCTGCTTCAACTTTTATTCTATTAGAATTTATGATTGGTTGTTTCTTCAATTTTAAGAACGGTGCTGTATTTTGGAAGCTGTCAAAAACACATGCAGAACGAACTCGTCGATGACAAAAACATTTGATTATTCCTGGAAACTCAAATCTCAATAATGGCCAAATTCAAATGCAAAAAGAAAAGAAAGTTTTAATTGTTGTTTAATAATTTTTGTAAGAAAAATATATGTGTGTAAATAAATGGAGTTAGTTAAATTTTGTAAACCAAACAACTAATGAGTGATCGTAAATGGCTATGACACTATTAGAAATTTTAGACATGTTTAGCTTGTTAGCTTTATGCCACAAAAAAATCACAAATACAAAAATAACATAGTCAACAAGTATGCAATCAAATAAAATTTATTAGATGGTTTATAACAAAATTATGTGCAAATAAATACAATAATTAATTAATATAATGGTGGAGATTCTTGAGTTTTGTCGGATTTGAGAACTTCACCAGCTTGAGTACCATGTAATTCAGGAGGAGATTCTTGATTTTTATCTGATTTAAGAACTTCAACCATTTGAGCACGATGTAATTCAGCTGGAAATTTATCTTCTCTTCGAAAAGAAGGAGAAGCTTGAGACATGGGTAACCAAAGTGCAGTTTCTTTTGAAGTTACTTCAATACCATTGATTCTTCCAGTGTTTGGACTTCGAAGACGTTGAATGTATGTTTCACGTTCAGCTCGAGATCGCCAATATGGATTATTTGTGAGAAATGGATCATTTGATTCAGCCGATTTCTTTGGAAATTCAGGAGGAATTGATAATGACGAAGCTGTGATTGGAGCGACAAGGAAAAGATCAGCTTGAGGATTTGATATAGTCGACGATGGAGTAATTGATGTTTGAGATGAATTTGAAGTTGTTTCAGGTGAAAGAGATGCTTTTTGAGGTGAATCTAAAACATGTTAAATCAATCGTAAAAAGAACTATTTTTAAACGATGATAAAAATAAACAAACCCTTTTCATAATCCAATTCATATCGTTGATTTGGAAGACGCCAATCCTTTGTTTCTTGATGCTTGGCTAAAACTTGAGCAACTCGAGAAGCAGCTTTAGGCTTGAAACCAATCTTTCTTTTTTCCTAAAATAAAAAAAGAGTCAAAAATGATTCGATTAAAACCAAAAATATTACAATATTTGTTACAGGCATTTCAACAGATATTGTTGGAGATTGATCTTTAGGTGATTGTGTTCTTTGAGTTATTTCAGGAGAAGCACGTGTAGTGGACGCATTGGATGATGGAGTCTTTGTTGTTGTTTGAGATGTTGAAGCTTCTGTTGGAGTTGTTACAGTTGATGTTCTTGAAGTTATTGGAGTAATTGAAACATCAGTGGTGGCTTCAGTTTCGGATAATGAAGAATTTTGAGAAGAAGGAGCAACCGAAGATGTTGGAGTTTTATGTTTAGAAATACCAGCTGATGATGTTGTAGTAGATGACGATCGTTTCTTCCATGTTTTTGGCATTTTAGCATTTTCTTTTACCATTGTTCGAGTAACAGTACGAGTTACTGGGATCGATGGTGTAAAAGTATTTCCACTCGATGATGCCAAAGTTTCAGTGATTGTATTTGTTTCGGTGATAGTTGTTGATGATGTTCGTTTTTTCCATGGATCTTTCTTGCCATGTTTCTTCATCTTCTTTGGTGATTTTAATCTTGATTCAACATCGGTAGAAAAACATGGAACTTCACTTTCAATTTCTCTTTGACTTGAACGAGATAAACCATCCGAGAAATCTGACAATGTTGGTAATGCAGATGAAGACTAAAAAAGCAGAGAGTTTTAAAAAGAAAAGGAAAACTAATACATACATCTTCAACTTCAACATCGATAGTCACATCATCTTTTGCAATAGCCTTTCCAAGTTGTTTTCTTTCATCTTTTGGTAAAATTTTTGATGATGGTTGCTTTGGTTGTTCGACTTTTTTCGAATCGAATCGAACCTCGAAAATTTCGAATTTCGAACATTCGACAGCTCTGCTTCGGACGCCTAAAACCAAGTAGAGCCGTAAAATATAATAATTATCTATTTTGACGTTTAACGTTTTTTCAATTCATCCTCTTTTGTAAAAAGCTCTCCTCAATCAAAACTTGCTAATTTATTCGATTCTCTTTTAGTAAAATTGTGTGATCCGTTAAGCATTTTTTTCGAATGAAATAATGAATACAAAATCCTTAAACTCTCTTCTTTTACTCCTAACGTTCAAGAAACAAAATTCCAAAAAGTTAATCAATATTAAAATAAATTTATTAGAAATCCATCATCAAGAAATCAAAGTTATAAAAGAACAAAGAAGTAACCAATGACAGTTGCGATGAGAACAATTCCACTTATTTGAGCTGCACCACAACCAGGAGTAAGAGGAGCCTTAGCCTATAAAAAAACAACAAAGTAATAAATCAAAAGGATAAAAAAAACTTACGCATGCATCAGCTATGGCTTTTTTTGCGTCGGCTTCAGCATCATCTTTGATTTTGATTGCTTTTTGATTTGCTTCCTTTACCAATTGATCTTTGTATTTGTCTCCTTCAGCCTTTGCATCAGCTTGTGCTTGAGCTTGGATTTTAGTTGCTTTGTCATGAGCTTGCTTTTTGAGATGATCTTTTTCTTCTAGAGCCTCTTGAGCTTTTTGTTCTAATTCTGCTTTCGTAGCAGCTAATTTCTCATCAACTACAGCTTGACATGGATCCTGTGTTGTTGTTTCACCACCTTCAGCCACAGCATCTTCCTAAAAAAATTAACGATAAAAAAGAAAAGAAACAAAAAACTAACTCTTTTAACAGCAGAATGATGATGAGCGACATGAGTTGGATCAACAGCAACATCAGCACCAGAGAAAAGAGGTGAAGGATGATTCTTTTGAGGTTTACATTCATTCAATGGAACCAAGATACCAATGATTAATGCAGCAAAAAGAAGAAGAATACGACCACGAAGCATTTTGACAGCCAGATAGATGAATTTGACAGCAACAATAAAAAAATTTCATGTCATCTTTATCCTTTTATACCATTTTTTTAACGAATGCTAAAACAAAAAATTTGCATGATTTTTTGGAAAAAAATTTCGCTTCTCTTTGGATAAAATTTTCTAATAAGCCTTTCATGGTTTCCTCATTGTTTTCTTGCTGATTTCCACAAAATGATTGAAATAATTTTTTCATAAGTTACATAAAAACTTAGAATAAATACTTATCTTTATTATAGCATAGTATCGGTGTTCTGTAATATCATTAAGGCGGGGAAGTATTGTTTGATTTTTTGGTTTCTTTTGAACACCGCAAAAATTTTAAAACCAACTTTTTGCTTTTTCGATGTCTAAAACCCACTCCCTCTCTTGTATCATTTCAATCAAATGTTTATTTTGACACAATAAATAATAAAATCATCCAGGAGTGAATATATTTTTCATTCTTTGTTTGGCGATTTTTTGCTTGGTTGGTTGACATATGTGCAGATTTTTACTTATGAATTTTGTGGTTCCTTCGTGATGCGTATATCAAAATACATGTTTTAATTGATACTAAAAATTATTTTTAGCGGTCTTATAAGCTAATTTTTTATATGATATAATGGAAATGAATGCCATTGTTGTTAAAATGAAAAATCTTCTGATAAGAATTTTATGTGCCTTTGGTAGTATCCTTAATATGAAAAAGAAGCATATTTTACTTTAAACACATATGAGTCATTCAAAATTTTGAGATGGAGTCGCCCGCCTTATACAGTCTTCTCTTTCAAAACCATAACCGCGCTTGTTCAAGCCTGTTCCTAATCATAAAGTTTGGCTGCTCGTCTTGGAGACACTATGAGATATGGAATTATAAAACCTTGCCGATATGTTTACCCTCACTAAGGAGTAACAAAAAATGACAAAAGGGTTTTTATACACTTACACTGTTTGTGTGGAGTTGCACAGGGTCTCGGTGATCAAGAAAAATGCCTAAATCATCATTTTAGGAGATTATGGGTTTCAGCATCGCTAATTATTTCAATGTAAATTAAGGCGAGAAAGGACCAATTAACTTTACTTAAAGCCACAAACTTCGATAATAAACAAATTCATCAATTACTGAAAGTGCAGCTATAGTTTTGCCAGACACTGTATCTGCTACCTATAATTCTTTAATTTTTGACGCCACAGCGATATGGGATGATTTAGACAACAAACATGGAAGAAAAAAAAGCTTTCACATTGGAAACTGAATTCAACGATTATCCGCTTAATGAATTTTTTGAGCTTTTTTGTATGATTTTAACATCATAATCTCGATATTAAGACGTTGTTACCTTGCGAATTATCTTATTTTAGTTCCATGATGTAATTTATGCCTTTCTGAATACTTCAAACGAGCTTTCATCTTGAGTTCATAAATAATCGTAAACATTTTCTACCCAATACAAAATTTTTTAATATTAAAATAAATTTATTAGAAACCCATCACAAAGAAATCAAAGCTACAAAGAACAAAAAATAGAGCAATTAGAGTTGAGATGAGACTTGTTTGTGGAGTAGCATTATAAGCCGCTAAAAAACAAAAAATATAATCAATAAATTTATGTTATTATAAAAATACTTACGTTAAAGATTTTAACATTTCAACTGCTTTTGACTTGGCGTCGCCGACTATTTTAGCTGCTTCATTATTGGCATCTTTTATGATTTTATCTGCTTCAGCTTGTGCAGCAACTTTAGCTTCTTCCATGGCCTTTTCTTTGTATTTCTTTGCAGCAAGAGTAGCATCATCTTCGATTTTTTGTGATTCGGCTTTGAGAGCAGCTAATGCACCATCTTCAGCTTCTTTTGCTAATTTTGCTTTCTCTTCTACAGTGAATCTGTCAGCAATAGCAGCTTGACATGGTTCCCCTGTTGATGTTTCACCACCATCAGCTTCAGCATCTTCCTAAAAAAAAATTAACGATAATAAAGAAAAGAAACAAAAAACTAACTCTTTTAACAGCAGAATGATGATGAGCGACATGAGTTGGATCAACAGCAACATCAGCACCAGAGAAAAGAGGTGAAGGATGATTCTTTTGAGGTTTACATTCATTCAATGGAACCAAGATACCAATGATTAATGCAGCAAAAAGAAGAAGAATACGACCACGAAGCATTTTGACAGCCAGATAGATGAATTTGACAGCAACAATAAAAAATTTCATGTCATCTTTATCCTTTTATACCATTTTTTTAACGAATGCTAAAACAAAAAATTTGCATGGTTTTTTGAAAAAAATTTCGCTTCTCTTTGGATAAATAAATTTTTCTTTTAAGGAATGGGAATGCTTTAGCTGTAAATAATTTGTCACTTTGAAGATATTATATGGATTTACTAGAAATTAATGGATTTTTTTAAAGGAGTGGATGAGTTTAAAATAAATTGTACCAATAAAAACTGTTAGATGAATGACGTCTCCTTCATAATGAATCTCCATCTTTTTAGGATTTAAAACGAATACAAGATTTTGTATTAACTAGGCTCAATAATAGTTAAATTACAATCTTTAGTTTTTTTTACAATTCATCTGCACGATTCAAAAACCCGTTTTTTAGATTTATAATTTATTTAGAATAAAATAATAGTAATAATAAAACATAGACAAAATATAAAAATGATAAATAATTAATTATTACAGGATTAATCCCTAAGTGCATATTTTGCTCGAAATTGATACTTCTTTTTATCTTCTTTAAGGGATTCAAGAATGTTGAGCTTTTCATTTTCTTCCACTTGTTGAAACAATTCACGGCTGTAGTTGTAAAGAGAGTCGGCCATTGTACGCTAAAAAAGATAAATCTTTTGATGAAAACTTATTGCAAGAAGACAAAATAAACTTACAATTTCAGACGTTCCAATAGGAGAAACAGAGAATAAATCCTTATACGATTCCCAATTTCTCGACTTAACATTGTCGCATGGTTTATCATCCATTGTTTTTAAAATAAACGAATTGCTTGCAATTGTTGGAAGGAAAACTCCACCATATTTGATTATACTTCCACGCTGACGTCCACAATGGCAAAACCATGCACCACATTTGATTGTAACGCTGCCGCCCTAAAAATCAAGACTATGAGTAATTAAAGCTTTTTAAAAAATAAAATTTTACCTTGACTTTTTCAATTTTCTTTTCAATAGTTGTGGCTTTCCAACAATCAGAATTGCAGCAAATAATTTCGTTATTGTTTAGCGTAAAGAGTTCATCTAAAGCTTGTAATTTATTTTTAAATAACATCCAAAAGTCTTCAAGGTATCCAATGAATAAATTTAACCAACCTGAGATACAAAATGGAACAGCGCACTCATAGCAAAAAAGCCGATATTTTTCATTGCGATGACTTTTCTTTTCTTCTTCTTGTTTTTTCTTATATTTTGCTAGTTCTTGCATTTCTTGATACTTTACTTTAATCTGAAACATAACATTGGATTGATAACAAAAACAATGAAATACTTACACGTCGTTGGAGTTCAATTTCTGACATGGTTTGAAGATGTTCGATACAGACATTCATCATAAATTCTTTTCTAACATTATCAAATTCACGACTCATAGTTTTTTCATCAAGAGCGAGAAGAACAGCTCTGCTATTTTTAGCTCTGGCACGACCTTTTCTTTGTGTAAGTGATTTTTCGGATCCAACACTGTTGTATTTAACAATCAAATTACAGGCAGCTACATCGAGACCTAAAAGAAAAGAAAGAATTAATAAAAGCCAATGGCATAATTTTAAACCTTCTTCAGCAACTGATGTAGCAACTAAAATATTCAAAGTTGCATTTTTGAATCTTTCAAGCATCATTTCTTGTTCATTTGCAGTTTGACCAAATCGAGATGAAGCTTGGTTCGTGGAAGCAATATATCCAACTCTGTTTTTGCCAAAAGTGGATAAAATTTCTTGTCGTTGACTAAGATACTTCGCAAGGTCAGCTCCAACTCTTCGCATTTCTACGAAAATAATAACACGAGATGAAGGTTCTTGATGAAATTGTTCTTGCAAAATTTCCATTAATTTTTCAAGTATTGGCTTATCTTCTGAACCGACCATTAATTCTTCAGCTTCTTTGGCACGACCTAAACAAATATATGTAAAACTAAATAACTTATATGATTCGAATTTCGAAAACTATACCTTTAACGCTTTCATAAATATCTCGAAGAGCTTGCAATTTGGTTGGATCCATTGGACAAACATTCTCGCTTCCATAATACAAGTCATTCTCTTCAAATTCATCAAACCGATTTACCAAATATTTCATTGCTAAACAAGCAGGAAACAATTCATTGTATTTTAAAGTGTAATAAAGCATCTGAAATATACTACCTTAACCATGTTTAACCAAGGAAGTAAAACTCACATTAAGCAATTGCAAGCATTTCAAAACAAACAATCGTTTATCATTCATTTCGGTTAATTTTTTGGAGACTTCATTTCTGATGTAAACCATCTTTGAAAAATAACCGATGCTTGTCTTCGTTTGGCCGTTTCTAATTTTATCATTTATATCTTCTTTAGCTAATACTATTTGATCCTAAATATGGTTTACTGTAAATTTATGAGAATAATTTTGAAGAAACAAACTTCGTTCAAATTAGGAAGCACGCGAGTAAGCTCTTTCAAATCGGAATACATTTTGGTTTCAATATAATCGCATATTTTAGCAATAACATGAGCGAATTCGTCTTTATGTGGATGAGGAACACTTATGAAGTCTAAAATTAAGCAAAATAAACAATGATACGAAAGCTTAATAAAAGCGGATTACCATCAACAGGTTGAGAAATGCGTGACATGAGATCTTCAAGATTTGTTTTATCCTTTACCGAACTAACGGTAACGGCAGTTAATCGAGCACAAAGACCAATAATATGTTCAATTGTGTTTTCATGATTTACACGACCAGTATTCCTGCAAAACAAACATTTCAATATATCCCAATCCAAAAAAAGAAACATACGATTTTCCGCTACCAGTAGAAGCTGTAAGCCCAACGATTTGAGGTTTGATAGTTGCACTTCTAACATAATCCATAACAACATTATATGGATGCTTTTCAGCACAATGATGGCATTCGTCGAAAATCATAAGAGTAAAATCAGTGAGGTAAATACGTTGAGATTTCAAAGGACTCAATAGCATATTACTAAAAAAACTATGTTAATGTAAAATAAGACTTCAAAAAACATACATGAATATTTGAGGAGTCATAACAATAATATCACCAATCAAGATATCCACGAGTCGTTCATCTGAGCTTTTTATTCTTTCATTTCCACTCATCTTTTCAACATGAAATTCAATGCCGATTTTACTTTTGATGTATTCACTTTGTTGTTCGACCAGCGGGATGGTAGGAACAAACATAACTGCTCTTCCAATTTGTTTATAATTTCTTTTGATACGTAAATGTTCAGAAATTATATCAACAGCAACCAAAGTTTTACCAGAGCCAGTTGGAGCACAAATAATAGTATTCTTATTATTCTTAGCAGGACCAGCGAGTTCAACTTGATATGGATAAAGAATGTAAGTGTTAACAGTGTATTCGCCAGTAACAGATGGAGGTCTTTTGCGTTTGAATTCTTCAGAATCTTGAGGTCGAGGAGAAGTTGGAGGTTTAACATCGATGACGAGATCAGCAGTAAATTGTGAAGGTGTAACATCATGAGTCTGAAGGCTGATACGGTATTCTTCTAAAAGAGACAAATAAATAAAAAATTATTGCGGTAGAAAAACATACCCAATTTGTCTTTGTATTCTCGATCAATGTATGAAGCAAATGGTCGTGTTTTTGGATGATAGCTACAAGCAGTAAGAAATTCAAGTAACCAATCTTTTGGTTTTGTGCGCTTTGGTTTCAAAGCTATGAATTTTATAAATAATTCGCATCGTGAAGCCCAATAATGCAAGACGCCTCCATTTTCATATTTTGGTTTAACTTCTTCTGCAATAGTTTGATACGATGGATCGGTTTTATGTTCTTTCAAAGCTTTTACTATTTCAGCAATAGGAAGATTTGCTGAGATTTTGACATTGATATCACGTCGAGTTGGATGTTCAAGAATTTGAGTTTTATAAACTTGAAAAGCTTCAGGATCGATTTGGTTGAAAAGCAAAAAAGTAGCGATGCTCGATTTTGAAGCTAAAATTTTACGAATATATCAAACTAAAACCATGATAGAGTGAAACATACAGTTAAGAAACCATCTTGCGATGTTTCGTGCTATTCGCTCGTCCTTGAAAAGTTCTATGTACACTTTGAAAACATCATGAATATGCTCATCGTTGTCTTTGATTGTATTTGAAGATAATAAAGCATCTTTCTGTTCATTATTGAGCCCAAATTCATCAGCATGTTCCATTATCTTTTCCTTCGGAAGGTTATTGTGTATCCATGGAAGAAATAACACAATGTGTTGAAGAGGAACTTCGTCAATAGAAGACCAACCAGAAACAGGAAGAGCAACCATTATTTAGTATCCTGAAATTTAGTAAATCTAATAAAAAGGCAAATGAAAGTGATGACTATTCGAATGAAAAAATGAAATAGTACGCGCCAAAAGCCTCTCTTTTAGCCATCATAGAAAAAAGGTTGTTTTGCTTTTTTTAGCAGAAAAATGGAGAAGGAAAGGCATTTTTTTCTTCATGGTTTAGCTCAAAGCTATGAGTGTATTCATAAAGCATAAATATTGGTTGGAAACGAACCATTAAAAATGACAAAAACAAAAATGTGGCAAAAATATATTTATAAGACATGCAAACAAAACTAAATATCATTATAATCAACACAAAACTTTATTAAAAATTAATATATCCTATACAATCAACAATAAATAACAAGAATTATTCCCATCCCAAATTGCGACGAACTGTGGGATCGTCAAGAGCTTTGAGTTCTTCTTGTCTTTCTTTTAGAAGTAAATCAGGAATGTAACGATATTCTTCATCAGATTTTTCATGTTCTTTTACAGTAATTTCTACGCCAACTGGAGCATGAGTTTGAATCAGCGAAATAAAAATTGGAAGTCGAACACTTGATACTTGAGCTATTCGAACATTTCTATCATACTTTGAGAGTTCTATTTCAGAATCCACGATTGTAGAATTTGGTTTATAAGTAACAACCCTTTCAGTTTGAGCTGCGACTGCATAACTAAAAAAAAAGTGATATTATAACAAAGTTTGCAAATATAAAAAGGAAACACATACCTATCAACAACTTCAAATTTAAGCTTTTTAGCAATTCGATGAACATAAGATTGATATTTTTCAAGTGGAACATAATCATAGCTTTTAAGTTGAACATTAATCGTTGAATATTCAGGATACACACGAGAATCTTTGAAAACAGGTTCGTAAAGTTCTGACGGCGAGATTTTACGAGCTTTTTCTCGTAGGCTTGCCATGCCGCGAGTTTGTAGAGCGGTTGATGTTATGAATTTTCGTAAGCTCATAATAACTATGATTATCGTCAATTTTGAAAGGCACAAAAAAATGGAAGAATGAATGAACGAATTTTTTTTAAGTTTGGAAGGAAGCGAGTGTTTGTCAGATATTTACTTTTAGCCAATGATTTTATATGCTTCCATTTTTTTATTGGAGCTAGCTCTAAAGTAAAATGTTATAATTTTTTTAAACAAAAGTTCACAGAAATAATATTATATTTATTTAATCTTTAACAAAAATATTTAACATAAAGTAAATGTGTACAAAATTTGTAATATTAAACAACATTCAAAATTAACTACATTCTATTTACATTTTAAATTTCTCATTAGCTTTTTCAACGACCATTTTAGCTATAGCTAACGAAGAAGTAGCTCCTGGACTTGGTGCATTTCGAACATGTAAAACTCTTGAACCAAGATCACCTTCACCTCCATCAAAAACGAAATCATCGACGAGATTACCATTTGCATCCATAGCTTGAGCTCGAACACCAGCAATACCACTGAAAAAAATTTCAAGAATACAAAAAGAAAGAAATAAAACTTTACCGTGTAACATCGGAAGCTTTTAACGATGGAACAAATCTTTGAAGGAGTTTGACTTGAGCTCGATGATAAACCGATCTCCACATTTCTCCACCACCAAATAGCGCATATTTTCCCATAAGTTTTAACATTCCACTAAAATTAACTTGATGTTACTGTTCTTCCCATTGGTTAGAATAAAACATACGAGTAAGTAACAGCATCAAACACATCCATCATTGAAAATTTGAAATAATTATAACCTTCACGAGAAAATGCAAGAACAGCATTAGGTCCAAGTAAAATGTCTAAAAAACCAACGTTAGCAAAAATAATTAAGGCAAAGTGTACCTCCATTCATATTCGGCGTAAAATGAACTCCCAGGAAAGGAAAACGTGGATCGGGTACCTAAAAACCATCAGTAATATTAAATATTTTAGTTTCAAAATTACAGGATAAATATTGGTGTGAACAAGATTCCTTTTTTCAGGTTTAAGCTTCAAATATTCACCACGGAATGGAATAATTTTTGGATCTTTGGAACAACCAGAAAGTTGAGCAACTCTATCAGAATGTAATCCAGCACATGTAATCAAATATTTGCAATCGATTGAAGCCTAAAATGGAAATTCATAATGGCTTACAAAAATAGCAAAGGCATACGTTTTTACCAGAAATTGAAATTCTTACTGGATAATCACCAGAAGTAAGTTCAATTTTTTCAAGTTTATGTTCCAGCAAAAGTTCTCCACCATCACTTGTAAAATCATTGGCATAATATTTTGTGACAAGAGCCCAATCAACGATTCCAGTGTAAGGTGACCAAATTGCTTGTAAGCCCTGAAAAAATAAATGTAATTCATTCCATATTTGATTATGTTTTTCAAGCATGCATGGAAGAAGAAAAAGTTGAATAAAATCATACTCTGCAATTTGGCTCAATTTCTTGGATTCTTTTACTATCCACTAGTTCAATTTCTCGACATTTATTCTCTTTAGCTCTTTCATACAGCGTCTAAAAATAAATAGTTTTAAATGAATATATAAAAAGCTTCAAAAATGAATTTACCAAAAGTTCAGGAACTTCTTTTTCTTCGACAGCAACAATCAATTTTCCAACTTTTTTGTAAGGAATTTTCTTTTTTTCCAAATAATCATAAGCAAGATCAATTCCTAAAAAGTATTCATTGGTTAATAAATTACAATGTAAAAAGTCACTAACCTTCAACACATAATTTAGCTTTCAGTGTTCCAGGTTTGTAATATATTCCAGCATGTAATACTCCACTATTATGTCCAGATTGATGAGCAGCAACAATATTTTCTTTATCTATTAATCCAATACTTAAAGCAGGTTTAACAAGTTTTAATTGTCTTGCAGTGGCACATCCAACAATCCCTGCACCAACTACAACAACATCAAATGTTTTACGTGCAACCCCAGACATGATTAAAATTATATGAAAGTTTTTCTCTCTCGGCTATTTTTGAACGTGCAAAAAACAAACAAAAAATATCAAATGTGAACGCAAAAGTTTTGATTTTTTTTGCTCTCAGACAAAATCTGTCGTCTCACTTTTGTTTTTTTCCATTTGAACAACAAACAAAAACCCTTGTAAACATAATTGACAAAAAAGCAAAATATAAAGAAAAATTTATTTATTGATTATTGAAATAGTAATTAATGAATAAAAAAGTGGCAGGAACAGTTTTAGTACATTTACTTTGGACAAAGAAAGGTGGATTACATACGAAAGTTTGAGGATTAAAAAGCTTAATTAACAACTTTTAGTTTAACTTTAAAGTTTTAAAATCACAAAATTATTATTTTAACCTTCTTTGAATTCATTATCTAATACTAATGTTTTCATTTTCTTTCTAACCACTAGTGCAGAAACCACAGGTTCTTCGACATTGTTGACGCATAACGGTACGGTAAGCGGTATTGGTGCAAAGATAAGATAAAGATGGACAATCTGAAGTTCGTCCAGCCGCAGATAAATCCACGCATGTTGTGGAAGTTGAAACACTTGTAGTTGAATTGGTTGTGGAACTGCAACGTCCACAAGTTCGTGGGCATTGTTGAGTCATGAGTGTATAATAAACAGTGTTGTTGCAAAGATAAGCTCTTGCTGGACAATCAGAAAATCCTCGAGGTCCAACAAGATCAACACAGCTCGTGTTTGTAGTGGTCGTTGTTGTGATATTGCAACAAACCGTTCCATTGAGAGTTAAACTCGTGGGACATAAGAGTGATCCATCTGAATCTACTAAAGCTGGTAAACAACCTGAGGTATCAGTATAACAGCAAGTTTGTGGTACAGCAGTGGAATTAAGCGTTGTTCCAGTTGGGCAATTGGCTGTACCATCAGCATCAATTAAAGCTGGATTACAAGTGAGCGTTTGAGCTTCCATTAATGCAACCATCGTAGATCCAACAAAAATACAGAAAAGAAGAAATTTAACCATAGCTTTTTAATTTACTGCGGCAGCTTATTGAATTTAGAGTGATTGAATTAAAGTTTCTCATTTGCTTTTATAGTCAGTCCATTTAAAAATCCCAGTAGCCATTGTCCATTTTCACGTCCTAAAATGCTTCATATTTGTTTTATCTGTTGTTTTCAAAAAGCGATTAAATGCAAACAAATTCCAGCATGCTTGCTTTGTCTAAACATGTCTTTGTTATTTTTTCTTTGATTTCTCATAACATGTTTCGAGATTGGTTAACAATGTTTATTAAACAAAAAAGGTATAATAAAATGAAACAATTAGCTAAACACCTGTTTTTCTAGTTCCGCTTCTCTTTCTTCACATTGCTTTTAAAAAAATAGAGAGACGAGAATCGTGAGAAAGAATTTTCATGTTTTAATGAATCTCGTTGACATAAAAGTGATTTCCAGCATACGGTAGCTACTCTTTGAAAAAAGTTTCCCAAAGCATCACCAAATTCAGCGCGGCTTTACATATTTTTCTTTTGATAATTTGCATAATTTTCAGATGATTTCATTTACACTTCCTTCAATTTGATATAAAAGCGAAGATGTTCAAGAAATTTTTATCATTCGTGGGCTCAACCGCTGCTTACTTCATCCTCGTCGCTCCTGTGTTCATCTTTTGGTAATTGATTGACAACAATGGCAGACAAAAGCGCCTATGTTCCTGTTGAAGCTGCTGGTGGCGGTTCAAAGCCACGTCCTGCCGAACTTGATATTGACATCGACGATAATGATTATTTTGGTGGAAAATCTTCAACTCCTGCTCCTGCTCCACCTCCACCAGTTGCTGCTCCAGCTCCTCCACCACCTGCTCCTGCTCCACCTGCTGCAGCTGCTCCAAAGAAACATGTATATCAAAAAGCTAAAACTTATCAGAAAACTTATGCTGGTCAAGGAAAGAAATAGACTAGTAAGTTTTTTTTGACTTTTTCTCATATCCTTTACTAACTTTGTTTACTTTTTCAGATTGCATTCAATATGTTATGAACAATAATCGAGCCTTCCGTCTACTTGTTGCCATGATCCATTCTTCGTCCACTGCCTAACTGATTCGCCATTGTCTTTGAGAGTCGATTTTTTATGTGTGTGCCTCCTAATAAAAATTTTATTCTCAATTTTGTGTATTTTTATTTGCTGGGGATTGGGGTTTTTGCTCTGATTTATTATCGGATGCTCATGGTTGATAACAGCGGAAATTTTGATTACATTGAAACTTTGTTGAAGCGGCAATTTTTGTGTATCTCTGCAGTTGACATGTTTTGTTCTTTACTACTTACTCATTGATAAAACTTTATTACTAAACAATAATAAAAACCTGTTTTCAAGAGAAGTAAAAACCCTATTTGAGATATATTTTACAAAACACGAACAACTTTAGTGCAAAAAGCAATAACATCAGCGGCAAGTTCTTTAGGCATTTCCAAAGCAGCAAAATGGCCTCCATCTTTCATGAGAGTGTAATGAGTAAGGTTCATGGCAGTCTGAACAATTTCACGAGGTTGACGAATTCCAAGATCGTGAGGGAATGAAGCCAAGCCAGTTGGAACATGTACGTAACGTTTTGAGAATTCCTGACGTTCAGGATGTGAAAAATATTCCTTGTAATAACGTTGTGAAGGAATAATGTTTCCATTAACCCAATAAATGGTTACGATTGTTAAAAGTTCATCTTTGGTAAACTTTCTGAAATGATAATGGACTGTTTTGTTGGAGATTTCTTTAAAGTTTGGTTTCTAAACTAACTTTCCCAATCCGCCATCAGGAAGATCCCGAAAGCTTGGATTAGTCCAAGATGAAAATTTTTCCAATATGTAAGCCATAAGTCCAACTGGTGAATCATTCAATCCAACACCGACTGTGTCAGGTTTGGTAGCTTGAATATGCATGTATCCGCTTTCTTTAATAATTTCAATGAACATTTTTTTCATACTAAAATCATAATTTTCTTTGTCTTTGAAAACCAAAGTAGGAAAAAAGTTGCCAACAATGCTGAGAACAGTTGCTTTGAAGCCACCCATAACGAAAGCCATGTTGACATGAACACCATATAAATTTCCAGGATACATTCGACCAAGATTTGAAACGACTAAACTCCCCCAATCACCACCTTGTGTGAGGAATTTTTTGAAATGTAAACGATCGGCCATGAGTTTTTTGAAAATTCGAGCAGTTGCAATTTGATCGAAGCCAGATTTGTGTGAAGCTTCGGACCAGCCATAACCAGGAATGGAAGGAGCAATGACTTCAAAAGCAATATCGGATTGTGCTCCATCAAAGAAGCTATTGGGATCAAGAAGAATTGGAATAATTTTGTGAAATTCATAAATATTTCCAGGCCAACCATGAACAATGAGAAGAGGGACAACAACCTTGTATTTATTTGCTTGAGGTTTGGCATGAATGTAATGAATCTAAAGTTAAAGTAATTTTAGACATGTTTTTGTCATTACTGGAAGCAGCAATATCCAACTTTCAATTCGAATATAAAACACAAACCTTTAAACCTTCAATTTGAGTGGTAAATTGTGGGAAATAATTTAATTGAGCTTCAGCTTTTCTCCAATCATATTTGGTTTCCCAATGATTCTTAAAGTCCATAATGGTTTTGAGATTCATACCGTAACTAAAATCGGGGACATTTTCAAGTTGTTTATGGCCGAATCGAGTTCTTTTAATTCTTTCTTTGAGATCCTACAAAGTTTTATTAATGAAGTAATAAAGGTCATTTTGCAATTATTTAATTACGAACCACTAAAACTTCATCAGGGACATTTATTTTAAATGGTTTAATAGCAGTATCATCTGCACGCTTTTCTCCTGGACCAAAATGGCCATCGGTTGGGAATTTCAACTAAAAAGATAATATTAGCCTTATTAATCTATGATAAACAAAGGATTACTTCTGATTCAGAGCAACCATAATAAACATAAAGATATGATACAACCACAGCTAAAGCGGCCACAACGATAACGTTTATGGCACGCATTTTTTTGGTGCTGAAAACAAAAAGTAAATATCAGCAGCAAAAAAGTGAATCAATTTCACAAACAAAGGTCAACTTTTATGCTCATGCAAAATGATGAGAGAGAAGAAATAAAGGCAAAACACGATTGAAACTACAAAAAATGTTGGGAATCGAAACCATAAGTAACAGTTCCATTTTTTTAACTTGATTATAGTTTCATTTTTAAATAAAACTCAAAAAAAACTTGTACGCTGCTAATTCAGTTATGTAATTATGAATTTGAAAACGAATATTGAAAAGGTCAAAAGCTGTATTCCAAGATTAAGTATTCGCAATTTTATTTAATAAATAAAAGAAAGGCAACCAAAACGAAATGCAAGAAAAAAAGGAAGGTGCAGAAACAAAAAAAACACATTGAAGGTAAACACATTTTCTTTCTTCCTTCAATGTTTTTTCACCTATGAATGTTTTTGCGTTCATTCAACCATTTTTTTGATGATGGGCAAAATTGAACTTTAGTCGATTTTTTTCTTATTATTCTTTTTTATTGTTGCTGATTGTTTTTTTAAAGGAAAATAAGCGTCCTTTTTAGAAGAGAGAGAATAGACTCTATTAAACTACAACAACAAAATATTAGAAAGATTATATTAATTTTTTGGATGATTTTATCTGTCTTTTTTTACCGTAATAAACAACTCTCCATCGATTTTGATTTTGGATTTTTGCAAAAATATTTTATTTTTTTCCCTTTCAATTAATTATAAATCTCTTTTTTGCACTTGTGATTAATTGTTTTTGTTTCCGTTCGACACATAAATTTGGGGGTCTTGAAAAACTTTATTAAAGAGTCCACTTACATACATTTAAAAAACCATAACAAAGTGAATATTTAAAATAAAAGACATTCGAGGCAATTTTACTACAATACCATAAGATTTTTAAAAAATTCAGAAAGTTAATAAACTTGTTTTTAATAAACATTAGATACCATTACTTCTATAAAAAGGATATTAGCTTTGTATAAAAAATATCCTAAGATAAAGAGAAGGGGAGTTGAAGTTAGAAAAAAATTTAGCAAAAAGGAAAGTTTACTTTTTAGAAAAAAAAGTTATATTAAAAATGGTTTAGAAACTTATGAAATTTAAAAAGCTAAAAGACCCCAGCCAATACAAAAATACTATAAAAATGGAAGCAATGTTTTTACACCAAGAACTTACAGACTGAAAAAATTAAAAAAATCATTTACAAAAAACTTACAAAAAGAAGAAGAAAGACAACTTGAAAAGAAAAAAAGAGAATGCTTGAAAATTTTTAATAAAATCCTTCAAAATAATCAATCCGTTACAATTCTTATTATATTTTTTTAACTGTTACTGTTGGGGAGGATGGTTTCTCTCTACCGTTTATTGATCTTGTTATTGATTGCCTTCATTCACATTGTTGTTGGTAGAATTTTCAATGGCTGCCATAGGCGTTGTAGCTTCAATCGCTAAATCCGATGTTTGAGGATCAAAGTGACATTTGATGGAATCTCGATTTACACCTTTTGGCAATGGAATTCGATGTTCGATCTTTCGATAGCTATTTTCATCTTTATGCTCGCCATTTAATAATAAATATTCACCATCTAAATCAAGTTTTAATTCATTTGGGTTAAAACCTGGCACGCGGTATTTCATTCCACATTTGCCTTGATTTGTATCAGAAGTAATTTCAACTTTTCCGCCATATTCATTTTCCATAGCTGTGATGGTTTCAGCCATTTCACGTTCAAATCTTCCAAATACGTTCATAGTATTTGAAATTTCATCGAAGATACTTCTGGGATGTTGAGGATGGAAGACGAAAGGATCCCAAATTGATGGTGATGGAATTATGGAATCAAGCAAGGTTGGTCGCAACATTAAAGCCATTTTGTGAAAATATGAAGGGAGCAGCAAAAATAAAAATGAAGGAAAATATCAAAAATCAGAAACAACTAACTAATTTTACTTTAGAAGAGATGGGGGAAGCATTGCAGGATATACATTTTGTCACATCCACAAAATCATATCCATTTTATTATAAGCTTAAACTCTTGCGAGAAAAGCAAACTCAAAAATTTCGCGCATTCCTTCTTTTTTTCTTCGCATAAATTCTTTCGCTCTTTTTTTTCGCGCGCGTTTATTCTTTTCCTTTGTCAAAAAATGTCAGCGACTCTCTCTCAAAAAATCCAACAGTCAAGTCAAATAAAAAAATGTTTGTTCGAGGGGTTTGTAAAAAAAGAAAAAAAAGAAACAGCTGTTGTGATTTCATTCAGTCAAAAAAATATCGGGGACTTTCAAAAAATGATTTATGCATGTCGCTTTCTTTCTTCTTTTTTTATTTAACTGAAGATAAAGAAACGAATAACAAATTTTACTTTCATTTAATTGTTCCCACTTGGATTATCATTTTCGCGCATCGATTCTAAAATATGCCATTTGCAATAATAGTACACCTAACTTAAAAAATATATTTTTTACTTAACCAAAGTAAAAATTTAAATGATATTTGTGGATCGATAAAGTTATTTTGGAAGTAAAACTTTTAGTAAACAAATTTAAAAAAAAAATCAATAAAATATTCAAAAAAAAAGTGATGCAAAAGCAAAATGATTATCATTAGACATGGCTCTATCATTTTGTTTTTCTGTAATTTGGAAAAAAGAAAATAAAAAACATTTTTTGTCTGGTATGAATAGCAACGAATATAAATGAACTGGTTTGAATCATCCTTTTTATTTGCATTTTTTGCAATAGTAGTAACATGGTTTTTGAAGTGAATTTTTATAAGAAATATTTCGAAAATTTAATCATAGCACAAAATGTTGCTGATTCAACTGATTGGCTAAATTATTATGCATCCACAATGTTATTGGCATTTTTTGCTTTATTAACTTCTTCTAAACAATATTTCGGCTCACCAATCGAATGTTTTGTTCCACCTGAGTTTCAAAAATCCTGGGAAACATATGGTAAGTTTTTTTTTTCATGGGATAATACACTTTTAATCGTTGTTTTTATTTAGCTGAAAGTTATTGTTTCATCAATAACATATATCACGTTCCATGGGGAATAACAAAAATACCTGATGACCGAAGTGATAAAATTTCATATTATCGATGGGTTCCATTCATTTTATCTTTTCAAGCTTTTTTGTTTTATATTCCCAATCACATCTGGAACATCTTGCATAAACAAACAGCAATCAATCCAAAATCGATTTTAAAAGAAGCTCAAACCATTGTTACTTTAAAGAATAAAAAAGATCGAGATGAACGAGTTGAAGCCGTTGCTAAATATATTATTGAAGTCGTTGAAGGATTTACAACAAGCACAAGATTTTATAGCAAAGGTTATTCTGCAGCTTTAATGTATCTTTTTATCAAATTTTTATATTTGGTAAATAGTTTTGGACAACTTTTTTTAATGCAAAATATGATTGGTAATGGTTCATTTTTGTGGGGGTGGAATGTAAGTATTTTTTATCTATCCACTAACAACAACAATAATGGAAACTTTAAGTGTTTGTCCTAACTAAAAATATTTTTTTAGATTGTTTCCAACTTTATTTACGGTAAAGAAATTAAAGAATCTGCTATTTTTCCTCGAGTAATCATGTGTGACTTTACTATTAGAACCCTTGGCCACAATAATAATAAATACACAATCCAATGTGTTATTATGATGAATATTATAAATGAGAAAATATTTTTATTTTTCTATTTCTGGATTTGGTTTGTTACTGTCGTTACAATCATAAACTTTTTATTTCATCTTGCCATCATTTTTTTTCCTAAATTGCAAAATGTTTTTATTGTCTCAAGCATTATGAAAAAAGATGTAAGTTGATTATAGTTTAAATTCAATAACGTTTTCAAAAATGCATTGTTTTAGAATGAAAAACATAATCTAGAACATTATCACGCTTTTACAACTAAATATCTCAAACCTGATGGTATTTTATTGCTCAAATTTATTCGTGAATGTGTTGGCGGTCGAATAACTTTTGAAATTGTAAACAAAGTTTTCTCGTCTTTTAAAAAATGAAAATAAAATTTCATCATCTTTTTTGTTGCTGCTTTTTTGCTTGTGTTTAAAAAATAAAATTTAGAGCAACGATTGTAAATGAGAAAACATTTCTTTTAGCTCAATTGGATCAACAAATCCTGCCATTATGACTCGTCCAGTAACAAAAATATTGATAGACCTGTGAAGCATTTTTATTTGAAGAGCCGAGAAAAGCTCAGGCTCGAAATGAACTGCCTTTAAATTTGGAAAATTAAAATAATTATTTTCAACTTTTGTTTTCAAAGTTGATAAATTTAAACGTTTGTTAACAGAAAAAGTAGCAACCACATTTTGTACTTTCCAATTTTCAAACCTTTGCTTATTACAGCTAAGTTTGCAAAGTTTTTTAGAAAACTTTTTGCATGCTAAAAAACTGTCAACAATGGTTTTACAACCAATATTTACCACACAACCGCTACAAAAGATTAAATAGGTGCAACCATGTTTTTTATGGCGAATAATCGCGGCGGTGAACTTTAAAGGATTATATTCTATATTCCATAAACATCTTGAAATTTGAGTAAGATTAAGTTTACAACCAATGCTAAAAGTTGCAACAACATTAACTACTTTTAAATGCATTTGAAAATTTTTTCCCATCAATAATTCCTTTCTTCCTTTTTATACTACCTTTTTTGCTTTGATGTAGCGACATGGTCGGCGTTTGATCAAAGAAGAAATGTTTTTTTCTTTGTTTATTTTCAAAGTATTTTTCTGTTAAGGCAATAAAAACATGGAGTTTCTTTTTGCCATTTTGAATATTTTGAGGTTAACGTTGTTTATTTTTTTTACTTGTTTTTACATTTATTGTTTAAATTGGACTTTTAAAGACTTTGAAAGATGATAAAACCAAATCTCCGCCTATATTTTTTGTGATAAACTCGACTATAAATAGTGATAACTTTTCCTTGAATTTTATCATTTTTCAAATCATGGCCAATAAACGTATTCCTTTGCTTTCATTTTTGCTTCAAAAAGATGAAATCACTCCATCCGACGCTGCTCAATTGCGAGCAAAGCTTTCAAATGTTAAAGAAATGCTGGAGGTGGTAAAGGAGCTTTCAAAACCTTGCTACACTTTTGCTGTTGACGAAGACCTCATACCTTCACTCAAGAAAAATTTGAATTTTGTAGATTTAAGTCTTGTAAATTGTATTCTTTCACCTGCTGTCGGAGGCTATCTAAATATCAATGTTCAACAATATTTTTATATCCGCCATCGAATTCGACTTCGATACCCATATTTGCCTCCTATGGCTTGTTCAGCCAATGGTAATATTGAATATTACCCTCTCGAACTTGTTACTGTGTCTGTAAATTAAAGTTTTATGTGTATTTTTTTCTTCTTTTATTTTTAAATTTATTGACTTGTTGAAAAATAAATTATTTTTTTTTTTGCGGAAGTTGTAATTTGCATAAATTCACACGACTGGGTTTTTCTTTGTTCAATTTAGTAAACAAAGAAAAAGCTTTCATTTTTCTTATTCCTGCAAGCTCGCTCTAATGTTTGCTTTTAACTGCAAAAAATGAATCGTTCGTTTGCGACCATTTTTTCGCATTCCTTCTTTCTCATCGGGTGAAATCAAAATAAATATCAATTAGTGCACAAGATTACTATGTAAAAAAACAAAAGGCTGTTCAGGAAAAAACTTTTAGACGGTTGAAGAGATTAAATTTTAATTGATTTGGCTTTTAGACGGCTAATGAGATTAAATTTTTTTTATTGATTTCAATAAATTATTTTATATGTTACACTGAAACAAACAGCCGCAGCACCGTCTTCGATTTTTAACAGTAAAAAAATTTTTGGTCCGACAATTAGTTATATTTAAATTTTTTGCTTAAAATACCTTTTTTCAAACATGCTTTGTTTCAGAAAACAATAGAAAATTGGAAAAAAAAACTAAAAATTTTATTTTGTAATTGACCTTATAATTATTATTTTTTTCAATTTACACCAAAACATTTTTTACATCAAAAATCTTGCGAATATACGAGTTGCTTTTACATCTTATCTAATCAAGAATAAAACAAAATTTTTAATTTTTAACATTTTTAAAAAAATTTTTCAATATTAAATAGTTGGTAAAGAAGTTGGGTAATAACAATCGAAGACGGTGCTGCGGCTGTTTGTTTCAGTGTAACATATAAAATAATTTATTGAAATCAATAAAAAAAATTTAATCTCATTAGCCGTCTAAAAGCCAAATCAATTAAAATTTAATCTCTTCAACCGTCTAAAAGTTTTTTCCTGAACAGCCTTTTGTTTTTTTACATAGTAATCTTGTGCACTAATCTCTTGAGCCGTCTGCAACAATAATTACTAGAAACTCCGCTGCCTCCGGTCGGCGATCTTACTTGTTTTATTGAAAAATACAAAATTGCCACTCGTATTAATGCCTATGTTTTAATAATTACTTTTCCAAAAAGTTATTGTATTGACTTTTATAAAAATTAAAACTTTTCCCGAACAATCTTATCACTCGTGTCTATTTTAATCACTTAATTTTCAATAATGAGATCCTAAAAATTGAAACATGTGTAAGCCTTTAAAACTCTTTTTTGGCAAAAATCTAAAGAAAAAAAGTTTTTCGGTCTAATTTTATTGGGTTCTTGAATTGATCAGAAGCTAATTAACTTTTCCGATGATTTTGCCTTTTCTACTTATTGCACTTTAACAAAAAAAGTTATAACGGTTACTTTTTTTTTGCACGAATCAAAATAAACAATGAACTGAACCATTAAAAAAAATTTATACCAGCTTGTGAAAAATTCGCAAAAAGTTAAGGTTATAGTCATCGAGCAAGCTTACAATAGTTAAATCACTTAATTTGCGCAGCAAGCAAACCCATGTTTTGCTGATTTTTTATGTATATGAAAATTACCCAAATCATTTCATCGCGCTTGGAAAACAAAATATAGTTTCATTCTAATTTATGCAAATTTTTTAGGTGAATTTCCTATTTTAATATAAAAGATTTCAAGATAAGATACAAAAAAACAGAGAGAAAAAGAATAATAATATGTATGGGAAATAGCGAAGCCTAGTAGCCCTGGGACTGCGACCAAAAGTAATCGAAAACGAACGAACAATAAAAATTAATAAGAAGGAAATATTCAAGTTACTTTTCGATTAAAATCACCGAAAATAATAAAAAAAGTTCCCTATGTTTATTCTTTTCATAAACTAAACGTCAGCGTACTTTTAATTAAATTTTGCGTTTAGAATACCTAAAAGTTTTGTATGCTAATCCAATTAAATTTAGAAAAAAAAATATACGATCCAAAAGCTTAGTTAAAAAAAATTTCATTGAAAATCGTTAAAAATAATTTCGCTTTAATTTCATAATAAAGAAACTTAATATTCATAAAAAAAGTAAAATTTGTGAATATTTTATTAAAAATTTGCATATTTTCTAATGAAAACATTATTAAAAATCATAAAAAATTATTTGGATATAATTGTCTCAATTCAATTAAAACAATTTATTAAAAAAAGTTGTGGGGATTCGAACCTATGACAGAAATATCCTAACATCACCGCCTTCAACGCCTACGCCACACAGCAAATGTATAACAAGGAACTTTAGCCAATGATATTTTTACTCTAAATCAAAATATTTAAATTTCCATAGCGGCATACATCTATTTTTATGTGATGTTTGTTTTTTAAAGTTAGCTTACTCATAGAGGTAATTGAGGGTGGAGAAAACGATTTTTATAGCCAGAATATGCGTTAACTTTGCTGCAACGCTCAGCGGGACATTGTGAACTTTTAAAATGTTGTGATTAAGCACTTTTTTTCTATACTTCCTTCTATTTTTTTTAAAAATTCGTCAATGCGACGAAAAATTGACCCTAGAGAGCCCTCTAATATCAACATAATTACACGAAATAAAAAAAATCATAAATTTCGGTTAGCAGATCGGGCGTTCTCATTGCTAAAACAGCCGCACCCCTCGCTTCGCTCGGGGTGCGGCGGGATTTGATGTCAAAAAAACTCTTTAGCTGCGTTCTTGCTAGCATTACAGTAAGATGTTCGCTTGAAAGGTTTGAAAATACAGAAAAAACAGTGTAATGAAAAAATAAAGAAAGTCAAACAAATAAAGAGTTGACGACTATCGTAATACTAAAGATTTTGAAATACAGCAGCTTTAACAAAAAAATCGTTTTTTCACATTCTTATATTTTTTAAATTGAGCAAAAAGGTTTGCTGATTTTTTATAATGGATAGCTTTAGAATTATTGAAAATGTCATTCAAAGTACTCCAACATTACCTCCTGTAATAAAAGAAACTGTTGATGAAGCTGTAATTCATTTATTATGTAATTACAGAATTGTTCAAAAGGCCAATGTAATTTTGGTTCATGACAGCCGCCCTATGGTGGCCATTCCTGAAGCTATGAGGACAAAAGAGAGAGTTTATGGCAACCGTCGTTTGATTGTTAGCCACATTGGAAAAATGATTCCAACAGTTCCACTTATTTCTATTAACATGATTTATATGTATGGTAGCAATTTGAATGTGGTATGTACAGTAGATGACAACGATTTACCTCGCCCCTTAATATTGGGCGAACATCATTTCGTCACGAAACCAGCGTATGAAATGCTTAAAAAAACTCTAATTCTTTATGGTTTTAACCGAAAATTAGTCAAACAACCTTTATTCCTTACCAACAACATTGGATTTCCAATTAAAGGTTTTTCAAGCAGCGAGTTTACGGTTTGTTAATTTTTAAGTAAAAAAAACAATGAAACTTTTTAGATTGAGCTTGATCGTCGTGTTAAAATTCCACGCACATCTGCTATTTTCTATAGAGTTTTACGGTAATAATTAAAACTTTTTTAAATGGTGTTGTTTTTCTGATTGAGTTTTTTAAATTTCCACAATGCTTTTATTTTTTTTTGTTAAAAAACTGCAACGATTTATTTTTTGTCCTAAGAATATTTTAATAAAACTAAAATGCTTTAAAATTTTTCTTTGTGTTCAAATTTTTTATTTTCATGTGAAACCTGAATAAATTTTTTTCATGATACTCTTCAAAAAAATCGAAGTCAGAGACTGGCAATTTCTAGCTTGCATGATCGTGCGAAAAAAAGGAAGGTATTTTTTATGCCCTCCCTCTCCCTTCTTCCTATCCTTTTTTTCAAACAACAGTTTTTTCCTCGACCAGTTTATTTGCTTAAATTTATTTACTCAAAAATTGGTTTTCTTTAAAATGAATTCTGACGGTCGAAACAATCTTGATAATGCTGATAGCCAACATAATAATCAGATTTATAATCCGAATTCAGCTACAATTGAAACAGTTTCTCGGAATTTTCCATATTTGGACGTTTCTGGAAACACTCATTTTGCTACTGTAACTAATGGTTTTGAATTTGGAAATTCAAATTTTGGTATCCCTGTAAACAACTCTGGACAAGCAAATTCCATTTTAGCCACATCCAACAACAACATCAATTTTCGGAATGGAAATTCAAATGTTGCACCAACTCTTGAACCAGGCCACGTTAATTCAAATTTTGTTACCGTAGCTGGAAATAGTTTTGGAAATTTTGCAACATCCAACAACAATCATGGTTTTGAATTTGGAAATTCAAATTTTGGTATCCCTGTAAACAACTCTGGACAAGCAAATTCCATTTTAGCCACATCCAACAACAACATCAATTTTCGGAATGGAAATTCAAATGTTGCACCAACTCTTGAACCAGGCCACGTTAATTCAAATTTTGTTACCGTAGCTGGAAATAGTTTTGGAAATTTTGCTACATCCAACAATTTTGGTCGTGGAAATGCAAGTTCTGGTAATAATTCATATAATCTTTTTGGCTATCCATGTGCGAAAATTGGTTATCGAGTTTCAAATAATGTCGCTTCACCTACAACACATTTTGTGCCATATTTTGAAGGTCTTAACCGTCCACAAGTAAATGATGCAGGTCCATCTCATGTTAAATCAGGTACGCTTACTTCTTTTTTTGTATTTGGTATGTTTTAAAATAATTTATTGTCTAGGTGTGAGAAGACCTATAGTCAAACATTCAAAACCTTGCTTAGCTGAACTAAAAGCGCAAAAAAAAATTGTCAAACAAAGCCGTCGTGAAAAAAGTTCGTTTGCTTACACATTTTTAACATAGAAATATCTAAAATTTAGCTCTTCTCATAAAAAATGCTTGAAAAAGATCCTCCCATTATCCTTGTCCTCCGCCAAGAAACGTTCCACCAATACCTCACCAAATTGGTAAGCTTTAGGATTTTCTTAAAAATTCGAATTAATATTTTTTTTTTGTAGAAGTTGAAAATGATAATATTGAAGAAACAGGAATTATTGCTATTTTTTCAACCATTTACGAATCGATGCTTTTTCGCTGTGTTTATGACACTGTTCCACGTGTTAGTACGCCTGGATTCAGATCAAGATTTAAAATAATTGATAGACGTGGCGTGATTCATAGCTGTCGTCGATTAATTCAAATTACTGGTCATGATGGCGGCCATTACCATTGCATTGTTGAAGGCAACTTTCATGTCACATTGGTGGAAAATGATTTTATTACTCGGCTTTCAATTCAAGCTCTTAACGACTACCAGCTCAAAAACTCGTTTGAAAGTATAACAGTGAGTTTAAAATTTTTTTTTTGGTTTTGAAAATAATTTTTGATTTTTTTTTAGTCAATCGACCTCAGCTCCATTGTCAGGACCAGTGGTGTCTGTAAAAATTTTAGTGTGGCAGGCGATCGTGTAAGTGGATTCACACACATTTTTTTTCTATAATTATTTTTTATTATTTTAGTACATGCCATACATGCACTACAGCGAAGCGCCTGACATTCGGCGTCAGGTGTACCTCATCAAAGAAAAGCGTGGACCTGCCATCCCAAAGTTGGCACCACGGCCACCACTATCATTTTTCACCGACGATGATTCATATTAAAATTTTTTGATTTTTTTTTTTTTAAAACTTATTATCCTTTTTTATTTTTCATTGTTAAAAATTCTTCAACAATTTCTTCGAGAAATATTATTTATCGCTTTTCAATTCTGCTTTATCTATTTTTTGTGTTAACTTTTTTGTCTTTTGTTTCCAAATATTATTTTTTTTGAAGGAGATTGAGATTTTTGAAATTTTTTCTTAACACCTTCCATTTTTTCAATTTTGATGCTTTAACATTATTTTATTTAAAACTTTTTTTGAGTTAACTTTTTGTCTTTTTTCTCTAAAAATTATTTTTTTGACGGAGATTGAAATTTTTTCTTAACACCTTCCATCATATTTTTTCAATTTTCATGCTTTTAATATTATTTTATTTAAAACTTTTTGTCTTTTTTTTTCGAAAATTAAAGTGTTTTTTTGAAGGAGATTAAAATTTTTTGAAATTTTTTTCTTAACACCTTCCATTTTTTCAATTTTGATGCTTTAATATTATTTTATTTAAAATAAATATCTGTATTTTAACCAATCAAAAAATGGAAATTTGCAAAACAAAAGTAAAAAACAAAGCATGAAAATGAGAAAAAAGTTTAGCTAAACTTTTGTATATCATTTTATCTACAGTAATATTTTTATGATTGAATACATAAATGAAAAAATAAAACTTTCGCGAAAAAAGAAAAGCAAACAAAACTAAAAAATCAAGACAAATAAAAGAATCTATTTTACTTAAAATAAATTTGAGGGTGTAAATAAAGCTTTTGTAAATAAAGCAAACGCCGCCTATGAAAAAAAAAATATTTAAACTCAAAAAAATTTCTTAAAGTAAAGCTAACTAAAGCTACAATTATAGCTCCTTGTTTATGTTATGTCCGCTCAAGCTGTTGGTGTTATTGGATTGTATGGGAATCCGCTATCGTACCAGCCGAAGCTCGCATCTCAAGAACAAATCATGTCAATTCGTCCTGGCGATGCAAAGTAAGTAAAAAATTGAAAATGTTTTTTTAAAAGTTTTCTCCAGGACCAGGTTAAATCTTCGTGTAGTCGATATTAGCGACGTAGAAAAAAAAACAACCCAATTTGGTAGGAAAGATTTTGTGGCTATGGATTTTTGTGGAGAGGATGGTGATGCTACTCCTATTCGTGCGGATATTTGGGGAGACCATGTCAAAACTGTCATGAATGCGCTTCATCTTGGCTCGGTAAGAATTTTACCAACTTTTGTGACATTAATAAATAAATATTTTATAGGTCTTCATGATCGAATTTTGTCCAAAACCGCCTCCCGTTTCCATTTTCTCAGAAGGCATACCCTTCAGTATTAGGGTAAATATATATTTTTATGAAAATTGAAACTTTCACTGAAATCATCATTTCAGTTAAATACAGAATGTTGTGTGGCCGAAGCTGAACCTCCTTCACGAGATGTAGCTCCTTCACGAGATGAAGCTGGTTCACAAGATTAATTTCTTGATACCTTTGTGCGTTTTGCATATGTTGAAAAAAAGTAGTTAGTAAAATAAAAGTTTTTATATATTTTTTGTGTCACCGCCCATACAAACAAGATATAAAAGCAATGAAAACGTAGAAAATTTAATCATTTTTTCACATGGATAAAATTCAAACAGACATTGTTGAAGTAAAGCAACGTATTGCTGCTTTAAAAAAGCTTCAAGAAAATGCGAGTGTCTTTGATTACTACAGTATTGAAAAAGAATTGCTTGAAGCTAATGCAAGATTGGGTGCTCTTGAAAAGCTTTTACAAAAAGGTTTGGAATGTTTTTTATTAGCTTTTCAAAGGTTTTTCTTTAGAACTTGAAAAAGAAGATCAAATTGGAGGTGCACGTAAGCGACCAACTGGCGCTGTTGAAGGTCCATCACAGAGAAAAAGATATGGAGACGTTGATTTGACGACTCTTAGAAATGTGGCTGCACATCAATGGTTGCAAGATTTTGAGCGATTAGAGGAACATGAAGGCGAAATCAGTGACACAGTGAATGGTGAACCACTTTCAAAGTATTTAAAAATTATTGATCCAGTAAGACAAGAATCATCTTCTCGAAATACTGTCATTTTTGAATCATGTGCAATGATACAAAATTTGCAAGACTCTGAAGATCCTGAAGGAATAATAGATGCTATATTTCGAAAGTTGTTAAAAATTGCATTTTCAAGCCGTGATCGAGAGCCAGATAAATTCAATTTACAGTTTTATGGAGATACAATGACTTCAGCTTATTACATTCCATTCAGGTTTTTAATTTTTCTTTGTAAAATAATTAATAATAAGCTTGCAGAGATTGTAAACAAAACAATTTGTCAGCCATAAAGGTAGCTTCATTTTTTATTTAAATGAAGAAAAAGTAACAAATAATAAATTTTACAGGCAGAATTTTTTCGTCTTAGCACTAGTGATACTTTGTCATCCATTTTTAACAAAAAACTTGGATTGAAAATATCATGCTGGTATCAGAGCCGTGGTAGTTGTAGTCACATGAATGAAAAAAATGTTGTTCCATGTGATCGTGCAGCCAATAATTTTTGTTTAAGTAGAGCCATGGTTTATGGTAAAGCTTATTTGACAATGGATATCTTACAATTAAATCGGTTTGTGGCGCTTGACTTGGAAAATGAAACAAATGAACTTATGCAAAAATCTGGATTATCTTTGAGAAGGCAAGCATATAATTTGGAAGATGCTGAAAAGCTTTTAGAGATACTTGGAAGTGAATTTCGTCTTGTGATTTATGATAATTATAAAAATGTTATTTTAAACACTCCATTGGCAAATTTTACCATTGTTTTATTACTCAAAAATAATCATTATGATTTTATTCCAAAGCTTAATGCATTTTTGAAGGTAACAAAAAATATAATTTTAATTTTTATCGTTTTAAGCTTTAGCTTCCATATTTTTGCGTTTATTGTTTGAAGCAATATCGACCTGATCGACACCCTGAATGTACAAGAGTTTGCAAACTTTGTCTGAATGTTGGGAAAAAACCCTGTGAAGAAGAAAAAGGAAAGCCATCAATTTACTGTGATGAATGTCGCTTATGGTTTGCAAGTAGCTTTAAAACTTTAATAATTTTATTTTTTCTTTCATGTTTCCATCACAATTTTGCTTTCAAAGGCATAAAAATACAGATGGAAGAAAGAAACAGAGTTTGTGTTCGAAAAGAAAGTTTTGTTTATCATGCAAAAAAATTATTGAAAAAAGAAGTGGAAGGCATTTTTGCGAAACTCCTGATAATCGCGAATGCAGGAGATGTGGAAATGGTGTAATCCATGATGAAAAAATTCCATTTTGCTGGATAAGTCCTAAAAAAGCTGAAGGTAATTGATGATACACCAATTTCATTTTTCAATTTTTTTATTTTAGTTCCATCTCGATTAAAATATATTTTCTTTGATATTGAAACTTTCACGGAGAATAATCATCATATTCCAATTGTCATAGCGTCCACGAATTATTGCACAGTATGCATTGATCTTGATATCCCTGTTGATGAACATTTATCAAAAGCTCCTCCAAATTGTTGTTGTGGAACTCATGCTAGCAGACATCGAGTTTTTAATTCTTTTGATGGAAAATCTGCAATTGCTAAATTTATTGATTTTCTTTTTAAAAGATCATCAAAAAATGGAGAAGATAAAGTACCAGTTTTGGTTATCGCTCACAACAATTCAATGTTCGATCTTCACCTTTGCCTTAAAGAAATTTACAATAGAGGAGTAAAAGTTGAACTTGTGGCACAAGGTTTTAAAATTTTTAGGTAATTGTTGTTTTGAAAAATGCAATAACTAGAGATTCTTTTTAGTGCAAAAATTATTGTCAATCAAAAAGCTCCAATAATTTTCAAAGATAGCTTAAACTTTTTATTGCAACCATTAAGAAAACTTCCAGAAACTTTTAATTTTTCTGAAGATGCTTCAAAAAGTTATTTTCCATTTAAATATTTGAAAATGGCAAATTTACATGTTGAATTATCAACGCTTCCACCAATGGAATATTATGCTCCTGATGAAATGAGGTTAAAGGAACGTGAGAAATTTTTGAAATGGTACACCCAACACTATCAAACTCCATTTTGCTTGAAACGTGACGTAATTGTTTACTGTAAACTCGACGTGTTGGTTCTTCAGAAAGCGTGTGTGGCTTTTAGAAGCATAATGCTAAAAGAAACAGGGCTTGATCCATTTTTTGTTGCAACAACATGCGCAAAATTTGCTTTTGTGGTATTTCAATCTTCAATGCTTCGACCTCAAATGCTTGTTAATGTTCCAGAGCAAGGTTATAGAAAATTTGAGCGACAAAGTGAAATTGCAATTAAATATTTTCGATTATATGAAAAAATCCATAACGTACAGATTCAAGATTCAACATGGCATTGTGGAGAGTTTAAAATACCTGATACGAAAAAAAGAGTTGATGGTGTGGTGCGTTTTATTTTTATCTCATGGATATGTAAAAAATTATCAGTTTTAGATACGTGATAAAGATGGAAACATTGATAAGGTTTTGGAGGTGTTTGGGTGCTATTTTCATGCGTGTAGCAAGTAAGCAAATTTTTTAAATGTACAAATATGTAGTAATGGTTAACATTGTTGTACAGTACTTTAAAAATAAAAGTTCAACTTTTTTAGGTGTTTTCCAAATCCTAAACAATTATTGGTTGGTGGTCGGCCTGCTCGAGATATTTGGTTAGAAACTGAAGCACGAATTAGAGAATTGAAAAAGCTTTTCAATATCGAAGTAGTTTGGGAATGTGAAATTAAAAAGTTGTTAAAAAGCGATAAAAAAATAAAAGCGATTTATGATGAAATTAAAATTGCTCCACGTTTACAACTTCGTGAAATGGCTCTTCGTGGAGGCAGAGTTGAAGGATTTTGTATTTATTATGAATGTGGTAAAGATGAAGAAATTAGATTAGTGGATTTCTGTTCACTTTATCCCTTTGTGAAAGTAATTTATTTTCTTTTTTGCAAGCACTGATTAAATATTTTTAGAAATATCGATCGTATCCATACAAAAATCCTCAAATTATTACTGCAGAAAGTATTGAAAATTTACCATGGACCAAAAAAGAACATAATATTTATAAGGGAATTTTGCTTGTGGAAGTTCTTCCACCATCAAATTTGGAGCTTCCACTTCTTGGCTACACAAATAAAAATGGAAATTTTATTTTTTCTTGCTGCAGGTCATGTGGAGATAGCTTATCACCAACTTGTGATCACAACCAATCTGAACGAAGTTGGATTGCTGCATATACCCATGTGGAAATAAACAAATGTTTACAAATTGGCTACTACATATTGCAAGTATTTGAAGTAATTTAAACTTGAGCTCGAGCAAAAAATAAATATTATTTTATAGGTGTGGCATTATGATCATTTGACAACTCCAGGAGATCCAGATTCAGATATCTTTGGAGTTTATGTAGATAAGTGGCTTCGCAGCAAGATTGAAAGTAGCGGATGGCCTACAGATGATCCTGAAAAACGTGAAGAATATATTAAAGAATATGAGGCAAGAGAAGGTATTGTGATCAATAAAGATGCTGTTGAATATAACCCTGGAAGGAGAGCAGTTGCAAAAGTATAGTTCCAAAAAATGTTTTATTTATCTCTAAAAAAAACTTTTAGATTATGAGCAATTCATTATGGGGAAAACTTTGTCAATCAAATAATAAATCTGAAGTACGATACATTTTTTATTGAAAAAAATGATTTTTAAATTTCCAGGTTCGAATCACAAAAACACCTGCTGAATTTTTCAAAGTCATGACCGATGACACTCTTGAAGTTCTCGATATTGCCCATCTCAATGAACATACAGATCGAGTGGTAGTTAAACCAAAAAAAGAATTTTTGCCTGATTGTCCAACAACATGTTTGCCTGTTGCTTGTTATGTTACTAGTTATGCAAGAATGGAATTATTTGAAGCTTTGTCTCTTTGTCAAGGCCCACGTCTTTATTGCGACACAGGGAAATTGATAAGAAGCATAGCACTTTATTAAATTAATTTTTTCAGATTCCGTTTTTTATGTTTTGCGTAAAGGTGACAAGCCATTACCTGAAGGAGATTTTCTTGGTGATTTGCAGCGAGAGCATGGAGATAAAAAAATTCTTGAATTTTGCTGTGCAGGTAATAACTTTTAGAAATTTGCAAATCAAAAAATGTTTTTCAGGCCCTAAAAATTATTGTTATTTAATGGAAGATAACAAAGGAGAGAAAACTGCCATTCTCAAGGTGAGAGGCTTTCCACTCACCTACAAAGCCGAGCAGCTTCTAAACTACCAAAAAGTTAAAGAGCATATTCTCAGAAAATTGTAAGTTGAAAAGTTTTGAGGATTAAAAAATATATAAAATGTTTTTTAGTGGCTATGAGCCTGGTGAAACTTCAAGTATAGACGTCCCATATCAAACCATCAAGCGGACAAAATACCACGACTTGGTAAATGTAAATTTTATCAAACAGTGGCAAGCGATCCACCGCAAAGGAATTCCTACCAGCGATATGTTTATTAAACCATTTGGATTTAAACCATAGTTTTTTTATTGTAAAATTTTCATAAAAGGAGTAGAATAAAATAATGTAGCTAAAGAAAAAATGATTTTTAAACACCCATTCACTCTAAACGTTGTGGCTGCAAGCCAAGGAGGAAAATCAGTTTTTATTAAAAAATTAATTACTCACAAGGATGAATTGATTAAGCCAAATATCACAAAAATCTTGTATGCATACACGGTTCTTAATGAAACAATTCTTTCTTACCAAGGAGATGATTCAATTGTTCTCCATGAAGGAGTACCTTCTCTTGATTTGATTTTAGAGCTTGCAAAAAATGCTAGACTTTTTGTTGTTTTTGACGATTTGCAAGCACACCTCAAACCTTTTTTTATTAATCAATTGGTAACTGTTTACTGTCATAATGCAAATATTTCACTAGCCATTACCCAACAATAACTTTTTACAAAAGAAACTAAAACAGTTCGAAATAATATGTTATATTATTGTTTGTTAAAGAATCCTTCTCAAGAATTAGCGCTGAGAACCTTAGGCAGTCAGTTGTTTCCAAAATCGAAGCATTTCATGGAAGCCTATCGCGATGCTGTTTCATCAAAAGAAAATTGGGGATATTTGATTATTGATTTGAGAGCAGATACTCCAGAAGATGAACGTTTAAAAACACATATATGGCCCCAAGAATTTGAAGTAACTTATAGCTCACGCAATTAAATGCGTATCGGAAGAAAAGTGATTAAAAACCGTAAATTTATTGAACAACTTGATTCTTGCAAAGAACCTGCAAAGCGAAATTTATTATTAAGACGTGCATCACCAGCTGAAATATTAACACTTGTTGAAGCTTGCTACAATATTCTCACTTATCGATTACCTTTGACTGATAGTCAAAGAAAAAAGTTGGCAAAGCACGCTCGAGTGTTACGTTCATTTGTTAACGCACGTCAAGAAAGTACAGCAAGAAAAGTTTTGCAACAAGGTGCAGGAGCACCTTTTGTTGCTGTTCTTGTACCAATTTTAATTGAAGTTCTTCGAACTGCTTTATCACAATGACTTCATCAATAGTTAAAAAAATAACTATCCCATTGGATCTTTATGAATCGCTTCTTCGAGGCTCTAAAAAAGAACATTCTTTACCTTCTCCAGAACCTGTGGATGATTATACAAAAAATAGAATTTTAATAAATGAAAATCGATTAAAACGTAAATTGATTCAAGAGGAAGAAGATCGTCCTTCAAAAGTCGAAATAGTAAAAATGCCTGTCGAGGCAAAGGTTCCAAAAAAAGTAGCAAATAGTGTTCCAAAGCCACTCATTGTTCCTACCAAAACTATTACTAAAAAGAAAATTAAAAATAAAAGAAAGTCGAAAAAAACTGTCTTTGCTTCTCCTTCACTTGCAAGCACTCAAAAGTCAAAAACTCGTTCACCTTCTCCGTTAAGTGATAACACCCAAATTGATTCAGAAGAAGAGCGACTTTTAGAAGCACGTGCAAAGGATGCTATTACAAGTTCCACAAGTCCATTATTAACTGATGCTGGTGGTGGTGGTGGTGATGCTGATGTGGTTTCGAAATATTTTAACAGAATTAAACGTAATCGTTCATTTTTTGGTATCACCGATAATTTTGAAATTATAAATGAAACTACAAATGCTCCATATCTTCGAAGCAACCTTCAAAAAAGCTTGGAATATATTGTACATCCTGCATCTTTTAAAACCTCTCCACCAGGTACAAGAGCTTTAATTGAAATACTAAAAAGTGATCCATATTTTGACAGTTTATTTCATAAAAAAGATACAAAATGGCGGTCTCAAATTGAAAAATGGTAAACATTGAGTTACTTAAAAAAATTTATTCTGATGTCTCTTCTCCTGGAGGGTTAAGCTCAAAAAAGAAACTTTATCAAGAAGCTAAAAAAATTGATAAAAGCATTACTTTCAAACAGGTTGAAGAATTTTTAAAAAATGAAAGAAGTTATACTCTTCATCGACAAATTAAAAGAAAATTTCCACGGTTACGATATGAGCCAGCAGGCTTACATACTCACCACCAATATGATCTTATAGACATGTCTAAGTATCCGGATGGTCGAGCTCGCTACATCCTTCTGGGAATTGATATCCTCTCGAGGAAACTGTTTGCAACGCATACACCTTCGAAAAGTTCAGAAGCTTTAAAGTTGGCTTTTGATCGTATTTTTAAACAGGTTAAACCATGGATGATTTGTGTAGACGAAGGATTTAATTCTAGAGTTTTGGACAAATATTTTATTGAACAAGATGTTGTTAAGAAAAACATTTGGTCAAACCCAAAAATTAAATGTGGAAGTGTGGAGCGAGCGATAAGAACGTTGAAAAACAAGATCTATCGTTATTTTACTGATAACAATTGTTACACATGGAAAAAAGTTTTACCACAAATTATTGAAGGGCTGAATAAAAGCGTATCTTCTCGCATTGGAGTCACACCAGATAGTGTAACATATGATAATGCTGAAACTTTAAGAGCTAAAATATATCCTCGACAAATAAAAAAACTTGTTCCAAAGCTAAAAGTTGGTCAGCCTGTTCGCATTAGCAAAGTTAAAATGATCTATGATAGAGGTTTCGATGTAACTACCACTGATGAAATCGTAAAAATATGTGGTGTATCCACTGATAAAAATGTGGTTTTTTACAGACTTAAAGATTCAAAAAATGTACCACTAAAAGGAAAATATTATGAAAGTGAATTAATTCCAGTAACAGAAAATGCTGAAACTGTTTATCGTATTGAAATTTTAAAAACCCGCAAAAACAAAAAAGGTGAACTTGAACATAAAGTACATTGGCTTGGCTATGGCCCAGAATATGATAGTTATATAAAAGAAAGTGAAGTAGTTTAAAAACATATAAAGCAAAAATATTGATAAAAAATTTCAAATTAAAAAATGATGCAATCTTTTGATGTTTACCTTCCTTCAAATAGTGTTGAAGGCAATAAAACAAATTCATTCATTACTCGCTTGCCACAAGAGCTTCAATTTAACTCTCGCTGGCAAGTTGCTTTAACATCCTTTTCTTATCCTCGATCATGGGCACCTTTAAAAAAAAATACCATTACCATTCATTGGAATGCACCTGACATGCAAGATCAACTTTTAATAGATAAACAACATATTGATGAACCATCAGATCTTGTTAATATAATAAATACCAAAATCCAAGAATTTAGTTCTGAAATGGAGAAAAAAAATAATGGTGCTGATACTGTTTCTTATTGGGATGGTGTTCGTGCTTCAACAAAAGATTTTGTAAAAGTAATTTATAATGAACAAAAAGGTTTATTTGAGTTCAAGCTTGACCCAGTTATGATAAGTTCTCTTGTCTTCAGCAGTCAATTAATGTATATCTGTGGCCTAAAAAATAGTACCATAACCCCTAATGACTCTAAAGCATCTTTCATACCAGATTTGGCCGGTGGTACAAGCACTTTATTTCTCTATTGTCCAATAATTGAACCTATAATTTGTGGATCTGTAAAATGTCCACTTTTAAGAACACTTACTGTAAAAGGCCAACATAACGAATATGTGGAAGAAAATTTTCAAAATATTCAATACAGAGATTTAGTATCAAAAAAAATATCTGAAATATTAATTGAAGTAAGAACAGGAGACGGGAATCTTTGTGAATTCGAGCACGGGGTATGCATGGCAGTGTTGACCTTCAAAAGACAGTTCTGAAAGCATTATCAACTAATGAAATTAATTATTGTCTTTCGAAATTTTTCAAAAAAAATTTATATCTTGGTTGTTTTGCTGCTGATGAACTTCCAAAAGGATTCCTTCAACCAACTTTTGGATTAGTTTGTAATACAGACACTAGTAATAAACCTGGTTCACATTGGGTCGCCATGTACCTAAATCGAGCTGGAATATTACTGTACTTTGACTCTTTTGGTTTACCACCTTTTGAACCATTGATTTTAAATTTTGTTGAAAAATATGAAAAATGTGAGATAAATGAAATTTGCTTTCAAGGAATTAATGAAATTAATTGTGGACATTATACTATTTTTTTCTTATTCATGTGCTTCAAAGGTTTTTCATTTTTGCAAATTACAAATATTTTAAAAAAGAAGGGAAAAAGTGTGGACAAGTTTGTGATTCAGTTTGTCAAACAATTATTATGCATATAAAAGAAAAGGTTTTTTTAAATTTTATGCCAGTATGGAAAATATAATTATGGAGAACTCAACTATTGAAAATACAACAATATGGGAGAACATGAGTCTTGTCTCCCAAGAAGAAGAAATTAAACCACGGTTGCTTCATTTATTTTTTATTAATTCAAGTTTATGGGAAAACATGACCAAACATCTCTCGCGTGAACCAGAAGTTCACTCACCTACAATTCCACCAATATTTATTTATATTGTATGGATTTTAGCATCCATCGCATGTTTATTCCTTATCCATATTTCTGGAAATGGTGACTTGCTTCAAAAAATGATGCCAAAACGTCCACAACGCTCCACTTCGTTGCATTCATATAAAGCACCATCCACCATTTAAAAATTAATATAATAATAATAAAAATGCCACGTGTATTATTTGATCCTCAAAAAGAAGACTGGAATTTTGTAATTAAACAATGTGGAGCTGGAATAAATTATCCTTACTATGTTGGAAGTAGTTTTCAACGTGGTGCAAATTTAAGAGGTGCTGGTGTTGGTGCCATTTTTAAATCTCTGTTAAAATTTTTATTACCTTATGGAAAAAAAGCTGGTACAGCTCTTTTCGAAGAAGGAATTGATACTGCGTCTCGAATTATAAAAAGTAGAAAAGAAAGCAATTTAAAAACTGCTGCAAAAACAGAGGCTAGAGCAGGAATAAAAAATTTATTAGAAAAAGCAAGCGCTTCTTTAGATCCTCAGAAAGGAAGTGGTAAACGTCGCAAGAAAAAAGTTTTAGCTTACACAAAAAAAGCACCGACAAAGCGACGTAGAATTGATGCTTTAGGTCCATACTAATGCATATAAAGGTTCAAATATTTATCTTCAACAATATAAAAAAATATGTCTTGCTTAAAGAAAATTGATTCACATTCTGAAAACGCTTATCCCAGTAGTTTAGCTTTATGGAGTTTGCCTCCGACATCTGTGGCATACACAAAATCTTCTTTTAAAGAATGCTTACCTTTAAATCCATGTACAGATGAGCCATACATTTTTAGAATTTATAGTGATAGTTCATGGTTGGATTTATCACGTTGTTTTGTTCAATTAAATTTAACTGTTGAAAAACTTAATGTTGAAGACAGCAAATGGGTTCCTTTAGAAGATACTGATGAGGAAGTTTCCATGATTCAATATTGTGGACAAACTTTTTTTCGTCAATTAAAAGTTGCATTAGGGTCAACTGAAATTTTTGATAGTGGAACAACATATCCATATCGAGCTTATTTGACAACTGAACTTTCGTGTAGTAATAATATTAAAGAAACTGAATTATTAATTGGAGGATATCATCCGATGGAAACACAAGATGAGTATACGGATAGAGGGTTTTTTTCTCGATCAATAATGACAAGGAAAAAAAACGTTGAATTATTTTCAAGACTTGATTTTGATCTCGCTAATACTCCATTGCTCTTGTTATCAAATACAGATGTTCTTATCAGTTTATATCGTGCAGACGATAGATTTGTTCTAGATAACCATGGGACAAATACATGTCGAGTTACTGTAAAAGGAATAAAACTTTATGTTAAAGCAATTGAAGTTCAACCTTCATTAAATGTTAAATGTTTTCAAACGCTTGAAAGTAATGTTGCAACATATCCTTTGCGAAGACTTGAAACTCGTAGCTCTTTCTTGAATGCAGGAAAATTGGAATATGAAACAACTTTATTCTCGTCTGTAATTCCAAGAAAAATTATCTGTGGGCTTGTTGATTCAAGTGCATTCTCAGGAAATTTCAAAAAAGATCCTTTTAACTTTAAACCATTTAACATTCGTGAAATTTCAGTTTCTGCTTTAGGCCAACAGTTTCCTGCAACTCATTACACGACCGATTTTGTGAGTGGAATTGGTACAGCTCGTGTTTATCAAGATTTTTTATTAAATTTAAATCAACATTACACAGAAAATTGTGGTATTACATTTGACAAATTTAAAGATGGCTGGACATTATTTGTCTTTGATCTCACTTCGGCACAAGAAGAAAACGAAGGGTTTGAACTTTTGAGTAACGGGAATACTGTAATAAAAATGGTTTTCAATGAACCAATACCGAGTTTAGAATTAGTTGCGCTTGCGGAATTCGACCAGTTACTCCAGTTGGATTCACAAAGGAGAGTTCTTTTGAGTGAATAATAAAGTGAGGCGGAGTTCTGAAACTTTATAATTTACAAAAAAAATATATTCATTCGAGTATAGCCATGCATCTGAGAAACGGCCGATTTTTCACTAGCTGTGGAACAGCAATGATTTCATGTCGCCACGAATTGTGTCCTGCACATGTTGAACAACTTATTGTTGCTTCAGATGAAAACAATCCTCTTCAATGTCCCATTTGTAAATTGCCAATAAAGCTCACCAATATTTATTATTTAAAAAAATTCCAACATAAAGGTAAATGTTATAATACCGATGATGAAAATAAATTTGAATGTCAAAATGGTTACCGCCATTCGAATTACAAAAGTGAATTAAATTCTAAAGAAAATGGTGCAAGTGACGACGAGAATAAATCTGAAACTCCTCATTGCAACTCTCCAAATGAATTAAATTCTGCTTCCGAAAATGTTGAAACTGTTGAAGAAACTAATTCTCCACATACTAACTTTCATTGTAATTTAATTATTGTTGATAATGATGAAACTGATGAAACTCAATAAATTTATTTTTTACAAACCCTTCGAAATAAACTTTTTTTATTTGACTTGACTGTTGGATTTTTTGAGAGAGAGTCGCTGACATTTTTTGACAAAGGAAAAGAATAAACGCGCGCGAAAAAAAAGAGCGAAAGAATTTATGCGAAGAAAAAAAGAAGGAATGCGCGAAATTTTTTGAGTTTGCTTTTCATGTTTGCTTTTCTCGCAAGAGTTTAAGCTTATAATAAAATGGATATGATTTTGTGGATGTGACAAAATGTATATCCTGCAATGCTTCCCCCATCTCTTCTTACTTTTCTTGTTGAATTTGGTTTTCTTGAAAATTTAGCCTCCTTTTATACTCATGTTTGCCCCTTATTTCGTATACCTTTCGCGAAATTTCTTCGCATTAAAAAATGTAAACAACTCATATGAAAGCAGCCGCCTTTTTTATATTCTGGAAATTTCTCAACCAACTAAACAACTAAAGCTCTGACCTTCGTTTCTTTCCTTCGCAATTTTCGAAAGAGCTCTTTTTTTCTTTGCAAACTAAATTTCGCGAATTTTCTCAATGTTTTTCTCCTTTTTTTGACTATGAAATTGCTTTTTTTCTTTTATGTTGCTTTCAAAAAAGTACAATTTTTGAAATAATATTTTTTTATTGAAAGTTGTTATTTTTAGAAAAATAAATATAAACAAAATAAATTTACACTATTTTTTTGTGAAACAATCCCGATGAAAGCCCTACAATGAGAGATCTTGAAAAACAGATTTCAGAATCCATATTTTTTCCTGTCTCAATTTCGATCTGAAACAGGTTTGAGTAAATCTTTATCAACGCTAGGAAGGGTAGAAGTTTGGATATTTTCTCGTAGTTGTTTAAACGAAGCAAGCAAATCATCATCGTCATGGGTATCATTGAGCTGACTAAAGGGTGAAACAGTTGTTGTTGTAGCTAAAAATGGTAATTATCTCTGCAATTAAATCGAAAATCAATCATACTTGTATGAAGCAAATGAGCTTTCCATTTTTGAAAATCTAATCGAATATGTTTCATTATTGGTTTATAAATTTCTTCAGGTGCTCGCAAACCCCAAAGAAAATCATTATGATTAAAATCTTGTAAACGTTTAACTTCTTTAATATAAGTTTTATTTAATTTTTTAAGTAAATATCCTTGAACATCTTGAGATGTTGCAAGCCAATCGCTATCACTATAATATAGATACATGGGAACACGGATTTTAGATATATTAAATGCTGGAGGGAATGCCTAAAAAATTGTTATAATTTTAGGCAGTGAGTTTATGGGTATTGCTTACGCTTGAATATCTTTGAAAATTTCCCTTTTCACCATAATCATAATCCAATTGCATTTGATTTCGAACCATTTGACAAAAATGCAATACATTTCTTGTTGAAGTTCCTGCAGGATTATGTGCTAAATAAATGGGAATTCGAGTCTAAAATGAATACCTCAAAAAAGTTAAAACGATTATTGAAATTTTCAAACTTTATTAAATTGATGACTATCTGGGCCACTAACAAGGAATAAAAAGTTTTGACATAAAGGATTCGTGGAAGCTAAACCGCATATTAATTCTGTAAGCCATCGAGAAATGAATGTATTCGGAAGAAATTCTTGATCACCAAAAAGTAAAGTAATCATCTGAAAATATTTTGGGTACCGAAGTAAAAAAGTTGTGGATAAAATTACTTCAAGTTCATTGTACATATTTTCTCCGAGATAACGGAATAGGCCTTTGACATGAGCAATTGTGCCAACGGGAGCAATTGCAAAGAATGCTCGAATCTAAAAAAACATAAACAAAACATCATTTTGTCATTTTGGAAAATGTATTGACATGGATTTAAAAATAAAAGTTCACTTACTTTTTGACTCAATTTTTCATTTTCTGATAATGCTGAAAACATAGTCAATGTTCCTTGTGAATGACCAATATAATAAACTTGTGATTCGCCCGTAATGTTTAACACTCCATTAATCATTGCTGGTAAATCATATCGCGCCATTTCAGACCAACTAAATTTCCAATATTGCGTGCCACTAATTCGTCGATTAACATGTTTTCTAGAATATGTATTTCCTCGCATATTTCCTAGCCATACATCATATCCTGCATCAGCTAGCATAAACCCAAGAGATTGATGTGGGAGATTCATCAACCAAACCGAAGAAGTACAAAGAAGGCCATGTTGAAGGAAGACAATGGGTCGAGGACCTGGTCGATAACCTTTACGACCAAATGGAATTCGATGAAGGACAAGAACATAGCCATCAGCGGTGACGACATTGTAAATCTCTACTGGATAACCCCAATATCGAATTATTTCAGGCTAAAGTAAACTCAATCAAACTTCAAAATTAAAAAAGTTTAAAACAAAAAATAAAGTAAATATTGTAATCGAATGTAAATTAGACTCAAATCCTAATACTTACCACAGTCATTTCAGCTTCAGGTTCAATAACATAAGTTTGATCCAATAATGGATTTTTCTGTGGTGGTGTAAGAAGTAATGAACTATTTTGTATCACAAACAATGGATTTTTTTGTGGTGAAAATAAATTTGGAGTCACAAATAAAGGATTTTTTGGTGGCGCGAATAATGGAATAGTTGGGGTCACAAAAAATGGATTCATAGGTATCACCGGAATATTTTGAGCAAAGCCATCATTTATAATAACAAAAAATAATACAAGTTCGAAAATTCCAATATTCCACTTCATTCCCATGTCAATGAGGTCCACCCTAAAAAATAATGTATGATTTTACATACATACAAAAACCTCTTTTTTTAAACGCATTTTTTATCCACGGCTATAAAAAAATAGTTTCCTCCAAAAACAAAAAAGGCTGCCTTCGAAATCTAATCTGGTTGAATCTCAACAAAAAAGGCAGATTGATTCTCTTCCAAAATTTCCAAACAAAATCGATTTAAAACTTTTTTGTTTGAATGAATTTATTCTTTCTGTCATCATCAACATCAAAATGAAGAAGATTTCCTTTCTATTGGAATATAACCTTTTTTGGGAAAAGTGACTCAAGGCCGTGTTTGTATGTATCGGTCAAATGTAAAATAAAAAGAAGATTACATCCGTCGTTTTATTGGGGATATTATTTAGGTGATTGAAAACTTATGAAAAAGAAATTAGAACGCAATTCTTTTTCACTTTTTTTTAATATGTTTGAGTCATTTAACGAATTTCTTACATTCTGATTTATTTTTAAAGCTGTCTTTTATATTTTTAATACGGCAATTACCAACCATTATTTGATATTTATTTTTTAACTGCTTTGTTTTTTTATTTGGTGCATCAAAATTGTGTCACTTTTTTATGATGGAAGAAAGAGTGCACCTCTTTCACTGTCTAACGCCCAAATGATCTTTATACTCTGTAAACACATTGGCAGTGGTATCACTATTTCGTCCATTTTTTGCATTTACTCCCATGAGGTCACCCCCAGCTTACTGAAGGCTTATATGTCGAACAAAAAAATGTTCCCTAATATACAATATCTGAGGAGATAATAAATTTTAATTTTTGTACATAGATTCTAAAAGCGTCTATTTTTTTATTCATGTTTCTTAAAACTAAAAGCTTGAAGAAAAACTTTTCTATTGAAGTATTTTAGTCAATGACGCAGTGAGAATTTTGCGTGAGAGAGAAACAAGAACATTGTATCACAAAATACCTTATCAAATTATTTTTATTTTTTAATTTTAAAGTTAAAAAAATGTAGCAAATTTTATGATGATTTAACTTTTTTTGGTTTAGAAATAATGTATGCTTGAATAAAGAAATTAATAAAAAGTACCATATAAGATGAATAAATTACAAAGCTGAGGTAAAGGTTAGCACGTGATTGTTGACATGGTAAGCCCCTGAAAAAATTTCGTTGATTTTTATAACTAAGAAAAACAAAGCTTATTAGCTTCAACTTTTGCTATGATCAAGGCATGATAGTTTAACCTTAGACTCGCAACCAAAAAGTCCTTTTAATTTCGTGAAAAACTTACAAATAACTTTTAATAATTAAAACTCCAAAAGACACCGAAACCCCAATAATCATTTGTAAAATTTGAACAATTGTTACAATTCTTGCGAAGGATCGTGGCACTTTATTTCCCGTTGCCATTATCGTAAAATATGTGTACATTAGCGAATGAGCAATAAAATTCATCCACATAAACCATCTACCAGAAGCAAGATGTTCAGCACCCGAATGAAAGGTGTAAATCATAACAGAAAAATGGTGCCAACAATGAAGAAAGCTAAGGGGTTTCTTTTTTAATACCAAAAATACAGTATCACCAAGTTCAACAATTTTTGATATCGCAAAAAATAAAAACCAATGTGCTGCAACAGTTTTGGGATCGAAGCATTGGCAGAGGGATGTGTAAATTCCTTCATCCTTGATAGTATGAATAAATTCTTCACTTGTTCGAAGGGCTCTAAAATGGTGGAAATAGTATTATAAAATCATAGATTTGAAATATGGCAAGATCGTCCACCATTTCAAATCCAAAATAATCTTACCCAATGATACTGAAAATTGCTAAACTTCCATTCCATGCAATTAAAGCCATTTTTAAATTATATGGTTTTCGATTGACCATCCAATTTTGAAGCCATCTCATGGAAATTAAATAAAATACTCCAAGATACAAAGTTAAATGCCAATAATTTTGCATTGCATATGTAACCACAAAGGCATCAATTGAATGTTCAAAAGGCAATACAAATCCATGATTATAACTAACTGTTAAAGAACCTGATGGCAAATGACTAATATTTCGATCAAAAACTGAATTCACACTGTCAAGCATTTTCTTCGTGGTTTCATAAAATAAATAAACTTAGAGTCTTTCCCTTTCTTGCTTGTTTGATGTTATAAAAAGAGAAGGAGGAATAAACCTAAATTTACATCTTTTATTAAATATCCTCTGGCCAAATTTAATAATAAAATTTTTTATGGCTTTTTAATGGTCAAAAAATAAACACAAAAAAGAAATACAAAAGAATTTTACGTTTTTTGAGAGAGAAAAAAATTCAAATAAAGCAAAACTAAAATTGAATGAAACACGTTTTTATTATTGATTTTCGCGAGATGATATTTAATATTAAATCCAAATATTCTGTATCCCTTACTTTAATTATGTCATAATTACAAATGCTAATTAGATGCTTAAAAAGTTAAAGCAATGTCTCTTGGAAATTATAGTAAAATAAACACAAAGAAAAATATTAATTTCAAATAATTTTCCAAAAGATTACAACAATAAAAATCCCTATGAATTATTATTAACTCTGATAATAAAACAAAAATTTGCAAAAGGTTTAAAAACAAAAAAAGCAAATAACTAAATAATGTTCACGTAACTCTTTTAGCTTCATAAATCCAAGAGACTAAATGAAGAACATTTGAATCGTTTTTTTACGTAAAAAAACTTGAAATCCGGCAGAAACTAGTTTTTTTAAATGAATCTCGAATGTCATTGAAAATTATACCCCCCAATAGAAAAGGAATTAAAAACCGGTAGAATGGATGGGTCAGTGGTAATTTTGAAGTTCGATCACTTTTATTTTCGAAGAGGCGTTTCTGGAAGCCAATGGGTTGTGATGATCGCTCTACAAAAAATTGAAAACGTTCAACTGAAAAATTAACAAACAAAAAATACAATTGAAAGTTATCACTATCCATAACAACATAGAATGGGTAAAAACAAGGTCAGTTACTTCAAATTGTCACTTCCGCCTGAGGCAATAAAATCGGAAAGCTTTCTTTTTCGATTGAAAAAAAATTTGTCCAGTTTGAGTTTTTTCACAAAAGCAATGACCGCAAAGAAAAAAAAAAGTGAGAGAACAGGAAAGAAGAATAAGCTTTGACTATGAAAAAAAGATTGTATTAGCTGTTTTTCATTTTCATTGTACTTTCTTAAAGTTGTATTTGGTGAAAAGAAATCAAACATTGAACCATAAATTTTGCTTTTTTTTTCTCCAGCTGCTTGCAGTCGTTGTTCACAATATTGACTTTCTTCAACTTGAAAGCTTGTGAAAACTTAATCATGTTGTTTGTTCCATTGCAAGCGGATTAAACTCCTGAGTAAAGTCAATGAATTTGAAAGCTGTGCACCGATGCTTCGAACTACAATCGCAATGTTATGCTGTCTTCTTTGCGATGGAAAAAGTAAGAGTAAAAGAACGAACATCTAATATTCAAAACAATGTTGCTTCCAAATTGATTAGTATCAATGCCAATGGATGTGTAAATCCTTGTAAAAACCATATAGCTAAAAAAGTACTTTATTATCAAAACCGAAAAATCAAAAATAGTAAAAAATAATGGTATAAAAGTAAAATTTTAACAAAACAATAAGATCATCATTTACGAGTTGCAATCATTTCACGAAGGTTGTTCTGAGCATCTTCAACACATTTCGTAACATATTTTTTGCGCTCTTCACTCTTCTTTATTTCAGCATCGCATTCACTCATGATTGTTTCCATTCTTTTGACTTCATCTGCTTTAGTAGAAATCACATAAGCTCTTCCAATTTGACGATAAACAGGCCTTGAATCATCAACATTGTTCATTTTTGCCAAAACTTTAGATGCCATTTGTTTTTGCTGAAACACAAAAGATGAATGAAAAAATTCAAGAAGGCTTGACAAAAGTTTCAAATTCAGTTCACATTCTTCATAAACCATTGAATAATCTTACCTTATCTTTAATCATTTGGAGATCTTCTTCCATTCCAATCACTTGCTTTGATTCAAATACTTGCTTTTGAAGCTTTGAAAAACCCTAAAAAATGAAGAATTACACCAAATCAAACGCAACAAATGAAAACCTTACTTCTTTAACTTGTTGATCATATTCAGTTTCGCCCATTTTTAATATAAAAATAAAGGATAAATAAGTGTATCCAACAATAAAAAAACCTTTATGAAAAGTTGCTGGAAAAAAAATGCAGCAGTTGCTAGTTTTTTTCTTATTCAACAAGCATATATTCCTTCGTCGTAAGAAAAAGCTTTGGTGGCGGATGTTTGGAAGAGATCGTTCCACAGAAAAACTACCTTCAACTTTCAAACTATGTAATTAATTTTATTGTTGCTTGCCTTTTACTCGAATTCCATCACAAAAGTTAGTTATAAACTAAATAAAAGTTGAATAATGAGAAACAAAAGATGTATAAGCATATAGGAAAGATCAAATTAATTTGTTACAAATTTCTGTTTTGCAAATATGAACTATGTAAACTGTGAAACATCAGGATTTGATTATTTTCTCCTTCATTTGTCACAATTTTATTCTTTTTTTTTATGAAAGAGGCACCAAAAACTCCTTCTCAATCGGCCTGTTACAACACCTAAGAGATTAAGATACCTAATTTTAGAACTTTTTAAAACTTCAATGAAATTGACTTTTGTCACTTTGCCTAACCAATAACAAAATCAAAGCTATAAATTTTGGGTTAATTAATCTTATTGCTGTTTTTGGCTTCTTTCACCCAATCAATAAATTGTTAATATACGCTTGTTCTTCGATACTCCAACCATCCATGTTACAATTTCATTGTTAAAATTATTTAAAAATGATAAAGATCCTATTCAAAATTGTTGGCTTCCAAGTCACCAAAATAATATGGGAAGTTGAGAGCCTATAATCTTGCACTCTTTGTTGATTTATGGCACATTCGCACTTAAAGAAATAATAATTTGTTTTCGTTATGGTCATATCTTTTCCAACCATTCGTATTTTTCTTTACTAAAATTACTTTCATTTGAATTTTGCGAAATTAATACTCACTAGGCAAGAAGCGGCGCTCCGCGCCGCCATGTCTATTATATTACTAATTTTTATTTTTTGAATTTTATTGCTAACATATTACATACAATAAAAAAAAGAAATTTACAATACAAAGTTGAGATAAAATTTGGAGTTGGTTGTTGGAAGTTGAGAAAAGTTTTGAAGTTTGTATAGTTGAGGATTTGATTGAGTGTTGAAAAAGATCTTATCAATACTTGGTGGAGGATTCAAGATGAAGCAATTCTATTTGAGAAATAGCGAAAAACATAGACTAAAAGCAAAACATTATTTTTAATAATAATAATAATAATAAACTAACAGTTTCACCAGAATTGCTACAGCTAAGATAGTAAATAAGTCAGCATAGTAAATTTTGAATTTAGATTTCTGTTCATGAATTGAGAGATCATAATATAATTTTGAGATGATGAAGCACATTATGTATTTGATATAAGCGAGCAACAATGAAAAGAATGTCCTAAAACAAACAAAATAACACAATAGAATATGAAGAAAAAAACTTACTGTTGATCAGAAAGGCTGTTTCGTATAAAGTTGAATGAATGAATATTTTGTAAGAATAAAGATGCTGCTTGGTGTTTGCTCAAATCTGAAATAAAAAAAGAAAATAAATAAAATAAAAATAAAAAACTTACCTCCTCCTCCTCCAGCTCTCAACCATCTCCAAAACGCTGCATACCCTGCAGTAGGGGACCACCATAAAGGTGGTTTAAAATAGATCCTCCGAAGAGTTAGTCAATTAAGAAATCGGTTAAATATTAATAAAAATAATTTGCCACGTATTTTATAAACTAAAAATTTGCCACCACATCGTTTTTACAGCGCTTTATCTCCTAATTAATTATTTCGTTGTAAACATAATTTTTAACTTTATTATTCATTCGCTGTTGACCAAAATATATTTTCAATGCAGACCAGCGCTTAACTCTTGAGCATGCAACATACATTTGCCCATGGTTAAAAACATCCTTTCGCAAATCATGACAACGTCACCTTTTTTATCACCAGTTAAAATTTTACATTGCAATGTATTGTTCATTAAGCCAATAACTAATAGTCTTGTTCCGTTGCATAATCCTTCAGCTTGACTGAGGTTTCGAATGAGCATAATTACTGTATTTTTTCGCAAACGTAATTCATGAGGTGGCAATGATGGAGGATTTAAGCTGTTTAGATATTATTGGGTTAAAAGTTCTTGCAAAGCTTCACCTTCGATTGCCGAATCGATGCTACTATATATTTTTTCGCCTTCTGCTGGTAACATTGCAACTACTTCATTATTTAATTCGTCAACATCTGCATTTCTTGCTGAAAGAATAGCTGAATTTGAAACATCATTAAAACGATTTTGTCTGATTAAAGTCCCATATACTTCTTCAACTAAATCATTTTCAGTAATAAAATCGGTAGGAATTTCAAAGTTGTCATTTTCATCGTTAATTTTACCTTCGCCGATTTTTAAGAAATATTCCGCAAATTCAGTTTCTTCTGCATCAGCTCGCATATTTTGGAGTAATTTAAATTGTTCGAATTTTTTCCATAGGTCGCTGAATTTAATTGATAAATTAACACATTCGGATCTTGTCCCATTTTTTCTTTCTTTCAGCATTTTTGGATCTTTTAGTATACTTGTATCCTTTAACATATTTGGATACCTCAAAATCTAAAACAACCACTCTTGACAGCTTCATTTTATGCAATGAAAGCAACATCAATAATCACACATAATTTACTTTCTTTTATTCTTATACAAATTTAGGATCATTTGGGTATATTTGGAACCTTTTGGGTATTTGGATCTTTTTGGTATTTGGGTCCTTTTAATTATTTGGATCTTTTTTGGTATTTGGATCTTTTTATGCAAATTTAGGATCATTTGGGTTGGGTATATTTGGATCCTTTTGGATATTTGGATCCTTTTGGGTATTTGGATCTTTTTGGTATTTGGATCCTTTTTGCATTTTAAAATACATGAAACAAACAACCGCTCATCACCACTTCATTTTTATGCAATGAAAAGCTTCTTACTTTGAGCTTTCATTTTACATTATATGCTAATTTTTCATTTTTTTTCATTTTTATTGAATTTTCCCATGAAGCATTTCCAGGCACGAAATAACAATCAAAATTACTAGGAAGGATAAACCGGCTGAAGAAACTTTTGATTTTCCTTCATTACCATGGGTATGTCAACGTCGATTTGCAGAAACATGCGATGGAAAAACTTTAAACACTTTTGCTTCTATCAATAAATCAACTAGAAGGCTATCAAAACCATGTCATTACGTAAAAGGAATTTATATTAACAATGGTGAAATAGCAATTTGTAAATTACATTGTTTTTGTGATGGCGATGAACATTGTAATGAAGTTGATATTTCTCGATTCAAAAAAGGAAAGAAAATCGAAGTATTAGATGAAATTCAAATTATGAAAAGTAATGAAGCGAAAAATAAATATGATGTTGAATTTATCAAACAAATGTGTATTTCTTTCACATCAAATAAAAAGCTCGTCGTTCATCTTGGACGTGATAGTGAAATTCAAATTAATCTCTTAAAAACTTTAATAAATCCAAATTTAAAAAGTTTTTTTTATTATGGTGTGCTTCCATTTGGATTTTTATATCGCGATTTTATGGAATTCATTGAATTTGTGTCAAAAATTAAACATTTACGGTAAAACCTTTTTTGTTTAAATTTTTGATCGATTATTTTTTTTAGCATACAAATCTTACTTTTTTCTTTTCCTTTCAATATTCCCTATGTTTTTTCACAACTTTTACCTTTTAAATGTCGGAAAGCTATAGATGATTTTAATATCAAATGGTATACAACACTTGTTATTGAAAAATCGTACAACTATTAAATCGTTTACTTTTATTATTTCTATCACAAAAAAGTTTTAAATGCACATTGTTACAGTACGGTTGTATGTATGTACATAATAATTCTGTAGTTGGAAAATTGTTTTCTTCAACTTTGATGGTTCTCACAAAAAGCTTCAATGAAATTTTTTATAATAAAAATAAAATTTTTGAGTGTTTTTGATTGTTGTTTTACTTACAAAATAAATTTTTTTTTATCGACAAGGAAGTCGGAAAGATATTTTTTGTTAACTTTAAAATCAAAGATGAAAAAAGATGGAAAAGAAAAACCTAAAATTTCTTGTTTCGACGAAAGAAGACGACTGCGTCCATTTTTTGGAATAGTTGAAAGTGATCGGAAATGAATGTGATACCTGCTTTTTGCTTTTCTCTAAAATATAAATGAGCTTATTTTTTGAATTAAACCAAAAGCAAAAAAGCAGCTAATGGGTGAAAATATTTTTTGACATAAAACTTGTTCAAAATTTTTTATGATCAAACGAGTTTTGTCCTTCATTCATTTTTCATTTGTTACAAGAAACTGACACCTTTGCCTTAAGCATTAGTTGTTTCGAAAAATAAAAAAGAGAATTGGAATATTTGGTGTTAAATTTTTCATTCATTTGATTAAAAAAAATAGCCAAAGGAATTCGAGCAATGATTGAGTTGTGACAATTAATTTTATTTAAATGACTTCCTTTTTCGATACATTTTTTGTTGTTGATTTTTTAAAAGTGTTTTTGGTATTACGAATGGTTCAAATTTTTATTCTAAATGTTTGATTGTAGATACTCAAAGAATGTGAGGATTCTTTAGTAATGATCTAGAATTTTAAACTTGATCACTGTAAAATTCTATGAAAACTTTTGGTAATTCTTTTTCGATTGAGTGAAATGGTCCTTTTTTTGGAATGCATCCCCATGGCTATTCGCATTTATCTTATCCCCACCTAAAAACCGAGATTAGTCCATTTCGTTAAATTAAACCTACAAATTCATTTTTTGTCTTTCATCTCTTTTTTTTTTGATTTTACAAATCTCCCCCGCTTTTACACTTGTCAAATTTATGATAATCTTTTGAACAAACTTGTTTTCATTCTTCTTTTTTCTGGTGCCAAATACACATGTTATTCTTTTTTTTTGGGGTTTTGATATTTATTATTTTTCCTACATACATCAGACGATAAAAGCTTTTCGCACTTTTGCCTCCACATTTTCCCAAATTTAATCCTATTATTTACTATTTTTTCTATTGTATTATTATCGATATTAATATGCGATCAAAGTAATATTTAAATTAGTTGCATCAAATAATGAATAATGTTTGTCAATAAAAAAATAAACATTGAACGGATCTCTGCCATCTAAAACACAGAAGCCCGTGTGTTTTTTTTTGTTAAAGAAAAACTTGAAAGAAGCCTTTCAATGAAAAAAAAAATTATAAAAAAATGCACTTTTTTGTTGTACGATTTTTTAATGAGCTTTTTTTGGTGGTTTTCATGCAAAAAAGACTTTGAAAAAGAAACAAAAAGCAAAGAGATTTTTTTGAAGAGGCCATACTTTTGAGAAGATTAAATTTTTTTGTTGCTGTTGCAAAATCCATTCATCTCATTCATTATTACTAATGAAAAATATGATTTACTATGAATAGTTGTAGTTTCTTTGCTATTTTGTTCAGGGGCTTCACAAAAGGTTTCAATGGCTTTAAAAGCCATTAATTTATGGCTTCTTTAGATAAAGGGTTAAAAAAATGAAAATTATTAAAAATCCTGTCTAATCGCTTTCACTAATGACTGTACCTAAAATTGTCTAAAATTTTTTTCTTTCAAAGTCAACGTTCATTATTATTCTTTAGAACTTGCTTCCTTGTTTTGTTTTGTTTTCAAATCATAGCCAACATGTATCTTTAATTATTGGTCATTCACACCTTTTTTACACTTCATTAAAACTTCAAAATTGTCAACTCAGCCTTTGTTATCAAAGATTAAGGTATATTACAATAACCACACATGTCTGTGCCCATATGTATTATTTGGGCCTTTTCATTAATTATTAAAACTGCCACCACAACACATTGAAATAAGACATAAAAGCAGTGTAATTGTTTTCAATCATTTTTACTTTTAAACAAATTACTTCTTTTAAAAAAGTGACGCGATACCATCAATTAATTCGTTGAGTTCCTTCTTTCTTTTCTTCGTCATCCTTCAAAAAAAAAAAATTACCACAAAACAATTTTGTGAAAAATAAATTGCTGCAAAACGGAATTTTTTGTTGTTTTTCTTCACCTAAAAACCTGACATGAACTTTTCTCCATCTCAATAAAAAAATTTTTAACCGGAAGTGAAAAAATCTTAACTTTTTTTAACTTAAAAGACTAAAGTATCGCAGATCTTTGAAAAAAGGTTATCATTATCGCAAAATAAAAAAAGTAAGAAAGTAAAAAAAATGTCTTCATCGCTTTTTTTTAAATATGTTTGATTGATGGATTTTGACAACCATATATTTTGTGTTGTAAAATAATTCAAACTGTCTTTTAGGCGTTCTCAAACAAAAAAATAATCAGAAAGAAAGAATATTCTTTTGAGAAAAGGACTTCCCTTTACTTTTTTTTATTCAAGTTCAAAACAGCACATTTATAGTTTTGGAAGAACCTATAAAATTTGTGTCGATTTTAAATGATATATTAGTTTTTGATAGACAAATTGGCGGCACATTTTTATTAGTTGAGACTGTAAAAAGGGTGTTGAACTCCAAACATTTCTTGTCCGTTCGCATTTTGATTCAAAGTTTTAAAGTTAATAGCGGCGTTCTTGAGTGCTTTTTACTTTGCCTTTATTGTTTTCATTTTTTAACGTTTTCCCCCTTGTTTTCCTCTCTAGTTTATTTTTTATCTAAATATTACGCAGTTTGTATAAATACTGATGAGTGCGTCGTCAGCTATTATTTCTAAGCATGTTTACAACATTTTTGCAAACAAATTTTCTCTCTTATTTCTTTTTTTCGTAAATTTTCACGCAGGTATGAATCTATTTTAAAATGCTACCAAGTAAATAATAAAAAATTAAATTATTAAAATTGCATTTTTTGCATTATTGATATCAAAAAAACTCACGTAATATTTGAATTGAAGTTTTGCATACAGCTTTTTTGTTTCCCAAAAAAAAAATTTCACTTTCAACTTTAAACTTTTGAACTTTCAAAGATAATTGAAAGAAAAAAACAAAGATTTTTTTGTCTTTGCAAAATCCCTTTCTTTTAAAATATTTTCTTATGCAAGGTTTGTTAAAAGAATTCATTATTATTATTAGCTTTTGACCTTTTTAAATATTTTTTTCATGAGTGACTTTTTTCTCTTATTTTCTGCAGAAAAAAAAAGATGTTTTGAAAAACACATTATTACGTTAACTTTATTTTTTCTTTCCATTTCAAAGAAATTTTATTTTTTTGCAGGTGTTTATAAGATTTTTTTGTTATAAAAGGAAGAGTCATAAATTTAATATTTGCAAAGTCAGGTTTTCTTTCTTTTTTTATGCGAAAGTTTAAGCAACAAAAACACACGAACTTTGAAACTACAGTATTCGTTAGAAATGAGTTGTTTTTGTCAGCTGTCAACTAATTGTTATAATTTCTTTTTGTTTTTGCATCATTTAGAAATTTTAATTGTTGCATTTAAAAAAAAAATCGGATGACGCTTTTTGCATCGAGAGGAATTTTTCATACTTTCGTGAAAAAATATCAAAGACGGGAAACAAAACTTTAAATTTTGCAACCTATAATTTTTGTTTTAAGATACTTTGTAATTAACTTGTTTTACCTGCAAAGCCAACCAAAAAAACAAAAAACTTATTAGAGAGATTAACAAAATAGTTTTATTATTTGTTTTATGACTAAAGAAAAAAAATCATTTGTCACTTTTCCTTTTCCCTCTTTCGTTTTCTTTTTCTTACTTCTGCTTTGTTATTATTGTCGTAATACATAATAAATTTTAAAATGACGTTTTCTTCTTTACTTTTGTCTTTGTTAAACGATTCTCTGTTAAAGAAAAAAGAGTGGTCAAATAAGAAAAAACAGGAATACTACCATCATTTTTGTTTTAAATTTGACTTGAAAAAGTAAAATACGATTGTTGTTTTGTTAGAAAATATTTTAATTAGGTAAAAAATTAAATCATTCGTTTGTTAAATATTTGAATGGTCTCAAAATTGATGGTTGATTTTCTTATAGTTTTTTATGGTAGAAAAAACAATCAAAAAATTTTCTTTTTTGTTTCAAAAAATGTCATTTTTGATACTTTGGAATAGCATCTTCTTCTTCCAAAAAAATCTATTTGTTTTTGAACAACAAAAAATATTGTTTGCTAACATTTAAGTCGATGATGACAGATAGTCATAAAAATAAAGCTCTTCTTTTTTGGACATTTCTTTGATGAAAAAAAAACGCGAATAATGTGTTTCTTTGTTGCATTGGTTTGTTGCAATAATTATTCGAAAGCGAAAAAAAAAGAAAGATTGTGTATCAATTTTTAGAGCAAGAAGTTGTAATTGCTTGCCAAAAATAGAATTCTAATAACTTTTTTATATTTTGTCTTTCTTCTTCCGTTATCTTTTTTTTTTGAGCTGGCTTTGTCTTCTTTGTTTCTTAAAAATTGGAAAAGCTGCTAATCAAACTTTTTTGTTTTTGCAAAATTTCTCCAAACTTTGGTCTTCAAATTTTAATCGAAATCATATGTTTTGAAACAACATCTGGAGAATTGGATAAATTTATTAAACCACTTTTTCAAAGAAATAATAATTTATGCGAATATGCCATTTTTCATATTTCAGAAAAGTTAGTTTTTCAATAAAACTAAATTTTTTTTTGACAAATTACATGCAACCACCAAAAATAACAAACTAAAAACGCATTTGTTTTCCTCTCTTTTTTGACAAGTTTAAGCTTTAAGAAATTTCTTTTCCCGAAAAAATAAAATACTTGAAATTTATTTTAAACTCTTTTATTTTAAGAATTCAAAAGAAAAACCAAAGCACTTAAAAAATTGGCAGAAGAAAAATTATTATTTTTTTGTTTTAAAAGAATGGCGAAATCACGTGCTTTTTATTATCAAAACGGCTGTGGTTTTATGGGTCTTCTTCTCTTATAAAAAGGAAATATAGGTTAAAGACTTTTCGATTGGCCAAAACACAATTTTTTTAAGGGTTGAACTTTGATACACGCATTTATGGATTGACTTTATTTCTCAAAATGAGTAAATTAAAAGCAGTAATATTAATTATCGAATTAGAAATGTCTTTTTCTCATCTTCAACTTTATTGAACTTCAAAAATAAAGAAGTTTTGGAGTTTTCTTTTGAGTCAAAAAGCTACCGTATTGCATTTTATATTAGTCATTGAGTTTATTTATTTTAAAGAAAGATTTTTCTCAATGTTTAAAAATCAGCTTATAAAAATTTTTATCGTCATTAAATTTAAAAATAAAAAATCAGATGTTTTTTTCTTTTTTCTGCAAAGCTGCTTATTAATGTTAACTTTCTTGATTATAGCTTTAGCGTTTTTTCTTCCATCAAAAATGATAAATGCCAATCTCAACAAACTAAAAACAACTCATCCACGTTTTTCTTCTTTTGTCGTCAAATAACTCCCACAGAATTACGTCTTTAACCATTCCCTTAAAATGCATTACCACGTCAAAAAATCCTCCGTTAAATTTTTTGGTTAGTCTCAAAAAAAATCATTAAAAAATTGATAAGAAACTTAAAAAAAATTATCTGCGAGACTACTCATTCTCGAACGCTTCGGACGAAAATGTTATCTTGATTTTTTTGTTGTTGGTTTCTGTCATCAAATCAAGAAATATATTATACCTCAGATTAGAATCTTTCGCACCCATAAATTTTTTCAACCTTCAAAAAGCCTAAATAGACTTCCTCATTATTTTTTTTATAAATTGCACTTTTTTTAAAATGAAAGCATAGATCCTTCATTAGCAAAAAAAACTTAAATTTTATGCATAAATAATAATTTAAAATTCCGAAACAATTTTTTTTAAAACACTAAACAGAAATCATAAAAATTTAAAAAGATGCTCTTTGAAAAAAAATTGTGCTTTTGCAAAGTTTTTTAAACTTTAGTTTGCAACTTTTTTTCTTTTATCCAAAAACACAAAAACAATATGCATACTCTCTTCTTAGATGCCATTGCTCTAAGAAGAATTTGAGCGACCAAAAAAGAGAAAATTTTGAAATTATGTCATTCAAAATTTATGGCAAAAGCAAAACATTTATCGTTGTTTTTTCTTCTTTCTTTTTCATTTTGTTAGTAAACAAACATTCCGCCGTAGTTGACTCCTATAAAAGAAAGAAACTGAAACTTTTAAATAACTCAACAATTTTTGTTGGGTTTATTTTTGTGTGTTTGCTTTCATTTGAACCAAGCAACTTTGAATTTTATGCTGCAAAAAAATGTTGCTAACTTTGAATTGGTCCCAAAAGTCTCATTGAACTTCTTAGTGAAGCATTTTCCGAAATGACAAACATGCTTTTCTTTTCTTTTTTCTTTTTGCGCCAGTCCGAGGTGAATGAATCATGTTTTATGTTATGCGGATACAAAACTAAATAGCAAGCTTTTTTGGAACCGCAACATCGACATCATTGATGAGTCATATACCCGATTTGCTTCTTCTTATTCGTTTCACATTCTTTTATTAAAGGATTTTGAGCTTTTTTGATTTGATAATTTTTTGAGCGATCACGAATTATTAATACTGTATCAAAAAGCTCAAATTGGATTTTTTATTGTGAGATTAACTTCACTTTTTTGCTGTCTTTTTTCCAACTTATAGCTTCGTGCCAGTCAGAAACTTTTGAATTTGAATTTTAAAAAACTAAAATTATGCTTGCTTGTTTTTTCAATCTTTGTTCTAAAGAAAGCCAAAAATTGGTTTCCTGAAAAAGGAGGAAGTAAACATATTTTATAGAAGATGGACCAACCAGCGGGAGAGAAACGTATGTTGTTTTTATTTTCAATATAAAAATGCTTCAAAGTAAGCCATGGTTTTTCTCTCTTTTTTATTTATGAGCTTAAGAAAATCTATGATTTGGAATAATTTTTTTTAAAACAAAACAAAAAAAGACATAAGGAAGATAAATTAAAATAATTTAGAAAAAGGAAAATAGAAAATTGCAGACGGAAGTTTTTTTTATATTGAAAAAAATACAGCGGCGAAAATGACGGAAAAAAGTTTACGTCTTGGAAGTAAATAATTTATAGTTATAACCTGTCAGTATTGAGATTAATGGATTTTAATTGCAAGTGAGAAAAGATTTGTAAATTTTTAAATTTAATGTTTGAAATAATTTGGTAAAAATTATTTAATTGCTTTTTATACCACAATAAGCTTCAATGGAGTTTTGTAGATAAATGAAAATCATTTATTTCTTTCTTCCCCTAAAAAACGGTTTCTCTAAAAAACGGACATCTTTAATTTTTGATCAAAAGACAAAAAATAGTCGAACAACTGTACAATTTTTTTCATTACTTCCTCGAGATTCTTCAAGGTGAAGTTCCTCAAGAATGTTGTTCGTTCTTCTTCGAGGATGGCCTTGAATAAATTAGTGAATTGACGTAAGAAACATATTTTTAAATTAAATGAAAACATTTGTTAGATAAACTTTAACTTTTTATTAAATCCAATTTCCTTCGATATTTTGGTAACCTTAAAATTAACTCTTTGAATAAAAAACATTTTTTTTATGGCTGATTTGTGCACCCGAAAAAAACCAGTCGTTTTTTCTTCTTCAATGTTTCAAAGAACAGTCTTTATTTTTTTAAGAATTAACTTTTATGACAATTTTACTTTTTAAGGTTTTTTTACGAGTTTGCTTCATTTTTTTAACTTTTTCAATGAAAGTGAACCAACAAATAAATACTCGTAAAAATTCCAAGTGCACTTTCAACCGTAAAATGAGTTTTTTTGTACAAAAAAAGAATATTTGCTTCTCAATAAAATACTTTCTTGAAGCAATCGGAAATGATTCTATTTTCATCATGAAAGGCATTATCACATCTGCGGCATTTTTGAAATCCATTGATCATACATAGGATAGTTTTTCTTTTCCATTCATCATCGAGCGAATGAACGAACAACAAACGGCTTAAAATCAATCGGAAACGGATTTTTTTTATTGGTATTGTATTATTCTTTTTTTGATTTTTATTTTGTTGCTATTTAAAATTCTTCTTTTCGTTCCATTAAACAGATGATGTTTTTTGTTAAATACAATAACATTGACGACTGCGTGAAAAGCAAAAAAAAATCACCAGATAGCATGCAGAAAAAGCAGGATTTAATTGCTTAAAATAGAAATCAAGCATGCAAGAAAGATTGTTTTTCATTTCTATGACCCTTTTCTCAGCTGCTCATTATTTTGTTGGTGGAAACAACTAACAACTTTCAAAATTTTAAGAAAGTTATCAGCTTTTTTAAAAACAAAGACAAAAAATAAGATGTCATAGTTTTTGTTTTTCTTTTTTACAGAAAAAAAACAACATATTATTGGGTCATTAAAAAAGGGCTTTTCGAAAGGTGTATATTATTCAGTATATTAAAGTTTTCCATCGATAAATAAATGAGTTGAAAAATAAAAACAATGGGATTCCATTTAAATCGTCGTTGGTTGATTATGTTAATCTTCCTTTTGACTTCTCTTTTTTTGTCTTTATTTTTTGTCAATAACATGCTGCTTGAAACTTCCTTTTTTTACCAATGCATGTTCTCCTCCACCCTTCCAATCCAACAACTTGCACTTTTTTCTTTTCACGTCGTTTTTTGCTGTTGTTGTCTGCTACAACACAAAAATAAAAAAAATGCTCACTCCCACAAAAAAAAATATGGGCGGAGCACATTTATCAATGGAAATAAAGACCTGTTCCATATTGCATAAATACTTTTTTATTTCTAGATACATAAAAACCTTTTACATTCACAAAGCTTTTTTTAAACAATATTTTAGTTTTTTTTTGTTTTAACAACATACATAATAATTTCTGTTGAAGTTGTTGCTTATTTTAGTTAGTTGGGTGCCAGCAATATTTTTTCATCTGTAAATGCTTATTTGATTCTGTAGTAATAAAAAAGGGATTAAAAATTTATTTTACCACTTTACTTTTTTTTATTCATTCAAAAGTCATAATATATATTTTTTTTGTGCAGTTGCTATAGCAAAAAAAAGTAAAATTTTATTCCTTTTATCGTTTTTGGTTTTTTATTTTTTCAAATTGAGGCTTCCCAAATATTTTCCCATTTATTTATTTATCTTATTTTCCTTTTTTTTAAACCAAACATTGATATATATTTTTTTGGAGAAGTTTTTATGAGCTTTTTTTCGTTTCCTCTCGCCTTTTTTTTTTGATTTGGACTGTACGGTTTTTTGAATAAAAAAAACGTGGTTCTTTTTCTCTCTCTCGTGTGTGTTATTTTAAGAGGAGAGACTAAAAAACTATAATAATATGGCGCCAATGAAGCCATCCACTAAAACCTCGTGGTTAGTTTATTTTTTTTTTTTTATCGTTTTTTTTTCTTTAACTATCTTTTGACTTTTTTGAGAGGATGGTTTAAAACGGGAAACTTTTTGAAGAAGGAGGACTGATAGGAAAAGAAAATAAGCTGCGTGTATTCTGAAGATTGCTAGCAACTACTGCTACAAGAAACTAAAAAAATGTATATAATCCTCCATGATTTTTTTGATATCATTTTTTGTTTGATCCTTGATTGATCAACCCCACTCCAATCCTTCATGTCTTGATTCCGCGACATCAAAGCACATTTCTGTTTATCCCCAGAATTTTTTTAATGTTTCTTTTTGATCGTTTTACGAATTTTTTAATACAGCTTTGCACCCTTTTTTTGTAAAAAAGAGACAAATCTCGTGATTTTTTTTCCTTCTCGCTTTTTCCCTTTTAAAAAAAAGTTATTTAATGTTGTTTACTTCAGATTTTATTTTCAACGTTGCAAACTATTCTTTTTGGTTATAACCACCAACCAAGCATACAAGGAAGCAAACATTTTTTCTATTTCTGAAGCCCCTATTCAAATCGCAACCACGTCGTTCGAAGTATTTTCAAGTAATCCGATGGCTGCATTTGATCAGTCATCATTTGCACGAGCGGTGCAAAAACGTGAAGCATCTAAAAAATCTTCAACAATTAAATGCTCAACAAAAGATCAAAAAACATCTTCAGTATTTCGAAGCAGCAGAAAGGATAAAACTGATAAAGATGTTAAAAAAGATAAATCAAATTCTGCTGAAACAACAATGAAAAAGAAATTATTAGGAAAATTATTTAGGATTCTAACGCTTAAAGGTTAGTGACTACGATATTTTCGAGTATCAAATCTTACCTTTACGTTCTTTTTTGTAGAATCAAAAACAACAAAATGTTCAGAAAAGGATAAACAATCCTGTCGAACTCGACGTCGTTCCCGTTCTTCACAATCTTCAACTCCAAGCAATTTCGAACCTATGCCAACGATATATGAAGAAAATGAAGATTTAATCAGTTTGAAATCATATTGTCTTCATAAACAATCACTTATTGCTGTGGCTGTAGCGTAATTGATTGATCGATCAATTCACCCTTTCTCTCTTGCCTTCTTATTTTTCTTCATTTAATTCCGTTTTAAAAAAATATACGAGTATTCGAAACTTTTATTAATTTATATCAAAAAAAGAAAGAGTTTCAGTATTATTAACTTTAATCTTTTGTACATATTTGTATTTGTATTTTATCATCATCGTACACCATTGAATTGTAAATTTTATTTTTTTCGTTAAACTTTTTTTTTGCAAAAAGAAAAGAAAAATAATTTAATAAAAATATTGAAAAATATAAAAATAAGTAAATATGTATTTACAAGAGAAAAAAATAGGTAGCATAATAAAATTTTATAATAAAAGCTTTAATGGTTGTTCCAAATGTTCAGCTAAAGCTTGAATCTTTGCATTTAAAATTCCTTGAGGTACATTTTTTTCAGCAATAATCGCTAAAAGCATATTACAAATTTTTAAAACCACAACTGTTCCTTCAATATTTTGTAAAACGATAGTTTGTAAACCTTCACGGATGCCTAAAAATAAAAAAGATTATTACAGAATTTACTGTTGATGCTAAATGAAAAAGGATTGAATAGAAAAATGTATGTCTGTATAAAACCAAATTTGCGCTTAAGATTCAATTTGTAAGTAAAAAAATGCAAAACACCATCATGCATGAAAGAGTTACACGTGACTTGGGCAGCTCGAAATGTGCAAATAAAACAGATTAACTACTGGTTGGTAAAAAACAAAACAAATAACGGTTTTGAGAGGGTAACATAAAGAGTTAAGTAAATAATTATGTTTTTGCTTTCGAATATTGTTATTTTTACCATTTATTCATATCTCCTGATCTATTTTTGCAATGCTGTATTTTTTTAAAATGAAATCAAAATATTTCCTCTTTAGAGTTTCAAAAGCAATGAGCGATAAGCCAAATATGAGACTGAAACAAGGCTTTATCACGCAGCCTTTTGTCAAAAAAAGCAGAAGGGGAAAACGTTAAAATGCAAGCAATCGTGGAAAAATGAAAGTTATTCTCAAAATATTTTTAACTCTGGAAAGGGAAAAATGATATGTAAACATGCCTTGTTGTTCGAAAGTTTCCCAAATGTTAACCATTAAAGCACCATATACGCTTGCATTATTTGATACTTTGCCTGTTTTGGCAACGGTATGGCCTGAAGAAAATGAGTTAATAATAATTATAAAAGATGCATGCATCAACGCACCTTCGCTATTGAATAAGAATACTCCTTTTATGCCTGAACTGATTGCTTGTTCAAGGTATTTTTCCATTGCACGTGTTTTCAACATCTAAAGCAAGGGGTTTCGCAAGAATCACAGTTAAGAAAAAAGTATCGCAAAGCCAATAAAGCTTCTTAAACACAAATAATAAAAGCAAATTCAAACAAGATCAAAATTTATCAACAAAAAACATTCAAAAAAAAATAACAACAAAGACAAAAAAGATAATCAATCGGTCCATCGATGGTTGCATTCACGATTCGTACAAACATAATACAATTTCATTTCTTCCTAAAATTCATAATGATAAAATACTGATATTGAAGAAAATTATAAACCTCGGCACGACGACTTTGAGCTTGAAAGAAGACAGCTTGTTTATTCTGACATTTTGGACAAACATGATCATATGTTTTTGGTAAAGTTGGATCATTCACAACATCAGCAACAATTTGAGTAAGTTCACTAAAAAGAAATCAAGTTAATAAAAGTGATAATGAAGAAACAAAAAAACTTACTCAATTTCATGCATCAGCTTATTCACATAAATGCATGGACTTTCAGCGTCTTCACTATGATCACAATTTCGACAGGTATACATTAATCGTCTTTCCTCTTTGTTTTCACGAGGATAAAGCATGTTGTTGCTAAAAATGTGATGTTAATAGAGAAAAGTTTTAAAAGTTAAAAAGAAAAAACATACCATTCTGGACAGAATTTAATTCCTGTAAACTTCTTTTTTGATCCTTCTTCTTCTGCTTCCATAAAATCATCACTGATTTGACTCATTTTGATGGAGGAATATTGAAAGATTGGCTCTATAAATAATTGAAAGACGATGAGCAACAAACACTTTGAAGAAAGTTTGGTTGGAGCAAAAAATGAAAGGGATACTTTGCCAAAAAAAAGCCCGCAACAGCTTTTTTTTTTTGAGTGAGGAAATTTTCATTCATTTAAGATTATTCAAATTTTTCCTTCGACGAAAATAAAACCTCTAAAATAGTATAAAAGGCAGGATGAACATTCTCAAAACTTCAGTTTCGTCGTCACATCATTCTGCTGTCCTCGACTTTCATCATGCCAAATCCTCCGCCAAAAGAAGATACATGGGCTTTTCAACCTATCGGTGCTCCTTTTCCTGACAATCCAGTAAAGGCAATGGGCCAACAAAACCAGTATGTTGCTCTTTGGTACAAAAATGGTAAACCAATCCATGGTATGTTTTTTTTTTACTTTTATCGTTTTCCTTCTTTTCATTTGGTTGTTTATTTTTCAGGTCGTGCTTGGAACAACGCTGGAGTTGTTGAATGTTCATTCCCTTATCACAAGGCTGAACTCACTGGTGCTAAGGATCTTGGTGGTCAAATTCAAATCCTCCAATACAAAGGTGATCACAACAATCTTGGTTACTGGTACGAATGGATCAAATACAAAGATCGTCTTGAAAAATCCGATGACCGTCAACTCCTCAAGTGTGGTGATTCACTTCCAATCTTTTGGAAAGATCGTGCTGGTGGTCCTCTTGTTGGTTTCCTCGACAATAAAACTGAAGAAGCCCTCTTCTCTCACGATGGCGTCGCTGAAAAGGTTGGCTTTTGTAAACTTTCAAGTTTTCAATAACTTTAAATTTCAGATCCCTGGTTCTTCCCTTGGTGAAATGTACATCATCGCTCGTAACACAACAGGATGTCCACAATTCTGTGAATGTTCCACTTGCTCCAAGAAACCTCCACCACCAGGTCCTCTTGTCATGCTCAACGAATGGATGGATATTCGAGCTGGTGATCCATTCCCAACTCGTCCACTTGTCAAAGCTCTTGGTAAAACTCTTGATACCGTCGCTGGCCAGAATCCTGAACAATACGTTGCTCTTTGGTACCTCCATGGCGAACCTGTTTTTGGGCGCATATGGAATGAAAATGGGAAGGTATATTGTTTTGCTATAAATTCTTATTTATTTTATATCATACTTTTTTTAGGTCGCTGCTAACTTTGGATGGTTCAACAACGAATACAAAGAAAACATTGGATCAATTCAAATCCTCGTCGAACTCTCTGATCAAGTCCGTGGTTTCGATTACGCATGGAAGCCATTCAAGGAAGCTGCTGTTTTTGGTGTCAGAGAATGGCATCCTGTTCACGTTGATTACCACAAGGGTGATATCTCTCCATGTGTCTTGAACGTCGAAGGTGGAAAACAGATCCTTGGAAAGGTCGATGTCCGAAATGAACGTGCCACTGTCGCCTACAATGGTAAAGAACATATCTTCGTTGGTCCAACCGTACATCCATTCAGCGTCCTTTGTCGTAAAGCTAAAGCTGGTCATGCCATTTTGGAATTAAGTACAACTGTTAGTTTTTTAAATTCTATTTTATGTAATTTTTCTGTTTTTTTTTAGCCATCATCGCTTAATAGAGATCATCCTATGTCACCTATACAAAAACATCGATTTGAAGAATGGGTCCGTTATGCTGTGACAAAAGGCGTGAAAGGAATCTTGGAAGAATACGCAACATACCTGAAACCTTATGTACCTGCATCAATCACAAAGAAGGCATTCGAAGTAAATCAAAAGAAAAATAGATATAAAGATATTATATGCGTGGATGGTACAAGAGTCATACTGAAGAACCAATCAAATGACTATATACATGCTAACTTCATCCGTGGCGATCCTTTAATAAACATCTTTATATGCACTCAAGGGCCGGTAAGTTATTTCTTTTTCATTCTTTTATAATTATCTTCTTATTTTTAGATGATGGATACAGTCAAAGATTTTTGGTATGCTTACTCCTTCACTCCTCAAAATTTTCAAAGCTCATTAATGATTGTCTTTTAGGAAAATGGTCGCTCAAGAACATGTTGGTAATATAATTATGCTTTGTGATACTGTTGAATTGGGCAAGAAAAAGTTAGTTGTCTTTCTTGTTTTATGATGAAGTGCAAAACTATATGATGAAACTTTTTCAGATGTGAACAATATTGGCCTCGTGAAGAAGGATGTGTCGTCGAATGGCCTGGTTATCAAGTCAAAAATGTCAAAATGAAGGAACTGGATTCAGCTGATGCTAAAATTACTGTCACCACTATTGAATTACTCTTTGATAAGAATAAGAAAGTCACATTGAAGCATCATCATTGGAGAAATTGGTTGGTTTATTTGATTATTGCTTTACATACATCTAATTTTGTTTTGTTTTTTAGGCCTGATAAAGGTGTTCCTCTATCAATTCTTGCTCCATTCCGTATTCTAAGAAATGTTCGACATTCATCTCGTCCTACAATCGTTCACTGTTCTGCTGGAATTGGAAGAACTGGTTCAATTGTGGCTTTGGAACTATGTTATCAACAGCTCTTGAGTGAAAACAAATTATCAATACTTGAGTGTGTTAAAGTGCTTAGACGTATGTTTGTTTTCTCTTTTTACTTCTTTCACTATCATCAATTTTGCCTTTTTCCAGATATGAGAATGAATAGCGTCCAAACAGAACTTCAATATCTATACCTATTCAAATGTTTATTGACTTTCTCACATGAACTGAACACAATTCCTCCTGATTGTATGGCATTATTTGATAATTTTCAAAAAGAATATCCTGCTCTGTTGGAATCTGCAAAGAATCTTGGTGAAGCTGGTGGACCTTTACGTGTTAGATTAGGAAGATGTTGATGGTGATAACGACTAATTTTATGAAAAGTTGTCGCAAGACCCGGCCTGGACATAAATATGACTAGTTTTATGTGTGTAATTTTTTGTGTGTAATTTTATGTGTGTAATAAAAATTTAATGTGTTTTTTACTTTTGAAAAAAGAAAGAAGAAGCAATGTTTTTACTTGTTTTGTTGATGATCTGACTTGGGATATTTACTTTTTGTGGCCTCCTTATCTCAATCCCAAAACTTCATCTTTTTAGTAGCTATGTTTATGAAAAAGATGTTTATCATTTTAAAACCTTTATTTTTTGAAATGCTTATAAGGAAAAGATGCAGACAGTTGTAAATAATAACATTTTAAAAACTTCACCACCTAATTGTTTCCAACTAATTTAAAAATTATATTGTAGCCTTCCATTTGAAATAATTAAAAACTCTAAAATTAATTTCCCTTCGAAGCTTTCGTTTTTATAAAACGTTAGTTTTTGCTTACTCTTATTTGTTTTGCGCTTAACTATGCTTTTAAATGCTATAAATCTATCTTTAACCATATTCAATGTTGTTGTTTTTTCATTTTTGATTCCAATTTTATGGGAAGTGAAGAGCAAATGTCATCGAAACTTTTGGTAGCTTTAATTTTTTGCGATGGAAACTTCTAAACAAAATTTTTAGGATTTGCTTGATATTTCTCAATTTCATTTTATTTTTATTGAGCCTTTCTTCGGCCCTTATTTCCATCGGTGATGTTTTGGTTTTCTTTAATGTTTTCCCTGCAGTCAATGGACAAATAGTGTTTATTGGAATTGTGGCATCACTTTTGAACGCTGGAACATTTCCTGGAGTATTAATCTTAATTTCTACAGAAAGATTTATGGCTACTCTAAAATATAAAACTTATGAACATTATAAATCTATGATTTTACTAATTATTGGAATACCAATTGCAATAATTTTTGGTTTATTTATTACTTATTTATGGTGTTACTCGGGCTTAGCTGATTCTCTTTGGCTTTCATTAGCAATTTATTTCTTTCAATTATTTTCAGCAAGTTTTAGTTTTATTTAAAAAAAATTAAGAGTGCGCATAAACATTGATCTTTGAGTCTTTATAAAAAAATGCTTTTTACCATTTTAAAGCTTTTAATAGTTGCTTCCTTCATGGTAGTATTTTTTTAAAGGTATAAATAAATAATCAATATCAAACATTTTAGATAGCCTTTATTTTGTTGTATTTGAATAATAATTTGCGAAAAATTACTATTCAAAGTACCATTGTTTTGACTCATCGTTATCAGGTAATCTCTTCTTTCCCTTTAAAGCTCCATTAAATTTTATTCTTTAAGATTTATGAAAATCTTCGAATGTTACGTTTTATAATTCCATTAATTATTTATAATGTTGGCGGTTTAATTATTAATGGTGCAATTTCAATTTCTTTGCGAATGTATTTCTTTTCTGATTCCATGACATTTAAAGATGTGACAAGTTTATATTATACGGTAAATGAGATTTTTACTCCATAAAATTGAGTTTTGACAGAAAATCAAATTTTAGCTGGTCAACTTTTGTATTTTACTAGGTTTTTTACATCTAAAATTCCGTAATGCTGGGTTTTTGATTGCATTCAAACGTCGATCCAAAATTGCTTCCATTCATAATATACGTAGGAAGAATCCATTGGGAAAGGAAATTGCTCCAATGCCATCAAGACAAGAAGGTGATTTGTATTTTTCGCAGCTGAAACATATATGGTGAAATGGCTTATGGTGGTGACAAAGGATAGCGCTCATATTTTTATTAAAATGCAGTTTATTTTTTGAAATACATATTTGTTTTAATTAATTTTCATCCTTTTAAATTCTAATAAACCCTTTTTTTTTTATAAATACGCTACCTTTATTTTGACATCATCATAATGTGAAAAGAGTTCTTTAATTTTTAATAAACACAATTTTTTAAAGTTTCAAAACATGAACCATGAATTATTTCGTCAAGAAAAGTTTGTTTCACTTGAATTTTTGCTTTGGCGTGAGAGTGAGCCTAAAAATGTTTTCTCTCTCGCTGCTTCAAAATCCCATAACTCTTTTCCCATCCCACTTTTTTTTTGTATTCTGAACTTTCTTCATTCTTGTCTCAACTTTTTCTTAGTTCTTGAATTTGTTCACTAATGTTTTAGTTTCCTCCTTTTTAAGAATTTTCCTATTCTGATATTAGTTAGACATACCTATTGAACTTTGCATCCATTTAAATTTCATGTTTTTTGATACCTGCTTTTTTATTATTTCAAGCTCAAAATGCTTTCATTTTAAATATAAAAAAATAATTGTTTTTTTCTTTCGTTCGTTTTTCTTCCATTTTCACCTTTTTGAGTTTTTTTTGGCAATTTCCTATTTTTTTTTTTTTGCTGTCGAAATCATTCATCTCTTTCGTTTTTTTTGAAATTTCATGTTTTGGTACTTTTCTTATTCGTTCATATTTTTTAGAGCAGCTGCCGCTACTAACTACTCCAAATGCAGTAAAATGGGTTCTGGTGCATCAACAAAAAAGAATGTTCTTTATCCTCATCCAGGTTTGTATCAACTTTGTAAAAATTCAATCATGTTTGACGTTTTTAGTTGTTGAAACAGAATATGGAAAAATTGAAGGAATGAATGTTATGATTCCAAAGGATCCTCAAAAACGAATAGCTAGAGTATTTCTTGGAATCCCATTTGCGAAACCTCCTATTGGAAAATTACGATTTGAGGTGAGTTTTTTTTCTTTCATTTACTTGTTATAAAGTTCGTTTTCAGAAGCCTCAAATACCAGATAAATGGACAGAAGCTCTTGAATGCAAAAAATATGGATCACCTGCCATTCAAAAAGTTCTTCCCTGGCTCAATAAACATCATGGAAGTGAAGATTGTTTGTATTTGAATATTGTTGTACCATCATGGGATTCTCCTGATCCTAATGGTTTTCCTGTAATGTTTTATATCCATGGTGGTGGCTTCGTAATGGATTCTGCTGCAAGTTACCATTATAAGAAAATTTGCAGGTTTGTTTCTTGGTTCTTTCGGAGATGATGTCTGTTTAGTTTACAAGTCTTTTGAACATTTAAACATCATAGTTTTCGAATTTGTTAATATCGAGACTACGTTATATTAATATTTGATGAGAGAAAGCGAAAGTGTAATAGCACCAATTCCCTGTTTTTCGAATGCAGACGTTTACCTGTAAAGTGTATAACTAATTAACGTTATTTATGAGAATTCTTTTTAACTGCTTTTTTTGTTTTTGTCAATAAGAAAATTCACTTTTAAATTTGCGTGATATATTTGATGTTAATTAAACTCGAGGAATCGTTTCCCTTCCCAAAGCTTATATTCGTTTGATATTGATACTGTAGCCATTAGACTCGTCAACTTTTATGTTATGTTTTTTTAAACAAACTTTTATATTGAATCACTTTTAGAATGTTAACGCGTCATGGTGTCATCATTGTAACAACTCAATATCGTCTTGGTCTTCTTGGATATCTCTGCACAAATGATGAAACTTCTCTTGGAAATTATGGACTTTGGGATCAATATTTTGCCTTAAAATTCGTGAGTGACAATATTGCTGCATTTGGAGGAAATCCCTCAAACATAACTATCTTTGGTCAATCGGCTGGTGCTGTGTCATGTGATCTTCTTTCAATATCACCTTTAAGTCGTCATCTAATATCAAAAGTTGTATGTCTTGGTGGTAATTGTGAAACATTATGGGGTGTATCAGCTCGACCATTAGCAGCTGTATTTTGTCAAGATCTTGCAATTCGATTTGGTTATAAAAGAAAATTTACTGGACCATGGTCAAAAATGGAAAATAAAGAAATGATTGCATTTTTAAAAGAACTGCCGCCACAAAAATTTGGTAAGCAACTTTCGGGATTTTTTAAAGGGACATAGCTATTTCATGCCTTTTTTGAAATTTCGTTTGCGGGCACTGAAAGTTACACTTGGTAAGGCGCGTGTTTGAATTACCGTGTAAGACAGAAGTGACACGGTAATTCAAACACGCGCCGCCCCGACTGTTCCTATCAGCCCCAGTATCGAAATTTTTGAAAAGGCATGAAATAGCTATGTCCCTTTAAGGAATGAAAGTAAAAGCAATATGAATTTTTAGCGATGACAATGGTTGGAAGCAAAGCTGTTTTTGAAAAATGGAGACTGGATGTATCTCCTGTCGTCGATGGTGAAATTTTACCTGCTCCACCTCATATTTTACGAAATGATGCTCCACTTCGGCCAATAATAACAAGTGTCACTGCTCAAGAAGGACTAATTTTCTGTAAGTTTTGTGGTCTGGTTATGTCTGCTTTCGTTTCGTTAATATCGTCTTTTCAAGCTTTATTAACTTGTTCTTTTATAGTATCACTTGGTCAAAAAATAATTAACGATAAAATGGTTAAAGAATTTGAAGATAAATTTGAAGAAATGCTGGAAATTCTATCAAAACTGCCTGAATGTGAAGCAATAACTTTGGACGAATTTCGAAAAATTTATGGTTTAACAGAAATGTCAAGAAGAGATAAACGATTTTTGAAGATAACAATCCTTCAAATGATGAGTGATATTATCAACAATATTGCATGGTACAATTTTATGACAACTGAAAGAGAACGTGGATCTCAAGTATGGAGCTTTATATTTGAACATCATAATCCTAAAATTTTATCTGGGCTCAAAGTTATGCTTCCAATGAATAGTAAGTTTCCTTTTTGGTGTATTTTTGATTGCAGTAAACTACGTGGATATTTTTTTCTTTTATCACGCAAACTTCTTACTTGCTTTGCATTTTGTAATACCGCAACACTTATTGCAATTCCAAACTTTCCAAGATAACATTGTATATTTAAAACTAACCTTTTACTTGTTTTTTAGCTGCAACTCATGGAACTGAAATTATTTATATTTTTGATCATAATATGTTCAAAGTTCCATTTCGTCGTACAAAACTTGATTATGCTGTTGGTTTACAAATGACAACAATGTTAACGAATTTCGCAAAGTATGGTAATCCAAATGGTGATCCGAATTTACCTGCAAGCTTTTTATTTGATTTCGTATGGGAACCTGTAACAAATGATTATCCTCAACGACATCTTGTAATCTCGTCAAAATCTCAAGTATATGAAACTTTTAACAAACATACGTTAGAAAAATTTGCATCTCATTATCAAAAATTAACGAGATATTTCTGTGATGATAAATTTTGGATTAATAAAGATGTAAAATAAATGTAATATATTGTGTTTAGCTTTTTTTGATGTTATTTATCGCCACTATAGTGTTGTTCACAAACTCAGACATGTGAGTTTGAGAAATGTTTTATGTTTTTGATCTTAAAGCGGTGGTCTTTGAGGACGTTGTAATCAACTAAAGTTTATTATGAAATGTTTTTAACGACGTATTAATGGCGTGCTTTAGCAAACAAAGAACAAGCTATGTGAAAAAAAGAGGTGAAAAAAGAAGTTTGTTGTTTGATTTGAAAGTTTATTGCTTAAAGCAACGATAAAAATAGCAGTTTTTTGCCACTGTAGTATGCATTGATGATCGATCACCAAGTGTTTGAAGTTAGAGAGGTTTTTTATTCATCTTTTTTTTTTGCAGAAAATTGAAAAGAGATTGATTTTGTTTTAAAAATTTGTGAAGCATGAAATTGAATGAGACTACTGTAACGAATAGTTTATGTGAAATTGTTTGTTGCTTTATCACGGCGGTATAAAAGTGAAGTTCAAATGGAAATGAAAAATTTGGTCGTTGGTGGTCGAATTGCCAAAAACCAAAGGAAAAGCTATTTTTTTAGTAAAAAATGTCTGTTTTTTTGCATATTTAATTATAATTCTCTACGGATATTCAGTTGAAAAATATTGAAACTCTCACAGAATATGTAATCGAATATTGCGGATAAGATCGTGAAGATAGATTTTCATAAAAAAATCAATGAGCCGAAATCCTAGCGTAAGAGTTTTGAGCATTTTGGTCATTTTTACGTTAGAAAAAGTGATTTTTTTTGGAACTTTTTCAGAAACAATTATGGCTAAATTCATTAAGTTGCTTTAATTTTATTCTGTGACATTGAAAATCTATAATCTTATCTTGCCTACAAATTGGTGCAATCAGTTTTTCCGAAGACAATCTTTTTCCGAAAATCCTTACGTAAGAGTTTTTGGAATGCATGGAAACATAGCTTCTGCTTTGAAAAAAAGCAAGAAATTGTGATATTTTTTATTTATTTTTTAACCAAAATACATATTTAAAATAATAAAAACATTTTATTCAATCAATATTAAAAAAACCGCGCGCCAAAAAAATCGTATTTTGTCTTCATTGTTTACATCTTTGATTGTAAATATGATGCGAACTTACAAGCGCGGGAAACATTTTCCTTTTTATATTTTTTGTTTATTTTACTGATATTTATATATAACTGATTTACTTTGAGTTTTTTTTAATATTTATATTCCAAACATAATCGACTTATTAAATTGCGAATTTTTGATTGCTAAACATTTTTTTATAATTTTTTGCACATAATTATATTTTTAGTAAAATGGATGCTACCGAAAGTATTAGTAAATCAGATGGTGATTACAAAATGATTACTCTTTCATTTAATTATTGGAAAGAAAAATTAAGCCTTGAAGATAACACTTTTCAATTTAAAATTAAAAAGTGCAAAGATTGGAAGAAATTTATACAAGAAAATATTTTTAAAGTAAGCTTTTCTTTCTTCTTTATCAGTAAAAGTATATTTATTAATAATTCATATATTTTCATAATTGTTGAAACATTTAGATCGACAACGATAATGAATTTGTTATTCCCAATAACCTCGATGCCTTGCTAGAATTAATAGAAGCAAAAAAACTTACCTTAAACAATCCTTTTATCCTTTGTGTAGTTATGCAAGAAAATGGAAAATCGCGGTTGAGTATTGAAAAGATTCTTTCTGCTTGCCTATATAAAAGCCCAGCATTGGTAATTTTTTAAAATAATTATTTAATCGATTATTAAATTATATTTAGGTTGCTCCTATTTTTGTTGAAGTAAACAGGGATACTAATGTTATCAAAAAAGTAGGAATTAGCTCAAAAGAAAAGAATGGCATCCTAGATTTTCTATTTAAAAATTCAATATTTGGTGTTGAAAAAAATGTTTCATTTTACTTTTTCGATTGAAATTTTGAATATTTTTTACATTAAATTGTTATTGATTTATTTTTTTATATACATATATTATAGAAAAGTGCACATAAAAATGGAAAAAAATGTTTTTATTATTTTAAATATGTATTTTGGTTAAAAAATAAATAAAAAATATCACAATTTCTTGCTTTTTTTCAAAGCAGAAGCTATGTTTCCATGCATTCCAAAAACTCTTACGTAAGGATTTTCGGAAAAAGATTGTCTTCGGAAAAACTGATTGCACCAATTTGTAGGCAAGATAAGATTATAGATTTTCAATGTCACAGAATAAAATTAAAGCAACTTAATGAATTTAGCCATAATTGTTTCTGAAAAAGTTCCAAAAAAAATCACTTTTTCTAACGTAAAAATGACCAAAATGCTCAAAACTCTTACGCTAGGATTTCGGCTCATTGATTTTTTTATGAAAATCTATCTTCACGATCTTATCCGCAATATTCGATTACATATTCTGTGAGAGTTTCAATATTTTTCAACTGAATATCCGTAGAGAATTATAATTAAATATGCAAAAAAACAGACATTTTTTACTAAAAAAATAGCTTTTCCTTTGGTTTTTGGCAATTCGACCACCAACGACCAAATTTTTCATTTCCATTTGAACTTCACTTTTTCATTGAAGCTATACCGCCGTGTTATTTTTTGAATTCCCTTTACTTTTTATTTTGCATTTTGATCTTTTTTGTATCTTTAAAAATTCTTTTCTGCAAGCATTTTTTGTCATAAAATAAAAACATTTTTACTTTGCTATCTTCCTTTCATCGCTGCCCATATGTTTCGGGCTGGGCCATTCTTTATTATTCTGCCATCATTCTTTTTCTTTTCTTGCAGATGCTTCTGTAGGCAACATTAACGCCTCTTTCTTGAACATTCCCTTTTTAGAACTAAAAAAAAATACAAAAATAAAATTAAAGTCATGATTGTTTTTAACTTGGAAACTAACTAACGATCATTTATTAACTTTGAAAAAAAATGTTTTCAAATAACTTCGCTAGTTTTTTGATCTTTGTTGTGTTTATTTAGAGAGGAAAAAAATCATATTGAAAAAATACTCTTAGGATTGCTGGCTCCATTATTGTTGTTCGCCTTATTGCCGCGTGGTGGTGGCTGACGGCTACTTAGAGGCTTTCCCTTTTTTTCTTTGTTGATAAAGCGTGTTTTTGCAGAATAAAAAAAAGTGTTTTTTTAAAAAAATTTTTCAACAACATTTTTTCTTCTCTCTCGTTTGATGGGATGTTTTTCACATTTTTTTTGCAGAAATGGGGCGCCCCGTTTTTTCTCTCTTCTTTCCACCACGTTACTACCAACCACCACATGTTCGCTTTTTTGCTTTGCACCGAATAAAAAAAGAGAGACCGGAGCTCGTCTTATTCTTTTTCATTTGCATTGACGACGACGTTAAGGGACGAAAGCTCAATTTATTTTTATTCTCAATGTCTTTTTTAGTTAGTTTTAAAAAATGTGAAGATAAATATAGGTTCAGGTTGAGTATGGATGTAGTGATACCGAACTTGGCTAATAATGAATATGAGAAAGTTGTAATGCTGTCTTTTAAGATTCGTTGATTTTTGGGTTATTGTAGCTTTTTTATTTGAATATGAATAAGGATTTAGAGGCAATAATGCAAACCGCTTAGTTTATGGTTAGAAAAAGAAATGGGGGAAGCTTTAACGGTCATTCGATGGTTCAAAAGTATTATTTGAATCTAATTACTTGATTAATGGATGACCAAGTAAAATTTTGAAATTTTTGATACTTTCTTAGCTTTCGCTACTACTTATCATTGAAAAATCATTGAATTCTTTTGACTCGCTTTTTTTTCTTTTGTTTCTTCTTGATATTGAATCATCTTGCTTGAGAAACATGGCTTGTTGAATAATCATCGTTGCTTCTGGTTGGGCTTATTCACGTTTTTGAAGCGTATAAAAATCGTATTTTTGTATATTTTTATTCCTTAATTGTGAGCGACTTATATTACGACCGATGTAAGTAAACCCATAAATTTAACAACTATCGTTGGCACAAGTATTTTTTATTTAAAAAAGGCAAATGTAATTAAAAAAAGTTCTTCTTTTTATGGTCAAGTTCCAACTTTGACATTCGTTGATATTTTAATGAACTTTAAACTATTTTTACACTTTTTATGGCTTTTTTGCTCCAAATTTCAGACAGCATCAATTCATTTATCAACCAAATAAGATTTCATTTTATTTTTCCATGTGATACATAAAATTTATTACTTAAATTTTTTTTATCTTTATTTGTTTTTTGGCAAATGTTTCACTGTGTTATTTGACCAATTTAATCGCTTTAGATCGGAAGTACCGGAACTTTTGACTGAATCAGCCCATTTTTTTTTAGTAATAACCTGTTTTTTTCTTCTGCTTCTTTGCCGCCTTTTTTTAGTTTATATAAAACATCGTCTTTGATCATTTACAAATGTTCTTTTTATAGAAACAACTCCAACCTTTGTCAATTCATTCGTTTACTACCACCACCTCCATAATGGCTCGCTTCATCGCCCTTATTCTCGTGTTTGCTTCCATCATTGCCATTTCCTTCGCTGTGCTTTGCCGAACTGGTGTTGATACCGTTGAAGGTCCAACTGTTGATTGCCTCACAAATCAATGCCTCAATACAACTTCACCTGAATCAACCGTATATAGTTGCGATTATTCACAAGTTTGTGATATGATTCGACTTCGAGATGAATGCATTCGAGAAAAAGATAAAATCATTTGCTGCTGCAACTCAGATTCTTGTAACTTTGGTTCAGCTATGGGTCATGCATACATTCTTCAATCGGCTAAAATTCAAATTCGCCCCCTCGATTCTCATATTCATCCACTTTATTAAATAATTCCCTTTAAAAAAATACGGTAATTCAAATTTCGAATGTGTATATATCTGCAATTATTTGTTTTATGCGATCTTTGTTAATTTCAATAGCTGAGTATTTAGTTTTCGAGCATGAGTTATGTTTCAACACAGTACATAAGTACCTAACAATACTAATCTTTTGTTTCAAAGACCATATTTTAACATCACTCAAAATTAACTTTTTGCTGATAATTTTTTTATTATTGTTTTTCTTGTTTCTTAAAAAGTTAAATCATTGTTATTTTTCATTTACGGGTACTTTTATGTTTTTTTTTGCTCACTATTCTTTTTTCATTAAACTTCGAGTATTTTTTTGACCCTCCTCATTGTATGAGGTTAGTAGTATTAGAAAAAGACTTTTTTGGTTTTTATTTTTTACCTTAATAAAGATAATTATTACTTTATTCTTTCTTTGAATTTTCCAAGCAGAGAAACACACACAGACATCAATGATAACTACCAGACTAAGTTTGAAAATATTATTAATTTTACGATCTTGATTTTTATGATTTAACATTTATCAAAATCAAAACTTTTCTTTTATTACCACAATAAATTTTTTGACATTCGATTAGATGTTTTTTGAATGGAAAGGATAATAATAGTAACGGAAACAGAACAGAAGCACGATAGCATACACATACTACAAAAATACATAGAAAAAATCAAATTTCACGTGAATAACAAAAAGTTCTAAATTTGGAAGCAAATATTGATGTGATTTAAACGTGTTTCTAATTGAAAATTATTATGCTACAGAAAATATTGAAGACCAAACATTGCAAATTAGTGATCTTTAAAACTTAATAAAAACTTAAAATTTTAAAAATGCTTTATTTCAAAATTCAGAGACATTCACATGCTGGTTTGTTTATTTTAAATGAATGAGTAATAGTTTAATTCTTAAAATGATGGAAGCAATACAGGAACTTTTTTTAAAATTAATCATCAAACTTTGAGGTTTTGAAAGTTAGAGAGTAAAACTTATGAGATTGGTAGAAAAAATTATGACACTCGTTTAGAGTAATTACAAAGCCAAAGTAAATGAATAATTGTAATCACGGATCTAAGCATTATTCTTTATATAATTTTACATGTTTTTTGATACTTTCAACAACAACCAAAAAGATCTTTTTTTTATTGTTTTTTTTTAATTTCAACAAACAAACCAGTGTTACATATTTTTTCTTTTGTCGCCTCCGCCTCCACCTCCGGAGGCGGAGGCGTGTAACACTGAAACAAACACTTGACAACTTTTTTTTTGTGTAAGTTGAGTTTAAAAGGAGTGTTTGAATCTCGTTTTGCTTATTTTTTTTTATCAACATGCATAGGTCCAATTTAAAATCCCCAACATCTCTTCTTTCTTGGATTTTTTGAGCTTTAACCAAGCAATGAAAACATTTTTTTATTTTGTATCAAAAAAGAAGGTGGAATTTCTTCTTTTATTTTTTGAAGCTCTTGAAAATCTCGTGAGGTTTTTGAAAAGGACACAATTTCATTTCAAAAGGAGAAAGCAAAAAACTGATGAGTTTTTCAAAATATTTTAAATGCATAAAAAGAAAGAGATTGAACCGAAATTGGACAAAAAGCTCTTCACATTTTTGTGATTTTTTCTCATATTTTGACGGAGAAGCAAAAATTTAACTTTTCTTGCGCACCCACAAAAGTGGAAGTTGTCAATTAAAAAAAAAGCAAGCATAAAAATGAGAGAGAACGCTTCCCACAATTTCTTCGTAAAATAAAGTAATTTTTGCGGATGAATCTTGACAGCTTTTAGTTGCGTATTTCAGCGGCTAATATGGTTCGAAGCTGCTAAAGCTTTACTCCATTTTATAGTAACTTGAACTATAACAATTAGGATTTAGAAATTTATCGTTAAATATAAACGGCGTTCAAAAAATTCTGGTAATAAAGTTTCAGTGTTGTCCTTTGTTTAATATATATGTTGGGATTACAAAAAATGGCTTTATTTTCTCAACAAAAAAGTCTATGATTACATAAATATATTGCCATTGTCTGCTTTTGTGCTTTTTAATTTTCTTGTGTCGGATCAATCTTCTTTTGTTTCACTCAAATTAGATATCCCTAAAAATGGAGCTTTCTGTAATTGATTAACATTCTTATGCCATTTTTGTTATCATCTTCAGAAAGTACAATGGTTCCTCTTCTTATTGTCACTTCAATCTTTAAGTCCATTTTTTAGTTTATATTTAAGCCTAAAAATGTAACATTTGCTTTTGAATACCTCATTTTTTTTAATTCTAAAAACACATTTTTTATTTGGAAACCTTCATACTGAAAGAAATAAAGAGACACAATTGGTCAAAAACAATTATTCAATTTCTCGTTTTTTTTAACCGATGAAGATTGAGTTCTTTTTTGTTCTTCTTTTTGCCATATTGTGCCTAAAAAAATTGAACATTCAAAAACAATCTTTTTTATTTTTTTTCCTTTGTAAGCCATAGGAACTCTGCTTCTCAGCCTCCAGTCGTCATTGCCAGCAGTTGCCTTTTTATTTCATTCTATTAGACTTATTGCGCAACGGGAGTGAGTGAGAAAAGGCGATTGTGCGCAAGTGAACGAACGAACACATACATAACCTGATCGATCGCTGGTGTTTTCCTCTATGATGCTTCCCATCTCCTTTTTCTTCTTCTGATGCTTCTTTCTTTTAGTTTTTCCTCATTTATTATATTTGTATTATGTTAGCGTCTAAATTTGAAGGTCAAAAATAGGAAAAGAAGGGTTTCAAAGAAAGAAAAAGTTTTATTTAAAAAGTTTGAAATTTGGAGAATTGAGTGAAAGTGATGGGGCTGGCTGTAGATTGAAAATTTTAGGATGATTCAAATTTAAGTTTCGATTCTTATTTTGTGGCTTTAATGAAGTTGAAAACTTAACTACTATTTAAATCAAAGATGATATAGTTTAAACATTGATATTGATAATAGTTAGAGATACCAATTCCTAGATCATTACATACATTTATTATATTGCTTGATTAATTTACGCATAAATTTACTTGGGATTTTCTTTAAAGCACTTTATTGAACACGCTTTTTAACGTCGCCAGCTCTGATTTTCTAAACTATCAAACATTGGCTTAACTTTAAATTCTTTTCAACTTTCAATCAAAAAATGGCGCGAACAAGTTATTTTTGAATAATATCCTTGATGTTATTTTTTTCTATTCTGCTGCCATATTTAATTGTTTCAAAAAAGAATTGAAGAATGCGCGGGAAGGTTCAGTTCTTTTTTTATATTTCTCTTATTTTCACGGATCGTTTTTCTTTTTCTTTTAGTCCCTCTTCTTCCCTTTTTTCCAGCGTCCGTTTTTTATTTTATTATAAATGTCCTATTTTGGCTTTTATCATCCATCGTCTGCTTGCACATATTGAAGTAGCTTCAATGAAATTTTTTTGTTAAGTCTCGGGTCGTTGTTGGTCGACGACAACGTTTACAACGAGGATGGTGGCCACGAGAAAAACGTGAATTTGTCCAGAGCTGAGTCTCTCTCTCTTTTCCTCTCCATTTTTGTTTCACTTTTTTTTGTTGTCAAAAAACCCTTCTTTGCGCAATTCATTTTTGTTTTTTCTTTTTCAAACTTTGATTGTAAAAAAAATAAATCTTTCCTTTTACCGCAATAAAACCCCTCAATCGCGGCGCAGAGTTGTGGCTGTGAATTACCTTATCGAAGTTAGTAGTATCGCAATGCTGCTTTACTTTTTTTTCACTGTCGATGTCTCTATAATCGATTGCTTTTTTTATGGCCTTACGCAAGATTTTTTTTCGAACGCATCTTCTTCCTCCTTCGATCGTGTCATTTTTTCTTAATTTCAACTTTGTTTATTTTAAAAAACAATGGCTTTGATGATTACTCATACTTTTTTGGTTGATCATCACAATCAGTGAATAAATAAAAAATGTGTGTTGTTCCGGTCAAGTTTGATTCTTTCTTTCTCTCGATCAGCGGCAATGGTGATTGCGAGCATTTGTCCTTATGGACAATATTGAGTCAGAGCAAAAAATGCGAGTTGACAAAAATAAATACTTTTGCTGATTCAGCTTTAAAACAGTTATTTTATTGTTTGTTGATAAGCTTTTTAAATGCATCCTTTTGCACCTACAAAAAGAGGGGCAAAAAAATACTTTGATTACTTTCATTGAAAGATAATGAGAGAAGTTGAAATGCTTGGGTGATGATTATCACAAAGATTAGCACCAATTGGAATTTAAAGCAGTTATTTTTCTGATTAGTGTTTAGCGTAAAAAATTATTTTTTATTCTCTGAAAACATTTTGTTCTATTTTTTTATTGTAAGGAATTTAAGTTATTTTATTTCTGTTTTTGTTGATCTCGATTAGAAAATTATTTAAAAGAATAAATCTTTTTAATGATAATCTTCTCTACAAGATGTAACACAAGTTTAGTACCAACAAATTTGGTTTTAAGACACATTGTTAACTTGGAAAGTTTTCCGCATGCAAAACTACTTCAAACTTATGCTTTCTTCTTCACTTAAAACTTTTTATATTTTCAACCCTTTCAAATAATTTGTCGCACCCATTTATGACTCTTTGCTGCTTTGCTTCCTTATCAACAATGTCAATTCCTTGATTTTTTGCGTAAATAATACCATATTTTTTCTTTACTCTTATTTTATTTTGCATTTTAAGCTTTTTGATGATTCTTCTTTCTTTCTACAAATGGCCGCCTCCACATACATAAGATGATGATAATGGTGGGGACACCTTTATTACTCATTTTTCTCTCTCGTCGTTTTCGGTTTTCAACTTTACAGAAGAGCTTCAAACCTGTTTTATTTATATATGATGACTGACGCCGTTTTAATCCCAAACAAAAAACTTCTTTTTTTTGTGTTCCATGTAATTTTTTTCAATTTTATTTTTTAATCGAAAAATTGGTTTTCTTCGTGTTCTTCTTCCGGGAAGACAACAACAGTCGTTTTTGACCCTGAAAAAAAGAAATAATGAAAGCAAATGTTTTTTATTAGTGGAAATCGTCTGTTTTTTCATATTCGTGATTTTTGAGATTTGTCGTCAGCTATCTCCTGTATTTTTATAATAGTCTCTCTCTGTTTTTGTTTTTTTTTGTAATACGTTGGATGCGTACGTTATCATGCAATGGTTAGCTTTTAATCGATGCACTCAAAATGGTGAACATGAGCTTTTTCTTCAAGCCTACTGGGCATTGAACAATCTATTGCTAAAGATTTTTTCAAAAATCGTCTGTTGAAACAACAACAACGACAGTCACTTTTTGTTTCTTCTTCCTTAATCTTTCTTTCGATATTATTTGTTTATATTACGCCATTTCTAAAGTGCCAACATTTTTGCCAGTTTCCCCGTTTCTTCTTCTTCTTATTTTGCTGCATGTTCAGTATTTTTCTTTGGCATTTATTCAAGCGAAAAATTAAGACAGTTTTTCATTTTTTTGTTTTTTAATTATCGGCATTCGGATGATATAAAATAAAAAACCGAGAGTTACTTTTTCATCTTTTTCCTTTTTGTTCGTTCCTTTTCCGGCCAAAGTTAGTTAAAAAATCGAATGTGTGATCTATTTTATTTTTGTGATGAGATGAAGGCCTTGACCTCCTCTAAAAAAAGAGAGAGAAAGGACCAAACGATGCGCAATGGCATCCGTCGTACTCAATAAAAAAAAGTTTTTTTGTTGTATCGCGCATGCATGCCGCTGTTGCCACTGCATTGCATTCATGCTTCCAAAAAAAATTTCTGTATGTCTGTATGCTGCTGCGTGTGTAATTTCCCATGAAAGAGGTGCAGCCAATAATATCGACAACAAGATGAAAATCGCTTTTAGATAAATTAATGTATGCAGAAGCTCTTTTGTAAAATGATTGGTATTTGAAAAAAAGAGGTCATCATGAAGGGCTTTAAGGAAATGGCTAAAAGCAGATGAAGGATTGTATATGCTAAAGGTCAATTTTATAGAGACTACAATTCTTTGATTTTACTCTTTTTGACCATTTATTAGCCTTTTTTGTCTTTACTATCAACGCTATTGCAACTTCCTCATCAATACTAAAGTCATAAAGATACAAAAATTTGATCCTCCAAACATTCCTTTTTTATATATTTTTTGTTTTTCTTTCTCCATTTTTTCTTTTTTCGAATCCTTTTCAATATATCCCGCCGCACCCCGAGCGAAGCGAGGGGTGCGGCTGTTTTAGCAATGAGAACGCCCGATCTGCTAACCGAAATTTATGATTTTTTTTATTTCGTGTAATTATGTTGATATTAGAGGGCTCTTTAGGGTCAATTTTTCGTCGCATTGACGAATTTTTAAAAAAAATAGAAGGAAGTATAGAAAAAAAGTGCTTAATCACAACATTTTAAAAGTTCACAATGTCCCGCTGAGCGTTGCAGCAAAGTTAACGCATATTCTGGCTATAAAAATCGTTTTCTCCACCCTCAATTACCTCTATGAGTAAGCTAACTTTAAAAAACATCACATAAAAATAGATGTATGCCGCTATGGAAATTTAAATATTTTGATTTAGAGTAAAAATATCATTGGCTAAAGTTCCTTGTTATACATTTGCTGTGTGGCGTAGGCGTTGAAGGCGGTGATGTTTGGATATTTCTGTCATAGGTTCGAATCCCCACAATTTTTTTTTATTAATTGTTTTAATTGAATTGAGACAATTATATCCAAATAATTTTTTATGATTTTTAATAATGTTTTCATTAGAAAATATGCAAATTTTTAATAAAATATTCACAAATTTTACTTTTTTTATGAATATTAAGTTTCTTTATTATGAAATTAAAGCGAAATTATTTTTAACGATTTTCAATGAAATTTTTTTTAACTAAGCTTTTGGATCGTATATTTTTTTTTCTAAATTTAATTGGATTAGCATACAAAACTTTTAGGTATTCTAAACGCAAAATTTAATTAAAAGTACGCTGACGTTTAGTTTATGAAAAGAATAAACATAGGGAACTTTTTTTATTATTTTCGGTGAGTTTAATCGAAAAGTAACTTGAATATTTCCTTCTTATTAATTTTTATTGTTCGTTCGTTTTCGATTACTTTTGGTCGCAGTTCCAGGGCTACTAGGCTTCGCTATTTCCCATACATATTATTATTCTTTTTCTCTCTGTTTTTTTGTATCTTATCTTGAAATCTTTTATATTAAAATAGGAAATTCACCTAAAAAATTTGCATAAATTAGAATGAAACTATATTTTGTTTTCCAAGCGCGATGAAATGATTTGGGTAATTTTCATATACATAAAAAATCAGCAAAACATGGGTTTGCTTGCTGCGCAAATTAAGTGATTTAACTATTGTAAGCTTGCTCGATGACTATAACCTTAACTTTTTGCGAATTTTTCACAAGCTGGTATAAATTTTTTTTTAATGGTTCAGTTCATTGTTTATTTTGATTCGTGCAAAAAAAAAGTTTTAAAGGCTTACACATGTTTCAATTTTTAGGATCTCATTATTGAAAATTAAGTGATTAAAATAGACACGAGTGATAAGATTGTTCGGGAAAAGTTTTAATTTTTATAAAAGTCAATACAATAACTTTTTGGAAAAGTAATTATTAAAACATAGGCATTAATACGAGTGGCAATTTTGTATTTTTCAATAAAACAAGTAAGATCGCCGACCGGAGGCAGCGGAGTTTCTAGTAATTATTGTTGCAGACGGCTCAAGAGATTAGTGCACAAGATTACTATGTAAAAAAACAAAAGGCTGTTCAGGAAAAAACTTTTAGACGGCTAATGAGATTAAATTTTTTTTATTGATTTCAATAAATTATTTTATATGTTACACTGAAACAAACAGCCGCAGCACCGTCTTCGATTGTTATTACCCAACTTCTTTACCAACTATTTAATATTGAAAAATTTTTTTAAAAATGTTAAAAATTAAAAATTTTGTTTTATTCTTGATTAGATAAGATGTAAAAGCAACTCGTATATTCGCAAGATTTTTGATGTAAAAAATGTTTTGGTGTAAATTGAAAAAAATAATAATTATAAGGTCAATTACAAAATAAAATTTTTAGTTTTTTTTTCCAATTTTCTATTGTTTTCTGAAACAAAGCATGTTTGAAAAAAGGTATTTTAAGCAAAAAATTTAAATATAACTAATTGTCGGACCAAAAATTTTTTTACTGTTAAAAATCGAAGACGGTGCTGCGGCTGTTTGTTTCAGTGTAACATATAAAATAATTTATTGAAATCAATAAAAAAAATTTAATCTCATTAGCCGTCTAAAAGTTTTTTCCTGAACAGCCTTTTGTTTTTTTACATAGTAATCTTGTGCACTAATCTCTTCTTGCTCTCGCCCTCTATTTTGTCTTATCTTCGAATACATCAATCGCGCAACATCTTTTTTTAACTGATCGGGACTTTCGTTTTCCTTTGGCCTCTATGGAAGAAGGAATGTGGTCGTTTGGGATTTTCTTTCTGCCTGCATATTCGTTCGTCAATTATCCATTTCTTTCCCCAACAAACAAAAAAAAGATGAACGGATATTTTTCTTTTCCTTTGGTAAATTTGCCGCATAATTTTTCCTTCAAGATATTTGCTCATTTATTTTTATTATTTTTGTTTATTTCTTACATTTTTGGGTATTAGAGTTGCCATAAATGTTACATTCCAATGCAAACTGTAAGCACGAACAATTGCAAATTCTGTCGTGAGACGTCAGCTATGTTCGAAATTTTTTACTATATGGCTGTCTTTTTACGTGTTTTTTTTTGCAACTTTTGAAGTCCCTTTAGTCGGGCATCGCTTGCCGCCATGATTTTAGTAAATATAACTACCAAAATTGATTATTCAATTTTATTTATGGTTTTTTATTTTTTGTCTTCATTTTTGGGATGACTAAAACTTTTTTTATGTACGTACATATTTTAAATTTACAACAAAAAAAAATGAGAAAAAAATTATTTTTTTGAGTCGATTTATTGCTGGTTTTGCTGCCGGTGTTATCAGCATGAGCAGCAGTAATAGGAAAGGAATACCAAGCCTTATTGGAATTTTAAAAACGTACATACATACTTTTTCGTCGCAATTTTAATCCATGGACCAATTTATTTGCCTCTAATTTTATGTCTAAAATTCCTTTTTTCTCGCTTCATAAAAAAATTCTTTTTGTACATACTTTTTTTTTGTGATAAGCATTGATTGAAAAAAATAAAAGTAGGAAAAAAATTTGGAACAAAAAGTATTTTCCTTTTATTGTTTTGTTAGAAAGAAGAATGGGAATGTTAAAAAAAATTAATTATTATTCTTTTTTAAAAAGGAAGCAAAAATGAATAATTAAAAATTCAATAGTTTTTTAAATCATTAAATTTTGAAACTTTTTTAATTGCAATCATTAAGATTCAAACCACCAAGCCATGTTTGAAAGTAAAGGCAAACATTTTAATACCCAATCCAGCCACTTTTGATTTTTTATTGTTATCGAGAACTTTTTTTAATGTCTTTGTTTACCGCGAGCGAATTTTTGAGTTTTAATTTTTTGCTAAATTTATAAAACAAATATAAAACTCTTTATATTTTCAGATCCCTCAAACGCGACAAAACCAGATGAACTACGACCTGGTGTCGAAATACGGGAAATAATTTATTTGATAACTGAATAAAAAGAAATTTTTATTTAAAGCTATATTTGCTTTAAATTATGTATAAAATTACACCAACAACAAGTCCTCGAGGATCACCAAATCGATATACACCTCAATATCAACAGCAACAAGCGCAGCAAGGGCAACAACAGCAGCAATCACCACAACCTCATAGCCAATATCCTCCTCAACAACCTCCACCACTCCATCATCCTCAGCAACATCCGCAAGCTCAATATCATTATCAATTTCAACAACAACCACAACAAGCTCCTCCACCACCATCCCATCCACATCCGCCGCCCACGCAATCGGGGCCACAAAATGGTTATCGATATAACCAAACTTCATCATCCACAGCAAATAATTATACGGCTTCGCCCGTTTATCAACAAGAAGAAGATGAAAATCTTGAAGATGGAACAGCCTATTATGAAAAAAATCGAATTAAGTTACTTCAAGATGAACGAGTTTACATTCAAAAGAAAACTTTTACTAAATGGTGTAATAGTTATTTGAATAAGGTAGGTTTTAATTTCTTGTAAATCAAAGGAGGAATTTTATAAAGTATCTAAAAACAAAATTGTTATGCTTTAAGCTTACTGTAATTTATCATTTAATTTTTTAGGCTCGCCTTGAAATCCACGATCTTTTCAAAGATTTTGGAGATGGTATATTGCTCATGAAATTCTTGGAAATTATCAGCGGTGAAAAACTTCCTAAACCAAATCGGGGAAGAATGCGTGTTCAGAAAATTGAAAATCTTAATTTTTGTTTGGATTTTTTGCGACGTAAAAAAATTCAACTTGAAAACATTGGTGCTGAAGATATTTTGGATGAAAATGAACGATTAATTTTGGGTTTAATTTGGACTATCATTCTTCGATTTACCATTGAAAATATTGAAATTGAAGGGCAAGAATCGGGTGAAAAGAAACATGCTAAAGATGCTTTGCTTCTTTGGTGTCAACGTAAAACCGCAGGATATCCAAATGTTAAAGTTGAAAATTTTACATCCTCTTGGAAATCTGGTTTAGCTTTTAATGCCCTCATTCATGCACATCGTCCAGATTTAATTAAGTTTGATCATTTAAATCCAAATGATTCAATAAATAATTTGAATAACGCTTTTGATGTCGCTGAAAAACAACTTGAAATTGCAAGACTTTTGGATGCTGAAGATGTCGTTATGCATCCTGATGATAAATCCATTATCACTTATGTATCACTTTATTACCACTATTTTGCTAAACAAAAAACTGAAATGACTGGAGCTCGACGAGTTGCAAAAGTTGTTGGAAATTTAATGCATCATGAAGAAATGGAACATGAATTTGAACAATTTTCAAGCGAAATTTTGGAATGGATTCGACAAACCATTCGTTGGTTGAATGATCGAAGATTTCCAAATAGTTTGAGAGAAATGCGAGAACAACTTGTTAATTTTAATAATTATCGTAAAACTGAAAAACCTCCAAAATATCAAGAAAAAGGCAATCTTGAAGCTCTCTTTTTTGATATTCAAACCCAGCGAAAAGCTATGGGACGTCCATCATATAATCCACCTGAAGGCCTTTTAATTCATGATGTTGAAACAGCTTGGAGCAAATTGGATAAAGCTGAAAATGAACGCCAACTTGCTCTCATTGCTGAAATTCAACGACAAGAAAAACTCGATCTTAAAGCTCAATTATTCTTCCGTAAAGCTGATGTACGTGATGCATGGCTTCGAGATATGCTCAATGTTCTCAATGATAAATTTAGTGAAGCTCCAAAAGATGTTGAAGCTTCTGCAAAACTTCTTCGAAATATTAGCACTCAAGCTGGTCCTAAAACTGAACGATTTGAAGCTTTATCTAAATTATGCACAGAACTTCAAAGAGAAAACTATCATAATTCTGATAGTGTTCGACAACGTGAACGTGAAATTATTGATCGCTGGAATGCTTTCTTAACTTTATTAAAACAACGAGAAGGATCCCTTACAAGTTTGAAAGATTATGGAGATTTAATGCGTGATATTGGAGCCCTTCGAGAAGAACTACAAGCTTTAGAACCTTTAATGAAAACTCGAGATACAGGAAAACATATTTTGGCTGTAGAAGATTTTCTTCAAAAACATGAACTTCATGAAGCTGCTATCAATGCTAATGGTTAGTTTTAATTTAAAGATTTTTATTCTTTACTTAGTGGCACACCTTTAAAAAATAAATTTTGTAACACCACACTAATTTAAGACATTAAAATTAATTTTTTTTAGGTGAATGGCTTCGTAATGTTACAAAACAATCCGTTGTATACATCAAAAATAAAGGAACGCACTTTGATGTCCTCCAACGTGAACTTGATGGAGTTTCTCGCCAATATGATAATCTCGTGGGTCTTTGCCGTGATCGCAGACTCGCTCTTCAACGAGCTAAGGATTATTTCCTCTTCGTCCAAAATTATGAAGAAGAACTTAATTGGCTCACTGAAAAGCATGATTTTTGTCTTATGCTTTTAAACACCCGAGATTTAAGCAATGTCACACAAATTTCACGACTTTACAAAGTTTTGGAATCTGAAATGCAAGCACATTGGAAGAGAAGCAAGGAAATTATTTCAAATGGTGAAAGATTGATGCCCACAGCTCCAAGCAAAGAAGATGTTCAACTTCGAATTGCTAATTTACAATCACGTTGGGAACAACTTCGAAAAGTTAGTCAATCTTTGAGTGAATGGTTACAAGAAGCAGAACAAGCCTGCCAATATTTCCAAGATGCAAATGATGCTGAATCATGGATTAAGTAAGTTTAGAAATTAATAGAAAGAAATTTGATGAGAACAATAATTTTTTAGAGAAAAAATGCCATTGGCGCGTTCAGATGATTATGGTCGAGATTTGGGCACAGCTGAATCCCTTCTTTCTCGTCATGTTAGACTTGAAGGCGAAATTCGAGCTTATCGAACTGATATCACTCGCCTTGATGAACTCGCTACTCAACTTGCCGAAATGCAATTCTCCTTTGATCAAAGTCCACAAGTTGTTCATGAACGTGTTACTGAAAAAGTCATTGTTCCGAAAGTTCAAGCTATTTATGGTTATGAAGGAAATAGAATGAATGTAGCCAAAAATGAAATCATGGCACTTTTGGATGAATCTAATAAAGAATGGTGGAGAGTTCTTCAACAAGATGGAACTGAAGGATATGTACCAGCAAATTATTGTCGAGTTGTTCCAGGTGAAACCGTGGAAGTCACCCAACAATCCACCACTAAAGTATCCAAACATCAAGAAGGTCGAGTAGTTATTCTTGAACGACAAGAAGCTATTCGGGAAAATTATGCTGAACTTAAACGACATGCAGATATCCGCCATCAATTACTCAATGATACCATAAAATTATTTAAATTTTATGGTGAATGTGATGATTTTGAATCATGGGCTAAAGAAATTCGTTCATTGTTACAAGAAAAAGTTCCATCTGATCATACCGAAGCTTTCCGACGTAAATTTGATCGACTTGAAAATGATATGCAATCAAGTGGCGGAACCCAGCTTAAACGAATTAATGATATGGCTGATGAATTGGTTTCTGAAGGCCATTCAAAACAAGATAATATTAGAGCAAGACAAGATAAAATTAATCGAGTTTGGAATGATTTACAAAAACTTATGAGAATTCAAGCTGAAGCTTTAGAAACAGCTGAAAGACTTGCAGAATTTAACGAAAATTGTGATAGCACTCGAGCTTGGATGAATGAAAAGTTTGATTTATTACAAAAGACCCCTGGATTGAACGGTTTGCAAGCACTTGAAATGGATTTAAAACCACTGGAAGATAAAATGAAACATTTAAAAGAATTGGGAAAGCAAATAAAACGTGAACATCCTGAATATGCGGATGAAGTGGATAAAATGTTATCAGAATTGGATAAACTCCATCGAGATTTAATGGCTCAAGCTAAACAAAAGATTAATGAAGCTGAACAATCTCAAGGGACGGTCATGTTTGATCGAGCAGCAAAGTAAGATATTCAATATTTAAATATTTTTAATTAAAACATTATTTTAGGAATCTTCTTGAATGGCTCCATCGAACCACCCACACCATCATTAATGAGCCAGCGAATGCTTTATCAGCGGAAGATCTTCTCCAAAGCCATGTTCAACTTCGAGATGAAATTGCAGCAAAAGATTATGAAATTGCTTACGTTGATGACCTTGGAAAGCGACTTTTAAAAAAAAATCCTGGCCTTGTTCAAGTTCATGATAAACTTCGAGAAGTTGCAAATGGAAAGAAAGCTCTTGAAGAAGCTTGGAATGCTCGCTACCATGAATATCAACAACTGTTTGATTTGCAAACATTCAATCGTGAAGCAGATCGCATTGATGCCCTCACAAAAGGCCATGAAGCATTTTTGGATATTGGAAATCTTGGAAATTCTGTTGAAGGCGTTGAAAATCTTCTTAAATCTCATGCTGATTTTGAATCCAAACTAAGCGCTCAAGAAGATCGCCTTAAAGCCTTTAGTGAAACCGCGGATAAACTCATCGGCGCAGAACACCATCAATCTGAATATATTAATAATCGAAGAAATGAAGTTCTTGAACGTCGTCGAGCTGTTTTCGCTAATGCTTCTCGTCGCAGAGCCCAACTTGATGAAGCTTTAATTTATCAACAATTCCGTCGAAATGCCGATGAACTTTTTGCTTGGATTACAGAAAAGAAGCGCATCGCCCAAGATCTTTCATTCATGGATGGAATAGGCCTTGATCGAGCTCAACGCAAACATCAAGCTTTTGTTGCAGAAGTTCAAGCCAATGAAGCTGAACTTAGTCGTGTGAATCATCAAGGCGGAGATTTGATTCATCGAAAACACTATGAAACTCCACGAATTGAAGGCGTTCTTGATAGATTAAATAAAGCTTGGAAAGAATTAAATGAATTTGTTAAAGATAAAACTAACAAACTTAATCAAGCTGCAGATAAGAAAGATATCACTCGAGCCATCGATGATGCCAATGCTCGTTTGGATGATATTGAGCGCCAATTAAAAATGAATGAATCAGTCAGTGATCTTCGAAGTGTTAAAGAACTCATCCAACGTAAAAATAATTTGGATCAAGATATTAATATGCTTGAAACTAAAATCACTGATGTTAGTCAAAAAGCTCAAGAAATGGGTCAACGAGGACATTATGATTCTCGAACCATTCTTAAAAGCGTTGATCACCTTGTTACTCGATTCAACAATCTTCAAAATCCCGTTGAAGAACGTAGAGCCATGCTTGAAGAACTTCTAAAATGGCATCAACTTGAATTTGATGCTGATGTGGAATTGCATTGGATTGAAGAAAAGAGACAAATTGCTGATTCTGAAATTGCTCCTCGCTCGCTTACGGAAGCCATAAATATGTTGAAAAAACATGAACAACTTGAAAATGAAGTTGTTACTCATGAACCAAGTGTAAAAAAAATTCTTCGAAATGGTGATGCTTTAATTGCCAGCGGCCATATGTCAACTCCCCATATTAAAAGTAAATGTGGAGAACTCAATACAGCTTGGCATGGACTTCAAGATGCTGTTGGAGCTCGCCGAAATTCTCTTCGATGGGCAGAACAACGGGAACAATATCTATTTGAAATTGGAGAAATTGAAAATTGGATTGCAGAAAAGAGAAATATGATTGAAAATAATATTGAAAATGTTGACGAAATTAAAGCTCAAAAAGTTCTTTCAACTTTGAAAGCCCTTCAAAAAGATATGGTAGTTTATAAAAATTCTATTGGAAAGCTTGCTGAAACCGCACGAAAATTAACCAAATTTGGTGATTCTTCCCTTTTTGAAAGCCGACAAGAAAAAGTTCAAACTGATTTTAACAACTTTGAAAAATATGTGGATGAAAAGAGACTTGAAATGGAAAACTTCATTGCCCTTTGCAATTACAATATTGAAAGTCAAGAACTTGAACAATGGATCAACGAACAACTTCAAGTAGCCATGTCTGAAGATTATGGAACCGATTATGAACACCTTCAAGATTTAAAATTGAAATTTGATGAATTCCAACATAACGTTCGAACGGGAAGTGATCGATTTGTACAATGTGAACAAATGGCAAATGAATTGGTTCTTAAAGCAAAACCATATGCTCGAGATATTTTGAAGCGACAAGAAAAACTTCGAAGTGTTTGGACCATTTTGCTTGATTATACTGAAAGTCGAGCCAAGAAGCTTCTTGTTGCAGAAGAACTTCATAAATTTAATCGTGATGTTGCGGAAATTACGTATACCCTTAAAGAAAAACGGAATACTATGCCAACGGATCTTGGACGTGGACCTAAACAAGTTGAAGCTTTAATTCAAAAGCATAACATTTTCACAAATGAATGCAAAGAACTTCAAAAACAATTATACCAACTTATTGAAGAAGGTGGCCGTTTGAGAAAAGAATATACAACAAATGCAGAAAATATAAATGAACAAATTAAACTTCTAGCTGAACTTTGGGATGATCTTGAAAAAGCTGCCAATCATCGACACATTATGCTTGCCCAAAGTTATGATCTCCAAAGATTCCTTGGACTTGCAAGAGATTTCATTTCGTGGACTGATAATGCAAATGCTGAAATGCGTTCAGATAATGAACGGATGATAAATGATTTACAAAATGCTGAACTTATGAGAAAAGAGCACTCTCGACTCAAGCTTGAAATTGAAGGACGTGAAAAAGAATTTGTTGAAATTCAACGAACAGCCGCAGTTTTGCTTGAAAAGAAGCATTATGGAAAGAAGGAAATTGAAGATAAGCTCAACCAAGTTTTGATTGCTTATGAACATGTTAAACATGAATGGGAATTACGTGATAAATATCTTCACCAAGTTGTTCAATTCCATAGTTTCACTCGCGATGTTCGAACCACCATTGCAGCAATTCAAACCAGGCAAACCACCCTCCAATCGTTTGAAATTGGAAATACCGTTGAAGCAGTTGAATCAGAACTTCGCCAATTTGAAACTTTCACAAAAGTCCTTTCACAGTTGAGTGAACGTGTTGCCGTTCTTGATGAAGCTGGCCAAACCCTCATTCGACAAGAACATATGGAAGTTAATCGTATTGACGCTAATATTAAACGAGTCCATGCTGCTCTTGATGAATGCCGAAGCCAACATAATGATGTGCTTCGTCGGCTTCAAGCTGCCCTTCAACAAGCTAAATTTGAAGACGATCTCACTGATCTTGATTTATGGATCAATGATAAACTTAAACGTCTCACAGCACAACTTCATGAACAATCCAAAACAATGTCATTGGAAGAAAAACTTGATAATCTTAAAAGACAACAAGCTCTCGAAATAGAAGTTAAAGCAAATGAACCAAGAATTAATGCCATTCGAACTCATCTTACAAAGCTTCGTCATTCATCCGCCAATAAAGCTTTGGAACAAAAAGCTGAAGGAGTCCTTCATAATTGGGATAGACTTCTTTCAGTTTCTCGCCAACTTGCCCTTGCCCTTGAAGAAGCTCGAGATCTTTTTGAATTTAATCAAGCCGTGGAACGAGTTCATGTTTGGGTTCGTGAAAAGCAACTTCTTCTTAATGCTAATGATATGGGAAATGATCTTGAACATTGTCAAACTTTGCTTGATCGTCTCACCGGCAGACATGCTAACCAAAGCGTTGATGATCGAACTTTGCAAGAAGTTAATCGACTTGGACAAAAACTTATTAAACAAGGCAGTGATAGTGCTCCAGAAATTGAGGCTAAACTTCGTGAATTAAATGAAACTTGGTCTGTTATTCATGGTCGAATGGATTCCTATCGCATTTCTCTTGAAGCAGCTCTGGCTGTTCATCGATTTAATCGAGATGTGGATGAAACTAATACTCGAATTCATGAAAAGGCAGCCTTACTTTCAACTGAAGATTATGGAAAAGATTTATCCAGCGTTGAAGCTCTCCTTCGCAAACAAGACACCATCGAACGGGATATGTCTGCCATTCATAAAAAACTCAATTCTCATGATCAAGAAGCCAAAGAACTTCTCACAAAAGATCCACCACTTCGAAATTCCATTATTGTGGCATTAACTTTGCTTGAAAATAGTTGGAAACATCTCGCAGATCTTGCTCATGCTCGCCGACAACGTCTTGAACAATCCTTCAATTTGCACAAATATTTTGATGCTGTTAAAAAGACAGAATCTTGGGCTAATGGAATCAGCATTAAAATGACTTCATATATTCGCCCTCGAAGTGTTGCCGATGCTGAAGCCCTCATTGCAAGCCACGCAGAAAAACAAGGTGAAATAGTTGGACATGAACAAGAATTAAAAAATCTTAGCGAACTTGGACAAGAAATTGCCACGAAACAACCCGATCATAAAGCTGAAATAAATCGAGCTCATCGTCGCCTCCAAAATATTGAACATCAAATCCGCCAAACATGGGAAACTGAAAGAGTAACCCTCGCAAAATTATTGAAGCTTCAAATTCTCAATGCCCAAGTGGTATTAACAGAATCTTGGATTGCATCCAAAGAAGCTGTAATCAGTCAATATGATGCTGGAGATTCCATTGATTCTGTAGAATCTTTAATTAAAAAGCATGATGCTTTTGAAAAAACTATTATTACTCAAGGAAATGAAAAGATTCAACTACTTAAAGAACATGCAAGCATTTTGGATGATTCAAACGATCATGAAGCTGAAATGGTTAAAACTAAATATGATGAAGTTTTGGCCCGATATAATTACCTCATTGAAAATTGCCATCTAAAACGAAGAAATTTGGAAGATTCACGTAAGCTTCATGAATTTATTCGAACTTGTGGTGAACTTATAACTTGGATGAATTCTCGTTTACAATTGGCATATGATAATGATTATATTGACCCAACAAATCTTCGATCAAAACTTCAAAAACATCTTGCCGCTGAAGCTGAATTAGTTGCAAATGAAAATCGTATTGAAGAAATTAAATCAGCGGGATACAAGCTTATTTCATCCAATCACATTGAAAAGGAACGAATTCGAATGCAATTAAACGAAGTTATTTCCGGTTGGGATGAACTTAAAAATAAATCAGCAAAGAAAACAAAACTCTTAAAAGAATCATATGAAGCTTATCAACTTAGTCGAAAACTAGATGATATTGAAAAATGGCTTGATGGAATTGAGCATACCCTTTCAACTGAAGATCATGGAAAAGATACTCAATCAGTGGAGAAGCTCATCAAAAAACATGATGAACTTCGTGCTGAAGTTGAAGCCAAACGTCCACTCGTTCAAGAAGTTTCACATAAAGCTGCAGAAATGAAAGAAGGCAATTATGAAAATTTCGCTGAGCAATTTGAACACAGTGAACGCATTCAAGAACGATACAATGGCTTAAAAGAACCATGCCAAATTCGAGCCGATAATTTGCAGGATTCATTAAAATATTTCCAATGGATGGATGAAGCTCAAGAACAAGCTGATTGGCTTCATGAACTTGTTCCTCGCCTTCAAAGCACTGATTATGGTAGCACTCTACATGCAGCCCAATCTCTCAATAAAAAACATGCCATCCTTGAACAAGAAATCAGTTCTCGATCCCCAATCATTTCACAAGTTAAAATTAATGGAACTGAAATGAAAAATGCCGGTCATTTTGCTACTGCAGACATTGAAAAAATTCTCCATACTTTAACCCATCAATTTGATACCGTTCAAAAAATGTCCAAAGAACGAGCACATCGTCTTGCCGAATCACTGCTTTCCCAAGAATATTATGCTGAAGCTAATGAAGCTGATGCATGGATGCGTGAACGCATGCCAATGGTACATAATCAAGAAGTTGGAAATAATGAAGTCACAGCGGAAGCTCATCTTCGCCGCCTCATTATTATTGATGGAGAAATTAAACAATTTAAAGATGAAATCAATCGACTGAGAAAAATTTCGGATAAACTTGTTCGTGGAAGTCATTTTGATTCCACCCAAATTACTACCACTCAAGCAAGAATTGAAGAATATTATTCTAAACTTGAAAATGAGTGCCGCGATCGTAAGAAGCGACTTCATGATGCATCAGAATATTATAAATTTGTTCGACAAGTTGATGATATTTCTGAATGGTTGAAAGAAAAGCAACGATTGGCTATGAGGGATGATTATGGTCGAGATCTTGAAGATTGTCAAGCTTTAATTGAACAATTCGAACAAGTTTATCGTGAACTTAGCTCTGCTGGAGAAAAGGTCCATGCAATTGGAAAAAAACAAGAGGAACTTCTTCACAATAATAATCCCTTCAGTTCATCCATTCGAGCTCATGGAAGTGAATTACAACAACTTTGGCGTGAAGTTAATGAAGCTGCTAATGATCAACAACAAGCCCTTCTCGATGCTAAAAACATTCACATCTTTGATCAAGAAGCTGATGAAATGCTTAATCGTTTGGGTGAAAAGGAAGCACAAATTGTTTCCCTTCAAGGTGAAGATCTTACTTCAATCGATCTTGAAGCCGTTAACCGCTTCGCCCAAGCTCATGAAGAATTTTTGCGTGGTCTTTTCGTAGTTGAAAAGCAAGTTGGTGAACTTTGTCGTGAAGCCGATCGGATGGTAAGTTATATTTCATTTTAAAATATTAACAAGAATAACATTTAAATATAAACAACTAGGATTTTGTTATAAATAATTAGCTAATATATGATTATTTTTAGGTACAACAATTCCCCCGAACTCAAGAACATCTTGAAGTTCGTCGACTTGAACTTGAAGAACAGTTAAAAGATATTCGAGATGAAGCAAGAAAATTCCAAGATCGTCTCACTCAAGCACAAAATAATCAAACTTACTTCCATGATCATCGAGATTTGCTGGCATGGATTCGACAAATGGAAACCACCATCATCGGTGAAGTCCTTCCACATGATTTAATGGGCTGTGAAGCTTTATCAGTAAGACATAATGAATATCGAGCTGAAATTGCTACACGTGAACCACAAAAAGTTATGTTTGTTCAAGTTGGACAAAAAATGATTTCAAGTGGTAATGCCCTTTCTAATGAAATTAAATTTAAAATTAAAGATCTTGAAAATGGTTTCTGTGATTTAATTGAGATTTGGGAATCACGCAAAAATGTTTATGAAATGAATTTTGATGTTCAACAATGGATGCATCAAGCCGCATATCTTGAAAAATGGCTTGTTGAACGTGAAGGCCTTCTTAAAGAAGACTGGAGAAATGTGGATTCAGTGGAAACTGTGGAGGATATGATTAGACTATTTGAAGATTTCCTTGTTACCCTTGATGCTCAAAAAGGCCAATTTGATGCAGTTCGACGCATCACAAAAGTTGAAGAACAAATGGCTACAGTTCGAAATCGAGAACAAGAAATTATTAATCGTAGAGAATCCGCTGTTGAAAATCGGCGAGATACTCAACAAATTAAAACCCTTGAAAAGAAAAAAATTCTTCAAGAAAAGCGACAAGAACGTGAAAGAAGAAAAACTCAAGAGATTTCCATCATTAAACGAACCCCATCTCAAGAAGCTGCACCTGAAATCATTGCAACCACCCTTCCAAGAGCAAGAAATCGCGCGTCTTCCACTGGTTCACATGAAAATGTTCTCATTTCTGCAACCATTAATCAACTTCCAACTTCATCCACAAGTTCACGACAAGACGTTGAAATTCTTCGACGATCAAGTGAACTTTTAGCTGGATCAGCTGCTCCACCAATGGGAAAAACACCAGGCTTTACAACTCGAAGAACACAATCAATTAAACGAAATTCTCATCATCAAAGTGATTTACGAGCTATTGATATGCATGGGTAAGTAAAAATATGCAAAAAAATAAATTAAAACACCATAACCATAAAACTTTATTTTAGATATCTCGAACGTAAAAATGATTTACAAAGTGCTGGAAAACGTGCAACCGTTAGAACTTGGAAAAGATATTACACAATTTTATGTGGTCAACTTCTTTGCTTCTTTAAAGATTATGATCATTATATGAATAACATGGCAGATGCTCCACCAATTTATATTCATAATGCTTCATGTGGAGTCACCACTAAACGTCCCAATGCTTTTACCCTTCATACTTCGGATGGAGCTGTATATCATTTTGCATGTTGTGATTCAATTGCAGATAAAAAGGAAGCAAACCAAAAAGCAAATTATGGTAAAATGATTGAATGGGTTGAAAAAATTAATTTTCACGCTAATTTGGAACCATGCAATCAATTAAAAAGTTATAAAGAAGTAATAATTTAATTTAGTAAATGATGGAAGAGCAATAATATTCAAACTTCAAATTTTTAGGCATCTGATGAAGCTCCATCCCATCTTCCTCCACCTCGACCTGAAGAATTTTCAAGAAGCCGAACCCTTGAACATCGACCTTCCACAAGTTCAAGTTATGATCGAGGTTATAATACATTAGAAAATCGACGATCATCTGATTTTAATCGAGCAAACGTAAGAATCCTTTTTATATAAAAAAAATTAAAACAAAATCATTTTTTGTTTAGGAAACTTTAACCTATGATGATCATGAACTTAAAATTGCTTCATCCAATGAAGGAGTGGAACGTTCTCATCATTCCTCAGATGGAGATGATACAGATTCCGTTAAAAAGCGACGATTCCCTTCTATTTTTAAACGTAGTTCTAAACATTCAAAATAGTTTATTATTTTCACTTTTTTTGGCACCATTAAAACATTATCACAAAAAATATGGCCATTATTATTAATTAATTTTTTTTCTCTTCGAAAATACGACACCTTTTTTTCCTTTGAATTTGTAATATTTTTATCTTCGAATTTTTGTTATTATTTATTTATCTAAAATTTTTTATTTATTATTGTTTTGTTTTTTTCTTCAAGAATAGTATTTAATATTATTAATAAAAGTATAAATTATAATTTGTGTTCAGCAAAATGAACTTGAAAAAGCAATAAACCTTTTCACGTCCAAAAAGTTTTGATGGCCAAGACCACATAAATGAATTATTTATTGTTCATTGTAAAACCAAAAATAATTGTAAGTACTTCTTCATATAGAATTATTAATAAAAAATGCTTTATTGTAATAAATCAAAGCAAAAGGAGAACATTGTTTATAAGCCACAAAAAAAAATCAAATGTAAAAAACATTTTCAAAAAAGAAGGTAACTCAACGAATAAATGAAGCATGGATAAATTCAAATAAAAATGTGTTTCAGGTTTAATAATAATTGTTAAGAATTTATATTTGTCAAAAATAAACTATCTTCGAAAATAAAGCTTGAAAAACAGAACGAGAAAAAAAACGTAACAAATTGAATAAAAAAAAGTACCCCAAATATTCTTTGTCATTCCATTTATGAACTGCTTTGTGAATGTTCTTCATCTGAAGCCACAGCATCGTCGTCTTCCTGCTTTTTACTTACCTTTTTAATATTGTCCTTTTTAAAACTCTCTTTTTTATCTTCACCTTTTTCTTCGTCTTTTCGACTATGCTTACGCTTTTCTTTAACCTTATTTTTCTCACCGTTATCCACCTGCTTCGTTTCATCCGCATCTTCAACGTCTGCCTTTCCTTTGGAATTATCTGTGAAATTCGTAGGTGATTGATTTACGGGTGAATTAGATGCCTAAAATGATGATTTTTTTAGTATTATTACTCAGCCTATTTTTTATGTAAAAAGTACAGTAATTTTTTTTAAAGCTAACGCTGCCAAAGATTTTTTGATAACTCAACTTAATGTGAGGTCTTTTGGAGGTATTTAGTGTCCTCCTAAGCATGGTATATGGAGTTTGAAAAAGTTCACTTAAAATAAACCGAAATAACCAAAGTCAAAAATCCAGGCTTAGTTTTTATTCTTCTAGCATGCAGAAATTTTTTAAATATTTTGCATTATATCATTGATCAGTGGATTTTATCGCATAAAGTGATCCAAGTTTCTGAATACTGCAATGATAAATACCTCAAGTTTTCGTTACTTAAAAAATCAACCACAAAAAACTCTTGTTAAACAATATTGTCTAATAAGAAAAATACTAATCCGAAAAAAATAAACAATGATAAATCCTTTATTTTGTATACACAAACGAAAATCTAGGAGGATAATAATGCCTTACATTTTCGTTTGCTTTTTCACCATTGGAATCTTTATTGACAATTGTTTCAGCTTCAGGTTCTTCCTTTTTAGCACTTTTGACAACCACAGAAGAGCGAATGCGAAATACATCCTCGTCATCATCATCATCGACATCGTCGTCTTCTTCAATTGCATCATCAATAGTTTCATCGCCATTCATAGGTTTGAGATGAGCACGGGAATCTTTATCAATGCTAACAACTTTAACAGCTGAACGAATTGATGGAGCAATTTCACCATCAGATAATTCATCAAGTTCACGCAATTCATTCTCCATTTCGGTTTGCCGTTCTTTAATCAGATCTATAAAATTAAAGAATATAATCAGGAAACTTTCTTAGGTATAATCAAAACATACTGTCAAGGTTGCGAGCAGAACTTTTAAGCAATTCTAAAATTTAAAAAAAATTAAATATTTACAAGACAAAATAAACTAATACCCATTCCACGAAGAGTCAAACGAGCAGGAAGAAAGAAAATTGGAGGTTTGGTTTCAGTTTGAATAAAGTTTTGAAGTCGTTTGTAATGAGCAATTTTATTTTCAGTCTGTAAACAATCCATTAGAATGATGAGAAAAAAACAATTGAAAAAAGTTACTTTAGCTTCAATAGCTTTCCTTTGTTTAAGACGCTTGATTTCCATTTCTTTTTCACGAAGCTTCATTTCGACTGTTTTCTTATCTTGGAAAAATTTTTGCTTTTCTTCGCGTCCATATTTTTCAAGCTTCTCTTCAACTTCCTTTAGTTTGTCGTGCTAAAAAACCATATCTAATTTCAGTAAAAATATTAAATAAAAATACTTGGACTTTTGCAGCTGGAGCTTTCTCTTCTTGTTGGAATTGTTTCAAAGTACCCAAAAGTAAGTTGCCAAACATTCGACGATTCCTGAAATCACACAAATAATTTATAAGAATTCAATAATCGCATTATTACCGTGCACCATCTTCACCACCACGTTGACCTCGTTCACGTTCTGCAATTGTTTGATCACGAGATTTTGTTTCTATTGTTGGCATTCGAATGCTTGATTGCATTGTTGGACGACGAACAGGAGATAAGTTATTTTCATGTCGATCATTTCGTTTTATAGGTTCATCTTCAATAAGTCGAGAACGTTTCATAGATCGATCGCTGTTTTCATACGAAATCCGTCTATCAATGTCGCGGCTATAAAAACAATAGGTTAAAAAAAAGCAACGATATATCAAAGTTTACGGCGCAGCCGGAGGAGCATCTTCATCAGTTGTAAGTGCACGTTTTCGAGTAAATTTAGGTTCACGACCAACTAATGTAGCAAGTTCTTGTCCTAAAAATTAACGATGAAGACAATGAAAAATAGTTTATGTATGTACCAATATTGCGAAGTTCGTCATATTTCTGACTAAGCTGAGATGAGATATCTGACATCTTTCTAAAAATTTTACTTTGTCAATAATGTCAGTGGTAAAAACTGGAGTAAAAGTAAAACGTGGTTAAAACCAATTTAATTTTGTACAAAAACGAAATAAAATGTCTTTGCTTCATTCAACGTATCAAGCCAAATCAATCAAAATACTACAAATTAAAAGCAAAGCACAAAAAAAGTGGTAAAACGAAATCGAAATAAAATTATAAAACAAATAAAAATACGAAATAACAATAAAATAGTTTTTTTAAACATAAAGTAAAAATACAAAAAAGTGGATAAAAAGATCAATTGTAGTTTCCAGATGGTTGAGATGTTGTTTGTTGTCGCTTTGCTTGTTCTTCAACTAGAGCAGCTTTTTCATGCATTCCCATTTGACGATAGTATTCAGCCCATTGAGCACTATAATCTTGAACAGGAGCAGCTTGTTGTTGTGGTTGAGATGCTGCAGCTACAGGTTGAGCATAAGTAGCAGCTGCTGGATAAGCTTGAGGTACAGCTTGGGCTTGTTGTTGTTGGTAATAATTTGCCCATTGGTTAGCATCGGGTTGTGCAGCTATAAATGCCAATCATCATTAAATATTAGTGTGAAAATTACTTACCGTATGCTCCATTTTGATTCCATTGATTATATCCATCATAAGCAGCAGTCCCATAAGGATTTGAAGCAGGAACAGACGTAACATTGCTACCAGAAAAATGAGGAACAGGAGTTCCAGGAGGAATATCGCCAACTTTGATACGAATAATATGTTGAGAATGATGAATTTGATACGGAGTTCCTTTGATAACAAAAATTTTTTCAGAAGCATTTGGAGGTGGATCACGAGAGAGTTCAACATGGGCTCCACTTTCAGAACAGATTTGTTTGATTGTATCACCTCCTTTTCCAATAACGAGACCAGTTTTATTCGCAGGAACATGCATAAGAAAAGTCTCTTGAACTCCATTGTTTTGTGATCGTTGAAGTAAATCGGAAATCATTTGAGTTGCACGAGCAATTTGTTCAGGAGTCCCTTGAAGAGTGGCACATCGGTCAGGAGTATTTGGATCTTCTAAAAATGTTTATGTTTAAAACTTGCATGTGAGAAAAAAAAAAGCTTACCATCAGGTTTAAATTGAATTTTGCAACCAGATTCGTTAATAAGTCGTTTGATAGTTTCACCACTTTTACCAATGATAATACCAACACTTGACCGAGGAACAATTACTTCACCAACAGATCTTGCATATTGAGGGCGACCATCTTCGCTATTTATGATACTCTCGATCGTTCGGCAAGCATTTTCAACCTTATCAGGAGTTCCGGTGATGCGCAAAGGTTTTGGTCCATGAGAAACTGTTTGATTTTCTTGAACTAAAAGCATTTTGACTCCAAGAGTTTCTTGTAAGCTTTTGATCGTTTCGCCATTTCTTCCAATAATAAGACCACATTTTGTACCAGGAATATTAAGGACTTTTTGAACATAACCAGGAGGAATGTTTCCGCCACCAGTAGAGACAGGAGCAACAGGTTGTTGAGTTGGAATTTGTCCATTATTCTTCATGTTTGAACGAGTGATAACGTCGCTAATCATATTGCGAGCCCGACTGAAAATTTAGCAAATTATTAACAGATTCAACGTATTAAAATGGAAACATACTCGATATTGATTCTTGTGCCATTTAAGGTACAAAGGCGTGTTCCTTGAGGAGTTGGTTCACCATCCATTTGAACGCGACATCCAGATTGTTGTTGAATGGTCGTAATTTGATCGCCACCTCGTCCAATAACTAAAAATTAAGATTATTGATGAAGAAATAAAAATAAAGACATACCAAGACCAACAACATTATCAGGAATTTCAATTGTTTCCACAACAATTTGTTCATTGATATTCATGGTGGCTGAGTTTTGCCCGTCGTTTGCTCGCTTCGCCGGTACAACTAAAAAATGAAAGAGATTAAAATCGTTAAAACAGACCATATTTAAATTTTTTGGAATCATTAATTCAAAACATGATTGCATATAATTCAAAGAAAGATATGAAACAGTAAACTCGCGGTAACAAATACATGATACATGAGATTCAGAAATGGTAAAATAATATACGTACAAGAACTATCAGGTGATAATGGACGTTTTTGGCCAGCAGAGATTCGATCACTTGAAGACGTGTTGGAAGCAGCTAACTAAACAAATAATTACACATATAAACATTATTATAATAATAAAAAATTACAAAATAATAATAAGTTTATTTTTATTTTACGCATGCAAATATACAGTAGTACAAATGCTTATAATAAAAACTTCAATTATCAAAATAGCATAATTTATAAATTGAAACGTATCAAAAAAAAGTATAAATTCACATTATTCATTGTCATTTTATTCACCCCATAAAAAATTACATGTAAACCGTGATATGATACAAAAAGGCATTGTAAAATCAAAAAAATGCATATATCAATCGATAAAAATTCGCGTAAAACCCAAAAATTGCACAAAAAAGATAATTGGTATAATTTAATGAAGCAATATTGAAAAATTTAAGGAAAAAATTGTTAACTAACCTGTTGCGCACGAAGAAGAGCTTCTTGAACAACCGAGTTATTTGCTACAGCTCCAGAAGACATTACTTGCCACAGGCATAAAATATAAAACAAGCCAGTAAATTAAGCTTGTTTATTGACAAATTAACAAAAAGAAGAGGAAGAATATGGATGAGTAGTCGAAGCAGTGGTAAAAGCCACAAGGTTGTATACCTGAAAATGGTTGAAGTTTAGATGGATTAATTTAATAACAAAGCGCGTATGCGTATGCATGGTTATAAAAAAAGATGGTTGTGCAAAAAAAAGAAGCGATATAAAGATTGCTTCTTCCAACCAAAAAGGTCATTGAATGAAATAAAAAAATAAACTTCGTCACAACTATTTTTTTTTTTCAATCAACAATGTAAAGCTTTCGCTTAAAGACCGGACTTGTTTTGACTGTTCTGGGTTTATCTCAGTCAAGTTGATGCTTTTAGAAAAAACCAAATGGTTGTTGATGTTCAGCGCAAATTTGCTTGGAAGGCCTCCACTTTCTTTGCCATTTTTTTATTGATTGAGCCAAAATAAAAATTTGCGTTTGGAAAAACAAATTTGGCTTTTGACCATGCCTTAAAATAAGTGAGAAGAAAAACAATTTATTATATCATAATTACATATTCATGAGTGATTTTGGGATAACTTTAGGTGGCTCGTAACTTGCATTAATGAAGCAATGGGACGTCTTTGAAATATTCCATGCCGTAATCTCAAATAACACAAAAGTTTCTATTTATTTTGTCCAAAGCTATCGGTATTCAAATTTGAATGTATCAATCCATTTCAAAAAACCTTTGAATTTAGTTTATTACACCAGTTGAATCAAAAAAAACACAAAACCTCGAAATGAATTCTGAGGCACCGAAGTTTGATTCAAAAATATTATAATTTCCCTCCGATTTAGAATTCTTTTAGTCATCATTTAAATATAAAAATAGCTAATAAAAGGAGCTAAATAAAAATACTTCGAAAGTTTTTTTTTCATATTGTTTCATATTTAATTTTTTGAAACTATTTTTGACGATTGAAAAATTTAATATGGAATTCTATTAGAATTTCTTATATAGCTTGACATTTTTTACTGTATCATAAAATACCTCAAGCTTTTTTGATTCCAAATTTTTAAAATTATTCACAAACACATTAAATGGCATAATTAATTTATTTCTAGATAAAGAAAAATAAACATACAAAGCATATAAAATTTATAAATTAACTAACACCGTTTTTTCTTTTAAAATGTAAATTTCTTCTAACAAAACAACTAAAGGGGTTTTATTTTTTTGAAATCCAAAAAAGAAAAAAAGTTTAAACAATGGAACATATTATAAACCTATTCAGTGCTTTCATAAGGGGCTTGAAGACGAATGGCATTTGGTTCAACACCCCAAATTTCAGTTGCATATTCGCTAATGGTTCGATCAGTAGAGAATTTTCCTGATGAAGCAATATTATGCAATGCCATTTTAATCCATTTTTGACGATCGTGATAAACTTGAGAAACTTCTTCTTGCTTTTTAATATAGGTTTCATAATCAGCGCAAACCATGAAACGATCATGATGGCGTAATGAATTGGCGAGATCTTTAAAAATTTCTGGTTGATCTGGAGTAAAATATCCTGATTCAATTTGATCAATACATTGAGCGAGTTCATTGCTTTTTAAAATGAAATCATTTGCATTGTATCCTCGTTGTTGCAATTCGACAACGTCGTCAACGGTCATACCAAAAATGAAAATATTTTCATTTCCCATTTCTTCAGCCATTTCAACATTTGCTCCATCAAGGGTGCCAATTGTGAGAGCACCATTCAACATAAATTTCATATTTCCTGTGCCTGAAGCTTCTGTGCCAGCTGTTGAAATTTGTTCTGATAAATCAGCAGCGGGAGTAATTCGTTCAGCCATGGAAACTCGATAATTTTCAAGGAAAACAACTTTAAGTTTATCTCCAACAATGGGATCATTATTAACAATAGTTGCGATGCTATTAATGAGTTTGATAATTTGTTTAGCCATATGATATCCAGGAGCTGCTTTACCACCAAACATAATAGTTCGTGGAACCATTTTAGCTGTGGGATCTGCTTTGATTCGATTATAAAGAGTAATAACATGAAGGGCATTAAGAAGTTGACGCTTGTATTCATGAATACGCTAAAAATAAAAAGATAATTACAATGGGTTAAGTGGAAAGAAAAAGAAAGCTTACTTTAACATGGACATCAAACATACTGTTTGGATTAACATCGATGTCATATTCTTCCTTGATGAATTGAGCAACTCGAATCTTGTGATCAGTTTTAATTTGATCCAATTGCTTTAAGAAAGTTTCATCCGAATCAAATTTCTTTAAATCAGTTAACTTTCCCAAATCACTAATCCAATCTTCACCAATTTTCTACAAAATAATAATAATTAGTTTTATAAATGAAATTATGTAAAGAAAATCTTACTTCTGAGATTAAATCAGTTAAAGCCGGATTGCAAAGCATTAGCCAACGACGAGGAGTAATTCCATTGGTTTTATTTTGGAATCGTTCTTGGAAATATTCAGCAAAATCTTTGAAAGTTGTTTCTTGAAGAAGTTTAGAATGGATTGCAGCAACGCCATTAGTTGCATGAGATCCAATAATGCAAAGATGGGCCATGTTAATCCGCTTTTCACCATGATCATCTGCTTCTTCAACAATGGACATTCGACGAAGTCGATCAATGTCACCGGGAAAGCGATTAGCAACTTGGGTCAAGAATCGAGCATTAATTTCATAAATAAGTTCAAGATGTCGGGGAAGAAGATTATGAAGCATTGAAACGGGCCATCGTTCAAGAGCTTCAGGGAGAAGCGTGTGATTTGTATAACCAAAAGTTTTAATGGTAATGTTCCATGCTTTGTCAAAATCAAGTCCTAAAAAATAACTTTGTAAATAAATTGTAAATAAAATATTTAAATTAACAACCTTCAATATCAACAAGTAATCGCATAAGTTCTGGAATACCAATGGATGGATGAGTATCATTAAGTTGAATAGCAACTTTATCAGGGAAAGCTTCAAAATCAATTCGAACAGCTTCACGAACTCCATATTTGGTGCTTTTGAATCGACGAATGATATCTTGAAGAGTTGCAGCAACAAGAAAATATTGTTGCTTTAAACGGAGTTCTTTTCCAACAAAAACATTATCATTGGGATATAAAACTCGAGTAATGTTTTCAGTCAAATTTCGATCCATGACTGCTTGAACGTAATCCCCATCATTGAAAAATTTCAAATGGAAATGGTTTTCAGCTTTGGCTGACCATAAACGAAGGGTATTTACGACGTTGTTTCGAAAACCGGGGACGGGAGTATCATAAGGCATTGCAAAAACTAAATGTGTATCAACCCATTTGCTCTAAAAATTTCAATAAGTTATTATAAATTCATATTTTCAAAAACAATATTTTTTACCTTTCCATCAGAATCTTTTTCAACTCTTCCATAAAAATTAACGGGAAGCATGTATTCTGGGCGAGCCTTTTCCCATGGATTACCAAAACGGAGCCAATCATCTGGTTCTTCCATTTGCCAACCATCTTTAATAACCTGCTTGAAAATTCCATATTCATATCGAAGGCCATAACCAGATGTGGGAATTCCAAGAGTTGCCATGGAATCAAGGAAGCATGCAGCTAAACGACCAAGTCCACCATTACCAAGACCTGCATCCTCTTCAATTTCTTCTAATTCTTCAATATTGAGACCAAGTTGATATAAAGCTTCATCAACGGTTGCTTGAAGACCGAGTGAAAGCATGGTATTAGATAAAGTTCGGCCCATATAAAATTCAAGGGAGAGATAATAAACACGTTTAGGATCATGCTCATAATAATATTGTTGAGTACGAATCCATCGACTAACAAGATGGTCACGAACAGTATCAGCAAGGGCAAAATAATAATCTCGAGGAGTTGCAACATTACGATCCTAAAGTTGAAATTTAAGTAAATTAAAATAAAAGGGATAAAGTAGTGGTGTACCTTGATAAGGGAAAAATGCAAATGACGATTGAAACCTTTCTTGATATTTGCTACATTTTCAACTTGAGCAATACCACGAACACTGATTTGCTTTCGGCGGTCGATATCTGATGCCATGATTGAAAGTATTTAATATTTGAGAGATGTAGTTAGCAATAACTTTCTTCAAAACTTAAAAAGTTTTATCGATAAATAAAAGAACAAAAAAAGTTTGAGAATTACAAAAGAATCGATAAAGCGTAAGAAAAAAATTTCGGCAATAAATGATTTGATAGGTTGGATTTCAAACGTATTTAATGGATTAACCTTTAATAATAATTATAAATCTCGGCAGAAAATAAATAAATAATCACAAAATGATAATTTGATTGAATACAAACTATAGCAAACAATTGGAGTGAATTTAAAAAAAAGAAAGCGGTATGATTTTATATGCGCCCATTTGTTTATGGGTCATCATCCATTTATTCGATGATTGAAAAGTGGATAAGTTGAACTAAAGGGGGCTTTTATAAGAAAACCAAGAAACTTTCTGGCTGTGAGCATTTTTTACACATTCTAACAACAACATAAAGGAGCACGTGAGCCTAAAGCCGAAATCTTCGGATAAAAGGCGATTGGCTACGGTATATTGATGAAAAAATCCTACAGGCAATGGCTACTATAAAGATTCCACCAAATTCAAAAATCCTCTCTTCCTGTTTTTCTGTGTTAGCACCAACTAAGGTTAGGCGAAACTCTGCCTTTTAAAAGATAGCATTAAAGCCTTAGATTTATATTAAATGAAGCAAAGTCATGGAACAAGCAAAAGTCAATTTATTTAAAAACAGTAATTTTCATTGTTCGTTTTTTCGTCTGTCCTCACTTGGAAATCCTTCATGGGAAAGTTGGAAAAGAATGAATAAATGTAAAAATTAGCATAAATGTGAATGGAAAGTGCCAGGAAGGAAGCTTTCGTTTCCATTGCATAAAAATGAGGCGGTAATGAGTGGTAGCTAACTTTGAGAAGCAATTAACAATTGGGGATCTTTGAAAATGGTTTTATAGGATCCATATTGAGAGAATGCTGTGAAATCATTAACTATTGATGTGTATGCTTAGGGAATTGTTAGGGGCAATTTGTAACAAGTTTAGAGGACCTTAAAGAAGTAAATAAGGCTGGGATGTTGCGGAGATGGCGATCTTATCTTCCGGAGTAAAGATCAAATTATTAATAATAAAATTTTCATAATAATTTACATAAAACAAGCTTCATGGCGGACCGAAGGTCCGCGTAGCGCCTAGTTTAAAAATAAAAAACTGATGAGATTTTGTTTGCTTCATTTTTTTGAGTGGAAAAAACCTCATAAAATGGATATAAATAAATAAAAAATAATAACTTATAGCTGAGGAAAAAAGAGATAAAGATTAACTTTTTATTCGTCATCCATCGTTCATTTATTTGCATTTGATTGCTAACTTTTCCAAAGACAGAAAAATTCATCAAAAACTTTATGCTTAAAAAAGCAGTTGCCCTTGACTGAACCAACTTGTTTTTTTTTCTCGTTCCTCCTTTTTTTCTTCATTTCTTTTTCCTTCCTTATTGCTGCCTAACAGGAAAAAAAGAAAACAACGATGAAGCCTTTGCTTCATCGACGGACACACATAGTCTTACTCACACCACTTACGTGATAAAATAAAATGAAAAATAAAGCCATGGGTTTGACGCCGTTCCCCGTCCGAAAACTTTTGTTTGAAACAATTTAATAAAAAAATGCTGAAAACTTCTCTTGCTTCCTACAAGTTTGATAAGCAACGTAAGTTTCAATAACTTTAATGATGCAGAAAGCAATGTTAAGCTTCATTTACAAGGTTTGACAATCAAAAAAAAATTTAAAATTAAAAAAATTTATTCATAACAAGGTTTCAACAATATCTAACAAATAAACTAAAATACATGACTCGAAAAAAACTATTATGACAAATACAATGCAAAAATTTGAGTTATTACAGTCAATATAAAAAAAATTACAAAATAATACAAAAGAGGTTAGAATACAAAAGAAGAAAAAATTAATCAGGCTTTTTCCATAAACATTTCATATCCAGCTTTGATGAACCAAGAACTTATGATGCATTCATTCTTTCCATTTGAAGTTTCAAAACATGTGCTTGAGATTCTTGCTTCATTCTCGCAGCAACTGCCGCTACAAGTGCTGCACCTCTTCCAGATCCATCTTCACTAAGCATCAATTGAAATTCAATATTTCCATTAAGAAGATCATATATTTTTTGATTTAAAGCAATAGGAAAAGTAGGATGGAAGCGATAAACAGATCCATCAACCCCAACAGTAACATAGGGTTTATTCATGCGTTTGAGAAGTAAAGAGACGCCAGCAGCAACGAGATGAGCAGCACGATTTGAAACTACAGAACATATGTATGCAACATTTGTGCAATCATTTTGTGAAACAGATGGGATGCCGATTTCTTCAAGAATGCTTTGAGTTTTAACGAAAGTTCCTTCAGTTTGCATTTCACTAAAAATGGTATATGAAAATGAAGATTTTTAAGTATCAACATACCTCTCAATTTCAGATAAGAATTTGGTAGGGAAACATCCAGGATTTGAGATAGCATAGAAATCACCACCAAAGAGATGTTTTTCACGTGCCAAATCTTCAAGAATTACTCTGACAATTTCACCAAGATACATTCCAGCAACCATTTTTTCAAAAAGCTGTTGACCTTTGTTGATTGTAATACCATCGACCATTTTATCATACTTTGTCCTGAATTCATCAAGAGACCCGTCATCACCAAAACCTCCCCATTCGGTATTTACGCACATCTAAAAATCATACATTTTTAGTAATGGCTTGAAAAAATCCTTCTAACCTCGTTAGGAAGACCATCTTCAACAGGATTACATTGGCCAGCAATTTTATGAATTTTATCAAGATCTTCCATATAACAAGCATTTGATCCAGTACCACATATAACACCAATTTGACAAGTATTTTCTTTAAAAGCACAAGCCATCATTGTTCCAGTTGTATCATTGAGAACGGCCACAACATCGATATCGACATCGTCACGTCGATGGCAAGCATCACGAAGAAGGTTGACAACATCTTCACCTTCACAACCTGAAGCGTTAAAACCTTTGGTCCATTTGACGAGACGAGCACATGTAAGGCCTTCTTGTTTACACGGAAATGAAAAGGTGAAACCAAGTGGAAGCTTTTGGTGATTCGTGAGATCATGATCCTTCATAAACTTTGCAAGGCATTCAGCGATGTGATCAAACAACTAAAAAATTAACAATAGAGTTTTATGCATACGTTTAAAAATCAGCTTACCTCTTCACATGTACCAAGCATTAGTGATTCAGGAACACGATAAATCTTTGAAGTCATATGGGATTCATTTTTTTCAATTCGAATAAGAAGAACACGGAAATTAGTGCCACCCAAATCAAGTGCAAGGAAATCGCCATTTTCAGATCCATTTGCAGTGGAGCGAACATATGATGGAAGTTGTTTGACCGAAGCACCATCTTCCATTGCTAAGCCAACATTCAAGCTTTGATTCAATCGTTCCATGATTAATCGAAGATTATCATCGGTTAATTCCATTGGCTTGCATGCTAGTTGAACCTAAAAATTATCAACATAATTTAACGAAAAGTTAGAGCTACATAGTTTTGCGAACATTGTTCATAGTTTAAAAAAATTAAACTTACTTCAGGTGAAACAAATTTATCCAAATCACTTCTAACTTGGAGCAAGACTTCATAGGCACAAACATCATATGTTGTAACCGGATTAGTAGCTGGATATTCGTACAGCATTTTTGTTTGATTCTTCTTTTGAGGGGTTAGTAAATTAGGGTTCTAAAAGTTTATGGAGATTAATAAACAAAATAAGACAAACGGAAAAAATTATATCACGAAAGAAAATAACGTTGACACAAAAAAAGGAGATTTTTGGTCACGCAGAAAACGAGTGTATCTTTCAATGAATAAAAAAGAAATTCAACCTCAAACATATTTTTTGATCAAAATAATAATAACGTGGAACAGCAACCAATTTGATTGTGATTTTGCAAATCAAAAGTTTTAACGAAAAAAGAGAGAGAGCAAATTCGTTTTAAAAGTTTCGGAAACAATGGGAACCTTTTTTTAACTATCGTTTTTGAAGTTTTACTTTTCCCTAAAGTTTGAATCAACTTTTTTTTTTTGCTTTCTTCGTTCATGCACCAAAAGTGATTTCTAATTATTTTTTCTCATGTTAAAGGAATCCCAAAATATAGATGAATACTGGTAGTTAAATTCAAATGACACACAAAAAATAGCATAAAACATTTATCAGAAAACTTTACAAACAATAGAAAAACGAGCCAAAGTCAATTTGTTACCATTCACCAGTCCAAAGCCATCTTTTTCGCCATAGTCCTTGAGAGTCGATATGTGTGTGCCTCCAACTTAAAGACCAAAAAAGAATTTATGATTCGAAGATGATTTAGGATGGTTGAAGAGAAGAGGTTTATTTTCGAACAGCGCGTAAGTTCTTGCCTTCATTATCACTTGCAATGACATGTTCATCAATCTTATCAACGATGGTTACACGTCCAGCTTTTTGAGTACGACCAAGAATACCTTTGCTTTTAGGCTGAAAAAAATAAATATAAAATGAGAAAGGAAAAAAGAAACTTACTTGAGCATTGCGGTCCTTCAATTTACTACGTTCTCGAGCAGCAATATCACGGACATCAGAATTCATAGCAACAGATGGAGGTTGAGCGGCAGAAACTGATAAAGCTGTTTGAGTCCAATGTTTAGCTTCCATGGATTCAGGACGTTCAATAACAGAAGTGACGAAACCTTGAGATTGAAGAGACTTGAGCAAGAATTCACGAGCAACATCTTTGTCGGTGACTGGTTTACCATCGATATCAATGAGGTGATCACCAACGATAAGTTGAGAAGCAGCCAACGAACCAGGATCACATCGAGAAACCAAAACACGATTTTGGTAATGCTTGATACCAAGACCAAGTTTGGGTCCACCAGGTTTCCATTCGATTTTGACCAAAGAATAGTTGAAACCATCACGACGTTGAATGAATTTGGCACGTTCAGCAGGAATATGAACACGAGCTTCAAGTTCTTCAGCTTTCTTTTCATCACGAACAATTGAAAGTCGAGCAACCGGTGGAGCAAAACGAAGAAGTTGGAAGAAATGATTGGAGTCACGAATTTGAGTGTTGTTGATCTTGATGATTTGATCTCCCATCTAAAATATAGCAAATGGTGTTAGATTCAAAACAAAAGCAATTTTACCTTTAGCTTCCCTTCAGCAAGAGTACCAGGTTGAACTTTGACGATGACGAGTTTGTCATTTGGAGTTGCACCAAGCGGTTCACCTTCTTCCATTTGTATTTCAATTTCAAGCAGTTTTCCAGAATCACCCATATTTGAAGCAGCGGCAAATTTGATTAACACGAAAGAGCACGTTGACAATCCGCCGGCGGTCAGTTGAACAAAAAAATGATAATGAATGTCTAAAGAGCTTTTATACTCATATTTACCCTTTTTTTATGGAGAAGAATGCTTTAATTTGATGCAAATTTCCGATACCTTTTCTGTGTATTTTTTTTCATTCCTTTTTGGTCACATGAATGCTAATTTTTTTGGGGAATAAAAAATAATAGCTTGCAAGAAGATAAATGAAAGCTAAAACTGGTCAATTTTTTTTTAAAATAATTTTCTTAAAATCTTTTTCAGAGATAAAATAAAGAATGTTTTGGCTTGAATAAAATGAACAGAGATGTTCTTTTAATTTCTGAATTGTGCTTTTTATGTTTGTTAGCCATTCAGATTCATGCTTCATAAAGACAATAATTTTTATAACGCTTTATTACTGTATTTTTTTAACAAAAGAAAAATAATGGATGGCGGCAGTAGCACAAAATAATAATGAAAACAAGTTGCGTAATAATCAAAAGATATAAGACACATACATGATGAAATATTGTATTGTATGAAAACACAAAATAAATAACAATCAAACATTTTAAGGCTAAAGAAAATGGAAGAAAACTCGAATCACAATTTAAAACGAACAAAAGGTATACAGAGTTTGGAACAAAATGTAAAAGCAAAAGGTTTTTATTATTATTAAAACTATTTTAAGTAGGTCTCATAAAAAAATATTTTAAAAAATCTTTGAGCAAATTTTTAATATTGTTGTAATTTAAAATATAAAATTGTTTTAAAATTTGTGAGAGATTTTATCCCCATCCACCTGTAAGCCTCATAAAACCTTCTTCATCGAGAGCTTGCTTATGATCTTTTGATCTCATGGAAACAAAAATATAACCTCCAATAAATTCATGAACAACCTGAAATTGATAAAATTAAATTATGGATATTCTTTGATGAACCAATTTAATGCTTTGTTCAATGACAAAAAATTTATTGCTACAGTTATTTAAGCTTCCTCAAAAACTAACCTTGCAATCAGCGCTAAAAGGTTTAAAATCAATTTCTTCTTGATCAAATGCCATACGAATATGTCGAATTTCCCAATTAACATGCCATTTCTTCATTTTAGTAAATGGCCATGGTTTTATGCAATCGCCATTTTCAGAATTAACCAAAAATAATCCTCGATTTGAAACTGCAATAAGTTCAGGTTTGCGTGAACCACGTTCATCAAAGAATTTAACTATGAAATAATGTAATCCATGACCTTTAAGGGATTCCCAAGTTCTAATATATTGAAGTTTGGCTTCAACATTTGAAAGATTTTTAATGCTTGAATGAGCATCAGAAATTCGAGATTGAAGATTTTGTCGAGAACGAGCCCGGCGAACATAATGTTGAGAAACAAATTCTTCAACATTGAAATCATTTGGAAATTGAACAGCTGGTGATCGATTTTTTGTATCCGTTCCATTTTGTTGCTCTAAAAGTTGTATCAACTTTAAAAAATGCCGACAATTAATGAATACTAACTTCCTGATTGCAACATCAAAGTTCGTTTGAGTGATTCAACTTCGCTGTTGTAACTGGCATCAGCCATGGTTTTGCCTCGAGCTGCAAGCTTACAAGCAGCTAACCATTTAGCATATTGTGGTTCTGAATCACATTTAAGAATTATTTCATTCATTCCATCTGCAGCTGGAACAAGAATTTTTATATGGAATTTTTGTTCAGAAATTTTGACATCTTGTGTTACTTCACATCCTTTAAGTGAAAAATGGCCGAGAGGTGGACCAGATTGATCTTGAGCTGCATTATAATAACTCAAAAAGAGATCACGAAATACAAAATATGCGCGTTTGAAGTTGTTAAAGCCAAGCTTTTTGGGCCTAAAAAATTTGTTTCAATACACAAAGATAATATATTCATTATTTTTATAAATTTTTTTTGTTAGTGTTCTCTCATCAAACTTCGTATTCCAAAACATACTTTAAAAATTTCAAATATTCTGCCAATTCTGGGACATGAGTTAAATCCTTTCGATTCAAAGCAGCAGCATCTAAGTTGTGCTCTAATTCATCCAATAACAAATCAACTTCATCTTTATCATCAGCATTTTCTTTTTCATCAGCTCTTTGTAAAGTTGCTTGAAGTTGTAAGGCACCGAAAAGGTTTGCTTCTTCTTCAGTATGTTCAAATTCATCCAATAAAATGGACCATTTAGCTTGTTCGTAAAGTTGATTAATTCGAACTGGATCATATTTGGGATTCAAATCAAAGAAAGACATATATTTAAATCGAAGTTGAACTATTTCACCTTCAGATATTCCTTGTTCCATTAATGAACGAGCTGAATCTAGCCATCCTCGATTAATGGCAGCTCTTTCAGTATAATTTTGTGGACGAAAAACGGGTAAATCTTTATTTGGTGCAATTCGAGGTGATTGAACAAGATTTTCAGCAATGGCTTCACCATCAAGATATTCACCTGTGAATCCACGAGTGGTATCTCGTCCCATTACATGAGCATACGCTGCAGGTCCAGGTGACATTCCGCGCGGAAGTGTTCCATGTCTGGGAAGAGTACCAATTTCAGATGCATTAAACATATGTCCAGGACCCAAAGTTGCAGACAAAGCGGGCGAAGATTGGCGGCCGTTAACATTCAAAGTTGAATAACGAATAGGTTGAAGAGTTCTAATAGTTCCAGGGCCAACTGATTCTTCACCAACTTTATATGGAACTATTGGAGCTTCAGTGTCAGCATTGGCACCTTTTCGAAGAACATCTGGTGGAATATTTCTTTTAAGTGAAAGTTCTTCTGGGTATCGAATTGAAAGTTCTCGACAAAGTTCTGCTGTTACACGAAATACAGAACATGAAAAATCCAAATTTGCGTCAATAACTTGTAAATCTGGAAGCTGAACTTTGGCGGGTTTATGCATGGGTGTAAATTCAAGGTAATGAGCTGAAGTAACTCCAATTTGATCCAAAGTTGAACGAGTATGTTTCAACCATCTGCGTTTATCAGGCCACCATAAAGCATGATCAGACCAATCTCTTGAACCTCCTAAAATTATATTATGCAATTATTATTGTTTTCGAGTGTAACTAATTACCAATAGCATCCACAACTTTAATCATAATTCCACCAATATGCATATCACCTCGAGCATAAATTTCTTTGGATAAATTAATATCCGTAACGAAAATACCAAGCTTCCATGTTCCATCATTTGGTTCAATATCATCACTGATAAGATGAGCCATTTTGAATGATGGAAATACTTCCTCCTAAGAGGGTACTATAAAAAATTAAAGGACTGTTACCTAAAATAATGGTAAAAATAAAAATCAATCTCGAAGGTTTATAAAAATGGAACGCGATAAAGATATGTATGTAAATTCGGTAAATCTTAATAATTTTTATCGATTATTTACTTTTTTAAACAAAATAATTTATTTTTCTTCCTCCACCATCTTCTATGACTACAACAACACCTTCGCTTTTTCTTTCCATCCTTCGTAAAGTAAATGTTGGTGGCTCGATTACACACACGCTTAAGATTTAAGATTTCTCAAATGCCATTGCGATTTCCTTTGTTTGCTTTATAGCACCCATAAAGCTGCATACTCTTTTTCATTTTGCTGCAGCAAAAAAAAAGAAAATACGACGGCGATACAACAAACTTTTTTTGGTCGGATCAATCTAAAAGAAAGCTCACAATCAAGCTAAAGCAATTGAAGGAAGAAGAGAAGAAAATGTAAGAGATGGATATGCTTTAGTAAAGGGAAGAAAGTTTTTATTACACAACTGTTCTAAAAGCTTTTTTATCCGCGGCATTGAGTCAAAGGCAAAAGCCACATTTTGTTGAAAGTTTTAGAATGAGAGAGCAGCGATGAGCTTCGAAGAAGCAACTGATCGCCTCGCCCCCACAAGAATCAATCAAGGTGGCGGCCATCGTAGCAGGAATATATAAAAAAATAGTTCAAAAATATACTTTTTTTCCTGCAAGTTTTAAAAAAAGGCAAAAGAATAAACAAAAACAATTTTTTAAATGCATGAAGAAGAAAAAAAAAAGAGAAGCAAAAGATGATTCAAAACTAAAGAAACCCATAGGGGAATTTTTTTCCATCATCAACAAAAAAAGGAAGCAGCAATGTGTTAAAAATATTCAACAACTGAAATTGGAGCTTTTTACGACCAAACACACACAAATGTTTTTCTTTTTAACTTGAGAAGAACATGGAGAAACTTATCATCATTGATAGCTCACTGGAGAATTTAAAACAAAAATAAAAAAACACATTCGAAAATGGGAGCTAATAAAAACTTGGAAAGATAAAAAAAGCAATGGCGTATTTCTTGACCAATGTCCACCAATTAATTTCTGCGAGAACGAAAATACTAAAAAAATTTAACCCTTTATTATTCTTCTTTACTTTTTTATTTTCTCATTCAACAAGGAGAAAAAAAGAAAAGCGGACATTGAAAATGAACGAACGCGTCGTCACTGTCAAAACCTTCACCGCTGCTGTTGCAGCAGCAGCATCTCTCATATTTTCATTTTTGCCCTGTCTTTTTTGTCGTCGTCTTCATCGCCTTTTTCTTATTCTTCATCTTATTCATCACTGTTGTGAGTTTTGGTTGTTGGCTCAATTTTTTTTTGCGCGCAGCAAAAAAGCACCACTGCTTCTATTCTGTGAGATTTTCTTATTTTCGCAAATGATTGAAAAGCGCATAAAAGTTACCAATAGCATCAACTGCTTTAACTTTGTATTTTTGAGTTTTCACCCACTTCGTTCCTTGGCTGTATTTATTCTAAAAGGTATTCATTTCACGGGCTTTAATCTCATATTTTGGTTCGGCTTAATTTTAGTTTACTTCGTTTATGGCTTGAGCGATAAAAAAATTAAATAAAGTTTGTTTTTGTAAAAATTAATGGGGGAAAATACTGACTTTATTGGACTATTTCACATTGGGCAGCGATAATCTTTATTTATTCAGCATTCCAACAATAATCAAAAAAGCTCAAATAAAAAAAAGAATCAAATTTGCTTCCATTTTCATGGAAGCTTTCCAAAATTTATTAAATTCTAAACCACTTTTTTAAAAAGGGCTTGAAAGTTTTACGTACCTCAAAAAGGTATATATAATTATACAAAGAAACTTACGCGCCAAAAAGCTAATCTTTTCATAATCAAATAAAAATTGGGTGAAAAGAAATAGTGGTCCATACAAAATGAGAAAAAAAATTTTCATCAACAAAACTTTCGTTTCATTTTTTTGGTTAAATTTTTTGATGAAACAAATTATTTATTTTTTCCTTGAAAGCCAATGCCGCCTACCTAGTAAATAAATAAAGCTTATTAAATATGTCGTAGCTATAAACACATAACTTGTCATTAATTTGATAAACATTAATGAATAAAAATGGACCTAAACCAATTTCTTCGTTTTTATGCTTCCTTTTTTATAAGAATTTTTTGTTGTTGGTTGCAATCATTTTTAATGTCGAATTTCATTTATCAAAACCAAAATAGGAAACAAGTAGTAGTAAAAAAATTGAATTATTTAATACCCTTTTCTCTTCTCCATTTCTTTTGCTTCTCTTTTTTTTTTATTTTCCATCTTTGATATTATGTTTCTCTTCTTTTTCCATTTAAAAGGGTAAAAAAAGTAATAAAGCTTTCATCGACTTTTTTTATTATCAAAATATTTTTTTGAGAAAGTTACATTCAGCCACCTTTAAATCAAAAAGATAATTTAATGTATGCAAGATAAATGAATCATCGCTCGACGAACGGTTTACATTTCTTCGTTTTTACAACTTGAAGCAACAATTTTTTTTTTGACAGGAGCTTGCAAGCTTTTTTATGGTTCGATATTTTATTCTTATTTTTTTATTGATAGAAAAATGGTGTATGAGGTGTTTGCTACCTTTTTAGTACATTTTTTAATGATAAAGTTAGAATATTAGTGAACTTCAATGTTTGATCTTTGTTGCAATAGTCTTGCTTTTCCTTTCCGAAAATCTTACTGTAGTAATTTACAATTGAGGATGATCACTTTCTTGCCGTCTAACATTCTTGATTTTTTCCCATTTTATTTTAAAAAAATAGAAAATCATGCAAAATTCGCTCATCGATTTTTTTCTTTCTCTCTTCTGCTTTACTTGAAAGTTCATCATCTTCTCATGTTCCCTAAAAACACTGGTCCATTTTTAGTTTCCCTTTTTCATTAAAAATTTTGAAGTATCCTTTTGAGTTTGTTTTTTACTTTAAATAAATAATTAACGGCCCTTAAAAAACTAACAATAAAGCAACAAAATTTTTTTATAAAAAAAATTAATTTACTTTTAATTTTGGTACATTTTCTCATTTCGTTCATTGAAGACCGAACTATAACACTTTGAGGTAAGAATATGTGATTTAGATGGGCAACTTAAAGTATGTCATTGTAATGTGAGAAATAAGTTGCTATCTCACAAATCCATTATTTTTTGTTAAAATATGGTTAAAAAATATTCTAATCCAAAAGTTATCCATCCTTCTTTTTGATCATTGAAACACAAAATCCTAATTATTTTTTTTATGAAACTAAAAATAGGTTGCTTTATATTTTTACAAATCCCTTTGCAAAAAATTCTGACATACTGAAAAGTTTGTTTGTTCCTTTTTTTCAAACGCTATTATCCGTCCATTACTCTGCTTTCTTTTTTTAAAACAATGCATCAGCACTGATCGATACGCGTTTCATTTCATTCTTCTATTTTTAGCTTCTCTCTGTCTCATTTTTTTAAACCCAAATTATCTTTCACTTTGGCTTATTTTTCAAAAAGAAAAGATGCAAGGAAATGCATGTTTTTGTTGTTGTTGCTTGTTTCTTTTTAAACCTGTGTTTGTGTTTTCTCTTTTCCGTTGCTTTTAACTTTATAAAGCGAAAGGATAATTGAGGAAGAACGACAACTCAAAAAAGCTTTACTTTCTATGTATGTACATACTTTTATTTTTGGAGTATATAAATATCTCTTGGGAATCCGCCTATTATTTGTTTGGCATTTGTTTTAGAAACAAAAAACTAAAATTGGAAGAAGGCGAATAATAGGAGGAAAACGAGAAAAAAATGATTTCAGGACCAACGACGATGACTATTAGTCAGTCACAAGATATTTGAAACAAGAACAGAAAAAGAAAGAGACCTTCGAGCGAGTCTCACAGACGATGATGCTCTTACTCATCATCATCGATTTCATTATTTGTGTTTCTGTTCTTTCATCTTCTATTTTCATCGATTCTTTATTTTTTTAGTTAATTTATAAGATGCTTTTAGATTATTATTATTATTAATAATTAGTAAATTTGATATTATTTATAATCCATTAAAAAATTTTTAAATAGAGTTAATTCCAAAATGGAACGCAATAAAACTCGTTTTCTCTGTCCCGAAGAAGAAGCAACACGCGACCGAACGAACAAACCACTTGAAACATTTTTGTTCGAGAATTTTTTCTTTGCTTGTTTATTTTTTTGGCTCAAAAAAATTTGATTGAAAGCGTTTCATTCGCATTTTTTTTCTATTTTTGCGTGCTTTTGTGATACGAATTTCATCATGCTAATTAATACTCATTTTTAGATTTTTCTCAACCACCACCGTTGTTTGCCTTACATTTTCTTCTACGGCCCTTCATCACGAGGTTTTTTTGATCGATTTGCAACAACGGAATCAACGACGACGAAATTTCATTTTCGTGTGAGAAAGTTTTAACGCTTTTGTATCAACACAAAGAAATTGTACCAAAGAATCAAGTGAATGATTATTTGAACTTTTATATATTCCAACGAAATTGTGATTGAAATCGGGTTGTAATCATGCCTCCTCGATCTGTGGTAAAATTAAATATTTATGATATGGTAAGTCCTTTCATTAAACATAAGCTTTTTTTATTTCTATCTTTTAGTATTGGGTCAATGATTATGCATCCGTGTTGGGTATTGGTGTATATCATTCTGGTGTAGAAATTCATGGAGTTGAATATGCTTATGGTGGACATCCTTTTGAATTTTCTGGTATATTTGAAAATCAACCTGGTGATGCTGAAGAACTTGGAGAAAATTTCAAATTTAAAGAAGCACAAATTTGTGGTGAAACTGATTTTACTGCATATGAAATAAAGAAGATTATTCAACAACTTGGTGAAGATTATGGTGGTGATAAATACCATTTGATAACAAAGAATTGCAATCACTTTTCTCACTTTTTAGTCAAGGTAATAATGTTAATTTGTTTTAAGAATTATTTAACGTTTTCTTTCCAGATGTTAACTGGTACTGATATTCCACCATGGGTGAATCGTTTAGCTTCAATGTCAAACTCAATCCCATTTTTTGAACGCGTTATTCCTCCTGAATGGCTAACTCCTGTTGCATTACAGCAATCATTAGATGAAAAGCATAAGAAACCTTCTGAACCTGTGACAATGAATTTTCCTGTTGAAGATGCAAAAGAAGCTTTAGAAGGTCATAATCCAAATACATCTAATAATTCATTTAATAGTATGCCACTTACTTTTGCCATATTTATAATAATAGATATTTGTTTTAGTTTCTGCTATGTCAAATGGATCATCATTAAAAAGTCGTCGATCTTCCAAAGAGGATTCAAATACTTCGTTATTCAATGGCAGCCGATCAACACCAACTTCTGCTCGATCCGCTCCATCAACTTCTGGTTTATCAAAGTTATGGAATTCAATCAAAAATATTACAGCTGAGATTCCGGCAACTGTTATATCTGCGCCAAGTACTCCTCCACCAATTCCACCTCCTCCTAAATTCACTCCAAAAACGAATAATGCAACACCAACTCCAAGATTTATTCCAACAACAACTAACGAAAATGGATCGCTTGCAACGCCTTCAACTTCTGCAACTCAATCAACCGTTTCAACTGCAACTTCAAACTCATCAGTAACTGACGAACAATTGAATGCTTTAATTGCTAAAACTCCACCTAGTCAAGAAGATTCTCAATAAATTTCAAACTCTAATGTTGCTTTGTCAAAAAGAAAAAATATATCTTTTGTATTCTGTTTATAAGCATAATCACTTTTATTATTACTTATTCAAGTATATCTTTAATTGTTATATCGTTGATTGAAAACCAAAATTAAATACGTGTATTAACTATTTTGTCATTTTTCGTTTGAACAAAATATCTCCTTTTGCCTTTCTTTGTTAAAAAGCTTATATGTTTTGCCTTTGTATTTCACACATATTCTCTGGAAATAATATCATTTTGGCGCTACCTTGAATAAAGTTTTTTTTGTAATTCACTAAACTCTTTGAAACGGAATTGAATGGAACAGCAATTGATTTTTTAATTACCAGTGTCAAAATTTGGAAGTTTACAACATTCATGGTTTGAGCTTAAAAAGCAACTGTCAATGGAAAAAAGGCGCGAAAACTACAATTCAATAAAATCAAATAATTTGTTTTGATTTGAATATGAAAAACAAAGATGATTAACCTTATTTCAAAAGACTTTACAGCAATGTGAAATATCAGTATTGGCAGATGTTTTGTAATCCCAATATTAATGGTTTATGTATGATTTTTTAATTTCCTTCCATTAATGAGTGAACAAAAATAAGCTTTTACCTCATTATTATGAGTTGATTTTCCTTCTTTATTTACCCAGCATAACATAACATACATATTTGCTTTGTTTTAGCTCTCAAGGTTTTTTTCCATCTCTTATTGTTTTGAACATAAACGATTTTGATCGGGGTCATTCTTATCGATCATTTTTATCTGAGCTCTTGAAAAAAAGAAATGAATAACAGTTTTTCCGTGCTCATCATTTTCTTATGTTTATTTTAAAAGTCAACAAATCTGCTTTTGATAAGATATCATCCAATTTCTTGGTTATCATCATTATCGAACATATCCTTTCGTTATAATGATTTTAACAATATTTTTTTAGCACATAAAAATTGATAAAAAATTTTTTAGATTTTCCCAATGCCTCCAGAAGACAAACAAAAAGCAGCTGCTGAAACTTCAGCGAAAGAAAATAATAATGATATTACTAAACCACCAACTTTTTGTGAAATTGATGAAGCTGTTAAACTTCTCAATAAATGCAAGTTAGAGTGAGAAATATTTTCTCTCTTACATTACTTATAATGAGCCTCATTTTTCAGTGAAAAATTAGCTGAAGGTTTTGTACCCAAACGAAAAAATTACATTGGATGGGAAGAAACTTTTATGGGAATGGCTTTGCTTGCAGCTCAACGAAGCAAAGACCCTGTTACTCAAGTTCGCCTTTTATATTCTTTCATCTCCAATAACAACTTTGTTTTAGGTTGGCTCAGCGATTGTTCGAACTGATAATATCCTTAATTCCATAGGATATAATGGCATGCCTCGAGGTTGTGAAGATGATGATTTTCCTTGGGGAAAACATCCTGATCGACCATTCCTCAACAAGCACAGTTATGTTTGTCACGCAGAAGAAAATGCAATTCTAAATGCTAAAGATTCGCTTAAGGGTAATATTCTTTATTCAACTATGTTTCCATGCAATCGATGCGCCAAAATGATAATACAGGTTTCTCATTTATTTCCTGGGATTTTCTAATTTTTAAGGTGGTTGAATTTTTAGGTTGGCATTACCGAAGTGGTTTATTTAAATAATAAGCATGATGATGATGAAGTTATGGCTGCTAAATTAATGTTTTCTAAAGCTGGTATTAAAACAAGGTAGTCAAATTTGCGTAAATTTTCTTAAAAGCTTAAAAATAACCTTTTAAAGGAAATTCGTTACTGAAAAGAAGCAAATTGTATTGGATTTTGAATAACTTGATGCCCTCATGGTTGCTTGCACTTCCAAAATATCAAACAAAACAATTTTTTGGTATATTTTATTATAATAAAAAAACAACAACAATTAAATAAACTATTCAAAACAAATACATACATTTAAACTTTAACATTTTAATTTAATTCCCCATAATAACTCTGTAAGCCATATCACTTAAAAACGCAGGAATTGGTTGCTTTAACTTTTTCAATTCTCTCACAAGATTATGAGCAAGTTGCATATGTGAAGCATCTTCAGGAACCAAATAGGTAACAGCTTTAGCACTTCCACCCAATCTTCCAGCACGTCCAATTCGATGAACATAAGTATCAAAATCTGTTGGAGGATCATAGTTGATTATCAATTCAATACCAGGAAAATTAAGTCCACGTCCAGCAACATTTGAAGCACATAAAACTTGATATTCATCATTTAAGAATCCACTCCAAGCTTCATTACGTTGAGATTGACTTCGACCGCTGAAAGATTACAGTATCGTAGAAAAATAAGCGAAATTAAAAACACATACCCATGCATACTGATGGTTCGTATTCCAGCCATTGATAAAAAAATTGCTAAATAATCAATTTGTCGACGAATTTCACCAAAAATAATGGTCTTTTTCACACGATACTGTTCTTTGTGGACAAAATTTGTAATGTCATATTTGAGTTCTTCTTCTGGGATTTGAACGGCGTCTTTCATGAGAATTTGTAAAAGATGTTGTCTGCGTTTAAATATTGGAATCTAAAAAAAACGTTCAGTATATTAAAGAAAGGTAAAAAGAATTTACATCATAAAACCTTTGTTTTACAGTAGGACTGATACCAAAAGTACGCAGTTCAACTCTCATAAAATCTTTTCGAAGAAATTTTGGAAGCGTAATCTGAACAGCATGACTGAAAGTTGCACTAAAAAGAGCATGAACGATGTCGAGACGCTGAAAAAAAAAAGATAAGAAGATTCCAATGATAATTCAATTCGCAATGGCTTACTATTCGGTCTTTGAGCACCAGTAACAAATCCTGAAAGAGTTCATCAGTCACGAGTTTATCAGCTTCATCAACAGCCAAAAAACGAGCGTGGTTAACATAGACCTAAAAAGATAAGTTAATGAAATACAACAAAAAAATCGTAACAAACGTCATCTTTATCAACTAAATCAACGAATCTTCCAACAGTCGCAATAAGAATATCACATCCATTTTTGATATGTTTTGCATTTGTTTCTCTTTCATATTCGCCATAAGCACATTTGACCGCAATTCCAGTATCATTTGCAATGCGAAGAGTATCAAGACATAATTGGTGGACGAGATCACGAGTTGCACCAATCACAATAACATAAGGAGCATTTGAAGGTCGTTGAAGTGTTTCATTTTTCTTGAGTTGGATACAATGTTCAATTAAAGGAAGCATAACAGCTACAGTTTTGCCAGAGCCTGTTGGAGCAGTTGCCACGATATCATGATCTAAAATGGAATGATTAGGACAGAGATAAGAAAAAAAGTGAAGCTTTACTTGAATTGTTTAACAAGAAAGGAACCAAAATTTGTTGGATTGGAAGAGGATCAGTAATTTTCATTCTTTGGAGATTCTTCATTAACTGTGAAGTGAAGTTTGCTTCCTCGAAACTCCTAAAATAAATAAACGATTAGACTGATACAAAAATCCTTTAATTAAAAACTTACATAATTTGAGTAGGTCGTACAGATTCTCCCCGATCATTGTAGCATGATATTCCTTCAACATTATACATTGTCTCAAAATTAGCACCAGGTTGAAGAGTAGCTCTTTCAAAAAGTTCATCACCTTCAGGAAATTTTGGAACATATGTTTCACGAATTTTTCCACGACGATAATCATGATGAGTAGAGAAAAACTGCAGAGCTTCTTGATGGCGAGCTTCAATGATATGCCCTTTTGCAAGTCTAGCTATACCACCATCATGAGCGTTGTTATGTTTGAAATATGCTTCTCGAGCTTTAACCGCTTTTGGGTTTAAAACAAACTGATTTTCAGTGGAAGTTTGTTTAGATGTAACTGGAACAAACATTTTTCAACACCAAAAAATTTTAAACTGTAACGATTTTAACGAAAAAAATAAAATAAAGGAAAAACGTGAATATGCATCAAAGGTTTTTTCCTACAGTATCACAAACTCTTTTTTTCGTAACGAGATAGAGTGGAAACTTGAAATGGTAAAAAAATTGTAGGATTGAATTTATTTTTATAACATTTTTTTATTTCAACTTCATAATTTTTTTTATTTTAAAGAATTTTAACTAAAAATTTCTAAAAAGCTAATGAGAAAATATGAAATTCTGGTTATTGTTTTCAAGAGTCACTGCTGCTACTTACTTTCCCTTCAAAAAAGCTTTTTTCCTCGAATTTTTTTAATTGCGAAGATGATGATTGAATCTTCACGATCAAAAAAAGAAGAAGAAGAGAGAGAGAATCACATTTACAAGCTCTCAATAATGGCGTTTTTTTTATTATTGTTATACAATCGCCGCTGGCAGTCCTCCGCTTAAAATTTTGATGATCATTTCCAGCCGCGCCATCATTGTATGTTATTTTGGGATGAAGAGAAAAAAAAGAAGACTTTTAGTATGTATATATTATTCTAACGGTGCAAGAAAGAGGAACGAGGAGATGATGAAAATAGTGTTTTTGTGTTGTTGTTCCACTTTCAAGAACTAAACCGATCTAATAAATAAAATTAAAATTTGCATAAACTTTCTCTTCTCTCGTTGGATCCTTTTTTTTAAACTTTTGAAACCAATCTTCTAAAATAAAATATTGTTGTTGCTCGTTTTTGTTTCTTTTTTTGCTATTTATTTATTTTTAGAAAGGGAAAATTTCATTGAACGATTTTGGATTTTTTTAACTTGATTTTCAAGAGATATTTTTAAAATCCGTGGTGTGCTGCAATTGTTTGTAATACAAGTAGTATTATCCTTAGGCAAACAAACATTAGTGTTGTTGGTTTTTGTTGCTGGGTCAAGAGCATCAAAGGCGTTTTGAAATCACGAACGGCGAACTTTTGTTCAAAGATTTGTTAGTCATTTTACTCTATGGTTTCATGATTATTTATTAAAACAAAAAGTATGGCTTCAATTATTGCCTTTTTGATGTTATTTATTTCCATGATGTTGCTGATCCTTCCATATTCTCAAAGTCAAACAATCGAAAAAACAAAATTAAAAAATGAATTATTAGCGAATTTGAATAAATATTCTGAGAAAGGTTCAGATTTATTAGAACCTTTGGGAAGTCCGCATGGAACGGATCCACCATTAAGAAAGGAGCCACTTGGAACACCGCCAGTTCCGCCTCCATCTTCGTCTGCTACTAATGGTAATGGATTATTTAATTTATTTCAATCACAACCTTCATCATTATTTTCTTCGCTTCCTAATTTATTTAATGGTTTGCTTCCTTTATCTTTTACAACACCTCAACCACTTCAACGCCAAATTGCAATTCAACCTATTCCATTTGGAAGTCGTTCTCCATCATTATTTCGACAACATCCATTGCCACCAGCTCCGCCATCACCTCCACCACCGCCTCCTTTATTACCATTACCAACTTTACTTCCATTTTTTGCTCAAAATGGTGTTCCACAAGGATCATCTCAATTACCTAATGGACCACTTCAACCTCTTCCACCAATCGATAATGTGGCAACAGTGAGACCAAGATTTATAAATTACACAACTCCACCATTACCAAATTTAAAATCAATGTCTGAAGCTGTATCAGATAATATTAGAGATTGGCGACAAAGATTTTATAAAGCTTTTAAAAAACTTTCTGGACGTGGACCATTTCCTTCAACAACTTTTGCTCCATTACCACCGCCGCATCCATTTTCTAATCATCTTAAAATTCAATCTATTCCACCACATCAATCTCCACTTTCTCGACCACATTCAAGACAGATGCAACCTGTGATAATTATTAATGATACCAAAGCTCCAATAATTGATAAAAATCGTCAAATGTTATTGAATCGAAATAACCCAAATTGGATATCGGATCAAAAAGTTAAAACTTATGCAAGAGATAGTAAAGGAAGAATTGTAAGATTATTTGGTGTTGAAAGTAGCGGATATCGGTATAATAATAGCAACACTAATGGGTGAGTGTTTTTTTGTAAAATAAAAAAAAACTTGTTTGAATGGGAAAAAACAATTAATAGTCGACTCCCTGATGTGTTGAAAATGATATTGACCTCGTTCGTTATTTTCGCTTTCAAAAAAAATTGAAGAAAAAAAAAGTAACGAAATTTTGAAAGATGCGAAACATAAACTTTTCTGAGCATTTTTTAAAGGAAAATTTAACTTTTAAAATAATTTTAATTATTTAAGCTTTATTCCTATTCCGGATCCTCCAGGATTGCTTAGTGAAAATGTGGACATTGGTCCAGTTTATATTCCAGCATCTCGACCATCCACTGCTGCTCCAATTTATAATTCATATCCAACAACACCTCCACAAATAAATACATATGTTGCACCTCTAATTCCCCAACCTACATCATCATCGGTTTATACCGTACAAGTATTTTACAATTTTCAAAGCTTTTAAATAAATATTATGTTTAAGATGCCTGCACCACCTTCAGTTGCTCCTCCTCCACCCGTTGCATTAGCTTCTTATCCATCTTCAACTTATGGCCCACTTTCACCGCCACGAGATGAAATAATGACACAAGAAGTTGATGGATTAGAATATGATGATGTTAATAATGAAGTAATAATAATTTTTACATCACAAAAAATTACCCGATTTTGAACTTTTAAACCTTTTTTTAGACTCCATGTGTTGGTTGTGAAAATACTAATTTAAGCCCAAATGATCCATGGCTTCTTGGATCAGATAACGGGATAATGGAAAATAATGAAAAATGTAATTCCCTTCGACTTCGATATATCATTCAAGAATCAATAGTTAATTCTGATGCGGAAGCAAGCAAACGTGCAATTCAATTACGAGCTGAAAATGAATTAGGATCTTTTTACAATGTTGTTTGCGGAGTTGGATTTTTTTCGTACATAGCACATACAGATGAATTTTGCCAAGCATCTTCATCAGGAATAAATTGTTATGTATTTTCACCTGTTTGCTCTTTTCGAATGCAAATGGGCACAGGAATTGCGAGAAAAAGAAAAGTGAGAAGGAGAAAATCTTTTGTTAATAAAAATTGAATCATCACACATATAACACATATCGGTACTTTATAATATTGTTATTGCTGTATTTATTAATAAATATTCGGTAATTATAAAAAAGCAGAGTTAAAAATACACAACTTTCAAAGTTGAAGAAAAATTTTTTAAGTTTGCAAAGCAGACAAAAAAATATTGTTTTTTCATGGTTTCTGCAAAGTGCAAAAATGATCAGTTATTTGGTGATGCAAACAAAAAAGAAATGTATGCAAATTTTAACTTTTGCATGCTCATTTTTTTGAAGCCTTCAAAATCATATAAAAGGAAAGGCATGAAATGAAAAAGTCATCAGTTTAGTCTGCGCTTCGTCGACTTACCTCTCTCATCGTCCTTCATCTTCGTCATGGCTTCCGTTCCTCCTGGTGACATCAACACTCAACCTGCAAACAAGATCGTCTTCAACGCTCCTTATGATGATAAGCATACTTATCACATTAAAGTTGGTTTTATTTTTTTACTTTTTTTATTTTTTCATTGCTTATTTTTTCAGATCATCAATGCTGGTGGTCGTCGTATCGGATGGGCTATCAAAACCACCAACATGAAGCGTCTTGGTGTTGATCCTCCCTGTGGCGTCCTTGATCCTAAAGAAGCTGTCTTGATGGCTGTCTCCTGTGACTCCTTCCAATTTGGTCAAGAAGACACCAACAATGATCGTATTACCATCGAATGGACCAACACTCCTGATGGTGCTGCCAAGCAATTCCGCCGCGAATGGTTCCAAGGTGATGGTATGGTTCGTCGCAAGAATCTCCCTATCGAATACAATCCCTAATTTTGTATTTGTATTTATGTGTTTTGTAATATTTAATAATAAATAATATTTAAAATTTATTTTATCTTGTGTCTTCTTTTTGATTTATGGGGTTCTTAATTGGCGAAAAGATATACATAGTCTCGTGGAAATTTAATCATCTAATTAATATCAGCGAATGGATATTTGGGTGATGGACTGCTTGCTTTTCAACTCGTCGGCAATTGAGAGATGCAAATGGTGTTTGTCTTGTAAGAAATCAAGTTGAGTGATTTGTTTTGAATGAAGATGCCAGGGAAAAAGGAAAAACATAGGCAAATAAGGCAAAAAAAAGAAGGAATGTTGTTGCGGTCAGCGAGGCGTGAATCATTTATATTTTTTTCCGTTCGTGTTCGTCCACAGATAGAGAGAGAGCATTGGCCTTTTCCAAATTGGGCGCATTTACAGTTTTTGCGATTGCGGCAGAAAAAAAAAATTGAAAGGCCATTTATTAGTCGTCGATATATTATTTTGCCCGCCATGTTTTCTTGTACGAAAAATATTTTCGAGCCAATACACGATTGGAAAAAGAAAGATACAATTGATTGCTTGTTTTTTTCCTCCTTCATCCTCCTTTTGTTTTTTGTCTTTCTCTAATATATTAGCTCCCTTCGTTTCATTTAACATGAAGGTTTATGGCCTAAACAACAACATTCATGATAAAAGTTTGACAAAACAAGAAGCGTTCTCGAGTGGTTTTTTTTAACTGATGTGTTTTAATTCAAAAAAAGAAAAGCTGTTTTTATTACAACTTTTTGAGTCTCCTTCTTTTTTCGTGGATGTGGATTAAAAATAGAAAGCATTTATAAAAAATTAAATATTCGTCCTTTTTGTACTTAGGAATTTTCAACAAAAGCAGAGACAGACAATTAATTGTCTACCGTATGCCGTCGTTCATCGAGGTTTTGGAACAGCAAAAGCATTTTTTTAAATCTTAATTTGCTTGAAGCTTCAAAGCTTGAATATGCATTTTTCTTTGAGTTTTTGCCGACTTTGATTTTTTTGAAAGCAAAATTTCAAAAAACCACGCCTTACTAATTTTTTCTTAAAGCTTTCATTTTTCCTTCAAGTCTCTTTCAAAATGGAAATCGTAAACATTCCATTCATTTCCGATGATCACACCTTTAATATACTTTTTTTATAAAACTCTAAGCCTTGCAAACTTCAAAGGATATGAAAAATGTGAATTTAATGACTCTGTTTAATTTTTTTTCTCTCTCCACTCTAATTGTTTTGTTGATTTTGTCCATAAACATCTTCTTTTTTTTTATCAGTGACCTCGTCGTCTTGATGGTGTCGGCTGCAGCTTTACAACCTAAACGGTCATTTCAAACAAGAGAATGATTAAAATAAAATATTAAGCTTTGTCAGGCAAACGTATATGCACATACCCCTCTTTTTCTTGTTAGACTCCTCTGCCATTCTTTATCAAAGATAAATCGTTTATTTTTTTTGCACCATCACCAAATTTATTTTTTTATACTTGCGCTTTCGTGGTTTTACACTTTTTCTGTGTTCTTTTCACTCATTTTTTATTTGGTTGCTGCTTGAACGATAAATAGATAAAAATAGGCTTGTGTCTCTCTTTCTCTTGATTTTAGCCATCGAGGTAGTAGTATTTTCCTTTTTTCTTGAAATTTGAGCTAAAGCGATTTTTTAAAACGTACTTGTTTTTTGCCATCCATCGTAAAAAAAGAAAAAAAAATGATTTTTTGTTTTGTTTTTTAACGCCTGCCTTTTTTTCAATGACGATGATGCATCGATAAAGTTATGATGAGTAGGATTATTATTATTACTATTTTTTAAAGCATTTTTAGATCCTTTTGAATGAGGAGGATATCATTTTTATGGCTCATTTGTAGCCTTATTGCTGCCGCTGCAATCTTATCAAATGCAGAATTAGTGCCGTATGGCAGAGATGCAGGAGATCAGGTAATTTAAATATATTTTTTTTGCTTTTTCCTAATTTCTTGGAATGATTTTAAAAACTGCTCTACCGTAAAGTCTTTATTTTAAAGCGAAAATGCATGGAATTACAAAAAATTTGGAAATTATATTCATTTTTTTTATGAATTGAAAAAAAACCTAAAATTCTTATTTACACATTTTTTAATAATTGTCACCAAACACAAAAGTTTTTACTATCGATCGGAGACTTTTGAAATAATATTTGTTGCCATAAAGAATTTTAACCTTCCATAATTGCAGGAAATCAATTTCTCAGCACCATCAAGTGCCTCCACTTTAACCGTTCCTGTTCCATATTATGAAGAACCCCAATCAGAATTATATATTTCTCCTCGAGGTGCGGTATCCTTTGGTAAAGCTCTCCCCGACAAAGTTGAAGATTTGGAATCAGTTCATGAAAAAGTCATCGCAGTTCTTTATGCTGGAGCTGTTAATGGTCTCGTTTATTATCGTACAGAACCTCATGATTCTGAACTTTCTCGCCGCCTTGCAGCTACCATTCAAAAAGTTTATTCTGATGCAAAAGATTTTCAACCTCGTGTTGTTATTGTTGTAACATGGGATCGAATTATGGCAGGTGATTCGACCGGAGAAAACACTTTCCAACTCATCCTTCTTAGTGATGCACGAACTTCGTACGCATTTACGAAATTTGGAAGAATTGAATGGGTTAAAACTAATGGAATTTACGCTCAAAGTGGATTTTACTTTAGTGATGGCCGATCCCAAAAAAATGTTAATGCTGGAACTGATAATCTTAAAGAACTTACAACCATGTCAAATTACAAAGAAGAAGGAGCATTCCTTTTCCGTATTTCTGGTGGTTATACTCAAGATCCTCGTGAAGGCCCCGGCGCTGATGATGATTATGATTATGCTAAGGATGAAGGAGATTATGATGCTAATGCCAGTGAAGCAGAATTACAAGCATGTCCAAGTGATCCATACAAGGATAACTGCCCTCCCACTTGCCAAGTTGTTAGCGACGACAAAGGATGTTCGCTTTGTATTTGTGCTGATCGTCCTGAATCTAATCCACCTGCTTCAAATGATATTGGAGATGAAGTTTATCTTCCTCCAAATGAACCAGTTGATGAAGGCTTTAGCCCCGATGAGCAACAACAACAACCCCAACAGCCTAAACCTGCTTCAGAATATCAGCCCCAACATCAAATGCCAGTTGATAGCCAAATGTCACCCGATCAAGGTTATCAACAACCATTACCCGAATTTCAACCAGCAAATAATCAACAAATTCCAATCCCTCGTGATGATCCAGCTTATGCTCCTCAGTCAGAAACCCAAACTGAACAACAACAACCTCTCAAAGATGGAACATGTGCTGAAGTTCAAGCACATCCAGTTTCATCGTGTCATCGATTTGCAAGTTGTCAAGATAATGCCGCAGGTTTTTGTTGTCAATGCTCTGGTGATTATATTGGCAATGGCATTGATTGCGTAAAGCAAAATGATCCTCAAAGAATTAATGGATTTTTTGAAGGTGCAATTAATGGACAAGCCATTCCTAAAACTGAACTTTATACTTTTGTTCAACCCAAAGATGGTCAACAACATACAGCTCTTGCAAAAGTTCCACAAAATCTTGGAACGAGTTTACTTCTTTTGGATTCAACTGGAAATGTTATGGGTTGGTTGTTTGCTCGTCGAGATTCTGATAATGCTTATAATGGCTTTGAGCTCACTGGAGGCATTTTTAATCGAACTGTAAACATCCATCTCGGTGATCGATATGCCATTCTAATTAAACAAGAATTCAGTGGGCGTAAAACTCAAGAATATTTAAGTGTTAATGTTTTTGTTAGTGGAACCCTTCCCGATTTGGCTCAAGGTTCAGAAGTTATTTATGATAATTTCATGGATACTTATAAACGAGAACGCCCCGGTTTTTTGAGATCTTACACTGAAAGAGAAGCAACCATTAAAGAAAACGGCGAAGAACGTAAAGTTCGAATGACCGTCGATCAACAAATTCATTATACTGAATGTAAACATGCTGAATTTGATAAATCTGATGTAATTAAAATTCGAGTTTCAAGAATTAATGCTCAAATTTCACAAAATGATAATGCAGTTCGATTTGCTGCATCTAATTCTGCTGTGGATCCTAGTAAGATTTTATTTATTTTTAGGCAATTTTTTAATCTTGAAGATTTTCATAAAAAGATTTGAAATTTTAGTGGGTTTTTTTAAATCTATTTTTCATTTGTTTTGCAGATGATGATCGCTCATTTGGTGGCCCTGTTGCTGCTGGAGTCCCTATTGCAAATGGTGGAAATGTAATTGAAAGTGGTCCATGTGCCATAGGAAGTCATTTATGCACTCTACCAAATATGCTTTGCGAACCCAAGGGACAATCTTATACTTGCTCTTGCGAAGAAGGATATCAACAACAACCAGATCCTTCTGTGCCCATTAAATTCCATTGTGTTCGCGTAAATCAACAACAAGAGCAACAGCAACAATATCCAGATCAACAACCCGCTGTTGAACGACCAATTGGTCCAGGATTTTGTTCATCTCATCAAGAATGTCATAAATGGGGTGAATGTGTGTTTGATGAAAATCGACAAGGTAAATGTAAATGTCGTGGATGGTATGTTGGTGATGGAGTTACACATTGTGGTCCACCTGAAGATCAACAACAACTTCCTCAGCAACCACAGCAACCTCAGCAGCCCCAACAACCCACATATGAACATTCACCATCTCAAACTGTTGGAACCATTTGTCGTAGTCATGAAGAATGTAGCGAATTTGCTCAATGCGTATATAGTAACAATCTTGGATATTATAAATGTGAATGCCGCCCTCCATACAAAGGCGATGGAGTTCAATGCACACAAGAAGTTCAAGGTTGGTATACATATTTTTAAACCTTCTAAAAAACGTACATATAAAAAAAAGAGGGAGAGGGAAAATTTTTTGCGTTAAATGAATTTAGTTCGACCTGTTGTCATTTTGGATTCAGAAAATCCAAAAAACGAAAAAATCAGTGGTTGCGATATTATTGATTTTTGTGATGCCAATGCGGAATGCATCTTTGAATATTCTAATGATCAACCAAATTATATTTGTCAATGCCTTTCGGGTTTTCATGGTGATGGAAAAAAATGTGAACAAATCACTCTTGAATCTTTACTTGTAAAAATGAGGGGTTTGTTGAAAACCGTCTGTTCGAGTGAAATTACGAGTGTTAAATATCTTCAGTTTTTTTTCCTCTATTAAATGCTAACTTTTAACTTTTTTTATTTGGGTGTAAAACTAATTTATAATTTTATTGAAAAGTTAGTTTTTAATTGAGACATTTTTTAGCTGAATCATGTGAAGCTCGATTAAGTTGTGATGTAAATGCTCGATGTGTTTATGATCAATCCCGAGGAGATAGCGTTTGTCAATGCGTTGATGGATTTGAAGGTAATGGAGTTTTTTGCACCGCTCGATCACCTCAGAATCCTATTGTTCGACCACCAGTTGAAACCGCTGATAAAAAAGAATGTCGCGATCAAACCGAATGTCACACCAATGCTCATTGCGTCTTCTCTGAATCTTCATCTCGTTATTTCTGTGAATGCTTGCCTGGTTTCAGAGGTGATGGAGTAGGCCAATGTCAACCCAGCGATCAATGCAATCCATCCACACCCAATGCATGTCCAACAAATTCTGAATGCGTTTATGGTATTTCTGAAGGTTCATACGTTTGTAAATGTATTCAAGGGTTTACTGGAGATGGGCAAACATGTACCCTAGCTTATCCTCCTCCCCAGCAACCTCAACAACCCCAACAACAACAACCTCGAACTTGTGATCGAGATGCAAGTCTTTGTCATGAAAATGCAATTTGTGAATTTAATATCCAAAACAGTCGATATGAATGCAAATGCAAACCCGGAGCTGTTGGAAACGGATACACTAGTTGTGTTATGGAAATGGGATGTTATGAAAATCGAAGTCTTTGTGATTCAAATGCTCAATGTGTTCCCGGTAGTGGTGGCATTTATGTTTGTAATTGCAATTATGGTTTCCACGGAAATGGACAAACTTGCTTTCGTAAGCTTTTTTTATTTGTTCTTAAAAAACAAAAAAAAACAAAGTAAATAAAATAATTTTACAGCCGATTCCGATCAACGACCAGACACTTTGCTTATCGGTCGTGGAATGTCCATCATTCAACGAAGTACGGTTCCGGAATTGACTGGTCGACAATTGGTTGTTGTTCCCCATCAAGTTGTTGTTGATATTGATTATGATTGCACTTCAGGAAGAATTTATTGGAGCGATATTTCAAGTAAGCAATAACCAAAGCAAAACGAAAATATCAAAACAAGTTTAAAAACCAAAAATATTTATAATCTAAATCTTTTTGATAATAAAAAAAATCACTAATTATTCAAGCAAAATTTTTTAGATCATGTGATTCGGTCATCAACTATAAATGGCACAGATATAACATCAAATTTTGCTTCCGAACTTAAAAGCCCTGAAGGAATTGCAATTGATTGGTCTTCAAGAAATTTATATTACGTTGATAGTCTTAAAGATGAAATCGGTGTTGTTTCATTGGATGGAAAATATCAAAAAGTTTTAATCAAAGAAGGCCTTTCAAATCCTCGTGGACTTGAAATAGATCCAATTGGTCGAAAACTTTATTATTCGGATTGGGATCGAAAAAATCCTCATATTGGTAGAGTTGATCTTGATGGAAAAAATAATGAAGTATTTGTAAATTCCGATATCCATCTTCCAAATGGCCTTGCAATCGTTCAATCCACAAAAGAACTTTGTTGGGTTGATGCTGGAAGTCAGCGACTTTCTTGCATGGGTCTCAATGGACAAAATCGCCGATTAGTTTATGCTCCACTTGAATATCCATTTGGTCTTGCAGTAAGAAATGATGAAAGATTTTATTGGACAGATTGGAAAGATCATCATATTCACACTGTATCCGTCGCTGGACATGGTTATAATAATTTTGCTGCAAGCGTTGGTGGAGGTGGAAAAGTTTATGGTATTGTTAGCATTCCAACTAAATGCCAAGGAAGTATGTTTTTAATTCCATTCGCACACTTTGTAAAATTAAAAAATGAATATTCTAGGTCCATCTCCTTGTGCAGTAAATAATGGAGGTTGTGAACATATGTGCCTTCCAAATAGACAAGATACGGTATCATGTGTATGTCCAGATAATGTTTCTGGTCTTAATGGCTGCCCTTAAAACTATTAATTGATCCTCATTCTTATTTTCATTCGTCTCTCTTTTCTTAATTTCTTGCCATCCATGATTTTTTAATTTTAATTTGTTTTAAATGCTTAAAAATAAAAAATAATAATGTTTTATTGGACTTATTAAACAATAAGCCTTCTCTACGGCTTACATAAGTTACGACAGATAAATTTGGTAAAATGAATGATGGAAGAAAATTTTTTAAAAGGAGAAAAAGCATCATATTATTTTCATTTGCTTTCAAGCATCATCATCACATGCTTCTTTTTTGACTAATAAAAACAAAAATACTAAGAATAAAAGGAATCAATTCCTTTTTTGGAAAATGAATTTTTTTTTATTATCAAAAACGAAATCATTATTATTTAAAAAAAAAATTAATTTCATGTTTTTATAACCACAAAATGGAAATATATTTTTTATTCCTCGCCTTCTTCTTCTTCTTTGCATTTATGGACAGCGGTGTACAGTATGTTTATCTAATTTTACTTAGAAATAATTACCAAGAAAGATATTTAGATCTGATGATGATTATGTTGAAATTGATCGACAAGATCGTTATTATTTTAAAGGTACGGTTGTATGTAATGATGGTAAAGTTAATCATAAAGGTCGAAAAAATAATCCCATCCTTTATTCATCCGATTGCCATCGAAATATAATTGTTCCACATTTACAAGTTTGGGAAAATGATGCCTTCTTTGATATGGATGATTGTGAGGCAGTTGGATATATTTTTGAGCATCCACAAAATCCAGATTTTGGAAAATTTGATTTCACAGCAAAATTTGATGATCCAGGTGATAAAGTTGAATTATATTTTTATTTTAAAAATATTTGCACTGATGGAGATTCGTTTCGAACTACCATTGTTTCAGCAAACATCGATTTGATATATTTGATAAAAGAAGGTTCATCAGTAACCTCAGAAGATTATAATATTTATCTCAATGAAGATTATAATATTACTAGTGATTAAGCTTGTTGTTATTTCGTCTATCTGTTTTTGAGAATAAAAATAAATTTCGAAATTTTTATTCTAAAAGTTTTAAAGTGGCAAAAGCAATACCAATAAAAAATTTCATTCACTTTATTGTTTCGACTGAAAACAATAAATCATAAAAAAAAGAATTCAACATTAAATAAAAAATAATTTGCTAAGTCATTGTTTTATCGCGTATTTCTATTTTTTAAACTAATCGTTATGTTAGCTAACACATTGACAACCATGTATTACAAAAGGAAGATAAAAAAATTCAAATATGATAAACTCACTTTTCAATGCCGAGAATAAGAAAGTTTTATCAGTAAACTTACATATTTTTATCTAACGAACATTTTGAAAATGCGGTAATGCCCTTCCACTTCGAGACCCGCTCTTGGTTGAAAGTTATACGGTCATTTGTTTTAGTAAACAATTCTTTGTTTTCCACTTTTTTCAATCATGTTTCATTTCGACGTTTTTTCCATGACATTAATATTTTTATAAACGATGTCCGTGTTATTTGTGTTATCCATTTATTAATACACCTCTATTATTAAGTATTTTTTTTAGGCAGCATGGATGATATTATTCAGAACTTGAACGATCTTGCCATTAATAATGATGAGCAACTGGAAATGGACGACAATCTTTCCCATAATCTCGCCTCAATCTTAGCTTCATCTAAACATTTTGAACCAGACTATATCAAAACTGTTGAAGACTTATTCAACAATGGACCAGAATATGGCTTATTCGACAACTTCTTTCCTTCTGATGCAATCGATGTCTTGACCATGGATTATGGAAATGATCCTTTATTGGCCACCATGAAATTTAATGCTTATGCTCATGTGATGTACATTGAAGAAATTGTAAGGCTTTGTTTATTGTAATCTTTTTTATAAACTTATATTGCAGGTTCGATCGTCAACTCCTCTTATCGATGGTACATCACCAACTGTAACGTATGTCAAAATAAATTCGATGACTTTGAAGTTCAATCTGCCACATCCTGATTTTACTTTGAACACCGCTAGCTGTATTTTTTGTCTTACCAACGACTTACATGGTAATGGAGTGTTTTATGTTATGGATGGTCAAGCTAAGATTGTGGATGGAAAATTGCTGCTTACTGTTCAAAACCGTGACATTCCTCCTTTAAAATCTTCTGATGTAAGTTTACGCTTCTTGCATATTATAACAACTTACTTGCTTATTTTTAGAAATACACTGTGTTTGAAAAACCATTTGAAAATAACTTTGAAAATTGGCAGCATATGATTCAAACTATTCGAAATGATAGAACAGTATCACGTAAAGCTTTTGGTCCTTTTGAATTGGTAAGCTGTTTATATTTTTTATTGAAATTATCTATGAAACGTTTTTAGACACCAATTGAACGATTCCTTGAAATGCGCAAAAGTAAGAGAGACACAATTTTGGATATGGTCGAAGATTTCTTCAACGACGAACAAAAGGATGCCCTCTTTTCCATGCTCTTTCAAGAGAGTAAATATGCTTTTGTGCTTTTTGGACCTCCAGGGACAGGTTTGTTTGTTGCTAGATTATTCAAGCATTATCATTTTTGTTTGTTTTAGGTAAAACTACAACTTTGGTTGAAGCAATTAGAGTAATTATTCAAAATCCTCGTATGCCTGCTCGTGGAAAACCTCGTTTTCTCATTTGCACTCCATCAAATTCTGCTGCTGATGCTTTTGCTCTTGCTTTAATAAAGCGAAACTTCCTTCCGAAAACTGCTATCTTTCGTGCAATTGCATCTCGTTATGATGAGGAAGCTCGTGATCCACGAATTGAAGAAATCACTATGAAAGATGATCGCGGTTTTTATTCTTTTCCTGCAAACAAGAAAGGCTTTGAAGGATATCAAGTTGTCATTTCTACTATTGGCTTTTGTCCTAATTTGAAATTAGCTGGAAGAAAGTACTTTTCACATATCATCATTGACGAAGCTGGACAATGTCTTGAACCTGAAACATTTATTCCATTATCCTTCTTTGCTAGCGAAAATACTAATGTCATCCTTGCTGGCGATCCTCATCAACTTGGTCCTGTTGTTACAAGCAATTTTTTGAATGATGAAAGATTTGGTTAGTTATTTTTGTCTCTTGCTTTTAACTTTTGTCTTTTTTTAGGAATGACAAGTAGCCTCGTACGATTGTCACAACAACTACAATACAGAGCTGATGAGTAAGTTTTTACTTCATTAGAAAATTTTTTAATCGTTCACTTTTTAGCCGTCTAATGGTTCAACTAAAGAATAATCATCGAAGTCATAAATTCATCGTGGACATGGCATCTTATATGTTTTACAACAATACATTACGACCAACTTATCCATGTGGACACGATTCTCTTTGTGAATCTCCTATTTTAGAGGGAAGTGTAAGTTGATTTTTTCTTTGTATTTACTTTACTAAACCTTTTGATTTTTTAGAAGATTCCCGTTCGATTTGTCTGTGTTTACGGTCAAGAAGTTGATGCAACACCATCATATTACAATCTTGCTGAAATTGAAGCTGTTGAATCGTATGTTAAAGAATGTTTAAAGCCTCAATACAGCTTGGATCCAGCCGATATTGGAATCGTTTGTCCTTATCGAGAAAATGTAAACTCTTTTTTTTAATTTTTCTTATTTACATTTCCGATTTTTAGGTTCGTCGTTTACAAGCACGCTTCAGAAAATATCCTCAAATGACAATCGACACTGTTGAACGATTTCAAGGAAGTGAACGCCGCATCATTATTATGACTACCGTACGAACTAAAAGCCTTGGATTTTTGAATGAATACAGAGTAAGTTACTTTTATAACCTTTACCACATTTGATCTGATTTTTTTAGCGTTTTAACACTGCTATCACACGAGCTAAACATATGCTTATTGTCATCGGAAATCCTGATATTCTTTTGCAAGATGAAACATGGAAAATGTATGTTTTTTTCATTTATTTATATTTACATTCAATCATTTTTAGATTTTTATATCATCTCTACTTCAATGATTGCTTTGATCCTAACACTAATGATCCTGAAATGTTGGAATATTGGCACAACTATTTTACCTCTATTGGATTTGCTTAAATTATCATAATGATTCCATATTTTATTAATTTGTTTTGTTTGAATAATGTTTGTTGAAATTCTTGTATCGTGTTTCTGTGATAATAAATATAAATTGTTTTTATTTTTGGTGTAAATTAATTTATTTCTTCCAACCCTAATGCAATCATCATAGAAAAAATAGCAAAATCTAACAAAATCCAGTTTGCAAAAGTAAGCCCAAGATCAACGCATCGTTCTCGACAGACATGTAATTCTTGAACCGTTGTAGCATCAGTTATTGCGATTTCAGAGCATCCAGCAGCCTTTCGAACATTCTAAAATGAAAGTAAAAATCACGTCATATCAGAAAAGGATGCCAAAGCAATAAACTTACATTAAGAAGAATTTTCCATTCATCACGAGAAACATAGTCATATGAATAATCATTTTTTGGTGCAGGAAGACAGGCGCCTTTAACTTCATTTGTCCATACACAAGCAATAGGCTATTTCAAACTTTCTTCAGCAAGTAAATATCCATAACGATCATCAGTACAAAATTTATTTTTTTGGCGGAGTCGTTCAGCATATCCACTGTGTCTGAAAATAATAATGGTACAAAGCACAAAAAATTCCAAAGCAAATATTGACACTTACAAATTGGGTAAATTTCTTAAAATATCAAATTCTTTTTTCAAAATTGTCCATTGAACACGATCATTTTTAGAACACACTGTACGTATATCACAATCAAATAATTTATTTTCTCCATTAACAGTGTTTAGAAAAATTACAAGCACAAGTAAAAAATACATAATCACAAAAAGTAAATTTGACAATAACTAACTAATACAGAGAAAAGGTAATAAATAACAAAGGAAATGCAAATTTGGAACACAAAAGTGTTTGCAGACAGACTTCACAGATTCATTCCATAGCAGCATCTTGTTCTTCATTTTCTGGTTTGACGTATCCTGCTTTTATGAGTTCTTCCCTAAAAACAAAGATGTAAATCAAAGCCAAATAAAAAATGAGAAAGCTTACCTTAAAGCTTTAGTAAACTCTTTACCCGATTCAGTTTCAACGCCACCTTGAAGCCATAAATTTCTTTTCGTAGCTAACGTTGCTGGTTCCACTGGTATTTTAGGAAATTCTTCATCATGACCCAACAATTTTTGCTGCTTTTGTTGTTCTGTAAGAGTTGGAAATACAGTATGAAGAGGTCTGAAGCCTTCTGGTGGATAAACAGGAGATGCAAAGTTGATTGGATTTGAATCGTTTGACATTTCTAAACAAAAAACAGCAATGATAAAAGTTACAGTACACTTTTTAGATAATTTTTTTGTTGGTAATAACCATTGACAAAAAAGAACAATAATTTATAAAGTTTACATATTATATTTTAATCAATCAACAAACAAACAAAAATAATAAAAGCTAATACACTAAGATTCCTAAATGAATTACGCATCTTTTTCATTTGATTTTTCAAGTTCCTTCGTTCGTTCAACAACTCTTAATTTCAAAGGCTTGCTTGCACTTGGTCGCTGTTCTTCATCAATCGGCAAACTTTCAATAATTTTGCTATCCAAAGGACCTTTCTTTGGAGCAATACCAGAAGGATAGACTTTATCATGAAGACGCCATTTACCATCGAAGGTTGCAACATGATTTTCAAAGACGACATATTCTACAGTATCTTTTTCCTCAGTATCAGAACCTAACAGAAGCTTCCCAAATCGATCATAAATTGCTAACTTCTAAAAAAAATAAATTGTAAGAAATATGTACAAGCAAGCAAATCACAAACCTGAATAGAGCTAATTCGGGCAATAACTTGAGCAATATCATTACCAGATTTATATGGATTGTCAGCGACTCGAACATTCACAATTTGCGTTGTTTCATTAAATCGAATTAGTTCCCAATGAACAGAACCATTTTCAACATCAGGCCACATTTTCTAAAAAGCATGCTTTAAAAAATTGTCGCAGAATAATGTTGCAATGATAAAGTAAATACTTACACTAAAAGCATGTTCAGTAATAAGTTCGTGAAGCTCATTCTTATTACGAGTAACTAAAGCTTTATGAGCTTTAATATAAATATCATCAAGTTCTATTGGAAGGGTTTTAGTGCTAAACTTTTGAAAGCCTTCTTTTCCTCTGATTCTTCTGGCGCTTTTAAAATTATGCCAATAATGTGAGAGATATTCTTTTGATTTTTCCTTTAATGATTTCGTTGAAACAGGAGGATTTTCATCAGTTGCGGTGACATGACCAGGTTTAACAAATGGATCGATAACTCCATCTAAAAATAAGTAAAGTTAAAAACAAAATTTGGAAGTAAAATCTTACAAAATGATTGAAGAGTCGTTTCATGTTCAGTCCATGTTCGAGGTGTAACATCTTTGAAAGGATTAATACCTTTTTTAAGAAAGTGTAATCTCAGTTCATTTGGAGCCATTTTTTCACGTTCACGGAATTCCGAATCTTCTGGCAATTCAATAATCATTGTCTTTGCTGCACGAGCCTAAAATAATTGTATATATAATTTTCAGTTATAAAATATATTTTTAAAATTATACCCTTCGGAATCTTTTCTCATTTATGTGAGTATTTCGATTTGCTTTAGCTCGATTTGAGCGTTTAAGACCAAGAAACAGTGCGAGATCATGACGTTCTTTGTGATGATGAACATAACATTTTTGAGTAATTTGTCCGACAGATCCCAGCAGCCGAAATTCTGTTATTAATGAACGTAGAAGCATAGCTTAATTATGCACACCAATAAAAAGGAATCAAGAAACAAATTTATGAAAACTTGATCGACGAAAAACTTGAAGCAAAGAAAAACGAAAAAAAAGTGAAGCATAAAAATAAGTCATTTGGCAAATTGTTATGCAACGCAAAAATCAAATTTCGAATGATTTTGTTGAAATAATTTTGATAGAAAAATTGAGACTTTTGTTTCTGAATTTCGATAATTTGTAACATCATCCATTTCCTATTTTCTTTATAAATAGTGTTAATTATTATCCAATTGAACGAATGGAAAGTTTGCCTAACCAAGAAGAAGCAGAACTAATGCCAGAAGATACTCCATCTCAATCTGAAATGCTAGCAGAACGAGAATCTCAAGACGTTGAAATGGAAGAAGCACCAAATCCAACTCAAGGCTCTTCTTCACCAATTCCTACTAAACAAGAACTATCTTCTGCTTCAGCTGCTCCAGAATCTCTTTTCAAAAATGAAGCTTTGAATAGAATTTATAATCTTGTTAAACCACCTGGTCATGCTGCTTCTAATCCCAAAGATATTACAGGTATTTATTATTTTTTCTTGTCTTCTTTACTTTTATTTTTATTTTTTAGAAGAAATTTTGATTCAAAATGAAGATATGTTTCAAGAAAATGGCACAGAAGAAGCTGACGATGAATGGTTGTCAAGTGATGAAATAGAAGAATCTTTTGCTGTTGTGGATATTAATGGTTTTGTTGATTCAAATGTTATTAATGAACGAGTAAGCGATGATTTATGCACAATTCGTCATGTGGAAACTGAAAATCCTGTGGTACAAATTGGTGGTCAACTTTTTGCTGGAAAATACAAAGAAGCTGAAGGCTCCATTCTAGTTATTGAACAAAATAATCAAATTGGTCAAAGATCTTTTTCATTGGCTGGTATTACCGATGTTATTATTGATGCTCGAAAAACTTATCTTTATGCAAAAGGTGATGAAGAATCAAATGAACCTGGTGAAATACGAAGACCAATCAACATGAAACTTGAACAACTTAATAACCGAGCTTTACCTTCTTATTTTAAAAAGAAACTTTGATTTGTTTGTTTATTTTTTGTAACATTTTTTTTGTTGTTGATTTATAAATAAATTTTTTCTTTCTTTAGTTTATCTAGACTTTCGTATTATGAATAATCTTCTTAAAAGTGCCACATTACTATGCATTCCAAAATTCAGAAAAAAAAGAAGCTTATAGTGTGGCACTAAGCTTCTTATAACATTTGTGCAAATACGTTTCAAATATTTTTTCTTCAAGTATGTAAATTAGTTTTACTAAAAATGCAATGTTTTTGTTATTGTTTTTCATCGAAGTGTTATTGTTGTTGTAAGAAAACCAGCAGTATTTATGAAGAAGAAGAAGAAATAACAAATTTATACAAACACGTTTTAAAATTCATTTTGAAAGTCATCTCATGAAAATCAAAATGGAAGTAAACATCTAAAAGAAACTCGTAATAATATTTTTTGTTATGAATTTTGTAATTGTTGAAGACGATTTTTTTGTTTGAAATTTGGTGGAAGTCCAGCACCAGTTAATTTTCTTACAAATTTATTGCTGCTCGTCGATGTAGAATTTGATGATTTTTTTGGCTCATCATCATCCATTGAACGACTTCTTTGAGTGGTAGCTGCATTCTCACGACTACTTGCAAAAAAGTCATCATCATTATCACTAAATATATCATTTAATGATTGATGTAAAGATGGCGGACAACTCAAATATCCTTCTTCATTTTGTAATTCATAAATTCGTTTTGGATAAGGAATTTTCGTTGGAATTGCTTCTATTTTATCTAGAAAATGAATAATGAATTATTATTAAGCTTTTATAAATCCGATTAAAGCTTTTGCGTTCTTCGAATGGTATTTTCTTAAAATCAAAAAAAAACATGATACATCAAATGTAATGTTAATCTTGCTTATTTTTTTTCCACCCCCATAATTATGTAGCACAAAAAATATGGGACGACTGGCTTACAGTAAATTTTGATAGAGGATAATAAAATTTGGGTTGCTACTAGCATTGCATTACAAATAAATTGTTTTAGGGATGGAAGAGTTACAGTAAAAACAATTTCATAAGAAATTATTATATTTTATGAAATTTTATTTCGAGACATTTATTAATTTTCTCTGATTCTGTCTTTCTTAACTATTGACTTTATTCTTAAAACTAAAATGCCAAGAATCGCTTACCGTTTCTTCTCTCATGATGTTGAATAATTACGGTACCATTTTTAGTTTTTAATTTCCCTTTCCTTTCTTCATCAGGTCCATTACAAACTTTTGCAAGAAAATAAAATAACATTAAAATCATTACAATACCAATTAAAACAAAAATCAATAAAAATACACTGGCGAGTGATTGTCCGGCGGGTTGAGAGGTTCGACCAAATATTCCACCAGCAAATGTATTTTTAACTCTTTCCTCCATTTGTGGTTTACGATAATTTGTTTGTGGAAGTAAAACTGTATCATTATGATCATGTATCAAATCTGCTACCATATCCGCTGATGGTGGAGGTCGAACTCGATGATGGCGGTGTCTTAAAATGGGTGATGCCGTCGTTAATGATGATTGATTAATTTCTTCATTATCTGGTGGCATAATAATTTCTGATGATGGCATTGAAATTGGAAATGATGTTGAAGCATCCGATGATGAGGAAGAAGAAGAGGAAGAAATGCCAATTGCAGGCATCTAAAAAATTTGGAATTTTTTCTTCTTCTTAAAAAAAACCCGAAGCAAAAAAAAAAGAAGATTAACAATTGAATTTGCGGATAAGAAAAAGGAGATAATAATCGCGTATTGAAAAAAAGAAGTTGGGAAGGGCACAAAAAAAAAGTGAATTTGTTTTTGAACCTTTTAAAGCTTTTTCAAAGAGGCGGAAGTAACAAGAAGGTGGCGGCGTATGTATGCAGAGAAAAAGAAACCAATAATACGCATATTATTTTTGGAAGTTTGCAAGGTTTTTTGGTTGAAAAAAAAATGTGAGAAACTATAGTCAATTTTTACAAAATCTCAGAATAAAATAATAGCTTTGGACTCTTTAACTATTTTTTTAATTTTAGTAGTTCTTGAATTCTTTCATAACCCCAAATTGTTGCCCTTCGATTAAAAATTCTACCGCCCGCGCATCAAAATTGCATATTCAGCAACAACAACAATAAAAAAAATGGAGGATGAATAAAAACTTAAAACTAATAAATTTTGAGGGAAAGTAAAAAAAGTAGCCAAGCCATAACAGCTTTGCTTCAAAAAAAAATATACCCATCTCATGTTTGTTGTTCCATTTCAAAGAAAAAGTCACTCGCGCAAGACAAAAGTATTATTTATTTGCGGTTGAACGATTAATAAAAAAAGAAAAATACAGCCGAAAAAAATGGAAATGAAATGGATAGTTATCAATCAAATCAAATCAAAGCAGAAAAAAATGTTCGTACCACATTTATTTTTCTGATTAAAATTATTAAGAGCTTTTTAACATCACACATCCGTAATCAAGTCTAAGACATACATAACGCATCTGAAAAAATGACTAACGAGGAAGAAAGAATAAAAAAAAAGAAATAACATTTTTTTTTTCAAGCTTTGAGAATAAGATTGGCTGAACCGGCTCATATCACAAAAAGTATACCACCACCACCATTTTTTTTTACTTTTACATTCATTAGTCACAGTTTGGAGATCTTAGAAAAAGAAGAAAAAAACAGATTTTAGACTAAAAACCAGTGCCAAAAAAGGGATGGTTGAAGAGAAAGAAAAAAAGAAAAGGATAGAAAAGGAATTTGGTAAATAAGCAAGCTAGGCTACTGCTACTATCATTCCATTACTTTTACTTACTTTGAAGAAGAAAAAAAAAGTAGACGATGAAAAGACAAAGAAAAAAGACAAGCAAATAACAAAAGAAAAAATGCGCTTTTCTTCTATAATGCCTCCTATCATCAACAACAACTATGACACCAACCAAAACTAACCAACCAAGAAAAAAGAAAGCATTCTATAATAAAAAAAACTAAGAAGCTGCATTCACATCAAAAAAATAAAAGCAAGCGAAGGAGAAACAATAAGAAGGAGAGAAAAAATAGTGGGATCCTGAATTATGCCTTTTCATTCTTTTCATTGATTATTTTTTTGTAATAAAAACATTATAAAAGTTTTTTAAGACCCGTAAAGGAAAAAACATTAAACCCCATAAACATCAACATCATCGGTTTCTTACACTTCTTCATTGCTGCGTTCAGAGCTTATGTGAGAACGTCAAAAAATTGATTAAATAAATGATGAATGTCAAAAATGATTTTATTACATTTTTATAATTAAAATAATAATGATTTGAACAACCTCTTTCTTGATTAAAAAGGAAACATAAACTTTAAGAAAAATCGAAAATAAAAAGGGAAATTAAATAATGAATTTTGTCATGCGTTAAACTTCCTTTTAAAAAAACAGTTAGTTTTTCTTAATTTTGTCGTAAAAGTTTAACGGTTCAAGGCGTGTCTTTTTGTTGTTGTTGTAATAAGGCTATTTAAATTTTGATTTTGGTAGTTTAAAAATGATGTCCAAAAGTTTCGCGATCAAGAAAGAAAAGCGAGCGGTACAGTAAACCACATTTTAAACGATGGAGAATTCAGTTACAAAAGTCATAGAGTGGGAAAACATGAGGGTTTTCAGTAAGATAAAAAAAATCAAGTAAATAAATTTTAAACTGTTTTTAAATGGTTGCTTCAACGATTCTTTAAGAAGAAACTATCACACCAAAACGATTGTTAGCAATTCTGTTGCAAAGGTAAAAATTCAAAAGTAAATGCTAGTAAGTAAAAGGCGTAATTAAAATTAACCAAAAGAAATTCTTCACCAAAAATGAAACTAATGTTTTTTTTTGTGCACGTTTGCGTCATTTTTAAATCAATCCAAATCATGTCATGCAAAGACAGGTAAAAGGACAAAAATTACCTAAGACTAATGTTCACTTGCGTGTATTAAATTATAAAAACTTAATATTAAAAAAACTTTTATTACAGAGAACATTAAAAGTGTTATTTTTTTTTGAAGAAAATAAAAAACAGCAACAATCTTTTCTTCCACTCCGGATGGAAAAGGATGAGATGAGCAACACCACCAACAACAAGTAGCAAAAAAGTTTGGACTAAAGCGGAAATGAAAAAAAGAAAGAAAAAACATTTAAAAAAAACAACAAAAAATTTTGACATAATTTTTTCGAAAATTGCCTTTATATAAAAAAGGGCACTAAAAAATAAATAAATAAATAAATAAAAGTATGAAATAGTATTTAGGAGAAATGGGAGGGGAAGAGAGGGAGGATAAGCTAAACTCAAATAAATACTTACATATCCTGATACAAATTTATAGACAACGACATACGAGAAATGAAACTATGAAGAAAAAAAAGTGTGGGTTGGGTGAAGTAAACGCACTTTGAACTTTTCTACTCATTTTTTATATTTAGATATAAAAATTATTATTCATCACATTAATGCCCTTAAGCAATTAAATAAAGTAAAAAGTTAGTAGTATGCAATTTTAGCCTTTTTCTTTTTTGCATCTGGAATCTTCACAGACTTCTTTTTTCCTTTTTATTATTTTACATGAAAAAAAGTTTTTAAATCGCCTAAAGGCAATCATAAAAAAGATAAATATTATAAATCTTGGTGGTAAAAATAAAAAATTTGTTGTTGCTTTTTTATTTTCAAGCCGCAAGAAAATAAAAAAATTTGCAATCGATGATTGGACGATAATGATCGCATTTCGTTTTTGTGTGTAACTTTTTTTGTTTCTCTCAAAGCCGCCGACCTAAAGATAGATTAATCAAGAAAAGAAGAGAAGTTTTTTTATTCACCATAAAAACAGGTGGAAAATAATTCAACTACCAAAAAAAATTAAAAAATGATGATGGTAATAATAGGATTGTCGAAAAAATTTGGTAGGGAATTAAAAAACGAAAACATTCAACAATGAATTTAAAAAAACCTGTGTAATTACAAAGAACGCAGTTCAAATAAAGTTCAAACACAAGGAGTTACTACTACAGATGGATTCGTATGCTACTTTTAATCAAATTAATTTCAAACACGAATAATGAGGAATTTTTAGAGGAAGGAAAAAAAATTAACGCTTATCTCAAAGCCAAAAAATGTGAGGTTTATAATTTCCCCTTCGATATATGATTTAAAGTACATTTTTTGAGAGGCAAAGGATTTTTCCATTTTTGTAAGCTCATTATAAATTTATATAACTAAAAGGAAAAAAAAATTGAAGCTACAGCAAAGTTGTTTGTAACGTTGCCAAAAAAAATATGCAATAAATATAATTCATGATTCTTTTGTTTGAATTTCATATCTTTGATCGTTTAACTATTGACAATCAACAAACAATAAAAAGAATAATATTTTTAAAAAACTTTGCATAATCGGACAATAAATTCTCAAAATTTACGCGAAAAAAAAAGAATTTAATAATCTATTTCATATAAGGTCAGTTAGTAAACGTCATATATATATTTGCCCATGTAAAAATCACAGATTACTAAATAACAAAAAAAGAACCACCACCTAGAGCAGAATAACAGGAAACAAAAACACACATTTTATTTTATTTTTGTTGCTGATTTTTGTATTTTGAGAACTCCAAATTTTTTAGTTATAAATATTTCAAAAAGTAGTTCAAATAAAAAAATAACCTTTAAAATATTTTTAAAATTATTCTCTAGTGGCCAATTTGAGAAAAGAGCAGCAAATCCTATTTTTTTATATTTGTTATTTGGTCTCATGATTTAAATACAGTAAAGTAATATCGAAAACTCAAGCGAAAAAAATTATAAAGAAAACAAAAAACACGTTTTTTCAATTTTCAACAAGCAAGGTTTTTAAACTTTTATTTAAAAAAAGCAACCTTTTTGCAAAAAAAAATTTTTAAAAATGAATGACGCCAATGCAGCTATTATTTTCTTTGTAACGGAAACTGACAGCTTATTTATAAAAAAAACTACTGAAGAAAAAAGTAAACAGCAGAAGAAAGGAAAAAATAAAAAGATGGAACACATGTTTCTTTTTTTGTGATTAATAATTATTACAACATGAACACGTTCATTTCAGCAACTATTCCTGTTTCTGTTCCTATAAGAATTGCTTCCAAACGAAAGAGGTTTGTATAATAAAGAATTAAATAGCTTTATTCTGTTAAAATGAAAGCAAAAATAACAAAAAAAATTTTACTTTTCAGTTTCACTCATGTGTAAAAAACATTTCCTCTTTTTTTTTCACACCAACCAACGAAGGTATGTAGGTAGATGTCTTTTGTATTTTACAGACGCAAATTCTTAAAATCTTTATGAAGTTTTTCTTTCTTTCTTTGACGCCATTTGTAAATTTTTTTATTATTATTTATAAAAATGTATTTTCAAATTTTGATTTTACACAAAAATAAAAATAAAGGTAAAACAAAGCTATAAAAAGTATGTATGTAATTTAAAAAAGCGCAGAAACAAACGACTGGGCTAGCCGGGTTACAAAAAGATTGGCAAAACATACAAAAATTTCTTAATTTCAAAAAAAAGAAGACAGAAAAAAATAGGCAAAAGTTTTATTCCATCAAAGGCGAAAAAGAAGAAAAAGTAGTTTTAGTATAAATAAATAAAAAAGGGACGGCATAGAAAAAAATAAAACAAAGAACCTTTAAAAGAAAAGCTAAACGGGTGGTTGGTTGATTGTGGTACTGATTGTTCAGGAGAAATGGCATAAATTGAAAAAGAAGAAAGGAGAAACGACGACGACTTTAGCATCGATGAGTATAAGAATCATCGAATGCCATTACCGACATTGCCGCTTCCTCGTTTCTTCAAAACAATAAAAGCATTTCTTTTTTTTATTCTTCCTTCTTGGCTGGTGGTGCTACTGAAGCTTGCTTCAAAAATGGTAATTTTTCACCAACACTAAAAAAATAAATAGCTTTATTTTATTGTATGATTTTGTAATCAAGTTAACTTACGTATGATGAAGTTTATCAACATTTTCTTTAGCAAGATTTAAATAATTATCAATGGGTTCTTTATTAATTTCATATACCTTTGGAATTGTGAAAACTCCAATGACAACTAAAAAATCATAAACACTCATTAGTATTATTTTAAAGAAATTAAAGGCATGCAGAAACTTACAAAGAATAATTAATGCAAATCCGCTAAACCAGGCGCCAATGTAAGTCAAAGACTAAAAAAGGGAAGAAAATTAATTAAAAAATTTGAAATTTGAGCATCCAAAAGGGGCTTACGTAAAGGAGGAAAAAGAATTTGACGGAATCAACAACATTTTCAACCAAAAAGAGTCTTCGAAGTTGTAATCTAAAAATAAATTTTTTTTATAATTGCAAAGATTTTGCAAAAAATAAAAAAAAAGCTTACGCAATGCTACGAGCATTTTCAACAAGTACATCAACTTGAGCATGAATTTTTTCTTGTGGAACATCAAGTTCTTTTTCTAATAAAGGTTGGAAGGGATTTTTATCATCAGTTTTCTTAAATTTAGCTTCAGCGATTTTGAAAAGGCGGAATCCAAGAGTTGCAACAAGAACAGCGATGGCACTATATGCAACGAGTGAAATTAGGCTGAATTTGCAAAGAAGGAGTAAGGTAACAAAGATGGCGCCAAGAGTAATTCCACTTTTCTTTGGATCTCTCCAATAGATAATGTCGAGTACTAAAAAAAGATATATAAATTATTAAATCATGTTTGGAAAATATCAAAAAAAGATTATAAAATTGAATTAAACCTTGTTCATGGTTACGTTTGACTAATTTTTGCCGCTTTTTTGATATCATCATCAAATATATCGAAATTTTGTTTTTTTAACATTAAAAGAATGTGTGAAAAAAAAAGCAAGATGCTGATCGATAACACAAGCACTTTTAACAAACATTGGCTCATATTCTTTCCCTCTCTTTGATTGCAGGCATTCAAGCATTGAAGAATGAAATCAACGATTTGGTTCCTCTTCCTATGCTGCTATTTTTTTCCCCCAAATAGTTTTTGTGTTTTTGTTGATGCACATATTTTTCGCACATTTCAATATATTTTTTCGCTGCTCAAAAAACAACAGTGGTAAGCAAGCAAATAACCTTTTCGTCAACAAACACAGCATCGACTTTTTACTCAGCGGTCAATGAATTCCTCTTCTTCTCTTCTTTGCATATAGTTAGAGTTTAATCGATTTATAAAAAAATCATTTTGCGACTTTAAAACTAAATTCCGTCAAAATGGTCGGTTTTTATAGCGGTGATGATGATGACATTTTTGTCGTCTCAAAAACTATTGTAAAATAACCATAATGCAGCGTCTCGTAAAAAAGAGCAACATAAAAAATTGGTTTTCAAGGGCATTTTTTGTCAAAGGCGTCTCGCAAAAAAAAAAAAAAAATAAGAAAGAAATTGATCGACCAAATAAGGCAAAAACCATACTATCTATACCTTTTCCAACCAAATCGTCAGCAGGTACCCATTCTGCATGGCGTTTAAATGAACGCCGTGTAGTAGTATTTTTAGCCATTCTTTTTCTTTATTAAATATTAAATTAAAAGACAACAATTTTTTTCTGCTTCAACTGATCAAATGTAAAATCAACACAAACAAATGAACGTTGAAATTGATCAGTGAGTGATGATGAGAGATATATCCTCACAAGCTCTTGAAAATATCAAACAGTTTTTTCCGAAAGCAAGCTGGGCTGCTGATGGTTGGTATGTGCAATGTTCAACCGAATGAAAATACGACAACAACGACGCTAGTGATGGAGCAACAAGGCAAAGCAAAAAGCAAGAGTGGTCTTTTTTTGCTGTACACGGGAATATAAAAAAACAGCGCTGACACGTTGCGCGTTTAATACAAATAGGAGGCGGTCCAATAAATATATAGATAGTTTTATATTGGCGAGCTGCATTGATTGACGGCACCCCACATCTCTCCCTTTATTGATGCTGCTGTCATATCAAAATGCTCCAATCTCTTCTGCCATTAAAAATCTTTATTTTTTGTTGTTGCGTTTTTTTATTCTATCTCTTTCTCGCTGATAAAAAAATGACAATCTTTACCCATTCAAAAAGGAGAAAGAAAAATAAAAAATTGAACGGTTTTTGAAAGTTTTTTAGGATAGTCAAAGAGGTAAACAAAAAATTATTATTGTAACCATCTTCCCTTTTTTATAGTAAAAAAGAAACTTTGATCTAATAATAGAAGCCTAAAAAGATATAATACTTACTTGGTTTTTTATCTTTCAAGAAATGCCTTGTATAATCACCAACAGTATAAACCGAAACACCAAGAGAAAATATGAATGCAACATTAACAAAAAATTTATAGCTTAATCTTGATAATAATGCTATCAAAGCATAAATTCCGCGTCCAAGAGCTCCAAATTTGCTCATCTTTTTGAGGTATTATTATTATAACAGAAGAGGTAAACAAAAAGTTTTTGCAATATGATGGAGATAGAAAAAAAGAAAGCTTTGTATAACACCGACTGCTTGTGAAGAAGATTTCTTGCTTACTTCCAAAATCTAAAAAAAAGATTCAAAAGAATGAACAATGAATTTCAGCAAAAAAACAACAACGCAAGTCAGCTGAATCTTCACGGTAGAAGAAGATGGAAAAAGCGAGTAAACAAACAAGAAAAAACCTCTTCAAGTTAAAAAATAAGAAAAGATAAAGTACGCAAAAAAAAATAACGAAGAATTTTTTAGCGGATGTAACAACATTATATCGAATTTTTTTCTTGTCAAATAAACGCCTTTCTTGAAGAAAGACAAGGGAATAGCAAAAAAGGAGGAAGGATGAAAAAAATGGAATGGATTTGTGCCAAAAAAGCAAATTTTAACAAGCTGCTGTTGTTGCTGTAATATGAAGATGAAGAACAACACACAGCGGGTCATTGATTTACAAGTTTTTCAGTTTTTCTTTCTTGTAAAAATATTAAGAAATATATTCACCAATAAACACACGAAGTAAACACATATCAAGTGTTAATCATGAGCAGTGTTCGAGTTCAATGATAAAAAATAAAATAAAATTACAGTCAAAAAAAACTGTTATTACATCATTATTTTTTATTCGTTGTAACTTTGAATTATTGTTGACACGAAAAATAACAAATTTCTAAGCTCATAAAAAAATGGAATTAGAAAAGTAAAAGTTGTCCTGCCTCCTTCTTCACACGTGACTCTCTCCAAAGCTTTTTTTTAATATTCATCATCATAATTCAGGATTGCATGCATCCAATTTCATTTGGAGAGAAAAAAAAGAAAACAACAAAAATACAACTTTAAAAATGGGAGTAAGTAAGTGAATGAGAAGAGTACATTGCACATTCACTACTAAAATTTTCGATAGTGGTAGTAGTAATAGCAGTGCCTAAAAATGGATCCATCCTAGAAAAACGCGCGCAAAAAAAAGAAAATTTGACAAGGCAAAACAAAAAATTGTTGTTTGTCCGAAGAAAAAGAAAAACCGGAATAGCTGCCCTTTCTTTCCCTTTTCAACCCTCAAAAATGGTTAGTCAGTCATGTGGTTGGCCATTTTTAAGACATAATATATTCATTCTCTTTTTCCTTTAGGCGGGTTAAAAGCTAAAAAAGGACATTGTCCAATATCATCGAGAGAGAAACAAGAAGTGCATTGGGTAGTAATAGTAGTAATGGCATATAGCTTTTTTAGGAAAAAAAGAAAAGCCAAATAACTAGCAGGGTGGTCGAATTGATGAGAAGAAAAAAAGAGAAAGAAAGTGAAGGTTTTGTGCCAAAATAGCTTCTTTTTTCTTGCTTGTGGTGGTGGTTGGTAGTGTGGAAGGAGAGGAGCGCTGCTTTCGGCGACGATGGCGCAGAGGAAGAAATAAGTCACGAGTCCTCTTTTCTCCATCCTCTCCTTTTTTTTACTTACTATATTTTGCCGCAAAACAGTCACACAATTGATGCAGAAAAAAATAAAAGACAAAATAGCAACAAACATAAAATTTGCGGGAAAACAGCGCCAACAATTGCAAAAGTTGTGAGGAGAAAGATGAGGAAAACTATTGTTTCAAACATACATAAATTTTTTGCCTTCTTTATTCTTCCAGACTTAAAGTCTTTTTCTTCTTATTCTGCTCATTCCAATGGGGAAATAAAAGAAGACGATTTCCTCATCTTTTGCAAAAAGATGACCATCCATAATGAAGAGGATATTGGAAAAGACTAATGAAAATGTAAAATATTCTCAGAGGATAAGCTTTTTTTTGACTCTATTTCGCGCAAAATTTTGAACCAACCCTTAATTGCTTGCGGCACCAAAAAGTGTCAGGAGCACGAACGAATGAACCTGTGCATTAATTATTTTAAATTTCCCTTTTTTCACTCAAAAACGTAACCACGACAACAAAATTCATTGAATCGTAATAAATTTTTTGTAAATGTAAAAATTTTCTAAACCAACCTCGATGGTCAACATGATTATTATTAAGCCATGGTTCCACATCAGAATGATGCTTCAAGATAGGTTTAAGACCAGAAGTATCATCAGGGGATTTTTCATAATCTGAAAAAGCATTCGATAAAAGCACGCAAAGATTTTATTTAAAAAAACTTACGATGAACTGGAGCAGGTCCAAGATCGATTGCTGGTGGTTTTACATCTTCATCATCCAAATCTTTTGGTGGAGTTGGAGGTCTTGGAGGAATTTGATGGAAATTGGATGATGCAGAGACCGGCTCAAAATCATCATCAGCTGGAGCGCTTGGAGCTTGATCATGTGGTGGAGAATCAAGTCGTTGTTTTTCATTATGGGTTGGAATAGTTAAAGGTCCACGACGATCAAAGGTTTGTTCATCTGGGGAAGTTTCACGCATGCCATGAGTGGAATCACTTGCAGGCATATTGGGTTCAGGTTCATTGTAAAATTCGCCAACAAGATGTCCAACGGTATCTCGTTCGCTATCAGGTGAATTATGTTCTTCGTGTTCAGGAACGGGTGGAACTGCAACTTCAGCTGGATCGGGTGTATGAAGTCGTTCTAAAATAGCATCAACTTCATCATGAGTGTCATTAACAGCGGCATGAATATTTTCTTCTAAAAAATTAAAATTAATTATTATATTATAAAAATAAAGTAAAGCATACCAATGCTTTTTCGATCTTCTTGATCAGGTGAATAACGAGCTGGATGATTTTTTTGGTAATCATCTTCATCCAAACCTCTATGAGCTGGAGCTCGAGCTGGTGAAGGTTCATCAGGGAATTGAGGGCTATCATTAAATCTGCGATGATCAATTTCAGGGGATTTACGTTGTTGTTCATCAAAATCGTGATGTTGATGATGAATGGGTGAATCAAATAAATGAACATTAGGTGGTTCAGGATCAGTATTAATTTGGGTTTCATTATATGTCTGTTGTTCACGATGATATGGTTGTGGATGAGCCACGGGTTCATCCGAGTCAAAATCAATTAACATTTCTTCTTTATTATGTCCCAAAATGTTATGCTGATGATTATCACCATGGATTTCAACCATGGGATCAGCAGGTTCATTAAAATAATCATTTTCATAATGACGAGTTTCAGGAATCATTGAATGATGATGTTGTTGTTCCTCATGAGAATAAATATTATGTTGAGCATGAGCTTCAGGGTTTATAGCTGAAGCAGCATGATGTTCGGGTGAAATATTATGTGGAGAATCGTGCGACATCGCCTTAAAAAACAATTTTAAAAAAATATTTTATGGGTATTTTTAGTAGCTTCTTTTTTTAAAGAAAAAGAAAAGTTTTGCTAATATTAAAGGGCAAAAATATTATATTTTTTTCACGCTGTTGAAAAACATCAGAATAAAAATAGTTTCGAAATTGAGAGAGAAAGAAAAAAAGGACACGACAGTCAGCTTGCGCGCAAATAATAAACAAACACAAACATGTGAAGTTTTTTTTTTTCACTATCGAATGTTGTTTTCATTCACAAGAACGACAATGTCAAAAAAAATTATTCCCTTATTTTTCTCTTGGATTTTTGTGCGTCGAAAATTAAAAAAAGTATCCACTACCAGCCAGCTGGTTGATGGAAAAGGGTAAAAAAGTTAGGAAAAATTAGTCACAAAAAAAAAATGGAGGCGAACAAATACATATATATTAGTCAACAGGAAAAACTAACTAGTCACTGTCAGTCAGCCGCCGAGAAACAAAAAACTACTGCTGTATTTTTTTATTTATGTTTAACAAAAAAAGGAAGCAAGTAAAAAAATTGCAGCTGCCCAAAGTAATAATAAAATTTGTTGGTCGTCAATGTACATAAATAAAAAAACAAACAAATCAATGATTGTTTAATCAATTTTTATGAAGGAGGAAAACAATTTTTTTACTCCTGGATGCTCACATAAAAATAATATTAATTTTTGAACTTTTAAAAACAAGTTTCTTAAGATTTTTCATTTCAAAAAAGAAAAGTGAGAAATGCAGAAAATAACTCAAAAAATAGTTTTAAAATAAAAAAAACTAAAATAGTCAATTTTCATTAGTTAGAAAAAAATAATGGTTATATAAGAAAAAATAAATGCAAGTGACAGAGATAGAGTGTTCGGTTTATTTTTTCTTCATTTCATCCTTCTCATCTTGCAAACAGCAATAGATTTTGCGACAACTCCACCAGCAGCAATGGAAAAAAGCCTCAAGCAAACATTACACACACAACAATCGTTGGACGAAAATAAAAAAAACAACAAAAAAAATTTAGTGAGTTAAAACAAAAACGCCATCGCTGAAAAAAGAAGAAAGAAGAATACAACTCAAATTTCATGCAAGTCTTGAAAAAAAAGTTAGTAAGCAAGCAGCAATAAGTCATTAGAGTTAATGAATGAGAACGCCTACAGTTTTGTGAGAATTGAGACCGATATGAGAAGAACGAAGAAAAAAAGTGACAAACTTTTTTGAATTAAACTTGAACTTTGAAAAAAAAACTCAAAAAAGTTTGTTGTCCAACAGAAAAATCAGTTATTATTATTTTTTTGTTATTATGAATTTCGCTAATGGCGATGTAAAATATTTTTCATGAAAGAAAATAAAACCGAAAACCATAAATACCAAAAATTTCAAGTTCCATGTTGGAAAATTTTCTAAGGCAAGCAGCAATAACAAAGATTTTTTTTTCTTTTTTTTCTTCCCTTGCTACTAAGGTGACGGAAAAAAAAAAAAAAGAAGGGATGAAAATTGAATGCAATGAAGCAAACGAACTAGCTTGTCGGTTATGTTGCGCACAGCCGCCGACAACAGCACAAAGCTTGCTTTTCTTGCTTGAAGCTAGACGTAATTTTTTTCTGTAGCAGCGGCAAAGAAGAGCTTTTCTTTTTCCATTTTTGGAATAAAAACGAAATTCTACTCCACCAACCAACAACAACACCATTTATTGAACGGCCATTGGCTTCGTCGTTCTTTCTTTAACTGGAAGAAAACGAGAATGATGCTTTCTTTTTCTTTTTTTTATAAAGACCACAAAAATGGACATGTAATAGAAAAGGGAAAAAATTGAAATGAGGAAGATAGTAGTCGGCAACTAATTCTTTGCTTTAAAGGCAAAACAAGAACATTGGGGCCTTACCTTCGGTAAGTCCCTCAAACTAAACATACAAACAAACAATCTTCGAAACCGTTACATTTTTACAATCAAAACGTGGACATTTTACACATTAAGGTATTTTTTGAGAACCCTAGAGAGTAGACCTGCTTTTAGGAATTCTAAAAAATTATCAAAGGGGAGATTATGTGCTTTTTTAGAGGGTGCAAAATTGGAAAAAAATAGAGTGCCCAAACACCCATGCGTGTCTACAACAATACAATTAAAATAAACAACATTGTCCATGGCCTTACAGGCTTACATTCCATTTTTCATGGTAAATTTTGGAGCCCTGCCTACGGCAGACCTCCTAAATTTTACAAAAAAATCTTCTCCAATAATCAACGGTTTCCTGGGCCATGCATTTCCATATCTCTCATATTCGGCTACATCTTAACCACTTCGAGGTCCATTCCATAGGTCTAATTACACATGGGCCCTTCAGGCCCCAAAACACATTTCAACCCAAAAACAACCAAATATCGAACCAAACATAATCAAACAATCACCCGAAAATCATTAAATATCAACCCGAAAACCATCTTACATCTCACCCAAAAACAACTAAATATCCACCCAAATATTATAAAAAAAATGTGCCGAACGCTTACATGTTTACAACAATGCAATTACAATAAACAACAGGGCCCTTCGGCCAACATTCCATTTTCATGGTTAATTTTGGAGCTCTGCCTTCGGCAGACCTTCAAAATTTACGATATAAATCGTCTCCAATTAACGACGGTTTCTCTGGGCCACGCTTTTCATATATCTCATAGTCGGATATATCTTGACATCTTCGGGGTTCATTCCATAAGCCAAATTATACTTGGACTCTTCGGAACCAAATCCGTTTTGACCCAAAAACCACCAAATATCCACCCAAAAACATTTAAATATCGATTAATACATTACAACACAAACAACTAAACATTCACCCAAAAGCCACCAAATATCTAACCAAACTCAATCAAACATCTCACCAAAAACAACTAAATGTCCACTCAAAAACCATTTTACATCTCACCAAACATAACTAAACATTCGCCCAAACACAACTAAATGTGCACCCAAAAGTCATCCAAAAGCCACCAAATATCCACCCAAAAACAACTAAATATCCACCTAAAAATTTCAATGCAGACAATCAGAGAAAAAACAAATTTTTCACTTCCAAAAATGCTTTCAAAAAAACACAAAGGGAAACTTTCGTGTCGAGAAAATTTTCACGAAATGCAAATTTAAATTGACCAAAACATAGGGATCCTTGACTCTCCGAAGCGTGAGACCAACATATTCGGAATCAGCGTAAAAAACTGATCTAGGCTATCGGGACAAAACAAAAAAAAAGCAGAAACGACATACAGACAAACATACAGACAGAAACGACACTCCAAATTAAAAAGGAGGATGATGAAATTGAAAAATAAAAAAGATGCGATGCAGAAATTGCAGGGACCAATGTATTAATGTTTCAAAGAATTTTTATCTCCATCTTTTCTCATTTGCTTCTTACGCCACATTTATTATTATAATATGAAAAAGAACACATATTTTTGGCAAAGAAATAAAAGGAGGTGATGTCGTTTGCTGCAGCATCGATTGTGGTAGTATGGAATGGCGGCAGCAAGGGGCTACAGCGTCAAAAAAAAAGACGTGTGCCTCAAGTATGAAATAAAAAAGAAAAAAAGAAAAATGTCAAAATGGGCCATACAAGGTCATTCATAATTGTCATATGAAAAAAGAAAAACAAATGTACAAAAAAGAGAAAAAAAATTCTTCGATAAAAATAGAAAACTAACTACTGAATTTTTTAGAGAACGTTTAAAGGATATGGAAAAATATAAGTGTTCTTCAATACTCAAAAAAAAAGTTTCATTGATGCTTCTCTTTGTAAAAATTTGATACAAAAGCATGCCTCTAAATTTTTGCAAAACCCTACTATTCTAATCTTTTTGGCAAACTTTTAATTTTTACTACAAAATTTCCAACTGATACTTAAATTTTTTGTTTACTCAAGTTAAATGAAAAATGGAAATTCAAAAGCTAATGTTTACATTGAAGAAACTATAAACCAACAATTAAAATTTCGTATTTTTGGCAATTTCGCCATCCATTTTAAGTAAAAAAAGCTTCCAACTTTAGCCAAGAGCGACTTATCTCCAAAATAAAACTGCAACTTTTTATTTGGAAAAAAAGCGCTACAAATTTTTTTTTGAGTTTTTATTTTATTTTTCTCGGGAAATGCCAACATAAAATTTTATTATTCAACTTTTTTCCTTCAAAAAAAATGCAGAAGCAAAAAATAAATAAGCAGTTGTGTGTTTGCCTAAGGCAATGATGACATACTTGATGTGTATGTATGCCCTAACTAACTATGAGAGCTAATAACTGAATCATTTTAACGTTAAATTAATGGGAAACAAAACAGAAGAAAAAAAACTAAAAAAAGTTTTTGCCCTTCACAAAAATTTTAAAACAAAAAAAGTAAATACATCCGTCAAACTTACTTGAGGCTTTGAATTAGCAGCAGCATTGCCAGCAGCTGCAGCATGATAACTTGCGAGCTCAAATGGATCCGGTGCATCAAGATGCTCAAAATCATGATCCGAGTCATTCGAGCCAGAGGGTTGTGGTTTATGCTATAAAAAAGATAGTTTTTTAAAGAAAGAAAAAACAATTAGCGATTTTTTCCTAGCTAAAAAAAGAAGATTTGGAATTTATAAATGCTTCTTATGTCATCGAAAGTGTAAAAAAAACCATTAATTGTTGGGTTTAAAATGAAAAATCAAAATATCGGCATTATGGTCCATCTTTTAATTATGTGGCTCAATAAAAAAATTCTATCAGCAAAATGAAACTATATTTTGGGATTTATTTTTTTTGTTAACGTTTTTTTGAGTAAATTTTAATGTTATAAACAGTGATGTTCCTCCGCCCGCTCTTCGCCCGCCCGCGAGCCGTCCGCAAGCGCCCGCCCGCGGGCGGCGGGCGGGCGACGGGCGGAGTTTTGGAAATTTCGCGGGCGCCGGGCGGGCGGAGATCAATTTTTAAAAAAATATTTAAAAATTCAATTTTTTACCGAAAAAAATCGATTTTTAATAAGAAAAATCAAAAATTTTACTGGCGACGGGCGGGCACGGGCGAAGATTCAAAAGATGGCGGGCGCTCGGGCGAGCGCGGGCGACTTTTACTAATTTCCGCGGGCGGCGAGCGGGCGACGGGCGGGAAAAATGAGAAGGAACAACACTGGTTATAAAACCAAAAAGTCTTACAAAATCTTCCATTTTCTAATTTTAGCTAAGTATTTTATTAAAACTTACATCCATGATTGGAGTTTTTTCTTTTTCACCAATTAACGATGAATGAATATTAGTTAAAGCAGTTTTAAATTGCTCTCTTTGGCCGTAACTACTTATTGAAGAAAATGAATCTCTTCTTGCAATATCCGTTAAACGTTCAACTAAAAAATAAAATAATTTTAAAATAATATTTAACGCGGGAAACCATAAAAAAAGAAAACAACATTAAAATAAGCGATAAAAAGAAAAGTTATTTATTTCATCAGCAAAAAAAAGATCACCAAAAAAAGAGAAATCATCAAACATAAAAAAAATGGGTTAAGAAATTTCAAAGAGTTGAGTAATTTTTAAAAAGTTGTTTTTGTTTATATAAAAAAATGGAAGTAAATTTTTTTTTTGAAATTTAAAATTTTAAAAGTAATATTTATTTTTTGTTAATTTCATTATTAAAAAATGGATCCTAACGCGACTTCTTTATTTATATTTTTTCATATTTTTTTTGTGTTACACGCGACTTTTTGCGCTGTTATGTCTTTGAAGCAAGCAGCAGCAGCCTCAACAACACCATCAACATCGTCGGCATTTCATCCACGGACTCTCTTCTCTCTTTTTCTCCTGCTTTGTTAGTCGGTGGTGGGCTTTTGTTGTTTGTCACGCGGAATAAGGCAAAATGATGATGTTGAAAGAGGACCTTCTCGCGTGGTGCTCCTCTTTCTCTCTCTTTCTATGTGACCGAGACATCCATCCTCCTCAGGAAAGAAAAAAAACAGACTATTTTTTATTTCCATGGGTTTGGGAAATTGGAATGAAAAAAGAGCTGAAAGTGTCTCTTTTTTTGAGTTGATCTCAAAGAGCTTCAGTTTTTTTCCCGCGGGTTTTTCTTTTGATTTTTTTTAATTTCATGAAACTTAAAGAAAAAAGTTTTTAAAAAATTTTCTGGGAAATATAATTTCAAAGAAAGAGAAATCTTGAAAATGAAAAAAAAGTTTGATAGATCAAAACCACGTTTATTTATTAAAAAAAACTATCCAATGACGCACAAAAAAGACAGCCAGACAAGAAGAAAAAACCAACGTGGACTGACAATAAAAAAACTTTTAACAAGGAAAGAAAATTTTTCACGTTCTTTAGTCACGTAGAAATAATAAAAAAATTAACGGAAATATGAAACAGCTGATTTTTGTCTCAACACAGCAATCATCATTTTTGATGATAATCATCAAAGCAGCATTTCACACTTCAATCATTTAATCGAAGCAACTCCTTTCTTACTTGATGAAGTTATTCGACGAGCAAATTCAATTTCTTCTTCATTTATTTGAACATTGGGCTCAATTTCGGGCTCATTTGAATCATTTAATGATCGCCCAAAAATGGGCGAAGCTTCACGAAATGCTCGACGAAATAAACCTCGAGACTTGGATGGCGAAGTCATTCTTTCTTGACTCCAGCTAGCTTTCTTCCTTACTTGTTTCAAGAAGAAACAAAAATCAAAAAAGTTCACCGGAAAAGCTTGCAAAAAAAGTTTTGATTTTTCTTGAAGAATCAATCTCACGATAAAGGATTGACAGAGGGCGTTTTGTCGCTTATTGTGTGTGTGTATTGTTTGTGTGTGAATTTTGTTTGTTGGGATGATGCTGATGCTGCAAGAAGACGATGAAAAACAAAAGGGCAACCAACAAACTAACTAAAAGCAGCAGCAGGCATTGAAACAACAAAAAACATAAGCAAAAAAAAAAAATTAAGCGATGGTGGTGGAATGAGAGCAACAACGGAATTTTTTATCCTTAAATAATGATTGATAGTTTTTGAGGGATCTTTTTAAATCATTTATTTGCCATCATGAGATTGGAATAAATTGAGGGCTAGCAGGAGGAGATAATCAAAAAATATAGTTTTTTTGGAACCATTTCCCTAGCAAAAAAATAATTCCTGGTCATCTCGAAAGAAAAAAAAGAGCTGCGAAAAGTTTGTTTTCATATAAAGTTTTAACGCTGCTTTTGTAAACAAAAAATATTAAAGTCAATAAATAGTTTAAACATTTTCCGTTAAAAAATGTTTTTCAAAGTCATGCAAAATCCATTCAAATAGGTTTTTAGAAATATTCAAAACTATTTTCTTTAAATAAAAACCTTTTTATTATGTATAAAAAATAGGACTAAAGAAGAAAATGACTGTAGTTAGAGAATCCTTGGAAGTTAAACCAAAAATGTTTCACCCTTTCTAAAATTTTGAAACTGAAAAGTAGTAATTGAGAAAATTAAGGAAATAAGGCCTAATGAAGAAGAAAAAATGTGCAAAGAATAAAAAATGCAGAAAAAACCTTTTAAATTTTCTTCACCTTCAAATTAAATAAGATAGGTGAATGAATGAATCAGAGAAAAAAATGTGGTTAAAAAAAGTAAGTTTTCAAGATTTTTTGTTGCTGTAGTTTAATTTTGGGGTCAATAATGTGGTATCGCGGATTAATCAATTATTTAAAATTAGAAGAGAGGAAAAAATGAAGCTATCTTCATAACCACAAATTATTTTTTGGTATGTACTATTTAGTTAGCAATTTTCAACCAAAAAAGGAAGAAATTTCATTTATTAATTCAATTAAATACCGTAGCATTTTCATTCATGGAAGCAGCAATAAAGCAAATAAACCATTTGACTTTTATTTTTTTCAATGGGATGACAAGCAAAAATTGCATTAATGTTTCTCGAAAAACTGTCGATCATAATCACAAAAAGCATTATATTTTTTAAAGTGACAGCTTTCAAAATTTTGCAGAAAAAGCTTATCTTCTTCTCGCAACAACAAAAAATAAATGTAAAGGAAATAAGAGAAAAGAAAAATGATGATCCTAAGAAAACACGTGTTCGCGTGATTCTTTGGCTCTTCATCGAGTCCGAGCAGGTAATCAATGTGCCAGTCATTCGAAATCCGAATCGGCTTGTGTTTCTTTTTTTTGTCGAGTCGAGTTATGAAGAAAAAAATATTGATAAAGTCTTTATTCGAGTAACCGTCATCAAAATACACACAATTATTTTTGTTGGTTAATGACAATCAATGAAGATAAAAGATGCATCTAAAGAAAGGGTCAACAACACTTACAGTATTTGCCTGACTTAATAAAAATAAAAAGTTTGCACATTTTAAAAAGTTTATAACAAGAAAACCGCTTTGAAAAGAATTAATTGGTGAAACTTTTTGTTTTATTCTCCTCCGTCCTTTTAATATTTTGTGTATTCATAAAAAGAGCAAACGATTTTAAAAAAAAGAGATCTTTATTCAAACAAAAAGCATAAATAAGAAAATTTAATAAATAATATATATATATATATATATATACTACAATAATAAGAGAAACATATCACATGATAAAAATTATTGTGAGACAGATTAGACTTCAGCGGTATTACCATTTGATGTTGAAGGAGCAGCATTCTCTTCACCATTAACAACTTCTTTATCATCTTTTGACATTTTTGCAAACAAGTTATGGTATCGCTTCTTCTCCATGGCACGCATTTCTGCAAGAGCATTCTTACAAACAAGGATTTGTTGTTGAGCAGCTTTGTTATCAGGTTCAATTTCCAGGATCTTCTTGTATTCTCGAGTAGCATCATCATAATCTTTACGAGTTTCGAAGGCTTGAGCGAGACGATAGAGTGCTTTGACATTATTAGGTTCTTTTTCAAGGACCTTTTCAAGTTGTTTGATGCATTCAGATGTTTCACGAAGTTTGAGATGAACGAGAGCACTATAAAAGATGACAGATTAAATAATGCTATAAATAAAAAACCACTTACCTGTTAAGACGACCAGAAATGAGCTGCTTGTCAAAATCTTCTTTGTATTTTTCATCCATGGGAGTACAATGTTCTAATAGATTGACGACACTAAGATATTTATTGAGAGCCAACTTGAGTTTTCCTTGTTTGAGAAAATCATTGCCACGTAATCTGATTTTTTCAGCTTCTTGAACTTTTTCTTCGTCTGTTAATTCCCAGCTGGCTTTAACCTTTTCGAAAGTTTTCAAAAAGATTGTATAAGACAATTCAGCATTTGGTGGCAGTTCAAAAGCAGCAGGAGGTTCTTTACCAAAAGTACAGCGAGATCCTTTCAACGTGATACGGCATTTTTCTCCTTTATTGATTCGACGAATGGCACGGTCAACACCTTCAGGAAGTTCATATTCAGCTCCTTCACCTAACAAAAAGGTAAGTTCACGATCATAGAACACTCGACCATTATGAGATCCAACAGCATGAACAGTAACAGGAGCGTTTTCAGAAGGGCAGTTGTATTGTTCACCAGTGACAATGATTGATTTCGTAATTGAGCCATCATGATCAGGTGAAATATCTTCTCCTTCCCATTTGAGCAATTCCATGTCAAAAACCAGTGTTGAATTTGGAGCAATTTTAGGAGGTGAACCGGATTCGCCATAAGCATATTCAGGAGCAATTGTCAACATACAATGTTCACCCTTTTTCATGTTAGCAACACAAATGTCCCATCCTTTGATAACCTAAAAATTAGAAATGAAGCAAATATAATAATCGTAAAAAGAGGAGTTACAAACCTGACCACGACCAAGAGTAAACGAAAAAGGTTCATTTCTTTCACGACTTGAATCAAATACTTCGCCATTTGTTAAAGTTCCAGTGTAATGAAGGTACACTTTATCACCAACAGCAGGGAGTTCATTGTTCGAACCTTCTTTGATGACCTTTTTGGTGATTTTTGCATCCTAAAATGAAGAGATTAAAGCAAGAGTTTAATAAAAATAACTATGTTTCATACCTTGTTAGGAGAAATATCAACGATATCATCAGAAGCAGACATTTTTTAGTTATTGGACGGAAAAAAGCCGAAGAAAAACTAGCAAAAAGCAAGAGAATGAATGAAAATGATTGAATGATAAAAAAAACACTTCTTCAAGATGTTTTTCATTCATTCAAATTTTGGTAGAAGAAGAAGCTTCCAGAAACCATTAGGCTCTTTCCTCTCAAGACTTTTTGGTTTATATGGCAAAACGTAAACAATATTTCATTGATATTTGTTAATTCATAAATTTCAAAAAATTTATATATAATTGCATCCGCTTTTTTTCCCCTTCATAATTCAAGATGTCATTAAAGGATGTTGCCCCGGTTAAACCAAAACTACCTTCTTCATTTATACCACCAACGACTTTACCGACAATTAATCACCTTATTACAAATTATTCAGTATCACCCAACTTTGGATTTAATATTTCGCAATCAAGCAGTAGTTATTCATTCGTAAAAAAACCTCCCACTCTTCCATCAATAGCACCAGTTGTCATAAGAAGAGGTTCAGATGCTAATGATTCAACAAATCGTGCGAAATATTCTAATGCAAATGCTCCAAAAGAAAAAAAAGAAGTGAAACAGAAAGTTGCTCGACCTTCAATATTGAGAAAAAGGCGTCCAACTCCAAAAGTTGAAAGGCTTTCTCCGCCATCACCTATAAAGCAACCAATATCAGATCCAATCATAAATGAATCAAAGTCAGCACTTGCTTCTCGATTATCAATATTATCTGTTTATGAAGAATCAACTAAACCTGGACCTTCAATAACAAAAAGAAAATTTCCCCCGCCTTTGAATGTTTTAACAATTCAAAAGAAAATAACTTTAGAAGAATTGGCAGGTGTAATTAATGCAACTTCAAAGTTGATAAGCGAAGCTAATGTTTCATCTTCGAAAGAGGCATCGGATGAAAGTTCAATTATAAAATCAAAAAGTCCTATTCGTTTTCCATCTCAACCACATGCTGATGATTTACCACCACCAGCTAAAACGATGAGACCTTCAGAAGTATCAATTTCATTTCAAAGAAAAAAGACTCCCATTCCTGAACAAGCAAGCAGTTTAAAAAATAATCCATTTTTACCTGCTGATACCAGAAAACAATTATTTGTTTCAATTCCTTCAACTTCATCAAAACAATTACCTGCTTCTATTTCGATTCAACCATCACGAAGGAATTCAAAAGCGATAGAAGCAAGTTTTGCATTCGATAATGATCCATCCAGCCCTCAATCTGTTGGTTCACCGGTTTATTCTCCATCAGATTTTCCACCACGTCAACCCGATTTTGATTATTCTTCTTTTCGCGAAGGTGATGTGATTTTGGTTGATCGATCGGAATTGGGAGATGGTTTAAGAAAAGCATCTATTATTTATGTAAATAAAGAATACAGTTCCTCCTCGCAATATTTTCAAGGTGAATTGATTGTTCTCAAACCTGCAGCTCAAAAAAGTAAATTGCTTTTTAAAATAATAATTTCCCCTAATTGAAATCTTTAGGATGCGAAGGTGATAGCGGAAACCACACTGTTTACTATGTTCATTATGCTCGCCTCGATCGGCGGATGGATGAATGGATTGATATCCATGAAATTCATTCAGCTGTGGATAAACCGATGACTCCCGCATCTTCTCAACCTCGTGGAAGCTTTGTAATGACAGATTTAAGCGACTCCCCAACAAAGAAAACGAGAAGTCAAAAGAAAAAGGCTGAAGAATTCCAGCATAATGAAAAAGCTCCAATTGATTATGGTGCAACAATAGCAAGATGTGAAGAAAAACATGAAAAAGCTACAATGTTAAAAAACATAGATTCAATTCAAATAGGAGATAATGTTGTTCGATGTTGGTACTTCTCACCATATCCAACTAAAGCTCTCGCTGGGCGGCATCTTTACATTTGTGAATTTTGTTTATCATATTTTTCTTCCGGAGAATTCTTCCAACTACATACTGTAAGCTTAAATAACGATAATGCAAGTAAAATTTATTGCTTATTTTTAGTTACATTGTACTCCAAAACCTCCTCCAGGTGAAATTGTTTATGCCGATGAAAAGAATTCATTTGCGGTTTATGAAGTTATTGGAGCTCAAAATCGCTTTTATTGTCAATCGCTTTGTTTATTATCCAAACTATTTTTGGATCACAAAACATTGTATTATCATGTCGACACCTTTTACTTCTATGTCATATGCGAAATTGATTCTAAAGGATGGCCTCGACTTGTTGGACATTTCTCAAAAGAAAATTATTCCATGAATAATCTTGCTTGCATAATGGTTCTTCCACCTTATCAGCGAAAAGGATATGGAAAGTTTTTGATTCAACTCAGCTATGTTTTCTCTTGTCGTGAACGGTATCTTGGAACTCCTGAAAAGCCTCTCTCGGATCTTGGAAAAGTCAGCTATCGTGGATATTGGTGGTGGTTATTAGTGAATTACATTGAACATGAAATTGGCTGTGAAGAAGATATTAGTATTCCTCACTTACAACGTGTTGCTGGAATCACCGCAGATGATATCATTTCAACTTTTGAACCCATTGAACTAATTAAAAACTTTAAAGGTAAATAACTAACTTAAAAAAATTATGAAGCATTTTAAAATGTCATTTTTATAGGTGAAATGTACATATCCATGTCACCCCAAATTTTAAGATTTTGTAAAAGCCTTCCTATTTTTGCTGGACCTAAATTGTTGCTGGATGTGGATCTCGTTCACTGGACTGAAAGATATCTCCCCTTAAAAGCTAAAAAGAATGATAATGTTGTTAAGCATATTTCAAGCGTGAGAGATGAAAGCCCTAAAGAAATTAAAATCGAAGATGATCAAACTGAAGACACAGAATATGATACCGATGAAGCAGATAATGCTGAAGAGGAAGATGAGTTTGATGATTTTGAAGATGATGAGGAAGAAGTAGTTGATGATGGTAACAGTGATGAAGAATATGATGAGGAAGACAATGAAGAAGAATTGTCCTTAGACGACGAGGACATTGAAAGCGATGATGAACCAGAAAAGCATGCATAATATTTAAATAAACTTTTTGTTTGCTTTTGTTTTTTGTTAGTTTTTTTGTCATGGACAATAAAAGAATTTTTTTTTAAAGTGCTTACAAATTTCGGATCAAAAATTGTTTAGCAAATAAAACATTTATTCTTCTGATTCTGCATCCTCCAACGCGCTCATTCATTCAGCATGCTAGTCGTTGAATTCGCTAATCAGATTATGCTTTTTTTAACTTATTATGAGTAACAACAAAAAAGGATAATAATATTTTGTTAACGTCCAAAATACGCACAATATTATTATTTCATCAAAAAAATCATAAAAAAATAACACAACACACACTAAACAATCAAAATTATTACAACAAATTTTCCCGCTTATATTTATGCTTGAAATTTAAAAATTAACAATTTTTTAAAATCTTTATTACAAAAACCGACATCCATGAATCATAGGATCAATATGAGTGGAACCAGCTTCAGGTAGAAGAAATGATGAACGCTCCCATAAATCAGAGAGACTCACATAACGTGATATTGGTTTCTTTGTATTGGCTGGATCAGTGACGACATATTTATGCGAATGAGAATCCAATGCTTTATCAAGAATTTTGAAATCCAGCAGTAATCGATATGTCCATTCCACAGTGAAAAATGTTGCAGCATTTGATGGAAATGCTCGAAGTAAAGTTGAGCCCAATCCAACAAAAAATGTTCGATATCCATTTTCAGCATAAGTTTTTCGTATCACTTCAAGATAAGTTTTATGTGAATCTGATGCTTGAAATCTTGTTTTAATCACATCTGTTGGATAATTAAATAACCATGAAACCATTCCAGCTCCACCTAAAAAATAATCAAATTAAAGTTACAGTTAGACATGGTTTTTGAAAATAAGAAGAAAATTTTTTTGTAGCTCCATGTCTTAAAAGTCTATAACGGAAGCTTCTATGTGGACCAATTAAAAAATCAATTATTTTATTAAACAAAAAAACATTATTAATCGAACCATTAAAAATTGAAAGGTCCAAATTTGTTTCATTGACAACGCTCGCACTTGCAATGAAAAGATTTCAAACATGTTTTTAAAAATATTATCAATACAAAAACAATTTTTTTTTCTTCTTCCAACTTTTGCAAATGTTTTGTTCATCAAAGATGAATTTTAATAAAAGGAAGTGTGTACTTACCACCAGCGAGTAGCAATTGCGACGACGTCAAAGCTTCCATGGTTCCATCTTTACTCATTTTTCTTGCAAATATATCATATGATGCAAAATAAATACCAAATGCTGGACAATCCCTTAACCATGTTGCAAGCATACCTCTAAAATTTAAAAATCGATTAATACATATTTGAAAAAAAAGTAGCTAGCTAACTAACCTTCCAAGTGTTCGAAATCCTTGTTCTTTTATTATCGTTCTTAAACAATGATATGGTGATTTATATTTTGCATGAGCATCGTCAGATTGAATTTGAATTCGTAATTTTAATAATTCCGTTGGAGCTGCAATAGCACTTTGAGCTGCACCTGCAGCACATCCAGCAATAAAATGAGTTGAAATTGAATGTTGATCTTTCATTTTTTTTACAACATTTCCATGTACACCAAATACTATTGCATTTACCAATGTTAGTGACGCCAATGGACTTGACATTCCTAAAAAAAATAGGTTAATTTTATAAAATTTAAAACTGTTCAGCTAAATGATACACAATATGAATGGCCTAAATTTTTGAAGCTTGAATGGAGCACAATTTTTTCTGAAACTTTTAACGTGTTTTCCATTTTTTGCTAATTTTTAGATTATAGTAAGCAACTAAAAGTTACTAATTTTAAAATCGGCTTAGCTGAATCATTTTCTTATCACCATGATGCAATTTCTCTTCTTTACATTCGCCTACACATATAACTTTTGCATCTCTTGTTTAACTAATTTTGTAACACAAAATCAAAATTTTAACAAATTTAATCTATGGAGTAAGTGCGAGTGTATTAAAGAAAAAAACTTCAACCGTTTTATTTGTAAATTATTTCAATAGTAATTCTCAACATTTTAAATTTTAAGCATTTATGATGCTTCATGTTGACTACAAAAAAAGTTAAGTTGCTATTAAAAAATCTAAAATTTTATTGGCAAAATAATGTTTTTGGTTTTTATTACTAATATTCATAATCCAAGTGATTTTAAGTAAAACCATTTCTCTGGAACTTTGGTTTAAAAACAATCAAAACCCATTTATTAAATCTCCTTTCTTCTTTCCTATTGTTATTTTTTTAAATGTCAATGAAAAAAGTTAAGACATCAATGTAATTTGTGCTTTCCTTCATTGACGATGGGCATGATATTTTTTTCTATCGAGAAATATTTACGATCATTAAAAAAACTGATGAGCGCAAAGTGATTAATGATAGCCATCCCACATCGCCACTCATTTTTTTCTCTCTTATTTCACCCATAATAATTCCTCATGCTCTTAATGAAGTAAAGTAATCAATTTTTTATGTTTTAAAAACAAAAAGTTAAAATGTAAAAAATAAAAAGAATACTTACCTTTATAAAGACCTTTGACATGTTCATTTCGTATAATTGTTGTAAAACAATGCCATGTTCCTCGATAAACACCAGTTTGAGTTTGTAATCGAACTTTGATAGTATCAAGTGGATGGCCGGCTAATACACCTGCAGCACCTGAAAAAAATAATAAAAAGATTAATGGAAATGATTTATGGTTGTAGTTAGAGTTAGTTTATTAGGAGGATGGGATCGAAATGTTTCTTTACCACCAAAACAGCCGGCAATAAAATCAATGGCAGCCATTCTTAGAATGGGATATCTTTAAAATATGAGATCGTTTAAATATAATTAATTAACTGAAATTTAATAACCGGAAATGAAATAACAAGAAAGTAATTAATATTAGCTACAATAATCCAGCAGCTTGTCAGTAATAATAATTAACGACGTTGAAACCCAAAAAATGCCCAAATTTTTCTGTAAAAACTTTGAAGCATTTCCTTTATTTTTGGTTGATTAATAATAAGCAGAAAAAACCTGTCAGAAGTATAATAGTCAATTATTTGTGATAATTAAATAAAACTAACTAATGACAAAAATGACTGATTGTTAAAAAAAATATAGGCGGGTTGGTTAACAACAATCATTGCTCCTGCTGTTGCGCTGCCACCGCAATCATTGATGCTGCGCAAAAACATTAAAAAAATATATGAAAAGAACCGCCTTGATTATTTTTTTTATTTGACGCACGAGGTATTTAGTTAACAGTAATAAAACCAACATTAATAATTTCTTTTTGCTACTTTTTAATAGTACAAAGACCATTTAGTTTCCCCTTTCTCGCGTGGTATTTTCTTAAAATCTTTTATTCATTATCGTATGATACATTAAAGAAAACCCCAAAAAAAACTTACCAGCAAACACTCCAGCACTAAAATGAACACAACTTTCAAAGTCAATTTTATCCAATGGCATTTTTTAGTTGATTGAAGTGGTTGATTCATTTTGTGGGAAAAGATTGCACTAATAAAACATCACTCACAAAAATTTGTATAAAAGTAAAAATTCTTTATTATTTTGCCAAAAAAAATAAAATAGGATTAAGGCAATTTAAAAAATAAAATAACTACGAAATAGTAAAATTTACCAAATATTAGCCTAAACAAAGTTAGCATTTGATGTTAGAAGATCGTCACGCATTCTTTCGTTATTTTACTCTGAGGCTGTGTAACGTTCTTAGTTGTGTCACTTTACGCGTTAAAATTTAATAACTTTAAAACTTTAGGTTTAATTATTTCCGTAAAAAGTAATTATTATTTTTGCTATCGTAATCCAGGAGGAAAAAAATTTTTTGTTTTTGTGCTCAAAGTTGCTAAAATATATGGCAAAGTATGAACATTAACAATTTTCAAAAAAACAAACTTTCAGCTTATTTTTATTTCATTTTTTGATAAATTTGTAAACTCCTCTTGCATTTTCTCAAATTTGTTCTAGCTTCATTAAAATTAATGGATATGAATGACGAATCAATAATAAACACTGAGAATGAAGATCCTAAGCATAATGAGAAGTCTCCATTTGATTTTGATAAAACGCTTGGAAATTCTGAAGAAAAGCAAGGAGAAAAGGTTAGCTTTTGTTAAAACTTTTTTATATTTAATTATGTATAAATTTTTAGGTTTCAACACTGAATAACATGGATTCATTTAAAAATGAACATTTACTTGAACATGATTCTGATTATCCATCTTTGCGTCAACTGCTTCCTGATTTTGATTCAATTTTTCCTGATGCTCTTCTAATTCATGTTTTGCATCGTTCAGGAATAAATGGTCCAAGTGAAATGTGTGCTCGAATTCTTGGAATTGCTATGCAAAAAGTTGTTGCTGATATTATTAACGATGCTTATGTACTTACTGAAATGCGTGCAGAAGCTCATAGTGGAGACTATGATCCAAGTTCATTTGTTTTAACACAAGATATTATCAAAGAAGTTCTCAACCATCGTGGAATTTATGTTAATCCTTTTCAACAATGATTGAAATTATTTAGTATCTCTTGTTTTGTATTTTTCCTTTTTTGTTTAAATTTCTCTACGGGAATAATTTAATGTCTTTTGATCTCATTTTTAAATTTATTGTGTTGTGCTTTCAATGGAGTAAATCGTTTTCTCCTCGTACTTCGATCTTCTTACAAAAATCCTAATGTAAAGACTTTTGTAGAATGCGAAGCTTAGCGTTTCGATTTGTTCGAAATTCTCATCCTGAAAAATTTGTTCATGTTGTTGATCCACATTTTGATTTGAGAAATCGTTTAAAGGATCCTGATTTGCTTCAAAAGGAACTACATGATAGGAAAATTAATGGAGTCGATGTAATTTCAATAAGTCAACGATTCGAAAAATGGTGGAATGCTTATTTTTATTTTGTGGAAACTGAAGAAAATGTAATTACTGTAGTCTTTCTTTTTTTGCATGAAAATAATTAATTTAATTTTCAGACTCCAGAATATCGAATGCTTAAAGATGAACTCTTAAAATATGACTCAACTTTATTGGATGCTTTGAAACTGCCAAATCGAATCGAATTAGCTCCACATTTCTTAGAAGCAACGCCATCAGAAAAATTGAAGATTCAAGATTTTAAAGTTTACTCTTCGTTGATGCAAACTAAAGATGAAATAGAAAATAATATTTTTGAAGGAACAAATATAATTCGATTGGACCCTCCACGATTTGGACGACCTGCAATAACAGAAGCTTTCAACTTAAATTCAAAAGATGTTATTCAGTTTCATGAAGGACAAAATCCATCAATGCATTTATTAGGTATGCTTTTTATGTTTCATTCGAATCAACCATCTTTGATTGCAATAGCTTTTAATGGTTTTAATTTTTAGGTACAACTCCAGCTGGTTTACTGGTAACTTTTGTTTCTATGAGATTTGGTTCATCAAATGCTTTTCCACTTTCATTCTTAGCTAAAGGAGCGGGATATTCAAGAAGTTTTCATGGATGGCAGCGACAATTTGTTTCAATTGTAACATTCGAAAATGAACTCTCATCATTACACTCATCTTTAAATAGTTTTCGATTATCAATTGAAAAAAGTTTAACATCTTTAAATTCTGATTCAACTACCGCTTTGCTGCCGTCACATGAACTTCAATCGTATGAATCATCTGCTGCAATAACAACTATTTCATCAGCTCCAATTGTTAGATATTCATCAACTGGTACTTATCTATCTGAAAGGCTAAAAATTGTTGGGGATCCAAATGGCAAAGAGAATCCTAAATTTTTGAATATTGGTTTTGTTGAAATTGATGTTTCCACTTTGCATTCAATTTTGAAGCAACGTTAAAATGTATTGTATAAATGTTTAATAAAGTTAGATTTGGCTAAATTGTGTAATTTATTTATGACGTGTGTCGGTTGAGAAAAACTTTTAAAAGATTATGTTGATGATAGCGAGATTAATGACTTCATGTGTTATAGCAAGTCAAAATCGATCATTTCGATTTCAATAGTTGAAAGCGAATGGTTTTGCGAACTTGAACAATCGTCTGCTATTATGGATCAAGATGGCTATATTGCTCATTTTAGACGCATTTATTCGATCCGTTTATTATAAATATTTCAATCTTAAAGAAACAGCCCTCATTTCTAATGGAGTTCTTAATCGATTTCTTAGTTCTGCTGCAGGTAGACATCGAAAATCCGCTGAAGATCTTAATGCACAATCCATTGCATTTGTTTATCTTTATGGTGCCACATTATCTCTCGATAAACAATACGCAATTGCTTTATTCTCAACTTGAACCGTTTGTTATTTATGCAAGTCGTAAGGTATTTTATGCTTCGTATAAATTATGCATTACATATATTTTGCTAAATGAGAAAAAATTAGGATGTATGATGAAAAATTTGCATAAAAAGTTTAAACCAACTTGAAACAATCACCCATCATTCATAATTTCAATTGTTGAGTAACGACGAGTTCGATTTCAATAAAGCTATGGCAGCACCGTCTCACAATTACAATATTCGATATCGTCTAAATCGTTTAGCCGGTAAGTAGTTTTTCAAATTTGATTATTAAATCATCCTAATAAATTTATTTATTTTAGCTCAGCTTATCGAAGAAGAAGATGCTTCTCAACAACCTTCCATGGATAATTTTGATCCAAATATTTTTACATTTTATAAAAATAAAAAGAAAGAAAAATGGTGGAGTGTCATAGTACCATTTAAGGATACTGAAAAAAACAAGTAAGCAAATCCTAATTTATGAAATTTTTCTTTAATTTTTGTAAACCAAAGCGCTTGTATGAAACTAAGCCCTCACAGACAAGTGATACCTTTTGTCATGCAATCGTATCATACAAGCGCATGTTTAATTGGTTTTAGAAAATAGAAAAACAAATTTGATTAGAGCATTTTAATTATATTTTTTCTAGCGATGCAGTAAGTAAAAAATGTGAACTTTTTATGAAAAAAATCAAAAAGAAGCCAATATGCATTGGAGCTGGTTCTTATGGTCAAGCATGGATTGTTAAAATGGATGGAAAACAAAAAGAATATGTTCAAAAAATTTATATGCATATTGGAGAAACAGAAGAAATAATATATGAAATCAGTGCTTTAACAAGTTGTTATGGTGAATATATTCCCAAATTGATATACAGTGGATGGGTCTACGAAGAAAAAATTGTAAACGAAAAAAAAATTAAAAAAGAAAAATGGTGCACGATAATGGAATATTTCAAAGGCGGAACTATAGAATATCATCGTATGAATGGGAAGAGATTTACTTGTGATGAAATAAAATTTATTGCTTTTGAACTTGCGCTGGCTCTAGAATATTTACATGGTAAAAATTATGTTCATGGGTAAGTTTTATCCTTAAATAAATAAAATCTTTATAAATTTACTCGTTATTTATTTTTCAGCGATCTCAAGTTTAACAATATTGTATTAACAGAAAATGGTAATGTTCGTCTTATCGATTTCGGGAAATCTCGATGTGTAACAATGGAGGATATAATACAGCCTCACCAAGTTAGGTACTATATGGCTCCAGAAGTATATCGAAGAGACAAGCCTGGAGTAGCTTCTGATCGATGGTCTTATGCTGTTCTTCTTTGCCTTTTGATTCAAAGAGTATTTCCTTTCGGTCAAGAAGGGCAAACTTTTCAAGAAGTTTACAATGAGACAATCAACAAAAAACCAAATTTAGAAAGAATAAATGACGAAGATGCTAAAGATCTTATAAGAAAACTTCTTAATCCGGATCCTGTTCAACGTTACTCTGAAATTACAAAACATGCTTACTTCAAAGGTCTTAAAAAAGGTGATGATCCTCCATTCAAGCCGGAAGTTCTCAATTTAAAACATATTGATGTTCGAGAAGATGAGAAAAAGTCTTATATAGATCTTGATTGTGATATTGATGAACTTATGGAAGGAGCTCTTAAGATACCGACAATTCCTTACTTTGAATCTTTAGAGTAACCAACAATAGTTAATAAAGAAACCAAAAATTATCCGACTCGCGTCAAGTCTAAGAAACTATTAAATGTTAAAGAAACGAATATTCAAGTGAATGAATTAACAAAATCAAAAGGTATGGAAGATGTAAGAAAACCAGAAGCTGTTGATGTACCAGCAAATGGAAAAGCAACAAACAAAAAAGGTGGTGAAAAAGGAAAAAAACGAAAAGCTGGTGTAAATGGAAATAACAAAAAGCAAGCAAAAAAAGGAAAAAAAGAAGCTTAATGAATCTTGCTGTTAACTTGTGTTAAGGTTTGCTTTAATTTCTCTTTATTTTTCATATGTTATTTCTTTGTTATATTGATAATGTTGACTTTTCGATTTATGGCGAAAAACAACTACCGTTTATCAAAATTTAACCTCAAAGAAATACAGAATATTTTTAATAATGTTTCCTTCTTTTTAGTTATGTCTCAAACCAAATCGTTCATCTAAAACTGCTATTATTACTTCTTACAATTGCTGGTGTAATTTCGTTAATTTCACATTTTTTACTGTAAGTTTTTGTTTTGATGCTTTTTTTCATAAAATAATTATTTTTGTTTTTAGCATAGCTGCTTCAACTTTTATTCTATTAGAATTTATGATTGGTTGTTTCTTCAATTTTAAGAACGTTGCTGTATTTTGGAAGCTGTCAAAAAAACATGCAGAACGAACTCGTCGATGACAAAAAAAATAGATTTTTCCTGGAAATCCAAATCTCAATAATGGCCAAATTCAAATGCAAAAAGAAAAGAAAGTTTTAATTGTTGTTTAATAATTTTTGTAAGAAAAATACGTATGTGTAAATAAATGGTGTTAATTGATTTCTGTGAAAAATGTTATGGCAAATGGTTTTAGTAGCACAATCAGAAATTTCTAGTTATGCCATAGAAAAATTACAAATATAAAAATAACATAATCAAATATCCAGCAAGTATGCGATCAAATAAAATTTATTAGATGGTTTATATAACAAAATTAAGTGCAAATAAATACAATAATTAATTAATACAATGGTGGAGATTCTTGATTTTTATCTGATTTAAGAACTTCAACCATTTGAGCACGATGTAATTCAGCTGGAAATTTATCTTCTATTCGAAAAGAAGGAGAAGCTTGAGACATGGGTAACCAAAGTGCAGTTTCTTTTGAAGTTACTTCAATACCATTGATTCTTCCAGTGTTTGGACTTCGAAGAATGTATGTTTCACGTTCAGCTCGAGATCGCCAATATGGATTATTTGTGAGAAATGGATCATTTGATTCAGCCGATTTCTTTGGAAATTCAGGAGGAATTGATAATGACGAAGCTGTGATTGGAGTGACAAGGAAAAGATCAGCTTGAGGATTTGATATAGTCGACGATGGAGTAATTGATGTTTGAGATGAATTTGAAGTTGTTTCTGGTGAAAGAGACGCTTTAAGAGGTGAATCTAAAACAATTTGAATGAATCGTAAAAAGAACTTTTTTAAAACATTGATAAAATTAAACAAACCCTTTTCATAATCCAGCTCATATCGTTGATTTGGAAGACGCCAATCCTTTGTTTCTTGATGCTTCGCTAATACTTGAGCAACTCGAGAAGCAGTTTTAGGTTTGATACCAATCATCTTTCTTTTTTCCTAAAATAAAAAAAGAATCAAAAATGATATCATTAAAAACGAAAATATTACTATATTTGTTACAGACATTTCAACAGATATTGTTGGAGATTGATCTTTTGGTGATTGAGTTCTTTGAGTTATTTCAGGAGAATCACCTGTAGTGGTTGCATTGGACGATGGAGTCTTTGTTGTTGTATGAGAAGGTGAAGCTTCTGTTGGAGTCGTTAATGTTGATGTTCTTAAAGTTATTGGAGTATTTGAGACATCAGTAGTGGCTTCAGTTTCAGATAAAACAGAACTTTCAATGAAAGAGGAAGAAACCGATGATGTTGGAGTTTTATGTTTAGAAATACCAGCCGATGATGTTGTAATAGATGGCGATCGTTTGTTCCATGTTTTTGGCATTTTATCATTTTCTTTTACCATTGTTCTAGTAACAGTACGAGTTAACGGAATCGATGTTGAAAAAGTATTTCCACTCGATGATGCCAAAGTTTCAGTGACTGTACTTGTTTCGGTGATAGTTGTTGATGATGTTCGCTTTTTCCATGGATTTTTATTGCCACGTTTCTTCATCTTCTTTGGTAATTTTGATCTTGATTCAACGTCGGTAGAAAAACATGGAACTTCACTTTCAATTTCTCTTTGGCTTGAACGAGAAAAACCATCAGAGAAATCTGACAATGTTGGTAATGCAGATGAAGACTAAAAAACAAAAAAATTTTAAGACAAATTTTTATGAAAAACTAATACATACATCTTCAACTTCAACATCGATAGTGACATCATCTTTTGCAACAGCCTTTCCAAGTTGTTTTCTTTCATCTTTTGGTAATATTTTTGATGATGGTTGCTTTGGTTGTTCAGGTTTTGGAGGTGGTGACAACTGTTGACCCAAGTAAGTTTGATAATGTTGAAAACTTTGTGGTTGAAAATATTGTTGCGGAATTGGCGGAGGAGGAAAGTATGGTTGAGGAACGAAGAATGTTTGAACTAATGGTTGACCATTTGATGGAATTTGTTGATGATTACAAACTGGTTGTCGAACAGCAGGTTCACGAGCAGCTGATGGAGTAATTGGAGGTTCCATTTTGATCACAGTTGTATGAGGTTTTGATTCTTTTTCTTCATATTTCTTTCGAAGTTCTAAAAATGAAAATGTTTATGTTAGTATATTGACGTTTTTTTCAAAGCAAATATTTCTAAACTTCATCAGTTAGATTCTAAAACATATTCTTACTTACCTCATTCTAATGCTCTTTCATTTTTCCTTTCAGCTTCATCCCGAAGTCGTCGTTCACATTCTTTCCAAGCTCCTTCTTCCTTTCGATGCCTTTCTTTTTCTTCATCAAGTTTTTCTTTTGTTCGTCTTCGATATGACCATCGAGTTACAATAATACCAAAGACACAAATCAAAAAGAACAAAATCAAAAAGATAAACAAAATTGCCAAAAGAAAAAAGTAATCTGAATAGTGAATACCTTTTTGATGATTTTCTCCTTTCATCGTAAATCTATTAACTTGCTTATGGAAGCGATCTGCAGTAAAACACAATAATTCCAAGCAAAATGATAAGCAACGTTCATAACGCAAATTTTGTCAAAAGTTATGAGTTGGCAGAAACCGAGCAAATATGAGAATAGCAAATTCATCAATTAAAGGATTTTTAAATCGATTATTTTGTTTTCAATGCATTTGTAGTAAAATTTAAAAGTGGAATTTTTGTAATAATTGCTATAATCAGGAGATTCTTTTGAAAGGGATTCATCAAATCAACCCATAAGCTTAAAAAGGGTAAACACAAGGCTTAATTTTACCACGAGTTTTAGTTTGATTAGATGATATTTTCCTGCAAAGGATTGATAAACTTTATCTTATTTTCGTAACGGGTAAAAGGAAAAAAGGGTTGGATAACATCTCATTTGTCAAATATGTAATTTTCAAAATCGTTTCTTAGTAAATTTTCGCTCTAAAATAACATTTTCGAGCGCCATTTTTTATGGCAAAAGGAGCAACAATCTTGAATAAATTTTCTTAATGCTATACTTTCTTTTTCAATCTTTTCAAATAAAAATTTCTTTATTTTTAATTGCAAAAATGTCCATTTATCGTGAAGGTGATAACATTTGGGTTGATAATGGTGAAAATGGCGAGGACTTAAGAAAAGCTACTATTGTTTATGTTAATAAAGAATATAGCTCCTCCTCTCAATATTATCAAGGTGAATTGATTGTTCTCAAACCTGCTGCTCAAAAAAGTAAGTATTTTTTTTAACACTTTTCATTTTTAATCTCTTATATTTAGGATGTGAAGCTGCTGGTGGAAACCATACCTTGTACTATGTTCATTATGCTTGCCTCGATCGACGTATGGATGAATGGATTGATACCTATGAAATTCATTCTGCTCTTGATAAACCTGCTACTCCTGTATCTTCTCAACGTCGTTCTAGCTTGGCAATTTCTAACATCTCACCATCCAAGAAAACAAGAAGTCAAAGGAAAAAGTATGAAGAATTTCAACATAAAGAAAGGGCTACCGATGAAGCAACTCTTGCAAGATGTGAAGAAAAACATGAAAAAGTAAACTTTTAATTATAAAAAACATTATTTACTTTGTTTGATTTTAGGATACGATGCTGAAGAACATTGATTCAATTCAAATGGGAAATAATGTTGTTCGATGTTGGTACTTTTCACCATATCCAACTAAAGCCATCACAGGCCGTCATCTTTATATCTGTGAATTTTGTTTATCATATTTTTCTTCTAGTGAATTCTTCCAGCTTCATACCGTAAGCTTTTTCTTTTTTAATGCATACATCATTTATTTTTTACTTTTTTAGATACATTGTACTCCAAGGCCTCCTCCTGGTGAAATTATTTATGCCGATGAAAAGAACTCTTTCGCTGTTTATGAAGTTATTGGAGCTCAAAATCGCTTTTATTGTCAATCGCTTTGTTTATTATCCAAACTATTTTTGGATCACAAAACATTGTATTATCATGTCGACACCTTTTACTTCTATGTCATATGCGAAATTGATTCTAAAGGATGGCCTCGACTTGTTGGACATTTCTCAAAAGAAAATTATTCCATGAATAATCTTGCTTGCATAATGGTTCTTCCACCTTATCAGCGAAAAGGATATGGAAAGTTTTTGATTCAACTCAGCTATGTTTTCTCTTGTCGTGAACGGTATCTTGGAACTCCTGAAAAGCCTCTCTCGGATCTTGGAAAAGTCAGCTATCGTGGATATTGGTGGTGGTTATTAGTGAATTACATTGAACATGAAATTGGCTGTGAAGAAGATATTAGTATTCCTCACTTACAACGTGTTGCTGGAATCACCGCTGATGATATCATTTCAACTTTTGAACCCATTGAATTAATTAAAAAAAATAAAGGTATCATTTTTTCTTTCATTCTTTTAATATGATTGCTTTTTTTGATGTAATGTACATATCAATGTCTCCTCAAATTCTAAGATTCTGTAAAAGCTTGTCTATTTTCTCTGGACCTAAGTTGTTATTGAATATGGACCTTGTTCTCTGGACTCGTAGATATCGTAATCTCAAAACTAAGAATAAGAAAAAGGATATCGTTGTTAAGCATGTTAAGCAAGAAATGGTAATCTATGAAGCAAATGAAGAACCACCAAGAAGAGAAAACAGTCTATTTGATCATACTCAACGCGATGCTCATTTTGATGAAATCGAATTCGACGCCGACTTTGAAAATGGCGAGGAAGCTGAAGATTCTGGCAATGGTGATGGAGACGATCAAGAACAAATGTCAGATGATGAAGACATCGAAAGCAAGGAAGAAGTGAAGTAATTGTAACTTTTTGTTCATGTTTTAAATTTTCTTGTCGTTCTTTTTTTTATTGTTATATTTGCTTTTTCTTTTGTTTTGTTTTTACTTTTTATAATAAAAATTTTTTTAAACGATGTTTTAATATAATGCATGGGACAAAATAGGTTTAGGTTAAAATAATAACCATGGAATTAAAATTGCAAAAATTACAAGATAGACAGCAAAAATGATTCGACGAATTGTGTAAAGTTCTTCAGCGAGATGAGATTCATTTGAAATTGTCACATTTGCCAGGATTTCTACAGACTTTTCTAATCGTTTAGCTTCTTCAAGTTGGATTATCTCTTCTTCGCTTGTTTCAATTGAGGAAAGTGGAGGCGTGTCGATTTCAACAATAATAGAATCAGTATTATTTACGTTGTTTTTATGGTTTTGTGTTTGTCCTTCAAATTGCTTTATGGTTGCGTCTTCACCGAGTAAAACTCTATAATTAAATAATTTTAGTAGCTACTATAAAGCTTTAATAGTCTAGGAATAGTTTTTATTGGTGTACCGTAGTCTCAAACTTACTTTTGTGGATCAAATGATAAACCTTCAACTTTGAAAAACTTTAATTCTCTCAACTTTTCTGTGACGTTTGTAAGCTGAAATTTGAGCATTGAAGTAATAACCTGATTGCTTTTTTTTTTTAATTTGATTAACAAACCTGAAATGGAAATTCAATGTCTCCTGGAAGAGCGACCAATAAAAATTGAAAGATTGAATGAAGGATGTAAGCGAAGGCTGTCAATCCAAGATTGAAACCGAAATAATACCCAATTCTAGGTAATTCTCCATTTGCAGGTGGTAATTCTTTCAATAAACTCCAAGAACAAAAGCCTTGTAAGAGAATGTTTAACAATCCCACGGCGAGGGTCATAGGATAATCATCAATCCAGAAAATTATTAAGGTGATTATTGAAGTTATGATCTAAATAATTTCGAAGTAAAAATTTTGATTTTTAGACTAAAATTATTACCGATGGTAAAACGATTGTTAGGCCATAATATGGGGCATGTCGTTTTAATTCCACTCCAAATTCCAATAAACTCCAATAAGTATCCAACGGTCCAGCAGGAACATCAGCTTCTAAGCAACCTTTTGGCCCCCAATAACAATGCTTCCTCCATGTTTCTTGAATTTCCCAACCAGCCACATGCTTTTTGGGTCCATTTTCATTTGGATCAGGATCAAAACTTAATCGAACTACGGGTTTTGTAAGTTGCGAAGGAACAGGGTCGGAGAGATTTATTTTTGATAAATCATAAACCCAATCCGCAATTACAATAGGGCATTTTTGAACATCATATGGATAATCAGAGAAATCAAATACGCAAGTTACATAAAAACTAAATGACCCGGATGAATAAACTTTTCCTTCTGATGTTACTGTAGCAGGTACACCTTGCATATGTAAATACCATCCATTAGATCGAGCACTATTATAAAGGGCAAAAGATGGCTGCCATATTTTCCATGCTTCCATTGAAATCATTCCCGTGTTATTGAAACTTGAAGGTTTCCAAATGAGATATTCATCCATCCATGCTGCAGAGATTTGTCCATGAAGAAGCATGGTTTGCTCTTTTTCATCCTTCAAGAAATTGATTGATTAAGAAGCAAAGTTTTAAAAATACTTTTTAAATTCAAGGGGCAATAAGGGGATTCAGCTCTAAGGGAAGTTTAATAAAGGTGTTTGTTTTGCTTTAATTAAGCTCACCTCCAATGTTTTTTTCCGGTAAATTTATTATTTCAACTCAAAAACTTACAACTTTTTCAATATGATTTATCATTAAAAATACTTCGATTTGCATTGTGGTGGCTTCATCTTTTACAGGTCGATGTTTACGATTATATTTTTTAAGAATTGCAGCTTCAATTTGTCGATCTTGATCAATCCAAGCTTCAACACATTCAAAAAAAATTAAAAACAACAGCGACAGTAGCATCCATATCGATGTGGCTACCGTTAATTTCATTTTTAGTTAGAATAAAATGATGGCCATTCTTCAATAAAAAAAAATGTTTTGATTTTTGTTGCTATCGAAAAAAAATATATTGCAATTTGATTCCATAAACACTGGAATGAATGCGAAGAGAGAGATAGAAAAATTTCATAAACCATCAAGTTTATTATTTGTGCCAATCAACAAAAAAAAAGAAACGAAGAAACAAAACTAACAAAAAAATCATCATAGAAATTTATTTTAATTCATATCAATTACAAACTTTTTTTATGATCCATCAAAAAGTTTTATAGCTTACTGTAAAAAATAGGAGGGAAAGAAACAAAACAATAATAACAATAAGAAAAACCAAATACCCATGGTATACAGTGTTGTGACTTTGTCTTTTAGTAGCACCAAGCACCGCACCGGGCACCTGAGATTTAAAATGGTCGCACCGGGCACCGCACCGAGCCACAGCCATTTTTAAAAATCGCACCAAGCACCGCACCGGCACCAAAATTTTTTAAATTAATTTTTATATAATTAATTTTTTTGAATATAATAATAACAAAAGGCTTATTTAAACATGTTTTTTAGCGTTTTCCACCACTTTTAAGCTTAATAAAAGTCAAAAAAAGCTGAAAATTCCGAATTTTAAAATTTAAAATTTTTTTATCGCACCAAGCACCGCACCGCACCGAGCACCGGGGTTTCTTAATATTAGCACCGAGCACCGCACCAAGCACCAGCTGGCGCGGTGCGGGTGCGGTGCGAGTCACAACACTGATGGTATATATGTAACTAACACAAACTCCAATGACCGTAATCTCAGAAATATAAAAGCTCTAAATAAACATTCATATATTTTTCTAGGTATGTATTTAAATTTTTTAAAATTTTATGAGACATTAGAAGCCACATTTTTTGCACGAAACTTTCTAAATAAAAAGTGTCCTTCGACTAGTTTGCATTCTGGAATTGAAACTTTTTAATAAAATTGTGAATATATCTGTCTCAAAGTTGGTTGCTTTATGTTCTTGAAATTCAAACATTGACTGCTTCAGATTCAGATGTGAATGGATTTGAAACTACTGAAGGTTGGTGATGACTATTGGCAGAAGTGCTTTTCAATACGGCTGTACTCCATTGAATATCAAATGGATCAGATAAACTTGGACCATTTCGAGTTGTCATCACTGCTGCCGTTGTTGTCGCAGTAGTTGTTGCTGTAGTATTGATTGGTGGAGGAGGTGGCACAAATACTGGAAGTCCAAAAGCATCAACTGCGATGGGAGTATTTCGCGGTGGGGATACTGGAGCATTTTCTTCTTCAAGAAGTTGATATTCAATGCTTTTTCTCGCTGCTGAACCTTTTCTTACATGAGTATTAATTGAATCTGGAGCATCTAATGGCGGCATATTTTGGGATGGTTGAGACGATGGGATGGCAGGTGCAATAGAAGTTACGGGATTTGGAATTTGTTGTTCACAAACAGGTCTAGAAACTGGCAGCGGTGGTGGAAGAGGTTGAGATGATAGAGGCCCTGAAGGAAAATCTAATGGAGCTAGGAAATCCACCGATTGCGATTGCGACATTTGTGCTTTCGAAGAATCATTTTGAAATGATAAAGAAATAAAAGTTTTTTCAAGCCATTCATCAGCTTTTGATGATCCACCTGTAAGCGTGGGAGCTTGTAACTCAGCCATTACCGGTGGTTGATGAGCAGAATGAGTGGGCGTGCTTTGACATGTTGGATTGAAAATTCCATTCCACATTGGAGATTCCGTTCCATTTTCTTTATTATTTTCTGCGATGTGATTAAATTGCAATGAAGTGCTCACTGGAAGAGTATTAACAATGGAATGGGAAGAAAGAGAAGTATCAGGCCAAAATTCATCTCCTTCATAAATTGGTTCAGTATTCAATAAACGAGTGGAATCAAGATTCTGAAACGAAGAAAATTGAATAAATGATTTTATGATTCATTTTCTTGGAATAAAAAAGGAAGGTTATTTGGTTTCTTTTTATTGAAAAACTTACCGGTCTTGAAAGTAAATCAGATCTCAAAGAATTAAACCTTTTGAAAGCTTGTTGAGAAACTGTTGGTCCTTTGAAAGATCCTTGTCGATCAAAAAGTGAAAGGTTTGCAACGGGTCTTGGTGTTACGGTGGATTCATTTATCACAGCTTTAGTATTCACCGAAGCCGAGTTCGATGGTATTGGATCATTAACAATTGCAGTTTGAGGATCTTGTTTTCGTTCAGTTATGGATAATTGTCGTCTAAATGACGCATATGCGGGATTATTTTGAGCAAAGGAGCTTGGATTTGAAGTCCCTGATGTTGAAGTTGTTGAAGGTGGAGTATTCCAAACTGCATTTAAATCAGAATATTTTGTTGTTGGTTGAGTTTTTATTGTAACTGCTGAAGTTGCTCCTGCAGTTGTGGAAGGAGTTGTAGTTCCTGAAGCACCAGTTTGTTCAGCTTCACGCTTTTTCTTTCCTTCCAAACAAACTGTAAATGCACAACCCACAGCATGGCTAACTCTTTCACCCTTTAAAGAAAAAAAGTCATTTAATAAACTTTCCAAAATGAAATTAATACCGATTCTTTGGTGGTTAAAAACCCATGACACATCCATCGCCTTGAAGCCCCTTCGCGACAAATATATGCAAAACCTTTATCACAATGTCGATCGGGAGCACAAAAGGAAACTTTTTCAATGGTTTGATCAACGATTAAACCACGATTCGATTCACGATCGACTACTCTTAAACCATCCCCAGAAATATATAATATTGCTTTGGTCGGACGTTTACGAGACTAAAATTTTTTGACACTTTATAAGTTGAAACAAAAAGAATCTTATACACATACTTTTAAATGTTGTAATGCTCCTTCACAAACATGAACACCGCGAGATTCATAAACTTCACAACTTCCAAGATACTTAAATAAAAGGTAACCGATTAAATTTTGATTTTAGAAAAATTTAAATAACATACTTTCACATTAAATTTACAAATCCCCGCTCGAACATTTTTTCCATCAGCTTCCCAAGGTGATGAGGAGCTTGATCCATCTATTACAATGCCATTGCTACTTGTGGCTGCTGCTGTCGATGAATCAGATCCACCCAAGCTTGGAGCTTTTCGAAATGATTTTCTTATGGATCGTCGAAGTTTATCCATTCCACGATTTAAAAATGGTCTGAAAAATATTTCAACTTTTTATTTCTGGCAAAAACAAATATAAAAAAAGAAGCAGAAGTGATAAATATAAATATATCCGTTTCTTTTCAAGACGTATGCGTTCGTTTTTTTAGCAAGCAAATCACTTTAGCGAAAAATGGATTGGATATATCTAATTTCTATAATGTATAAAAAAAAAGAACTGAAATTTTGTAATTCAGTAAAATGAATACTTTTTTGAATTCAAAAAAAAAAAACAGGATTCTCTCCAAAAATATACGAGGAGGAGAAGTACGAAAACAGGAACAACAAAAAGTCAAAGGTTCTTTTTCCTTTAAATTTTTCTTCGAAAAATTGCTTCCGTTTTTTGCGGTTGTTGTGAGTGCGCAACTTTACTCTTCTTTTTTCAAGGGCGTTTTCGTATAAAAAAAATAGGAAAATAAAAAAAGAAGAATGTAAAGTTATAACTTATATGTTCCAACAAAACTTTTCTCTCGCTGTTTTTTTTTTTAAGTTTATAAAAAAGTTGAAAGAAATAAACTATCGGAATTTATATGGGGTGTGAAACGGAAACTTTGAATCGATAGGAAACAAGCTGAAAGAAAAAATAGATGAGAAAGTCTCTAATGCAACAAAAATGAACTAACGAGAAAAAAAATATACGAAACAAAAACGGATGGCGCAATCTTTCGACCTCGCAAAAAATGCTGCTATTTGTTGCTGCTGCTTTTTTTTATTGCCGTTCCCAATGGAACCGCCGACGACGACGATGAAAAGGCGTTGGCGGCGTTACTTGCCGCTGCTGCTGCTCTTCTTCTTTCGCCTTTTTTTATTTGTCCATTTTTGTTATTCCTCCTTTCTTTTTCGTAGCTCTTGTTCTATCTCTCTATGTTTTAGGAAAATTTGAAAAAATAAAAAACAATTCAAAAAGTTTTTGTTTTAAAAAAAATTTGTATCTTTACTGTTGGTGCTTTTTGTTTGGTTTAATTCCCCAGGTGCTTTCTGAAGCTTATGAGTATTTTAATTTTTTATAGTGGAAGCAATAAGCAATGGAAAACAAAATGCTCAATTTATTTTTCAAAAAGAAAATTGCAAGCATTTTTAAGTAAAAAATAGGAAAACAGCATGCGATCGACAGCCGTTATTGATTTGTGGCACCTATCGGTCTAGTCGTCTTTGCTTGTTTCGCTAAAAAGCATTTTGTCGCATTTTAAAGATTTATTTTTTCATATCTAATCAATGGCTTTTATAAACTTTAACACATCGTGGAGTTCATAAAAAGTACTTTTAATTACCGTAGTTAAATTTAAGGAGAAAATTCATTAAAAGTGTTTGCCCACATTTTCACAGTTGAATTTGAGTTTTAAATTACCAAAAACATTCTAACTTTTTTTAATTTCAAAAAACAAACTCTTTGAAATTCGAGAAGCAGGGAAAAAAAATTAATCTAAAAAATTTCTTCCAGAAACCCCAAAACTCACTTAGGTCTATTTTCTTCATGATTTGCAAGTCTCCATGGAATTTGTTGATTATTACTTGTTGATGGAAGTGGATCCTCAAGAGGTTCAATACCTTCTTCAATTGGTGGAGGCCGTTGTTTTTTTCTTCGACCCGAAATTCTTGCCCATGAACGTGTAACAAAATTACTACTACCACTGCCATTATGGGAAGAAGAAGAGGAGGAGGAGGAAATATTATTAATATTATTGTTGTTATTATTATTTGATCGTCCACCAACACCATTTTCATTACCATCAACGGACATGAGGCGTCGATCTCGGGAAGATCTCAACATGGCTGTAAAAATTCCCATCACATAAACAATCAAAAAATTATATACAATGGAACAAGAAAATAATGTAATTTAAAAAAAACACGGAAGAATATGGGTTTAATGCTTCTTTTTTTTGTCTCATTGTCTTTCATTGAATAATAATAACCAACCAATCGATCGAGCAAGCCACCAACAAAAACGATAGACGATGTCTTTTTTTTCTGGAATAAGAGGGAATAGAAAGAAAAAAATTGCAAACACGCATGATTCAATTTTTTTTTTCACTCAAAGTCGATATAAATAAAAAAGTCATGTTTTTTGAGTCATCAATCGAAAAGAGAAAGTCAATGAAAAACAAAAACAGATGCTTGAAAAGTACTTATTTTTGATTAAAAATTTCTGAAGGAAGCGAAAAATCAATCGCAAATTATTCGTTCATCGTCGTCATATGTATGATAAGAACCAGAGGCGTGAAGCTTAAAACCCAAGCGACAAAATAATTTTTGGAGGCGAAAAAAAAGGTGAAGTAATAAATTTTTGTTAAAAATAAAAGAAAAATCGAACATCAAAGAGAAAGAGAAAAGTATTTTGATTGTCATTTTTATTTGTTGCAAAGCTCAGACATCAAATAAAATATTGAGGCAAAATGAAAAAAATCATTAATTTTTTTCTTTCTTGGTGCAACTGATAAGAAGAAAAAGCAAACGATGATGCGCAAGTTTATAATTAAAAAAGAAAACGAACAAATAAAAAAATTAGGGTCGATATTTTTGGTTGAGTTTTAACCGACAACGACCCAACAACAATGTTGCGCCTCGATTCTTTTCTTTTTATTGTTAATCGACGACAGCAAAAAATAAAGAATGAAAGAAATCAAACGTGTGTTGCTGCTGCCTGTTGCTGTTGTTGATGATGGGGCCCGCTGTTGCTGCGCAGTCATTTTTAATGTCGCGCACTTTTTTTTGAACAGCATTCTTTCTTCTTTCCTTCTTTCATTTATTTCGAAGAGGCAAAAAACGAGACATCCGACCTTGGTTTTGCTAGGTTCTCGCCTTGTCGTTGGTTGCGAGAAAAAAAATTTCAACTTGAAACAAAACCGTTTCCGTGGAAGTGAAAAAGAAATTTGGGAAAGAAAGACAAAAAACGGACGGAACTGAAATTTAGGAATATGAATGAGGTAGCTTTTGTTTTTATTTCTTCACGTATGTTAGTTCTTTTTTGTGTTGTTCATAAACGGTAGCAAAGCCTGGAAAATGGAAAAAAAGCTATGTACATAAAAATTTGGAAAGCAATAGTTTGAAAATTTGGTGCCTTTTTAGATGCGTAATGTTAAAAATGGGTTTAAAAAGATATCTAAAGCTGGACATAACTTTAAAACGAAAACACAAAAAAATAATTATATAAACTTTAGCTTTTTTTGCATTGAATGTTTGAATTTAATTATTTAATCCATTTTTAAACTAAACTATCTCAACTACTATGATTATTGCACCGCTATTATTTACGTACTAAAAATAAAAGCATAAGTTTGAATGTTCAACTCCATTTATGAAAGTTTTAAAATTTGAAAATTTAAAGACAACCATATTTTTTTCAAAATTTATCATTGACATCCACTCTATTTTTGAATTTATCGTAAAGAAATGAAATAACTTCAAAGTTTTAGGTTGAATTTTTGGATTTGAATAACAAAAAAAAATAAAAGTGAAAAGCAAGCATTCAAAAAAAAAAGTCAACAAATTTTTTTTCTCAAATTAAAAAAATGTTAAACCGCTTCAAGGCATTTTTTATGGTTAAAAAACTTTATTTTAAGCCAACAAAAAAGCAGAAGTTTTTTTTCTTTCAATGTTTGGTTGTTTGTTAAATATAAAAAAATCATACTTGATGCACATTTTTTTTCTCGAAGAAGCGATTTGTCTTTTTTCTTGTTTCTTATTTTTTGACAAAGATTGAAATAGAAAATAATGAAGAAAAAAAAGAGAAAAAGAAAGAAAAGAAGGAGGCGGAAAAGAGAAAAAGAATGAGAAGGAAGAAGCAGAAGAAGAAGAAAAACTAACAAGAACGTCAGTAGCAGAAACTACGGCAGCAGCAACAGCTTCTTACAAGATGCTTGCTCGCTTCTTTCATATTTCTGCTTGCCTCTGGGCTCTGTCTCTCATTTACTTGCCTTTTTTTGGTGCGCTTTCTTCTCTCATCTCTTCTTGATATTGACGTTGGTTGGATTTTGTTTGTTCATTCAAAAAAAAATTGCTTTGAATTTGAGGAATTGAAGCTACGTAGAAAAAGAAGTGAAGCCCTGTGTTGATGCATGCATCGATTTCGAAGAAAATGCCTGCCAGCCTTGCTGAGGCAGCAACAAACTCAAACAAGGCACTACTATGGCACACAGCTGAGTCTCTCTGTCTCTCACATCTGATTACCATTGCCAGTGAGTCTCTGACTCCGCCTAAAGGCTTGGTATAAGTTATTGATTTAAGTTAACATAAAATTGAAAGCTTCTCTCCAAAAAAAGGAGAGTGAGAGAAGAAGAAAAAAAACGTGAAGAAAAACCAAGCATAGTCGCATTTTGGCATCCGACAAAGTCATGACATACGTCGGTTTTGCCGTTATCTGCGCAACCTTTATTATTGTTGCATTTGCTGTTGATATTAATTTTGATCCATCTAATTCTGAATTTGCCCAACAGGTAAGTAATAGTAACAAAGAAAATCATTATGGCAGTTTAACGAACGTTTAATTTTCATAACAAAAGTTGTTTTTTGAAATTTTGTTTCCGGGTTTTAAAATTTTAAATTTCTATGAAACTTTCATTTTAAATCTTAGTTTTCAACTAACTTATTTGGAAGATAGATTACTGTCCTTTAAAAAAATATTAGAACGTTTTTATTAAATTAACTATCAAAAGTTTAGCTGCTTTTTTTCACTAAAAAAATGAATAATTTTCATTGGTGGACATCGTTTACGAATAATTTTTGCTACAGTAAACCATTACTATGTCGCTGTTTCTTTTGAAAAACTTTAACTTATTAACTTATTAAACTTTTAAATGACGAACGAGTGTTTCAATAAGTCGAAATAATCTGTTCCGGGTTATGAAGAAAAAAAATTCGATTTAAAAAAAATAATTGGAATGTTTTTATTAGCATTTTAAAAATGTTGGATGATTCTAAAAAAATTTTATCATAAAGCTTGAAGGAAATTTGGCTAACAGTTTCCTCATTTTTTTGCTTTGAACTTCTAAAACCTGATACTCAAAGTGGCTGTTTTAAAGTTGCTTTTTGCTTTTTTTACAATAATTTTGAAAACAAAAAGTTAACTTAAAAATGCAACCTTTATGCTGCATCTTAAATTTCCAAATATGATCTTTGACCTTCATTCGTTTCTTCTATTTTAGGCTTTCCCCGATTCCCAATTTATTGACCTCATTTCTCGTGATATTGAATCATTTAATGGACCTCTAGCATACGGAACCAAATACATCACTGGTGGTGCTGGTGAAGGTATACAACAACTTCGACCTGAAGATGAATTTGAACATCGCGAACAAGTTAAATCAGATAATGTTTTACCAGCTTATTGTGAACCACCAAATCCATGCCCCCTTGGTTTTACTGCAGCTGATGGATGTTTAGAAGAATTTGAAAATTCTGCTGAATTTTCTCGTAATTATCAAGCTCAACAACAATGTCTTTGTGATCAAGAACATATGTTTAATTGTCCAACAAAAAATGATGGAGATTATGAACAAAATTTAGAAAAAATGTTAAGCGATAATGGTTTGCATAAAACTATGATCGCCAAAAAATTCCATGAAACTCGAACCGATGTAAGTCGTTTTATTTTATTTTTGTAGGGATTACTCTTGGAATCAGAATCAAAAATTATGTCTCGAAACCAAATAGGGTTACTGTACTTTTTTGAACAGCTCAAACTGTAGTTAATTACCATATTAATTCTAGTAATCCATTTAATTTTCAGGAACCACGTCGTCGTAAACGTAGTATTTCATCTGGGCCACAAAAACAACCAAATCCATACCTTCAAGGAGAAATTCTTCGAAGTGTCTCCAAAAAAGACGGCAGACATCTTTAAAAAAACATTCTTACACACACCACCACCAAAAAACATCTTTGAGATCTCAGCGTCATCTATTTATTTAATTTTTTGTTTCAAGTTGATGTTGTTCTATCTTTTATTTATAATTAATTTTCACACCACAAAAAAATCATTCCAACTAACTTTTTTTTTGAAAAAGGCGCAGAAAAATCCATGTCAAAGGCACTTCTTTTTTTCATCATAAAAAACAAATTAACAGCACGTTTTTTTATTGTATTTTAGATTTTTATTTATTAAGAAATAACATTTTTGAGCCATTCCATTCAATCATTTTAAAAATTCTCGTGTATATTTTTTTATCTATCGCCCCGGTTTTATTTTATAGTGTGCGGATAAAAAACTTATTGTTAATTTTGATTTGGGTTTTCTTTTACAACAATCAGACAGAAAGTGAAAAGAAAGTCATCAAAGAGCGTTTTTTTATGTTCACAATTTTTCTTTCTTATCAATCAGAAGCAAACAAAAAAAAACAGTAAAACAGTAAAACAATAAAAAAAGAGCAGTTATTTTTTAGAGTTCGCTTTTACAACGAGAAATTAAGTTGTAATAATTTTATAGAAACGAATTAAAAGATAAAAAGAAAAATGAAAGACGTGAATTGAGCAAGCCGCTATGAGAAATACTATAGAAAATATTCAAAAGCAAAAAGAAAATGGAGTAATTATATTAATTTAATGTAATTTGAAAAGAAGAAAAAAAGAGAGAAAAAATATGATTAATAACCAGAATGGAAAGCCCAAAGATTTGATGAAGGAAAAAAATGACGAGAGATTCGCAGATGAGAAATGTAATCGCGCCATAATGGAAGAAAAAATTTTAAGATAAAAAAACATGGAAGTGTACCGAAAAAAATACGGTATAATTGCAATTGTTTAAATGCATAAATTCTTTCTGGTTTGTGTTTGTTTGTTTCTGAATTCGAAGTGTCTGTAACGATGAATGAAACTTAAAAATATTATTGGAATTTCATTTTTTTGTTGCAACAAATTAATTAGATCAAATGATTTTAGCAAACTATACTTTTTAAAAAAATCAATCAAAACAGCAACTTTTCAAAATAACCCCATTCGAAAAAATTATTTATTTAATTATTGAATCAAATCAAATGACACCAGCCATTGATAGAGACTTTGTAAACATTTTTCAACTTTCATTAATTTATTTATTTCTTAGACCACCCAAACTCTCGTGGCTTTCTGTCGATCATCGACAACAACAACCATCACACCTTGCAATAATTTTCTTTATTTCATCAAATTTTTTATTATCACCACCATCGAATGATTTTGTTTATGACTTCTTCTTCTTTATTGCAGTAAAAAAAATAGACTCCTTTTTTCTTTCTTTTTTCCATAGGGCAAAAACACACAAACATACATACACTAAAAAAAGTCTATTTGGTCTCCTGATTTTTGTTTATGTTTTTTTTTGCCAATAGGAAAGGCCGCGTGTTTCGTTTATTTTTTATGCTACTGCATTTTTTCTTCTTTTTTTTTACTGCCTCCCATTTTTCTCCTTCAAATGGATAGACAGAAAAAATTTTTGCCGCAAAAAACAACTTTTTTTATTTATGTTTTTTTACATTTTTGAACATGGAATAGAAGGAAGGTATCAATCATTATTTAGTGCAAATTTTATGTTAGCTTGATTTTGTTACCCCACACATTTGATGATTTTCATTGTGAGTAATTGTGAATAATCACGCGGAAGAAATGTTACAATATTACATAACCTTTATTTATAATTATTTTATGACCTTCTTTAGATTAATTTATTATTCTCCTGATTACGAGGAGGAGGAAGAAGAAGATAAGGAAGAAAATTTAATGGCTAAACCTCCCTTAAATTATCATACTGAACGACGTTCAGAATTTGGTGGACCTTGTTCCAATTGCTTTCCAAATGCAGCAATTTATGATGCATATAATCCAACCAAATATCCTGGAATTGAAAATAAATATATTAATATAATAGATTTTCCGAAATTTGGTGGCTTTCCTAAATTAAATATTCTCCAATCTTACGATACAAGAGAATTATCATTTCCATATTTTTCTGATATATTTTATACCTGGCGAACTCCTCTTCCACATAAATATCATTCCGTTTATAATGCTGTTTTGGAATCAAAAAGGTTAGTTAATTTTTGATTTACTTTTATTAACTTCTAAATATTACTTACATCTTTTTAGAGTGACATCAACCGTCTCTAAAATTTCTCAAGAAAAAGGAACAATTCAAAAATATATTCAACAACAAGCAGTCAAATGTTTATGCCAAATGAAAGCTTCATTAAGCAAATTTATTTGTAAAATATGTGGATATGTTCTTTTCAAAGTTTTTCGACGAGTTATGCGAAGGCTATTAATAAATCCAACTCAATTAGTAAAAATTAAAGAAGCAGAAGAAACTGGAATCCCAATAGTTTATTTACCCTTACATCGAAGCCATCTTGATTATCTTTTAATTACATGGACCGTATGGCATTTTGGTATTCGACTTCCACATATTGCATCGGGTGATAATTTAAATCTTTCTGGACTTGGCTGGTTATTAAGAGCTACGGGTGCCTTCTTTATTCATCGACGACTTGACCCTAATGATAATACAAATAATAATGAAATATATCGTTCTGTGTTAAATAGTTATTTAGTGGAAATTTTAAAATCAAATATGAGTTTGGAATTCTTTCTTGAAGGAACCCGAAGTCGTTTTGGCAAAACTCTTTTACCTAAAAATGGTTTAATTTCAAATGTGGTTGATGCAGTTGAAGATGGAATTATTCCCGATGTTTATTTGGTTCCTGTTTCATATTCATATGATAATATTGTGGAAGGAATATTTCATGAAGAATTAATGGGTGTTCGAAAAGAAAAAGAAAGCGTATTTGGAGTTATTCGAGGAATTTTTAAAGGATTTGGAAAGAGAGGAAAATGTGGAACTGTAACCATTGATTTTGGAACACCTTGCAGATTAACCGTATGAAAATTTATTTCAACCATTAAAACAAAATTAAATTTATGTGTTTAGGATTATCTTAGTAGCATGAAATCCGCTTTAGCTGAAAATATGGATCAATTTAATCTTGAGTATAACGTTAATCCTAATTCGTATCGTGAACTTTTGCCATGGCATGATCGAGCAACGCCCAATAGAACTCTAATTCGAGCAGTAGGATATCATATTGTTTTTGGTTGGTTAACCTAAAAATCATTTTATCTTTTTCTAAAACTTTTTTTTTTCATTTTAGAAGCTCATCAACAAAAACCAATTACAGTATCCTCCGTGATAGCTTTACTCCTTCTTTGTCAATATCGTGAACGGGTTCCAGTCCTTCAACTTATGCGTGATGTGGGTCTTTTATGTTCTGATATAGCTTCGCTTGGTTATGAAGTGATTGGATGGGATGATCAAGTTGAACCTGATCAAGCTTTTGAAGATGCTATTTTACATTTTCCTTATGCAATTAATGTCTCACGGGATTCTGAAGAATTAGGAGTGGAAGGAATTTGGGTTCAAGCAAATCCAAATCATCATTCAATCGTTGACCTATGTTATCGTAAAAATGGTGCCATTGCTCCATTTGCTTTACTTTCCGTAATTGCCATAACACTTCAAGGAGCTAAGATCAATCCTTTAGAAGATGATTCTGAAATTCCTATAGATGATCTCATAAATAAATCTCTGGCTCTTTGTAATCTCCTTCAAACAGAAGTTATATTTGTTAAACCATGTGAAAATTTGTATCAAAAAATTACTGAATTTACAAATGAACTTATTCAATCCATGGCTAATGGAAATTGTATATTCAAGGTTTTGTTACTGCTTTCTCAAATTTCGTATATAACTTTAATATTTAGGGAAATTCATTAAGCTTCAACCTAGGGTTTTATGGAAATATTTTACGACAATTTTTACAAACCCTTTATATTGTTGTTGCATATTTTCTTCAACATCCTCATCCAAATCCAAAAGATAAACGAGAAATTGATTTCATCCGTCGCTTTTTGTTAGAAAAATCAAGGAATCGTGATCCAAATATTTTTACTGAAGCTTATAACTCCGATTCAATTTATAATAGCATAAAACTTTTACGACAAAAACGGGTTATTGCTCAAGATCAATTAGAACTAATCGACCAAGAACATGCAAATTATATTATAAAGCTCGTGCAACCTTATATTAGAGAAGAACCGCAATGACATAATTTTTCTTGGTTTTTAGAATTTTTTTATAATAATGATAGATAAAAATAAAAAGATTGATATTTTTATTTGAAAACAAATAAAAAATAAAGTGCTTATTATCGTAAAGCATACACGTCGTTCGAATAAAAAAGTAAAAATAGACAGTGTTCGTTGGTTCGAGAAAAAAAATACACGTATTATTAGAATTAAGTCAATGCTTGAGCAGGTCTTGCAGATTCTTCGCGAGCTTGCTTTTTAGGAAGAACATGCTTGGGTTTAACAACGGAACCAGTTCGATTTGATGCATCCTTATGAATTTCATATCGAAGAGTTTCATCATTTCCCATTGAAAGTTTTTCACGCATAATGTTACCAATGGTAAGATTTGCTTCATCTTTGGTAGCATCTCGAGTCCAAAGAGCAACCTTAATAAAAAAAATAGAATAAAAAGTTTTATTAAATTATTCAAATACCTTGTCGCCCTTTTGACGAACATTAACAACGGCACCACAAACATTATCACCGAAATTTTTAAATTGTTCGCCAACTAAAGTCATCATGAGTTCAAGCCAACAAACATCAAGACGTTCATTGCGTTTTGTTCGCTCAATGATAGTCAGCCATCGACCACCTTTAATATTATGGGCATCTTCCCACATTGGCTTTACACCATCACGGAAAAGATAATAATCTGAACCCCATGGAAGACCAGATGGAGGTTGAATGTTTGTGTAAAGGCTATAAAACAAATAAATTACGTTAACAACGCCATAAAATATTATGTAAAATAAATACCCCCAGAAATCTTCAACGGTGTCCAAAACTGCAACCTTCTTTAAACATTCTTCCCAACTGCGATTTCGATCAGCTTTCAAAAACCATAAAACCCATTTGGAGTTGAGAAGATGCTTGCCATCATTGTTCTATAAAAGATGGGTTACAACTTGCGAGTAAAAATAATATTCACCTCTTTTTGAGATCTATGTGATGGTTCAGGGGCAAAAGACATATTGAATTTTTACAGTTAATAAATAAATTATTAGAAGATCGATTAAGTGAAGTGAAAAATCGTTAAATCAAGCTCGTTTGAGATCAGAAATATATCTGAAAGAACCACAAAAAAGTGAATACTTTCAGTAAAGCACCAAAGCAAGACTTGTAAGAAAAAAATGCGCGAATAAATAAGAGCATTAAAAAAAATTCGTTTTAAGATTTCCAGAACATTTGAAAATAATGTTAATAATATGAGAATGAAGATGAATATACAAAAAGAGGGTAAAAATCCAGTGGATAGTTTTTAGAAGCAATCATCTCACCCGAACTTAAGAGCGAATCACGAAGGACGAAACATCAAACGATTCTGGGCATCACCGTTACAAAAGATAGTAAAACAAAAGACAAAAATCATTTTATTTCGCACACACAAATAAATAACAAACAACGACTAAAAAGTCTTTAACAAAAGAAGAGCGAATGGAATGTGAAGTACCAGAGTTATGCTGAAACTTCTTCACTTTTTTGATCAGAAAGAATAATACGAGGTTTAACCTGAAAAATATAACGATAAGTTAAAATATTGGAATAATAAATGAATTACCATTGATCCGGTTCTTCCGCTTACATCTTTATGAGCTTCATAACGAATAACGGTGTTTTTGCCACCTAGAGCTTTATGCATGACTTGACCGATACGATAGTTGGCAGTATCTTTGGTAGCATCACGAGTCCACAAAGCGACCTAAAAGAACACAATAAGCTAAGATTTGAAAACGTAGTAAAAACTTACCTTATCACCCTTTTGGCGAATGTTAACAAGACCGCCACAAATTTCATCACCAAATTCACCAAATTGCTCACCAACTAGAGCAAGAAGAGTTTCCAACCAGTAACGATCCAAGTCTTGTTGACGTTTGTGCTTTTCAACCACAGCTAGCCATCGACCACCTTTGACATTGTGCTCATCTTCCCACATGGGCTTGATTCCTTCACGGAAAAGATAATAATCTGAGCCCCATGGAAGACCAGATGGAGGTTGAATGTTGCTGTATAGCCTGAAAAATAAAAGTTAGTGGTATGTTAACCACTGATAAAAGAGTAATACCCCCAGAAATCTTCAACGGTGTCCAAAACAGCAACTTTCTTTAAACATTCTTCCCAACTTCGATTGCGATCAGCTTTCAAAAACCAGAGAACCCATTTGGAGTTGAGATGATGCTTGCCATCATTGTTCTAAAAAAAAGAGTAATCAGTGAATATTTTAAGCAAAGTAAAAAGCTTACTTCTTTCAGAGGCCTGTGAGACGGTTCAGGAGCAAAAGACATATTGAATTTTTACAGTTAATAAATAGTTTATTAGACCACTTGAATGAAGTGAAAAACCGTTAAACCAAAGCACGTTCAAGATCAGAAGAATATCTGAAAGAATCACCAAAAAAGTGGCTATTTCAAGACAAATAAAAAAAAGCTAAAAAAGAAATTTAAGCGAAGAAAATTTTGTACCGTATAAAGAAGCAGTCGTTGAAAGACCTAAAATCTTTTAAAACGTCGTTTCAAAGGATCACTTTTTTCTAACAGTTTTTATTCTATGTATTTCTCCTCCGTCAAAAATTTGCATTGAGCTGCTTTACGATGTATTTAAAGATTAGAAAAGAAATTTTTCGGTCATTGTTTATACTTGCTTTATCGCAATGATGAGTCGTGCAAATGAATGGAAGCAACAAAGTAATATGTCAATGTCTTCATCGTCAAGCTTTTCAACCGAAGGAACATCAACAATTACATCAACTTTACGTGCAAGTGAAATGCCTATTATGAATTCATACAGCGAAGATGATGGATTAATCAAAGGAGCAACAACATCAACATCGTCGACTGAAATAACTTATGATAATCGCATTTGTGCTGGTCGCGATCGTCGTCATCATCATCATCAACGAAGTGTCTCACCTGATTCGGTTGCTGTTTCTCCACTCGAAGATAGAAATCAATCGATTGCACGTTTACAAAGCAATGATGTTTCATTTTGTTGTCTTCACGGTCGACAATGTTCTGTTGGACGTTCAACTGGTTATGTAAGTAATGAATTAAGAGAATATCTAAATATACATTTATTATTTTTTTAGCGTGTAAATAATGTCAAAGCACCTGAATATGAATCTGTCAGAATCCATAAACTTCAAAATCCTCCAAAATCAGTTACTCGTCGACAAAGTTCATCATCAAATAAAAGGGTTGTTTATCGATGTCGTTATCCATCTGGAATGTCAAGCATTGCAACACCTTCTTCCATACGTAACGGTGGTTATGAAAATATCGAATGTTTAAACAAATTATCGTAAGTCTTTATAACCTTTCAAAAAAGCAAAAGAAAAACTCTACTTTTTATTTCAGTGAATCTTCGGCTTTGACTTCTACTGTACCTGTTGACACATATGGTGAAAGTTACACTAGTTTCGTATCAAGTGAAGGACGTAACCGACCTGCTGGTATTACATTGGAAGATTTCTATCTTGGTGCAATGAAAAAGCGTGATGCTGAAAAACTCGTAAAGAAAAATACATTCTTCCGTCTTTATCATCGTGTTCCAAGTGGTGCTGCTGTTGATATCGATGCTCTTCGGGATCAAATCACTCTTTACATTGTTTACAAAACAAGTAAAGGGGATTATTGGTATGATTAATCTTTGTCTTGACACTTTTATCTTAATTCTCATTTTTTAGTCATTTTCCTGTTCAACGTTCTCGTGGTGAAGCTGTAATGGGTTCCAAACCAAAGAAATATTATCATATTGATTGTGGTGAAGGTGAAAAACCCATGCGTTTCAACTCTTTGGATGCTTTGGTCAACAATTATTGGGTTTATGTCAAATTCAATGAACATGATTCTAGTGTTGAACATTTTCCTGTACCTTCTAAAGCTCGTCAACAAAAAAAAGTTGGAAATGATGGTGAAGTTCGTCAACTTAAAAGTCACAAGCATGGTAAATCAAGTATTCGTGAAAACTACGACTAAATTTGTAATTGTAATATTTACTTTTGATTAATTTTTTGTGCTAATTGTAATAAAAAATTTTTGTGCTAATTGTAATAAAAAATTTTTGTCAATCTCTTAATCTTGTGTCTAAAAAAACAGTCGTGAAAATCGTGTAAACATAAAGCTTTTTAATGACTATCGTCATCCATGATGATAGTCCTACGATAATCGATACATTCATAAATATTCAATTCTTAAAACGAAAATGGTTTAGCCGCGAGAATAAAAATTTGTATTTTCTCTCTCTCTCTTTTGTCAATGATTGAGAAAAGCTGAAATCAAGATTTTTTTCTCCATTCTTTCTTTTTGTTTTTTGCTAGTTCATCATTGCTTAAGTTCAAAAAAAGAAAAATGGCATCTGATAAAGAAAAAGAGCTTATGAGCCAAAATGAATATCTCAAAGATCGACTGAAAGAAATGGAAACTCTCTTTGCTTCTCAAGATGAAGAATCTGATCAAACAATTCGAAGGTTAACTGCTGAAAAACAGGCTCTGTCACAAAAAGTAAACTTTATTAACACTTATGGTTATTTATTTATTCACAGTATGTTGTTATAGGTTAACGGAATGGAAAGAAAGCTGCTCGACCTAAATGAAGAAAAAGCAGAATTGATCCAAGAAAATGAAACATTACGCTCATTAAAAGCTCCTGTTCCAGATGCACCTGCGAAGATTCATACAACATTCACCCTTTCTGATTCGATGGCTCAAAATTTTGATGATTTACAAGAAAAAGTCGATGCTTTGGAAACTGAAAAGGTGTGTATCTTTCTCAACGTTTGAATGTTTATTTTAAATACTCCCATTTTTAGGCAGAATTACAATCTCATTTGGATGAATATCGTCAACAAGTTCACAATTACATCCAGCTTATCGAAGATCGGGACAAAATATGTGAAGATCAGCAACAGACAATTCAAAGCATGAACAAAGAATGTAATCGCCTCAACAAAGAAAACAATGTATGATTTCCTTTTTATTTTTATGTGTTTATTCAATGTTTATTATTATAGGAATTGCGTGATAGCGTAAGCATTTTACAAAGTCAAGTTGATATGCTTTCCATGAATACTGGAGAAGCTTGTGATCGTGGTAATTCAATGTTCAGTGAACTCAATGAAGCTCGTTTGAAAGCTGAAGCTGAATTAAAGAAGTTTGTTGAAAGAAATATTTCCCTTGAAGCTGAAATTGAAGAACTAAATATTCGAGTACGTCGTTCTGTACATAATGGTTTAACTCATGCTGATCAAGGTGAAATCGATTTCCAAAAAAATCATAGCGAAGACATGTTCTCACAATTGCAAGAAGTTACCAAAGCCAGAGAAAAATATGCTAATGAGATTCAAGAACTAACCAAGAAACTTGCTGCAACTCATGCCAGTGAAAATGCTCATGAAAATCTTGCTTTTATTACTCTTCAACGTCAATTGCAAACACGTGATAAAGAAATAAAGAAGCTTAGAGCCAATTGTGATGATCAGATTTTGAAAATTCATGAACTTTATGTTAAAACAACAGAAATTCCTGCACTAAGAAACTCAATCAGACGTCTTGAAAATAAACAAGTTGTTCTTGAAGAAGAAATGAAAAGGTCTAAAGGTTAGTCATTTTTGATTATGAAAGTGTTTTATTTCATATTTTTAGGTACGGTTCCTCCCTTGCTTGTTGCTTCTGAACCTGTTCAACCTGCTGAAAATGATGAAAATGAACTTCCGAAAAAGCCGCAGCTATTAGTAACTCCATCATGTCCTCGTAAATCTCGTGTTGATCCAAATCAAACTCAACCTGAAGTCACTAAACGAAATAAATGGGTAAGAGTTTTATTTTTATTAATATCGAATGACATTTATTTTTTTTAGATTAAAAATCTCAAAAGCACTTACAAAGAAAATGCTCGAAACACAAATCGTGACCGTTCATTAGATGCTTTTCGAAGAGGTTCTCGTGCTCTATCAGTGATGAAGAATGATAATTTGGATGAACTTTAATGTAACCTTCTGTATAAGTTAATATTGTATACTAATCGTTTTCTTTTTTTGATGTGAAACTAGTCATGTGTTACTTTTTCTTTTTTGAAATAAATTTGCATGTTACATTTGTGTTTTTTGTTTGGTTGTTGAAAATATTTTTTTGTTTCATTGTCATTGACATTTCAAAAGGATGATCTTGAAACCCCGCTTCCTCTTCTTTACGTTAGCTTTGGCAATTATCTTTGGCGCCAATTTTGGTTTAGGAATGAATGGTAAAGATGTTGGAGAACGAAATTGGAACCTTCTTGATGTTTGTTGTTTTTTGCGTGTTTAAATTCATTCTCATTTGATTTCATTTTCAGAATCCTTTTGTTCAATTATTGGTTGGAAATTCATCAGGCAAAGTTGTGATTGAAAATGTTGAAGCAACAAATGAAACTCAAAAATATGTCGAAACAAGAAATAAAGAAATTCTTCGATCAACTGCTTTACCACCAAATGGTTATAATCTTGAACATACCGATCATTTTTTGGATGAAACAAATGAACATATTCGTGAACGTCGTGATTTATCTAAAGCTTCAATGATTGGCAGTGGTGGCGCTTCTTCCAAACCCATCGCCTTCTTTCCAAAAGTTGATCAAGCTGTAAATGAAAATGAACAATCTGATATTGGAAACGGAACTTTTCCTAATGGTACTACTTCAACAGCAGCCTCTGAAATTGCAACGGTTGATAGTGGTCCATCATTCTTTGATCCTGTTTATAATGAAATTAATTTTCAGCCAAAAGTTAATAATGATGATGATGAGGCTGACGATGATAGCAAAGATGATATTTTACCTCAAACCTATCCACCGTATGCTTTTTTTTCCATTTGTCTTTGTCTTAAAATCTATCTGTTTAATTTTTCAGAAAAAAATCAAGTTCAAGTCCTGTCTTTCCAATTATTATCATCGTAGTTGAAATCATCCTCATTTTCGCTTTCAATATTGTTTCAATTGTAATTTGCTGTAAATTTCGTGGAAAATGTGGTGGAATCAAACCTGTCAAACCTCAAAAAGGTGCTGCTGCAGCTCAACAACCACAAAGTGGAAGTAAGTTTTGTGTTTTATTTGATTTTATCTTTTTAATATAATTTTAGAATTTAACTTAAGAATGAATGGCAATGACGCTTCAAACAAAGGTGTATCTAAATCAACTTCACAACATCCAACTCTTGCTCAAAAACAACGAACGATGCAAAAATTAGCTCCACCATCAACTATGACAACCATGAGTCTTAAATCTTCTCAACGTAAAGGTGCTGGCTTTGATCCTGTTTCACTTGGTTCATGGTCGTATAATACTTGTGGAGAAAATGGAATGCATACTTCTGAAATTGATGAACCATTTTCTTCTCCTCTTGATTATTTGGACGCTTTTGGATATGGTTATCCACAAACAAATACTTTGACTCAAACATTAGGTGGAAGTAAGCTTTTTTTACAGTTTTTATTTATTTTTTAGTTTGAAAAATCTTCATTTTGGAATGCATGTAAAAGAAAATTTTCAGGTTTAACCGTGGAAACAACATCGACCATAGATGATACTGATAAATTTGAAGACATTCCTCTTTAACATTTTTTTAAAGTAATTCTAATGTTTTTGTATGCTTTGTATTGTTTGAATCAATAAAGATTAAATTTAAAAAAATTGTTGGATTTAATCAAAATATGCGGAATGTTATGTACCTAAACTTTCGTTTCCATTCATTTGTAAATAAAAAAATTGTTTTATTGTTTACGAAAATTATTTGGAATTAGATCAAAACTATTTAGGCATTGTTGTTAGTCAAAGAAGGTGAGGGTTTTTGTGGAGGAGGAGCGTTGTTTCCTTTACTACCAGAACCGATGGCATAAGCATATGGATATCCATAAACTGGTAAACCAGCATAGGCTGAAGCATAATAAGGTGAAGATTCACCTACAGCTGGCCACTAAAATTCTCATTTTTTAATTCACATTAATTACAAAAGAAGAAAGTTACAGCATATTCAGCGACTGCTGGAGCATTGTAATAAACTTGAGTTTGAGCAATTGCGATGAGAGCAAAAATGGTGATGATGATTTTAGAACACATTATTAAAAGTATGCAAATAGGGTGAATGAATAATAATGAAGGATGGAGTTTTGAGCTTTTATAGTCATCAACCCTGAGGCGTGAACTCAAAAAAAAACTTGCTTTTTATGTACTACCTTTGCATTTGAGACAAAAATAAACATCACCTTCATACGTGCCTTTTAATATTATTAGTTTATGACTTATATTCAGCGTTGATCAAATATTGATGCGGTAATTGAATCTATTATTCAAGGAATGATTGCCTGCTTCGCTTCTTCCTTGTCTCATACTTCACTAGGCAAAAGTTTTTTTCTAGCACAAACATTTCACTTATTTTAGCTAATTAAAAATGAAACAATTTTCCTATTTGTTGACAAATAATATGATCTTACTTTTTTGACGGCTAATAAGAAAAAGCGCGAATATACTTTGATATCAAGTTTTTTTTTGTTGCTTCAAGCAAATAAAGCATCACAAGAGTGAAAAAAAACTAGATGACATGAAATGAATAAGCTTATACCTTTATAAAGTTTTTTTTGGTATAAAAGTAAAAGCCTTGAAACATAATAATATCATCATCAAAACTCAATTATCAATCATGAAATTCTTTGCCATTTTCTTTTCCCTCTTTGCGTTGGCTGCTTCTCAATACTATTATCAAGCTGCTCCTAGAGTTGTTGAAGTAAGTTTTTATTTGCAATTTTACCTTTCCACATACGATATTTGAGATAATGAAATTGAGATTTCATATAATGGTGCTATTTTAGTGGTAGAAACACCTTGCGCTTTTATCATAAAAATAATAGCGAAGGTTACTGTAGTTTCCAAGCGATGCATCCTTTAAAAACTATCCTATTATTTCTTCATTTTTTTTAGACTCCTCTTGTAAACACATACAATTCATATGTTCCTTATGCTGCTGCTGCATCATACGGATACGCTTATCCCAGTGCTGCTGCAGCTGCTGCCTATCCTGTTTATGGCGCTTATGCTTATGGAAGCAACAAAGGTTCTGAACAACCAATCCCCGCATCCGCCAGACTCACAAACAATCGCGCACTTCGATTTTGAAATGAAACACTTTTAAATCCAAAAGCTTATATTTTTTTGTAAAAAATGCAAATAAAATGAAAAGGAAATATCAAAAATTTATTTTGCAAACGATTCATTCAAAAAAATAAATACATACTCGTCTAAAATAATGTACAAAAATAACAAACAACAATAAAGTTAAAAGGAAGCCAATAAAAACGACATCATCATCCTTCATCATCGGTGTCGTCGAAGGTTAGTCTCACCGGTACATAAAATGGTTTCTTATCATATGTTGGAGTGGATACATGTTGAGAATCTTGTCGGTTGGAAGGAGGCGACTTTTTCGGAGGAGGACAATTGTCTTCTTCTTCAGAACTTGAACACCTTTCATAATATAGTCTTGATCTTTTGTGATTCTGAAAATAAAGTCCATATTAATCATAACCAAAAAAATGAAGCTTACTCTAGGTTTTGGAGCCCATAAAATTCTATCATAATTTGGCGGATGTTTAGCTCTTCTATCTTGTTCTGGAGTGGTTTGGACTAAAGCAGACATTGTTATTCCTGAAAAAATATGAGTATTAAACATAAATAAATAAATAAATGAGAGTTATGGCAACATTTCACGGATAAAAAAGCGATAAACAAAAGCTCAGGGAAGGGTCATTCACATGCAAGAACATATAAAACCCATCCATCGAGAGAAATAAATAGGGTAAAACTAAAACAAATTTTTATAAAATCACGTGAATGGCATCATTTGAACGTCTTCATTTTTTTCTTGCCATGGAAATAAACTTATATATAAAATGATAAATACTCAAAAGCGCGGGAAACTGACACATGTTTTTGAGAAGCGACGCGACCAGTAATAAAAAAATATATGAAGAAACTCAAACACGCGTTGAAGAGAAAAAAGAGCTGCTGGAAATTGAAAAAGAAGCAAGTCAAAAAATGGGGCAAAGATTAAAACGCGAAATGGAAATTTAAAACGTTTAAAATTGAGAAGAAACTTAACCAAACCAAATAAATTGAAAGCAAATTGAAAACATACGAAAAAAAGAAGGAAAAAGTTTGTAAACGTAATATCCGAATAAGAAGAAAAAATCTATTGTGTATTCCATTGCCCTCATTTTTTTATTATCTTTTTTGGAAGCTCTAACTGAGTCATTTCCTGAGATGGTGTCCATGTTTGACAAAAACAAGAGAAAGGAAGAAGAAAAAAAAGTGCGGAGGAAGATTCGTTTTGGATAAAAGCAATTTCGTTCCCTTATTTTTTATCAATGCATATGTATTGAATTGAAGAAGTATGAAGAGTACTCTTTTTTTTATTACGCGCATTGTAAATTGTCCACAAAAAAAGAAAAACAAAACTAAATGAAGGAGCAATTCGTTGTTTTTTTTTTCTTCGTCAATGACAGAAAAAAAACTAACTCGAGAAATACAAGAGCGAGCGAGCAACGATGACTTTGCTTTTGTTGTCGCTCGTTTTTTGTTTGTTATTTTTCTTCGTTCGTTTAGCTTCTTCGGTGAAGTCCATCCACGCAAGCAAGCAGCAGCAGCCTTTTGCTGCTTTTATTGTTGCCATTTTCATTTACATCGGCTGCTGCGGCTTTTGCCATTTGTTAGTTGATAGTAGAGTTGTTGCAAAACACAAATCAATGATTAAATTTTGCCTTTTTTAGTCAAAAGATTTTTTATTTAATCTTTTTTTTTCATACGAAGAAATCCATTCCCTTTTTTGACATTTGCAATCGATTTTCCAGTTTTGCTTTAATCCAATTTATTTTCTTTTTGAGTGATTTCAAATTCTTTTTTTAATGTCCATTTTTTTGTAGCTTTTCAATCCGATGTGATTAAACCATATTAATTTTATTTCTTCATATATTTGTGTGTCTGTAGATTATTGTTATTATTAAGAAAATATATATAAAAGATGAGTGTGATGGAACAATCCAATAGTTTGCTACTTAATGAAGAAGCTCTAAAACAATGTGCAGATTTAACAAAGCCAATATTTATATATGAATGGTTAAGATATCTTGATCGAATATTACCCGTAACACAAAAGGTAATTATAAAGCTTTTATCATATTATGGAAATATAAAATTATTTGTAGACGGATATAAAAAATTGTCAACAAAAACTTATTCAACAACTTACGGATCAAATTTCTAAAGGACCTGGAGCACCTACTCGACAATTACTTGGAAAGTGTATTGCACAAGTTTTTACTATTGCCGATGCATTTGATTTATTTCAAACTATTAATATTTGTAATGATGCTTTAAAAGTTAAAGATGATTCAGCTTCACAATTACCCATTAAATTGTAAGTTGCTTTGAGAATATATAATTTACAATTAGAGGCTCAAAGGGCCTTTAAACGATGCATAAAATAAATTTACCTTTTTTAGGACAGCTTTATCTGTTCTTGGATCTATGTATGAATCCCTTGGACGAATGGTTGGTAGAAGTTATGAAGAGGGATTTCAATATATGATGAAATGGTTAAAATCAGCAGAATCTAATAGTCGAACAGAAATTTTAATTACTCTTTCAAAAATGATTCATGGATTGGGCAATGCTGCTTTTTCCATTCATAAAGATCTTTTCAAACAACTTTCTAAAACATATTTAACTGATCGAGTTATGTCTGTAAGAGCTGCAGCTGCAACCGTAAGCTTTCCTCAAATATCCAAATATGGATGCAAAACAAGCTTTACTTTTTTTAGTGCCTCCATGATCTTGTTGCCGAAAATGGGTCTCCCGTTTATTCAAATGATATTGATGCCATTTCAACTTTATGTTTAAAAGCTCTTGAAGGAGCAAATTATGAAGTTCGATTTATAATTGCAAAAGTTTTTGCAAAATTAGCTTTTTCAACAACTCTACCCAAAGTTGGAACACCAAAAGAACAACAAAATAATAAACCATCCACGGTTGAAGATGTTTTTAATTCGCTTGCCACAGGATTTTTACGAGGTGGAATTGGTGGATTTCTTAAAAGTAATTCAGGCAGTGCTGCACCTGGAGGACATAAAGAAATTCGAGTTGGTGTTGCACATGCTTATGTTCAAGTTATAAAAGAATTAGGTCCATCATGGTTAGAAAAAAATTTGGCATTTTTTATTAAACATTTACTCGAACTTATTGCTAAATGCGGGCCATTAGCTTATACAAAGTTAGTTTATTAATGGATTAAATTAATAGATATTTTACTAATATTTTTTGTAGCAACCCTTCTCAAGCTGCTGAAGTTGTTCATATGCGACGATGCATTTCATTTATTTTCCGTCATACTTTAGGTCAAATTCTTTCTGAACCATCTCAAATTTCTGCGTGTAAAATTTTTGGTGATCTTCTCAATGATTATGTTAACTCTTTTGATTGCACAGTTGAAAATGAGGATGAAAGAATTCTTGATGCTGATGCATACGCCTCCGCTCAAGTTACTATTATTTCATTACTCGAAATTTCGGCATTAGTTCGTCAAATTGGAACAGCTGTAACTCCATTATTTGTTGAAGCATCGGGAATAATGGAACCCGTGTTTGCTTGTTTACAACATCCTATTCTTGGAACTCGATTAGCTGCAGCTTGGTGTCTTCGTTGTGTAACTTATAGCGTGCCATCTCAACGAACTCCACTTATTGATAGATGTATTAATAGACTTTCAAGACTGGAGCATCTAAAAAAATCCCCTGAAGCTATTAGTGGTTATGCATTAGCTTTGTCTGCTTTACTCGCAGGAGCAAATGATTGTGAAATGGGAATACCTTTTACAAAATCTAAACAAGTTTTTACCATTGCTGAAGATATGATTAAATCAGCTTGTCAAACTTCGAAACTTGCATTACAAAAAATTAAAAGCGGATGGTTGCTTGTCGCTGCGGTAATCACTATGGGTTTGTACTTACTACATACATATATTGGGAAATATTAACTTAAATGTTTTTAGGTACTCCATTTGTTCGACATAATTTAAATAGGCTTCTTTTACTTTGGAAATATGCATTCCCGCGATCATTGGATGAAGCTAAAGCGGAAAAAGGTCGAGGCGATGTATTTACATGGGAATGCACTTTGGAATCTCGAGCTGGAGCTCTTGCATCCATGGATGTTTTTATGCGGCATTGTCATGACTTGGCTACAGAAGAAATAATTAAAAAGCTTGTACAACCTATTGAATCATGTTTAGCTACCATGTCTTTGTAAGCCTATTAAAATTTGTTGCTGCTTAACACTAAAATTATTTCAGAGTTAGTGATTTGCTTTATTCCCATGGTGCTAAACTTCGTCATTCAATTTACACTTTTCGAATTCGATTATATTCTTTCCTATCTCTTATTAAACTAAAATTTATTGACCAATCCCTTTCTGCTTTATTACGTGAACTTGTTGCAGATATTACTTTATCTGATAATAGTCAATCGACAACTTGCAGTTCTTTGTTGGCTCATTTATGCACTTCTGTTGAGTCAACCCTCCTTTACGGTTGGGTTCAAAATACATCTCAAGCTCAACTTGAAGAAGAATTATATTCCACTCATCTTGCAAGCGATCAAACATTTGAAAATGATCCTCTTTCACTTATTTGTAGTTCCATAATTGAATCGGATTCTGAAGCTTGGCCTGAACCTCTTCCAGTTCATGTGGCATCTGTGGATTCTGCAATTCTTATGTTTGGACGAGTTTATCCTCTTGCTCCAACGAAGCATAAGCTACAATTAACAAATCATTTTTTAAATTGTTTTAAAGCAAATAAAAATGTTAATCGTCTTCATTCAGTTCAAATGAATGTTTTAAGCGCAGTTTTATGCTCAATGAAATCAATGAGTCAAATACCAAATGCTAAAATTGAAGGAGAAGAACTTCAAAAAGCAAATATAAATTTAATTATACCATTTTTGAATTCTGAAAAAGTTTTATTAAAATGTTTAGCCATTGAAACTTTTGGACAATTAGCTTTTGCTGTTAGTGAACCACAGGTTTGATTTAACTTTATTCCAAAAAAGCTTATTTATTATGAATATTTTTAGTTTGTTGCTGGAAACGCTCAATTATGTTTTGATAAACTTGGAACAATTCGGGATGAAAAAAGTCGAACTGGATTTGCTCTTTCCCTTGGTGTTCTTCATCGACATGTTGGATCTCTTGGAAGTGGACAACATTTAAATATATCCGTTGCAATTATTATTAAATTAGCTCAAGATTCAAGTTCCCCAACAGTTCAAGCATGGGCAATTCTTTCACTTTCGTTAATTGCATCCACTGGAAGCGGAATGTTTCGAGGATATGTTGAACCATGCTTGAGTGTGTGTTTACGATTGCTACATAGTACATCCCCAACAAATGTTGAAGTTATTCTTTGTGTTGGAAAGCTTGTTTCTGCTTTAATTACATCTGTTGGACCTGAATTACAAATGACCGTAGGAACAATGGATAATATAAGATCATCATTTTTAATTGCATCTGCAATGATGTTTGAACATCATGATCCACAAATAAAAGCTGAAGCTTTATCATGTTGGCAACAATTACATTTATTTGCACCAAGATTTGTTCAACTTGATCGTTTAGTTACTAATATTTGTGTAAGTATTCAATATTTTCATGATTTATAAGACCACATAATTACGGCAATTATATTTTTTTAGCATTTGTTGACCAACCCTCACCTAGTTCTCCGAAAAGCTGCGGTATCATGTTTGAGACAATTACTTCAACGCGAAGTTAAAGAAGTTCGTGAACATGCTCAAACTTTAGTTCCAGTTGGAATGATGGATCATTCAAAATCGAATAAATGCCCATTGCCTGAAACAGGCATAGAAGGAGCTTTATTTGAAATGCTGGATATTGAAACGGATAAAGAATTACGTCAGCATATTAAAGAATCATTAAACTTTCTTATTCAAGCAACTTCAGGTGAATTACTTTCACATTGGCTTACAATGTGTAAAGAAATTCTTGCATCATCCACGAATAATGAAAACACTCGATCCACTATTATTATTGATGACCGACAAAATAAAAATGGAACAGAAGAAAAGGATGAAGACGATGGACAAGGTGATGATGATGATACCCTTAATGTTGTGGGAATTAGTGATGCAAAATCTCGTGAAAAGGTTCTTCCTCGATGGCCAAGTCGAGTATTTGCATTTGAAATAGTTCAAAAATTAATGGGTGTTTGCGACACTGAAAGAGCACACTTAGATTTTGCTTTAGCTAAAGAACTTCAAATCACGTCTTCTGGACGACCTGATTATCTCGTCCTTCATTTATCGGATCTTGTTCGAATGTCATTTATGGGTGCAACCAGCGATAACTCTAATCTTCGCCTTGCTGGATTATCCTGCCTTCAAGATGTTATTAATCGTTTTGCTACAGTACCCGATCCATCATTCCCGGGAGATGTCATTCTTAAACAATTTCAAGCTCAAGTTGGAGCTGCTCTACGTCCTGCTTTTGATCCTGAAACACCCTCACATGTAACAGCTGCAGCTTGTCAAGTTTGTAGCACATGGATTGGTTCAGGTGTTGCAAGAGATTTAAACGACCTTCGACGAGTTAATCAACTTCTTGTTTCATCCCTTGGCAAACTAAAACATGGTTCAATAAATACTCAACTTTATAATGAATCTGCTGCAACCCTTGAAAAACTTGCAATTCTTAAAGCTTGGGCAGAAATTTATATTGTTGCTGTTAAAGAACAAGATGAAAAAGTTGTGTCACCTAAAAATGAGGAAGATATTGGATGTAATGAAAATTTATTAACCTTAGTTAATCCTGAATTAAATACCCTTGTTGGACATTGGTTGGCTGTGCTACGAGATTCTGCATTACTTTCACTCCCGCTTGAATTTTCTAGCCAAATGCCAGAAAATGGTGGAGCTTTTTTTACTCCCGATAGCGCAGAGGTTGGTGTTTAGGGTTTATGTTTACAGATTCTTTATTAAAAATCAACTATATTTTTAGTCATGTAAAGATTATTATCGCTCAAGTTGGCCACCAATATTACTTGCAACTTCAATTTGGTTAAACCGAAATAATTTTGAAGTAACTATTCCAACGAATGATGAATCACAACCATGGTTACAAGATCGCCGAGAAACTCGTTTTGCATTATTACTTGGAATGTGCTGTGAAGCCTTATGCAGCAGTCGATCATATACAGATTCAGATCGAACCATTCAACTTTGTTTAAGCACTTTAAAAAATCTTATTGATTGTGAATGGGCACAACTTGAATTAATGAGAGATGTAAGAGTTGCAGTTGAAATGATGAATATTCTTCATCGATTAGTCCTTACTCGAGATAATCTTGAAACTCAACATTTATGCGCTGATGTGGTATTATCTATTCTTACAGCAGCTCAAACGGCAATAAAAACAGTTAATCGTGATGACGTAGTTAATGGAAATATTAATGGTGAAACAGCGGTATATGATGGATATCCTGGCGGGGAAGGCATTAATGGATTTGATTCCCATTCATCGCTATCATTTGCAACCCTCGAAATCGCTCTTTGCATTTTGGTTCGACAAATTCCACAAATTAACTCAGCTTTAATGAAATCAAAATCATCCGCTCCATTACATTTTCGTAAATATACTCGTTTACCATCAGAAGGATGTGAACTTGTTAAACTGGGTGTAAAATTATTAGTACAAATTCCACAACTTTGTAGTCCTGATGGTGCCATTGTTGTCTTACCAACTGTATTTTATCTTATTTTGGGCGTTTTACGAGAATCATCTCGAATTGATGTTGATTCAACGGGAGATCTTTCAACTGGACATGTATCGGCTGGAGCTGCAGCTGCTATGATTGTAAGGCATTTAACTAATAAAATAATTTTTAATAATATTTTTTGATTTTAGGCCATTCGAGAACTTGTAACTCAAGTACCTGCTTCAACTGAAACATTTGAATCGTGGTCATCAGTTATTCGAAGCTCTCTTCTTTCTTTACTTAATATGAGTGAAGGTGAATCACGTGTGGATAAAGCAGTGGTTATGTTAGCTGCAACAGTAATGACCACAACCCTTCCTTCGCATTTTCCTGTGGGTGCACCACTTTTTCATAAGCTTTGTCGATTACTTAAAAATTGTTTAAATCATAATCTTCCTGCCATTCAACAAAAAGCTCTTCAATCAATTACATCAATATTTTCTAAAAAAGAAATTTGTTCACCATATATTCGTGAATTAGGACCCTTAGTATTTGATAAAATTCGGCCATATGTTCTTCCTGAAAAAGAAGCTCAATCACCTACGGTTGAAACGGATTTACCCTTACTTTCTGATATTTCTGAACTTGATGCAGCTGTAATTCAAGAAGCAATAAAAGCAATTGAATCTATTCTTAAAGTAACTTCGACGCCACAAAAGCAGTTAATGTTTGTGAATCTTTTATGCCGAAGTTTGGCTCGATTCCTTTGCAATGATCCAGCTAAAGAGCTTAAAACTCTTCAACCTCATGTTCGAAGACTTCATGAATTCTCATTTCAACATATTAATATTATTGGCCCACAATATCCTGAAGCTTTTAAAACCATCGTTCAAAGATGTCCAGCAATTAAGCTTCGAATTGAACGAGCCGCCCATCTTCTATCAAAAGCATCCCAACAATCTCAACAAGCGGCACTTTTACAACAACAAAAATCTAATGCATTCAAAAATGCTTCATCATCTCAAAAACCAACGATTGAACTCAAAATGGATTTTGCTGCAGGGTTTACTGCTGCAAAATAGTTATAAATTTTTTAAAATAAATTTAATTTAAAATTTTATTTACGCTTCTTATGTTTTTATCTTCTGGAAAGGGTATTTTTATTATTATTGCATTATCCCGGCTTGTAAATATTTATTCATTGTTGAGTATAATAAAAAAATAATAAATATGTGAATATAGTTTTGGGTCAGAAAATTAATGGATTAATAAAAATTTTATTGTTAGAAATACAAATAAAAATATTTGAAACTCATCGCATTTTAACCCGAAAAGTCCGAAGTATACTGTAAAGTTGTCGGGAAAAATATTTCAAACAAATGTTAATTTTTTCATTCAAAACATTTTTTATTCTGTTCAAACCATCGAACAAGAAAAATTTGAATGACCTCCATTTTTTATATAAAAGGCGGATGAAACAATGAAAATGGTTATTCCTGATTTACTGACACTCTAATCGACGGTGGTTTTCTATTTCTTCTTGACTGACTGATTCTCGACATCTCTGGTGCTACTAACATAATGGTAAGTTTTTTGTTGTTGTTGTTGAATGTTTTGTGATTAAAACTTTGTATTTTTCAGGCAAACACACGTGTTAAAATTGATCTTGCTCCTCTCAAAGCTACTAAACTTCCAGTTTTCTTCATCGTTGGTGGTCCAGGTTCTGGTAAAGGAACACAATGTGATAGAATTGTCAAGAAATATGGTCTAACTCATCTTAGCTCTGGTGATCTTTTACGTGCTGAAGTTCATGCTAAAACAACAATGGGTCTCGAATGTAAAGCAATCATGGATAAAGGTGCTCTCGTTCCTCTTGAAATTGTCTTGGATCTCGTCAAAATTGCTATGCTTGATGCTGTTAAGAAAGGTTCAAAAGGTTTTCTCATCGATGGTTATCCACGCGAAGTCAAACAAGGTGATCAATTTGAAGGTGAAATTCAAGCTGCGGCTTTGGTAATTTATTTTGAAGCAACAAATGAAACTTTGATCAAACGTTTACTTGAACGTGGAAAATCTTCTGGTCGATCTGATGATAACATTGAAACAATCAAAAATCGCTTGGATACTTTCTTCAATAGCACTAAACCTGTTGTGGATCATTATTCAAAGAAAGGAAAACTTGTCAAAATCAATGCTGAACGAGGAGTAGATGCAATTTTTGCTGATGTTTGTGCTCAATTGGATAAAATTGTCAAGAAATAAATACTAATGCTTAATTTTGTAATTATGTAAATATGTATTAACGAATAAAATTATTTTTACTAACATTTGTTTACTCATTTTTTTTGTTCACGAATTTTTTGAGGAATTATGGACGCAAATTTCGGTAAATACTAAGCAGGGATAATCAGAATTTAGTTTTCATATAACCTTTCCTTTTTTTCATCAATATAAATTTGATGCACACGTTCATCAGTGTCCGATATGTTTTTGTTGTTGTTAATAATTTTATTTTACTGTATTTTTTGTATGAAAAAAAATCCTTTAATTTTTCTGACAATTTGCTTGTATTTTTTTTCTTGAAAACAAATCAATTCCAATCAAATACCATTCATTGTTTGACAGGTTTTTTTCAATTTATTATTCCACCAAAAAATAAGGAAAATGCTTCAAAGTTTTTACAGAAAAATTTGTGTATTTTTTAAGTTTCAACGTCGCTAATTATTATTACTGACAAGCTGCTGGAGAAAGACTACAGCGAACTTGGACTTTAAGGTTTTATACCTAAAATAATAATAATACAGTATCACATTAACGCGCAGTTCGTCCATAAACATATTGCCAATGCAAAGTAAAAAAAGAGGATGATGAAATTATTTGTTTCATTTTGAATAAAAAATTCTTTCGTTTTCATTTACGCGTTTTTCAATATTTTTATAATTTTATTCACCTTTTTATTTTTTAGAGATGGAATCTAAAAAGCGTATTTTGACTCGAGCTGGTGGTGCATATATTCCTCCTGCAAAGTTGAGGAAAATGATGGAGGAACAAGACGATATAAATGATGAAGAATTTCAAAGAATGAATTGGGACAAATTGAAGAAAAAGATTCATGGTCAAGTGAATAAAGTCAATGTTGGAAATATTGTTCTAGTTGTTCGTGAACTTTTACAAATCAATGTCATCAGAGGAAAGTGAGTTGTTTTTGTTTTGTTTTTGGATTTCATTTTTATTTGGCTTTTTAGAGGATTACTTGCTCGTTCAATCATCCAAGCTCAAACCTTTTCTCCATCATTCTCTCATGTTTATGCTGCTTTGGTTGCTATCATCAATTCCAAGTTCCCTAATATCGGAGAACTCATTATTCGAAGGCTGATCATTCAATTTAAACGCGGTTTCAAAAATCTAAACAAAGCTACATGTCTTACTATTTCAACCTTTTTGGGCCATCTTGCTAATCAAAGGGTTGTTCATGAGTTACTAATCTTGGAGCTGTTACTTGTTTTGATGAAAGATCCAACTGATGATTCGATTGAAATTGCCGTTAATTTGTTAAAAGTTTGTGGTCAAATGTTAACACAAGTTACTCCTCAAGGAACTTATGGTATGTCCTTTCTTTTATACTTAATATGCCTTTACATCGTTATTATTTTCAGCTATTTTTGAACAACTTCGAAGCATTCTTGAGAATACCAGTGATATTACCTCTCGTACACAATATATGATTGAAGTCTTGTTCCATGTTCGTAAAGAAAAATTCATTGCTTATCCATCGGTCACGGAAGAACTCGATTTGATTGAAGAAGAAGACCAGGTTTGTCATCTGGTCCATATCATTTCTGAAGATGACAAACCTTTGGATCCTGAAACTGGATTGAGTATGTTTTACTTTACTTTATCTTCCCGATGCTTACAAAATTTTTTTTAGACATTTTTAAATATGACCCGAATTTTAAAGAAAATGAAGCACAGTATGATGAAATTCGTCGTGAAATTATTGGTGATGCCGACGATACCGATGGAGAAGAAGGTGGTGAAAGAGAAAATGGAGCTGAACAACCACAAGCTGATGGTGAAGAAGAAAACGATGAGGTGCCTAAGCCTCTGGTAGCTATGACAATTGTGGATATGACCGAACATGAACAAGCAGCATTTCGTCGAAAGGTGTATCTCACAATTCAATCCTCTCTTGATTTTCAAGAAGCCGCTCACAAGCTTATCAAAAATATCTATAAACCTGGTGTCGAAACTGAACTATGTAGTATGATTGTCGATTGCTGTGCTCAACAACGAAGCTATACATCCTTTTATGGGAAGTTAGCTGAAAGATTTTGTAAGCTTCGAAAAGAATTTCAAGATGCTTTTGAGAAAATTGCACGTGATACTTATCATACAATCCATCGTTTTGAAATTACAAAATTACGCAATATGGCAAAGCTTGTATCACATCTTTTAATAACTGATGCAATTTCATGGGAAATTTTTAAAGAAGTTCGAATGACTGAAGAAGATACAACATCATCTGGAAGAATTTATATCAAAACTATCTTTACCGAACTCGCTGAATCTCTTGGACTTATTAAGCTTGATGAAAGACTCAATGATCCGTAAGTTTTCCTCTTTTCTTTTTCATTTCTTATTTATTTTTTTAGGACTCTAAAACATAATTTTGAAGGAATTTTTCCAAAAGATCATCCAAAGAATTCACGTTTTGCTATCAATTTCTTTTCATATATCGGTTTGGCTGGGCTTACAATGGATTTACGCAAACATTTAAAGAAGCGCGAAAAGAAAATCAAAGAAGAAGCTCCTATTAAGAAGAAGAAAGGATTTTTCTATGAATCATCGTCGTCATCTTCTTCGTCTGATACCGATTCATCATCAGATTCAAGTTCCGATAGTTCATCCGATTCTGATTCTTCATCATCTTCTGATTCATCTCGATAAAACTTTTTTTGTAATTTGTTTGTTTGTTTGCCTTTCATGAATAAAATGTTTTTATGTTTGTTATCTGTGTTTTTTTTTTATGATGGAACGAAGTTTATGTTTAACAACTTTGTATGAATTTTTTGGGAGAGGAATGTGTTAATGGTTTTGGAAAAAAAGAGACTACAGTAACAATTTTTTTTTATTAATTAAGCAAAAACGAAACGATTTTTAAAATATCTATGTTTTTTTTCTTCATTCTCTGTTTTGTTTATCGAAAAACAAAATCTTTTTTAAATGATACAACGCAATCCGCATTTAGAAATCGAACCTAAAGCTTCTGAAAGGATTCTTGGATCAGCAAAATCAAGAAGATTAAAAACATGTAAAAGTGAGATGGTATTCTTTCTGCAAATATTACAGAAACCACAAGCTGAGTAGCACTCACTATGACTATCAATTGCTTGATTATCAATTTTCTTGCAATTAATCGCGTTGTTTGATACTTCTAAAATTATTATGACTGTTTTTGTTTTTAACAACCAAAGAAAATTATACGATTATTAACTATGTTTGAGGTTGTATTGAGGAGACATTCGCCTGTGCATGTCAAAAATTGCTGCCCTGCAGCATCGAATTGATTGTAATATTCTGAAAATTAATGCCAATTATTAAATGGCAATTTTAAACAACTGAATTAATAGCATTTTTATTTCATACTTAGAATGATAATATATGAAAGATTTTATTTCTACCTCTAATAATTAATTACCTGGTGTAAAGAATTTTTGACAATAAACAAGTCCATATTTCAAGAGATAACCATTTTCACCACACACTGAGAAAAATCGAAAAATGTCACACTTTTGGTGTGACAAGCAAAATAAATATACGGTGGTTGGCCCGATAAAATTTTTTCTTCTAAAAAATTGCTCCTCATAATTATCTACGATGCCTACTCAACAGATTTCAAAAAAAATGTTTTTCAAAAAAGTTATGAATTTTTTAAGCAAAAAAAAGTGTTGTACAACACGTCACACCTGTGTGACAAAATTTTGACAACTTTTTTTTTTCCAATCACAAATTAATAAAACTGTTGAGAACGCATTGTAGAGAAACTAAAATCAGGAAAAATAAACCTTACAAAATTTATTGGGCCAATCACCATATATTTATTTTCCTTGTCACACCAAAAGTGTGACAAGCAAAATTTTTCTCAGTGCAATGCACTTCACTTTCCAATTCATTGTACGAAGTACAATTATCATATCCAAAAGCATCGATTTCTATAGTAATCCAAGCAAAAGGTGCAAGAATTGCAAATGATGGTGTCATCATCGTGCTTGTTGGTGAATGGAAACGAAAATTTGGAAAGTGATATAGTTTCAAGTTTTAAAGTTCATTTTATACTTGGTTTTCTGTTGCCCACATTTTGAGCCTAATGCTCCAAAATAAAATCATTATGTGTTTGTAAATTATTCAACAAAAATTTTTTTTCGATATTGCACGTTTTTTAAACAACGTTTTTGCTATTTTGGATTGTTTTAAAATAAATTCAAATCAAAGAGATTTTTATATATGCAAAGCTTTAAAGGTTAAAATTATGTATGTATTTAAAAGTTTAAAGTGATAATCACATTTTTTGAACCTCCATTTTTAAGTTCAAAACATATGACAAAAAGTTGATTATGATCATGCATGATTAATACCTTCTAAAAACATCATTTGTGTTTTTGCCAAAATTGAATTTTAGATGCAGCAGCACTAAAGTTTAATCTGTGTTCAAATAATTATAAAATCTTTGGAAATTTGAAATGGTTGAGTTTCTATAATCCAAATTCATAGGAAATTTTAGTCATTATTAAAGCAATTTAAACATTTTTTCGTTTATTAACAACTTCTCTATGATTGTTGAGTTTTGGGACTTACAAAAATTTTTAATGACTTGTTTCATGGATGCTTTTCCTCAAATTTTTTACTTTGCAGCAAAGAGAAAAAAATAACCAATTCTGAAAAAACACGGTGATGGTGAAAGCAATTCGATTTCTTCGTTTTCTTTCAATCAATTTATTGTTTCATTTTTTCATTCACCATTTCCATTTTTTTTTCTGAAGCAAAGATTGTTAGAGCATTGTTATTTTCTTTTTTTCCCTCTTCAATTTCTTCTAACTAAAAAGAGGCAAAGTTTCCGGCATATTTATATATTTTTTGAAATAAATCTCGATGGACAAACAACAACCCGGCGCCGGCACCATTTTTTTTTTTGCGCCATTGACAGATTGTTTTGACGGTTGTTATGTTATAAAACGCCGCTTATTCTTGCTTATTCTTCTCCGACATCGTCTTACACGAAGATTATGAGTCTATCTCGTTTTTTCCATGAAAAGAAAAACTTCAGAAGTAGGAGGAGACGATGATGAAGAAATAAAAAAAGAAGAAGGAAGAGGCCAAAGTTGAAGGGTTCCTTTCCGCCTCCTTTTTTGTGGTCAAAAAAGAGAGAACAATCATCGTTGAAGAATGACGAATGCTTTAAAATGACGAGAATGGGTAATGAAGATGAGAAGGGATGAATGGTGTCGGTGGCAGCAGACAAAACTCCATTCATTCAAACAAAATAAAAAGCTTAAGATGGGAGTTTTTTGCAAGCGATAGTCGTCGAGTGGTAATAATCTTTCACAAAAATGAAAACGTTTCAGAATTTTTTCTTTTGAAATTTAAAATTGCAGAAATAAGGAGTGTAATCGTTTTGTCCTTTGATACCCGTTTTTCGAAACTAAGCTCTATAATGACGATAATAGATGGTAGGATATTTAGGTTTAAAAAATCGAAAATATATTAATTTGAAGAATTTTATATCTGCTTTTTTTATCAAATAAAAAATAAGTAAGCTGCTTGTTTGCCTTGAAAATAGTGATTTCTTTTATTCGCTCGTCCACTATTCCATTTCACTCAATCTGTCGCTTTTATGGCAATAATGAAGGCATGCTAGATACTTTTTTCTTTGTAATTTATATTACCTTTTTGAGGTATGTGAAAGTTTCAAGCCCTTTAAAAAAAAGTGGTTTCGAGTTTAATAAATTTTGGAAAGCTTCCATGAAAATGGAAGCAAATTATCATTTTTTGTTATCAACTAATCTTCGATGTAAAGCTAACCCCAACTTGTTTATTACGCTCTCTTTAACTTTAGTGGTGTTAAGCATAACTTTTCCAATTTCTTCCTAATGCATTCCATTCCACTGTTTATTTTGTCGATCCTTTATATTTTTTTCATAAATGCAAATGAATAAATTCTTGTAAAAAATGCCATTTGAAAGAAAGTAAACATTCATCTTAGATTCTTTTTTTTTCCAATTTGCGCGAGGTACTTAAGAATCCGAAATACTCGTTTCGCCTTTCGTGCATCTCCCTTTTTTAGTTTCAAAATATCCCAGAAAAAACAACATTGAAATGAATTTATTTTTGCTTCCTCTTCTCTTTTTACGTCGGACATTGGCAGAGGCTTTTTTGCCGAGATTCAAAGTCATTTCTATTTTTTTTTTTCGCCTAAAAAAATACTGCCTTTCAAAAAATATTTATTTATTTGCCTTTTGTTTGAAAGGGTTTTCTGAGGCGCACGAACATGAAGGCTACAATTTTATTTTTTTCCTGGGACATTATTTATCCATTTTGTAACGATTCCAAGCATGTTATTCTCTTGTTTTTGTTCTCACACAGTCTTAGCAACTACGATTTTATTTTAAAAACAAAGTTTTTCATTTTTCAGTAATGCCCTTTACATAAACCTTAAAAATGGAGTTTTTATTCCGGAAAAGTAACTTATTTTTTGTGTGGTTTTATAACACTTTTATATTCTCTCTTTCTTTCCCTTCATTTTTTCTTACTTTCTTATTCTTTATAGTTCCTTGATAGAAATGTGAGATTATGTGAAAAATCTTAAAGATTCGCGTGGGAGAATACATCTCAAATAAGAATCTCAGATGAAGTTTATTTTTTTTTTTGCTTACAATTTATTTAACGAACAAAAATAAACTCCTCGTATTTTTTCTTCTTTTTACGTCATTTGCTCTTTTTTTTTGTTTGAGCGTGAAAATGACCAAGTCTTTTGTGTTTCATCTGCTTTTTTGCCGGAAATTTAGTTTAGTTAAAAAGTTTTAAACCCGGATCCTTTTTTTGCTTTGTTTCTTTTCAGAAATGGCAATTGTTTTTTTTAGACACAGACGTAGTTTACGCATATATTTTGACGCATTATAATAAAGAGTCAGAAACAGCTGGAACATTACAAACATGGGCCTTGAATTATTTCAAATTCAGTCAAAAGTAAGCTTTTATTATCTTTGTTAAGGATGAGTTGATAAATCCTTTTTTTAGCCCATAACAAACAACTTCAAAAAAAAAAATTTTTTTTTCGACTTTTGAACCTAACTCTTTCCTCAGATGTCTTTTCTTAGATGTTTTAAAACACCCAAGGGATCTATTATCATTTTCTAAGAATAAAATTATGAGAACACTTACCCTTTTTTATGATTTATAATTTTCATCTATCAATCTCTCTATTTTTAGCTTGTGGATCAATTGCCGATGAATAAATTACAAATGCAAGAAACATATATTAGATTGGGAGTTGGATTTATAGTTATATTTTTATATATGTTAATTGGGGCTATGGTTTTTGTTAAAATTGAAAGCCCCTTGGAGCAAACTCTCTTTGATGAATATGATTCACTTCGAAATGAATGGGAACTTAAATTAATTGCTAAAGGATTTGAATCGAATGAAATTGATAATCTTTTTGCAAATATTAAATATATGACTGAAATGGGAATATGGAGAGAAAAAAATGTTACTGCAGATTATAGTTGGAGTTATGGACGTGCCTTCTTCTTTGCTGGAGCATTGCTAACTACTATAGGTATGTTTAAATAAATATAAAATGGAAAATGAAAGTTAAGAAGTTTTAAAAAAAGTTTATTTTAAAATTTGCTTTCTAAGCTCTCTCACCTCTCAATTTCCTTTTAAAAAATGCTTTTGAGCCAACCACAACTAATGAATGTCATAATATTTTAAGGTTATGGAAATGTTTCACCTCGAACTCCACATGGCAAACTTTTTACAATAGTATTTTGCGTAATTGGAATTCCTATGACATTAGCCCTTCTCTCAGCTTTGACTCATCGAATTCGATATCCTTCTGCTTGGCTTCGAAAACAGCTCAATGTTCATTTAGGTCACATCTTTCATGCCATTCATCTTCAAGTAAACTTTTTTTACATCAATTTTTCGCATTTTAAAATTGATACATATTTATTTTTAGTGGATTCATCTTTTGGTTGTATGCATTCTACTTTTTATTGTTGCATTTTTAATTCCATCTTTAATTTTTATGTCGATTGAATCCGATTGGGGATTTATTGATGCGATATATTTTTGTTTTGTAAGCCTTTCAACAATAGGATTAGGTGATTATACACCTGGTGATCAACCAAATCAACCATATCGTGGATTTTATAAATTTCTTATTACTCGTAAGTCATAATAATTTTTTAATCCAAAAAACAAGTTTTTATATGAAATTTTATTTTTGCAACAAATTCATTGAGACTTAATTTAATCGCTGTAATTTTAGTTTATCTTTTGGGTGGTTTATCTTGCATGATGCTTTTCCTTGCAACATTATATGATATTCCACAAATGAATTTAATAAGATTTTTTGTTAGCAAATCTGAAAACGTTGATAATGATGAAGATGACGATGAAGATAAACCCATTCATATGGTAAATAATTTTTTTTCATTGTCATTAAATATAATTATTTTAAATTTTTAGTCAAATGGTGGCCCAAAATATACCAAATACAATGCTGATGATGTTTCACCCCCAAATGGCACAAACACTCCTCTTCCTTATACAGCTGTTAACGGTTATTATCAATAAAAAATTTCTTCAAAGTTTAATTTATAATACAAAAATAAAATTATAATATTATTTAAATTCTCTGTAACAAAATAAAAACATAAAGCTAAATTCCATTAAAGAGGTCTAACATAAAAAAATAAATAAAAAAAGGCACAAAAGAAAGTTACGATTTTTTGAGATAAAAAAAACTCATACAAAAATAATTGTCGATGTTTAAAATATTAATATTATTTTGAAAGAATATATCACAGGTTTTCAAGTTAAAGAAAAAATGGAAGTGAAATTAAAAGATCCATCTGGAAATTGCAAAAACAGCAAACATGGGAATTAAAGCTGCTGTCAAAAATGCTGGACTTGGCGAGGAATTGCACAATTGCTCAGAACAACAACCTTAAAAAAATTTGTTTTTGTTTGTAGAAAATTTTAAGAAAAAAATGAATTTACAAATATATCCAAGGTTTGGAATATTTTGGCATGAATCAAAGATGCGGTAAGTTTGACAAATGGATGATACACCCGTGCCATCACAATATCGAACCTAAAAAGTTGCAAAATTTATTTGTTTTTATTTCTTTCTTTGTTGACTTTCAGAGATTTGAAGAGAAAACGAAAATAATAAAATTAGCGATCACTCAATTTAAAACTAAATAGAATTATTTTAAGCTTCGTTTAAAGTTAGTAACTTTAAGCTTTTGATTTTCAAATAGCTTGCAAATGTTTTCTTGCAAAGAAGGATTTTCACGTCGAGTATCCATCTTTGTATATTTCACTTCAAAGTTCAAAAAGATAACTAACCGTATCTAATCCCAATGATTGTTTAATACAAGAAATACTGGGGCATTCCAAAATTTGTAATTGACTTCCAGAATAGCATTGAATTGCAACGTTTTCATTGATAAAAATGGTTGAAATTAAAAAAGTTATAAATAAACAATTCAAAAAAATTCGAGTCATGGTAATTAAAAGATTTTCTTCTTTTTTCCTTTCTTTCACAAAGATGGGTAATTCAATAATCTGAAAAATTGTCCACTTTTTGAGTTTCTTTCTTTACTTTTTGCATTACTTATTGCCCCAATCAAAGGAAAAGGGTTTTCCATTGTTTGAAATGCGCGAAATAAAAAAGAAACGAACGCGTCCAGGTGCCTCAATTTTGAATGCCTATTTTTCTTCATTTCTTCCTCAAAAAAAAAAAGAAATTATGTAATTGAGCGCCTTCTATGAACGAATGAAAGAAACGAATGAATGAGTGAATGCTTGAATGCGCAAAAAATACAACAATAAATATAAAAAAAGTTTTTCCTTTTCGCCTTAAAAATTGTAAAAATAAGAACAATGAAGTAAAACAAAATTGGTTAGCTTGAAGCTTGGGGAAAAAGAAGGGGAAGGTGTGTAAAAGCAAGATCAAAGCCATGGAATAATTTTCTGACAAAATTTTATTTTCTAGTTTAGCAATAAAGTCTAATTTCGCGTCTAGGTCTTTTGAATTACCTTGATTGTAATGTGTCATCACTCTCAATCTGACCAGATATTCTCTCGAAAAGCCTAATAACAAAAATTTGTTATCGAATGTGGCCTTTTCAGCTAATTATTCATTCTTATCAATTTACATTAACTAATCTTAAAATCCTACTCTAACATTGTTAGAAAAAATTACATTAAATATAGCAACAACAAAAAAATTGAACTTTTATGGTCAAGTCACAAGCAGATGTAAAATAGTAAAAAACTAAAATCAAAGCTTTTTTAAAGCTTCAAGCAGTTACAAACCCTTCAAGTTAACTTTCTCTCTAGGGATATAAATTTCGGAGCAAATGATTCTGCAATAATTTTTGCAACCCTCAAATAAAAAAACAACTGATCTCGAGTCCTTGAAGCAATGATTAATCCAATTTTTGGAAGCTTGCTTGAGCGTGTAAAATAAAAATACTAAACTTTTATGATGAGAGAAAGAGAAAAACATTTAATAAAAAATTTGACGTTTACATATTTTTATTATGAGCGGCGGCATAAAGAAGAATCAAACAATTCAATGAAATGAAAAATTTGAATGAATATAAAATAGGAGGTCCTTCCCTCCAAAAAAAAGAGGATGAAAAAGGCTTTTTCAACACAACCAGAAGGGAGTGAGAGAGCTGTGAAAATAACTTAATTTTGGTCTTTCAGTTGCATTTTTTTCTTCTTATTTGCCCCATTCTTTAAGAACAACAACATCCGTTAACGTTTTTGGAAGTGCCGAGATTTAAAAAAAAGAAGAGGGATTTGACAAAAAATAAAATAAAGCGGGAGCTTCGACGATGAATAAAAAGAACGACTACAGCAACGACGGCATTGAACTACTACTAATTGGAGCTTGTCGAGAAAGAAGAAAATTAAAAAAGTGGTCCTTGAAAGTGTTTGATAAAATAAAGTTAAGAAGAAAGAAAAAGGAAATATTTAATTAAATATATTTTTCAACTTTTTAAATGGTACATTGCAAAGAGAGGCTATTACAGTATATGTATGTATGTTCGCTGATCCATAAAGAAATGTTTTAATTAAAAATTAATTTAATTATAAAGTTGCTTAAAACCAAAGGATTCGGCAAGAATCAGAAATTTAGGCTAGAACTAAGAAACCGAATAATATCTGTTCCGAGAATGGGCAGGATTTATTAAATGGACCAAAATTTTTAAACAATTAAAATATAAAAGTGCTACAAGCTTTTAGGAAATCTAAATTTTACAAAAAGACACCTTTTTGAAAGTATAGTTTATCAAGATAGATTGATTAAATAATTCATTTATTAACTTTTAGCTATCGAACGCTTACGTTGACCGACACTATAAAAAGATTAAAGTTTTATGAACAATATCTTCTTAGGCAAAAAGATAGGATCAGAATTTCAAAGCTTTATCAAAATCAAGGCAGCTATGAACACTTTCAACAACCCTATTTTACACACATATGCATCAACAACTTGAAATACATATGTACAATATTTTTTTTTTCAATGTTTGATAGGATTTAAAAAAATACAAGTTTTTTGATGATCTCACAAAAATATGAATTGAAAAAAAGGTGATGATTCAGGTATAAAACCTTTTTGTTGCTGTGATGGCGATTATTACAAAAAAAGCTATTGTTTCGCAATTGTTAAAACATATACATATGAAAAGAGGATAAAAAATATATATTGTCAAAAAAAGGCTTAACACAAAAAAGCTATTGAATACACCTGTTTTGTGGATAATTTTTTTGGCAGAACAATGAACACATACATCTTTGTTTGGAGGTTTCATAGATTTTTTTAGAAAAAAAATATTTTGAAAATATAAAAAATAGCATATTTGACAATGCCAAAGCGCGAATAAAAAAGTGAAGTTAAACAAGGCCATTTCCGGGCAAATGTTTGTGGAAGAAGAGAATGGTGATTCCAAGGAAAGAAGAAAGAGAGAGAGGGAAAAAACCATCAAGGCCATTTTATTTGGAAAAGTCACTTATTTGTGGTTTGAAAGTCTGTCATCTCGTGAGTGAATGAATGATTGAAACTCAGGAGATTTTTATGAAGACATAATAATAAATAATAACAATAACAGATGGATTTGAAATATGACTATTACTACCAAGAAAAAAAATTTTTATTTAGATTTTATTTTTCCAGAAACGGAAATGATGTTGTCACAGGTGGTGCAAACAGTTAATTCAGAATGGAAAATGAAAACACTTTGGAGAAAAAAAGTTTTTTGGAAAAAAAAGTGTGAAAGCTTGCATGAACTTGACAGCCGATGTGAAGAAGGCTTTTATTTTTTTAATGTTAGTTCGTTTTTTAATAAACGTTAAAGTGCTAATTCACAAAAAAGAAGGCGCTTCTTTAAAAATAAAAATAAAATGTCGTGGTTTTGCACTATAAACAACAGCAAGTAATTAGTATAATAATGATTTTTAAATTACTGTAAAATGGTATAACAACGCAAATAAAGAATTGTAAAAAGTAAGAGAATTAAGTCTCTTAAAAAATGAAGAAAACAATTTAATTTAATATTGTCTCTCAAACATAATCAAAAAGAAAAAATAAAAACCAATACAAGGTTTTGTAAAAAAGGAGATTCAATTCTTTGTTAAGCCGCTTGGCACTACTACACTCCACTTAATCGAAGTTCGGGAAATTGAAACCTTAATAATAAAAAAACTCGATGAACCGCAAAAATGAACGGCAAAAAAGGAAATGAAGAAGAAAAAAGAGAAGTGTCGTCGGCAGCGATGTTTTTATGTTGTCGTCCTCGATATTGTCAACGATGATGATGACGGAAATAAAAGGAAAAAAGAGTTAGAGAGTTCCGAAACAACTTTTGCTCCTATGCAAATTCAACAATGCAAACACTTAAATAAAAAAAATCGAGGGAAGAAGAAGAAGGATCCGATTCGACGAAAATGTTAATCGAAAGTCCACGCGTCGTCGTTATGGCGTACTACCGCAAAAATAAAAATAAAGAAAGATTGCCACTGCCGCTGCCATCACACCACCCGTTGAGGGAAGAAAAATACATAGTGGAAGATTGAGGAATAAAAACATCAAAGGCAAATAAAACTTTTTTTCAGCGTTGAAAAAAATTTAAATCATCACTTTTAAAAAAATTGCAATTTAAACCAATTTTTTTAAGAAGGATTTATGTATTCAAAAGCAATTACAAAAAAAAAATACAGCGATTCCCGTTGTTTATATTTTTTGGAAGAAAAAAATTGGAACGTAAAATCCGTTTTATTTTTAGTGAAACTTTTTTCTCCCTAATAAATGAGACTTTCTTTTCTTTTTGCGTGCTTCTCGAATCTCATTTTTTGGATGGAATCCGTTTTAATCATAGTTGAGAAAAACAAGTATTCCGCTTAAAAGTTTTTCTACCATTTTTTCCTATCCGTTCTTCTCATTGCAACATATAATTTTTGGATAAAAACGAAGGCAATAAACATCCGACATGATTTTTTTTTGTTGAACTGATCCGTTTTTGAACAAGAAAAAAGAGAAGGAAAACTAGTTTGTTGACACTGATTTAACAAAACGTTGAATTTTGAACACCGGAAATAAGTTACCATCGATGATGAAGCAATAAAAAAAGGTTTAAATTTTGGTGCTAAACTTCTTTTTCGAAATTTCCTAAAGTTAATAGCTTTAAGCCTTTATAAAACTGAAAATCAGAAAAAATCATTCTATCGAAACACAATAAAGTAAAGTTTATTATACACAATTTTAAAACGCGATAAGAATTTGTTATAAAACATTTAGCATAAAAAATAAGTTAGGTATGATTAGGCGATGGTGGAGTTTCATTTACATCGATACGAACATCATTGTCTTGTTCTGGAGGATTTTCTATTTCTGCTAATTGTCTTTGAAGAAGTCGCAATTCCCTTCGAAGATTTCTTAGCTTGACAACATTAATTATTTGTATATATCCAGTTACGACTTGAATTAAAACGAGATACATTAATAATGCGAAGAATAAGAAAAGACATTTGAGAACATAAAGGAACATATAAAACCAAGCTTGATCATTTTTAATATCATTTGAGAGTACTGTAATGGAATTGATCATTTGAAAGATAGATATGAACCATAAATAAACCTAAAAGTAGAGATATAAAACAAGTTAATTCTGACTAAAAACATACCAATGTGAGGATAGTTGGAAATAAAAAGAATGGTGGTGGTAGTTGAGAGGCAGCTAATGAAGGCCATATTCGAAAGACTATAGTGCCAAAAAGTTCAAGCAAAGAGAAGAGAGGAAACAGCACCAAAATAGCACATTTGAAAAAAAACATTATGTTCTAGAAATGGTGATTAGAAATGTTACAAAATCGTTGTCAAAACATACATTCTCAATGATATGATCATCTTTATTCAGTGATCCATATTTTTGTTTGATTTCCATATCTAGCAGTTTTAATTCCCAACATCCATAAACTGCTAAGCATAACATTCCTATAATACCAGTAGCCTAAAATACTAAATATTAAGAAAACATAGAAAATTTCAGAAAATATTACCATCACAAATTTATTTAAACTTCGGATTGGTTGTGGATCATCATTGTCAGCCATGGTGACGACGTTTTTTGACTTGCTTTGAATTTTGTTGAAAACGCTGCTTTGAATAAAAAAAACTTCGAATGAACTTTATTATTGAAAATTTGCATATTAGCTTTTTTCATTTTATGTAATGTATCCTAATTTTTATAATTTTGGTTTGATTTTTTGGCTATTTTTATTCTTTGCTTCATAATGAGTCATTCATTTAATAGAGCACATCAAAAATGGACATAATTTGTGTCCTTCTCGATGGCCGATATGTATGTACGTGCTTCCCATAAGTTTTTTTATTTGTTGCTTTTCAAGAAATCATTTTACATCTTTATTGCTTATCAGTAATTTCTTCAATTAAACAAAACTACTATTTATTTCAAAACGCTAAAATTAAAGAATGTGGAGAGATATAAAAAAAATGGAAGCATAATAAAAAACATAACCGAAGAAACATAAAAGCCATTTTTTCTAAAAATCGCACTTGGTTTAGGATTTCAAAAAAAATTTATTTTCGTAAATTGACTTTTCTTCAACCCACCTTAGGTTTTCGAGGTCGCTGATCACGAATCTGACCTTAGTTTAATTGGTCTCATAGCGAAAAACACTAGATCCAGAGGTCTCTAAACGAAAACCCAACTTTTTTTTTAACACGCTTTTTAAAAAAAGTGTCTAGACCAAAAAATAGCAAAAAATCCACTGATTAATTTTTTAATTGATACAAAAAATATAAGTATAGGCTAAAAGAGGTCAAATAGCCATTTTAACGTTTTTTTCATCGGTTTCTTGACTAAAACTCGAAATCTGCGGCCGCACCTTAGCTAAAAACGTAGAAAAATTTATTTTATGATTTTACAAATTGATAAAACTTTATGTTGTTATGGTTTTCGATTTTTCCCACATTTTTAAAGTTTAATAGTAGCAAATGATGATCAAAAAATTAAAAATTCTAAAAATGAGTAATTTATTTTTAATCATTCCTAGACGTAATTTGGGTCGTAGAAACCGAATTTGATAACAGTTTCTACGATTGATAAGATTAAAATAGAGTTATAGCATAGTGATAAATTATCATATTTCAAAAAATTCATAACTCAATAACCAGCTTATGATATATTTTTTTTTGATGTCAAATTCGGTTTCTACGACCCAAATTACGTCTAGGAATGATGAGTTTTAAAAATAAATTACTCATTTTTAAAATTTTTAATTTTTTGATCATCATTTGCTACTATTAAACTTTAAAAATGTGGGAAAAATCGAAAACCATAACAACATAAAGTTTTATCGATTTGTAAAATCATAAAATAATTTTTTCTACGTTTTTAGCTAAGGTTTTGTATTTTTTACATGTGTTTATTAATTACTTGTCGATATACCTCATATTGGTGTAATTCATTCAGCCAGTCACCGTTTTCAAGGTGTCCCGCTTTTTTTTCTTACAATTCCATGTTTCTAGGGCAGAATTTCACGGGGAATCTGAAAAAACCTTCAAATGGCAATCACGCGGCCGCAGATTTCGAGTTTTAGTCAAGAAACCGATGAAAAAAACGTTAAAATGGCTATTTGACCTCTTTTAGCCTATACTTATATTTTTTGTATCAATTAAAAAATTAATCAGTGGATTTTTTGCTATTTTTTGGTCTAGACACTTTTTTTAAAAAGCGTGTTAAAAAAAAAGTTGGGTTTTCGTTTAGAGACCTCTGGATCTAGTGTTTTTCGCTATGAGACCAATTAAACTAAGGTCAGATTCGTGATCAGCGACCTCGAAAACCTAAGGTGGGTTGAAGAAAAGTCAATTTACAAAAATAAATTTTTTTTGAAATCCCAAAATCCTTCGAAAAAGCTCGATTCTTACAAAAAATGGCTTATAAACTACCTACTTTAAAAAATTAAAAATGCCAAAATATTTAATCACAATTACTAAGAAATAAAATTGAATCATATTTGAACACTGGAAAATAATTATATAAAAAAGATAAGAAGAGCTCGACTTGCGAGAATTTTTTTAAAGACGTTTTTAGTATTTAAAAATATTTTTTGTAAAATTATAAAAGTTTTAAAATAAAAAAAAAATCAATGAATCCTGTACTGTTTTAAATGGGGACCAGCATTTTTTTGTATATAGTAACAAAAAAGTAAAAAAATAAATAATACAAAAATGGAAATACATGAAATAAAAAAATGTTTAAAAAATAAATTGAACAAAAAAGTTATTAGTAACTAAGAGGAAGAGCTTCGTCGATTCGAGCTCTTTTAGCAGGTGCTGGATTATAACAATCCTGGGAATCATCCAACATGAAATTTGTTGTTTTACTTGATTGCATTTTAGAAGCAAAATGATTTGGCTAAAAACAAGAAAAATTTAATTATTTCAAACTCTTCTCATTAAAACTAATTACCTGAATATTTTTTCCGAAAGATGTATCCATTGTATATCCAGTAAGATCTAATTCAGGAAAATTAATATCCATTGGAAATGGTTCAGAATTTAATTGTAATACATCTTCTTCAGGAACAAAAGGTGCCAAAGCTTCAAATGAATCCGAGGAGCATTGTTGGTAGGGGTTGCACATATCGACTAAAATAAAATATTATGGATAAAAAATGATTTGATGCTTACGCTTGCTTATTTGTTGATGCTGATGGTGCGTGCAAAATTATAACCCTTTTATGTTTGATTTTAAAGCACTTTTTTGCACGTAGCTTTTCCCCTCTTCCTTATCTATCTATTCATGAGAGAAAGAAAAAAACATCCCTTTTTTCTTTTCTGCTTTTTTCGATAAGAGTCAAACACCGAAGAAAAAAATATAAGAAAAATTCACGTAAATACTAGAGTAGCAAATTGTACGTGAGCGACTTTGATTTTTTTTTATTGCAAAGGTATCGTACAAAAGGTTGATTATATTTTGCCTAATTATTGTATGCAATGATTTTAGGATTTTTTTGTTAATTAAAAAAACTTACAATCGCAAAGTGTTTCTTGTTCAACGGGGAATAAATGAGGATTTTCTTGACGAAATTCTTCAAAAAATTCACGTGAGATCTTTTGTGGTGTTTCAACGATAGGTAATTGATTTACATTTACTGCATTTGATGTGGGGGAATACCCAAAAGCGTTACGCTTACTACCGGTAGCAAGCAAAGTGGATTGCATAATGGTATTTCCATCACATCGGGATTCCGTAGGATTGCATTGTCGAGCATCGGGCATTGTGTGGATGTCACATGTTGGAAGGGTGGATAAAGAGTTGGAATAGTTGTTTTGGATTTGGCTAATTGTAGGAGCGGTCGAATTGATGTTGTTGTATATGGTTGATCCACTCGATGGGCCATTATTGAAGATCTCTTCCGGGGATGATTCAACCCCAAAATCAGCGAATCCGGCAGTGAGTGAACCGAAGGCGTTCGATCCAGATTCATTTCGAGTTGATTTTCCATTACTATAACATCGTTCGTTGTTTCCGGTGTTGTATATGAATCCTTGCGACGTCGACGTCGTTCCGGTTGTTGCTGTACATCCTCCTCGTCCATTTCTTCTTCCTTGATTGATATAGCTTGTGTTATCATTGTTTTCATTGATATTTCTGGTAAAGGTAGTGGACATAAGGGCTCTATTGGTAAATCGATTTGCATCATCCATGGCAGAGGCTGTAATGGAACAGTTTCGAGGACGTTGTTGTTGTTGTGAAGATGGTGGTTGTGGCTGCGTTCGGACGACTGCATCAATGCTTGCTGAACGTGCTGATGAGTTTCCTCGTGGGAAGAAGCGATTGTGTTTCGACGCTGTGGACGAGGTGGTAGTTGCTCCGCTACTTCCTCCCATTCGTACCATTCCGTCGTTTCGTCGACTTTCAATCGACTGACCTCTTGTTGACGGTGGTGTTGTTGTTGGCTGATTAGGCTTGTATTGCTGCTGTGTAAGCTGATTCCCGAATCCATTGTAGCATTGTCTTTCAGAATTGTTGGTGAATTGATCAACGGTGGAGGCGCTGCATAAATTAGTGGTGTTCGGGGGCGGACTCCCCGGTTGGTCACGAAAAAGCCATTCAAGGACTTCGTTGTAGCTGTCTTTACGGCGCGCTAAAAAACAATAATAATTAATAAAGTTCAGCTCAGTTTAATATTTAAAAATAATATAGCATATAGCAACGACGGTGAAGGAGACGATTTCGCACTCTTATCCATTAACCCCAAAAAAATATTTAAAAAATAAAGTTAAAATAAGGAAAGAGTGCAGAAATTAACAAACGAACAAAAACATGGAAGGATAAAAAACCTTGTGTGTAAACAAAGAAGGGATCAAAACAGGAAAAAAGAAGCAAAAGCAAAAAAGGTTAGCTTAAAAACCAGAATCTTGCTTGGTTTTGGAATTTCTCGACATCACCAAGTAAAACTCTGATTTATAAATAATAAAAAAAAGTGTTAGTGTGAACCTGAAAAATGTGCTTTCGAAAAATAGTTGAAGTTGAAGAGCAACGTCGAAATGGGGATGGACGAGCTTTAAATTCATGTTGAATTTGATCGGAATAACAAGCAAGCAAATCGACTTCCTCTGAAGGCGGCGGAGAATGTCGATCATTTTGGGCACAACATTGATTGGTTGAAGTCATAGCTTGAAAGCATTCTTCTTCCTCCTCTTCAGCTTCAATTTTATATTGTTCCCAAATTTTATCACAAAATATTTCAGCAAATGATTTCTCTAAATTTTTTTCTTTCCCTCCTTCATCGTCGTTATTATAATTAAAATTAATTGAATCAAATGCAGTTGATTCAAGCACACATGGTAAAAGCAATTTACGCTTACGTGGATTATTAAATGTTGAAGTTGCTGTTTGTGGTTGTTGATTAGCTGCTACTGGTTGATGGGTAGAGAGGTCTCGCATGGGGCGATATTCATTAATATTTATTCCAGCATCAGAATCAATTAATGGAGTAAAATCATAACAATCAATAAATTGAGGTTGGCGGCCAAGGTATTCTGAAAATGAAAAAGTTGCAAAATTTAAAAATTAGTGAATGCAAGAAGAAAATCTTACCTGCAACATCATCAATTTCCGATTTAACAAATTGACAAGCAGGTTGTGCAGCAGCAAGGACATCACTACAAATGTTGCCAGCGGTGGTCCATGAATCTATATCACTTTGCATTCCAACAAGTGAATGGACGCAAAGAATATATTGACCACGTTGACCTCGAGTGGTATGATTAACGGTGGTGGCTTCAGTTTGAACCCATGCAACGGAATTATTTGCTCCAATCAAACGATAATATGGTGAACGACAATGTCCTTTACGGAAAAGTTCTCGCATGCTTTCAGAAACTTGGTCAAGATCGGCTGGATGAACCAAATCATAAAATGAAGTGCCCATAAGTGAACGGGATTCATGTCGAAGTAAGAAATTAAAACTGAAAATTAAAATGTTGTTCTTTTAATTTTTCAACCAATTTCTTGTGATAAAACGTGCCTATATTTAAAGGCAATAAACTTACTTTTCGCTAACATAACTGAATCTCATATCGCATGTATGTCGAGTCATGAAGCTTCCCGATGTTGTTTCAGATCCTTTAACAGAAGCATTGGTCATACAAATGGAATTTCCTTGTCCCGCGGGAGTTGTGGAAGCGTGAATTAACATAATCTTTCCACTTTCAAATTGCATTGAACGACATCGGCAAACAATTGCTTTGAAAAGGGCTGATTTCAAATTCAAATTACGCCCTCGTGGACTAATAACAGTTTTCATTCGCATAACCATCCGATGTCCATATTTATGAATTGTGGCATCATCGGGAGTGGATCGATGCTCTTCAGATGCTGCAGCTTCCTCAGTGGAAATTCGCATAAGTTCGTCATAATCTGTTGGATAAATAAAATCTTTAATTTGACGACCAACCAAATCTGTCTAAAAATACGTGAGTTTTAAAACATGGAAAAGAAAAGTATGTCGAGGAAGTAAATTTCTTTGAATAAAAAGGTATAAACTTGAATAAAAGCTAAATACGTGCATAAAATTGCGCAAAAGAAAAAGTTGAAAAACAATGAGACAAAAAATTCTTTCATTTGGTTTTACTCTTCCATATTATCGCGAGAGAAAAGAAAAAAGCATGCTGGTGTTTTTTATGCAGGAAAAAGGTAAAACTAAAATTTTAGGTTTAATTTTTCTACGCTTTTTTATTAAACATTTGTTTCATAAATGGGTGACTCCGAAGCTATATTGCATTGTATTAATATATTTAAATGTTTTTTTTACAAAAATTACAATTTTATTTTGGCACGTATTCTTTTAAATATCTCGTTTTTTAGAAAAATCACATAAAAAAATGAGCGCAGGCCGGTCGCTTGCTTTATACGAGGAGAAAAACCAAAAAGACAACAACAAAAAAACCTTTCTTTAGCATGTTTTTTTCTCCTCTTTTTTTGCTTTTGGCTGTTTTAATGGAAGCTATTGTTTTGCCCTATCTATGTTTTAACGTTTTTTCTTATCTATCATATGTGTTAAAATATTTTCTTGTATTTATACCTAATTTTTTTTTTCAAATCCCAACTGATCCTTTTTATTAACTTTTAAACCCCAAAACGAGGTACAATAGTTTAGTAATAATTTAAAAACCCAATCTAATAATATTTTCAAGGAATTTAATTTCCTTTTTTGAAAAAACCATCCATTTTTTGATAAAACTTTCTAAGACATTTATTTTTTTAAGTTTCTAAATTTAAATCTTATTCTTTTTTTTTTATGAAATCTTTCTATCTCAAATTATTGTATGTACCAGTTTTTTAGAATTTGTTACAACTTCCATGTTTTTATGGAAATTGCTCATTTCAAATGTCAAATTTCACTTATTTTTATTTATTAATATCCCTTATTTTTTTTACAAAAAGCCCTTACATTAAAAAACATTTTATAATCTCCCCCTCTTTATTCGAAACTATACAATTTTAATACTTTATGTTTGTTTTTTAAAATATATTTTTTGATTTTATGAACATTTAAACTTTGAAATTTAAAGTTTGGACTTCTTTTTTTCACTTTGCCTTTAATTTTCTCCCTTTTTGCCTTTTTTTCTTTTCAGGGGCTCGCGACAGCCTCTATGAAATTTAACAATTTTTTTCTAATTTTAACCTTGAATTAAATTAAGAAAACTGAAGGAAAGAAAAAACAAACCTGAGTTAAACCAAGAAAGATGGAAACGCTTTCAGTGATATAAAGCATGGTTCCATCTGAATCTGCAAGAATGACAAATCCATCCAAACATTCACTGAGAGTATTTTCATTCCAAACATTTGGATTATCATCAACAATGAGGTCATTTGTTAAAACTGAAAAGAAAAAAGAAATATTGTAAGCTGTTTTTCTTTAATATTTTTAAACCCTTTTTTGACATTTGCTATTTTTTCTTATCAATGCTTCTAAAGCCCTTGGGTGCCTGTGCGTTGCATTAATCTTCTGCTTCTATTGCTTCTCTAACTTTCTTAGCAACATTGTTTCTCTAACTTTCTTATTAATAACAAAAGCGTTTCACACACTATGTGCGTCTCAAAAGTGTACACATGCTTGTATGTACACACATCCTATTCATTTTATTTAAAAGCTATTTATTTGAGCAAAGAACCTTCAAGCGTGGTGCTTCAAGTCGCGTGCTCGATGACGCCAGTTCATGAAGACACTTGTAAATAAAATAAAATGTGAGTCCAATGCGTTCTATTGCTCCTCCCTATTTTATTTTTCTTCAACAACAAGAAAAAGTTTAAGAAGTATACTCACACACTTTGCAACAATTTTTTTCTTCATTCAAAAATACACCATACAAAAAAACTTTAGCTTTAGAAGCATAAAAAATTTGTAATATTGAAAAAAAGCTTTTTTTTATTAATTATATCGGAAATGAAAAAATATTTAAATCTTAACTTTTTGATGTTACTGACGTCCGTTTTTCTAACAGCTTAAATCTCTCACATTTTGTTTATTGAAAACTTATTTTAGAAATATCCAAATCTGTCATCATTGAATTTTATCAAAAAATGTATAGTAAAAAAACTGTAGTTTCGTTCGTAAGAGCTTCTTATTCAGGCGATATCATAGGAAGCAGACTACTATGTCGTCTTTTTTTAACATAATTAATCATAATAAGCATTCAGAGCCTATTGATTAAAAAGCAATCAATTATGATAAAAAAAATTAGAGGTCGCGTGATTTTAATTTAACCCTTCTCTCTTTTTTGATTTTAACCAATCAAATTGAAAAACAAAGCAACAAAAAATCTTACATGATCCAGCATTTTTGCGCATACGACATAATGTTGATGCCACGCGAAGTAATGCAATTCGATCAACATGGGTTACGGTGCTTTCCTCGACTACAGGTACAACATCTTTTAAATCAGTGAATATATCAGCTTCTTTGCCACGTCGATCTCGAGCTGCATAACGTGAAGTTTCTCGTCGTCGGTCAAGACTTCGATTGCTGTAATATAGGGCAATAAATAATTAGGCTCAAGTAACTAAGAAATAACAAACCCTTTCCGCGACGATTCACCTTCAACTTGATAAGCCATAAAAGAAATTATTCGGATTCTCCGAAGTGGAGTTTAAATTCACACTTAATAAGTGTGAAAAAATAAGAAATAAGTAAGCTTTGTAATATACTGCAAAAAAAATTTAAATAAATAAAACAATTAAATCGATTGAAATTTATTTTGTAACATTCACGAGCAAAAAAAATAGTAGACGAAAAACAATATATCCTTTTTTCACTGCGTAATTGAGTGTTAGACGACCAACTAAAAAAGGGGAACACAGTTTTTGATAAGCTAAAAAGTAAAAATAAAAAACTGTTTACTTCCTAAAAAAGGTGAATGAGCTTCTACAAAAAGGCAAATAAATATTTAGGGTGGCACTTCCGGAATGTGCCATCTTTTTTACATACACTGAGAAAAATAAAAAGTGTGACACGTTTGGTCACACATTTAAAATAAATATATGGTGGTTGGCACGATAAATTTTGTTGGGTTTAATTTTCCATATTTTCGTTTCTCTACAATACGTATACAACAGTTTTATTAATTTGTGATTGGAAAAAAAAAAGTTGTCAAAATTTTGTCACACAGGTGTGACGTGTTGTACAACACTTTTTTTTGCTTAAAAAATTCATAACTTTTTTGAAAAACATTTTTTTTGAAATCTGTTGAGTAGAGATCGTAGATAATTATGTGGAGCAACTTTTTAGAAGAAAAAATTTTATCGGGACAACCACCGTATATTTATTTTGCTTGTCACACCAAAAGTGTGACATTTTTCGATTTTTCTCAGTGTAAGCTGATCAAAAAAAAATAGCCGATGTAGGTTGAAAATAATAAAAAAATAAAAGTAAAACAGGTTCCTACATATTTGGTGATATCTGATTGAAACGAAGTGTGTCCAATCAAAGGAAGAGGAGAAGAAAAACGGGCAAGGCGAATTCAACAAAAAGTTGTTGTATTCACCAAATAAAAAAGAAATCAATCAATAATTGCGTCAAGATAGATTTTCCTCAAAAACAAAAAGCTTTAGAAAGACGAAAGTCCTAACATTTTAATGAAAAACACAAGAAAAAGAAAGAGAGATAAGAAAATCGATTGAATGTTCAATGTTTTTATCAAAAGAAAAAAATGATAGCACAAAAAAGGCTTGACATTGAACACAATTAAAAGTGTATATATGTACAAATAGAATAGAATCTAGTGATGTGTTTGACAACAATGGACAAACGCGCAAACAACAACTAAAAAAAAGTTAGTTTCTGTATTTGAGCTCAAGAGAGCAAAAAAAAGGTTGGAAAAAAATTGAAAAGGAAAACGGTAGCCCTCGTGGCAGCAACAGCACCAACAACAGCAATAGCGGCAGCAATAGGAATTGAAAGGAAAAAAGAGTCTGATGGATGTTAAGAAAAAGAATTGACAACGAATTTGAAGCCGGTTGTCGTTGTCGTCGTCGGTGTCGTTGCTGCTGTTATTCTATTGAAAGTGCATAGGCAGCAAGGCATGGAGAAAGAAAGAAAAAAATAGGAAAGAGTAGAAAAAACGAACAAATGTGCGGCTGGCAAACATCAAGATGAACGAACTTTGGTAAATTTAAAAGTTTGTCGGTGTATTCTCTTGCGTGAAGACAGAAGGACCTACAAATGGAAACACAACAATCAAAATGAAAAGAGTACAAAGTAAATGAAATTGCTAGATGAAAGAATGCAGAAAGAAAGAAAAAAGACTAGGAACTAGGACGTTGTTATTAAAAATCAAAAGAAAGAAAAAAGTGTAGCGCCTGTTGATCGGCGGACAAGACACGGACATCATCAATCTTTTTGCGTTGGGTGCTTTTTTAATAATAACAAAAACAATGTTGCAAGATAAAGACCAATGTTTAAGGACGAAAAACAGAATATTGGAAGCTTTTTCCATGCCTAAAAACAAAAAACAAAGCACTAAAAAAACATCAGCGCAAAACCGACTCTGCCGCCGCATTTGCAGCTCATTCGCATTCAAGCAATTTTATTTTTTCGCCGACGGTTCGAAGGCTATTTGCTCACATATTTTTTCTCCTTCTCACTACTATTTCTTTATCAGCAAGGCAGCATTGGTGCTGTTCTCACCATCACCACTACCACAGATTTCAATCAATAAACTAACAACTCCTCTTCAAATATATTTTTTTATCTTCTAGGAAGAGAAAATATGTTTGTAACAGACAACGCTGTTATCATCGAAGTTGATCCCCTTACAAATGAACCCCATCGACTTTGGGAAGAATTTTATATTAAGGAACGAGTTTGTCAACCTCTTAAATTTTTAGTAAGGTTTGTTTATTTCTTTTCTCTTTTATTTAAATTAAAAATAAGAAGAAAAAGAAAAAACGGAAAAGCTTTTTAAGCTCGGACTGAAAGCTAAAGTATAAACTCACATCATTTTGAAAGATTTCCTTGAAGCAAAGAAAAAACTAAGATTTTTTGTTAGGAAAAAAGCTAAAAAAGGAAGTTTTAGTCGTTTCACATTTTATTTTTTCATTTTTTTAAAGGTTGCAAAAGCAATGTGGCCATTAAAAAAATGAGAATAGTTAATCTTGAGAATTTTTTTTGTTGCATGTAAATCGATTTCATAAAATATAAATTAACACAATGCAACCTTAATGAATTTTGACAAAGGTTCAATTAGGCTTCTTTTTTTTCTTCATGTGAAATGAATGTATATGCAGGTAAAAAATTACTGAATCATAAAAAAAGAATAAATGGTTATTTTTATAGGATTTGAAATTATAAAAATTCCTTTTCGGTTAAGAACTAATACGGTGAAGTATTTTCTGTTGGACACAAGCTTCACTTTACCGGATCATTTTAATTATAAATATTCAAATCCTACTTTAATGGTTTGTGTTTTAGTCTTGATGAACCTATTAAACCTGATTGTATTCGATTTGTTTGCATTTCTGATACTCATGAACAATTAGACAAACTTTTATCAAGCATTCCATTTGGAGATGTATTAGTTCACTGTGGAGATTTTACTAATTTTGGTGAAGAAGCTGAAATTAAAAAATTTGATACCGAAATTGGATCCTTGCCACATAAATATAAAATTGTAATCGCTGGCAATCATGAACTTGGATTTGAAGATGATGAAGATTTATCACTTCGTGGCGAAAAATATTCTAATCATGGAACTACAAAAGGTTATCAATTTCTTAAAAATTGCATTTATTTGCATGATAAAAGTGTTACTGTACGTTTATTATCCATAGCAAAACATATCAATAATTAAAAATTTATAGGCTTATGGTATTAAAATTTACGGGTCTTCATGGCATCCATTACCGGGCTATAGCTTTAGTCGAATTCGAGGTGAAACTTTGTTAAATCTTTGGAAACACATCCCATCAGAAACTGATGTATTATTAACTCACACTCCACCATTAGGTCATTTAGATCTCTTTAAGGTCTGACAATTTATATTTGTGTTGAGATTGAATGTGAATTTTTAGGGTGAAAGATGGGGCTGCACAGAGCTTTTAAATACTATTGAAAAACGAGTTAAACCAAAATTTCATGTCTTTGGGCATGTGCACGAACAGAATGGCATTTCAACAAACGGAGAAACCATATTTATTAATGCTTCAATTTGCAATCATGATCTTGAAATTGTTAATCCACCCATTCTATTTGATATTCCACTTCCACCTGGAATCTCCAAAGAATAAAAAAAGTTCTTGCAAAATTTAGTGATTATTAATTATAGCTATTTAAATAAACAAAATGAAAAAAACTTAAACTATATTTGAAAAATTATAAATACAATACAGTTAAATGTTCATCGAGGGAAAAATTTCAAATTAAAACATTCTTTATATTTTTTTTACTCAAAGTGAGCCTCACCAACAACTTTAATTTACTGGGAAAATTTTAATAACACTGATACCAAAAAAGCTGTGTTTTTTGTTTGCCGTTAAAAAAGCAACTCTCCACGCAAGTTCATCTTCCTGCGTTTTTTGTTGATCAAATAACTATTCTCAATTTTTAATATGACTCATTTATTTTTGTTGATAAAGCATAGATCAGTTTCTTATCAAAAAATGAAAAATAAATAGAATTTTAATTGAAATTTTTTGACGAAATGTTTTTTGATATTACGTCATAGTAACAACGATTCAACTACAAAATTTGCTAATATTGTGCAATCTTGGTTGTTCGCATTTGCAAAATAAAAAAGATCATTCCCACAATTTTTTTGCGACTAAATCTGTTGCTGTAAAATAAAATATTATGCTACTATTAGATTCAAATTTACTAAATTATTTTTTATTTATGTCTGAATTTTAACCATAAAAGCAAGCGCAGAGGCGAAACCCATGTGCGTAAACGATAAAGTCGCACCTATTTTGAATACTAACTTTTTTGTATTCTTATCAGTTATTGTTAATTAAACGTAGTCATTTCCGGTAAATTTCATAAGAAAAAAATGTAAAAATAATTCCAGCTTGTAGTATAAAAATCAAACTTTTAACTTCTTTTTCAACCATCCTCTTTTTACAAAGATAATTGGCTATTTTTAAAGTGACATAAAAAGTTTCCAACGACTAAAATCAACGATGTTATTAGGTTAGTTTTATCATCTGTGAGAAAATTTAATTTGACCGAATATTTAAAATTTTATAGAAAACGAAATTACCGTGGAAACTCATCCACTTGTCGATGATCTCGACTTACTTTTGGAAGAAGTTTATTCCAAAGAACGCATTTATGAATCATTGGAAGAAGAATTAGTTAGGTTCGTGTTTTGGCTTATCATCATTATTTCTATTTTACAAATAAATTATAGTTCATCAGAACCAATTAAATTTGATCATGTTCGATTTGTATGCATTTCTGATACTCATGAAAAGCTTGATCAATTATTACCCCGAATTCCACATGGCGATGTGTTAGTTCATTGTGGAGATTTTACAAATTTTGGTGATGAAGCTGCAATTAAAAAATTTGATGACGAAATAGGATCCTTGCCACATAAATACAAAATTGTAATCGCTGGTAATCATGAACTTGGTTTTGAGGATGGTGAAGATTTGTCACAACGAATTAAAATAAACATTGGCCGAGGAACTTCACAGGGATATAAATTACTTAAAAATTGCATTTATTTATATGATGAAAGTGTGACTGTGAGCCTTAAATTTTTCAAAATGGTAAAAAAATGAAAAAAAAATTTAGGTGCATGGTATCAAGGTTTATGGTTCATCATGGCACGCACATAGAGGTTTTGGCTTTTTTTGTGAGCGTGGACAACCTTTACTTAATGTTTGGAATAAAATACCATCTGACACTGATGTATTATTGACTCATTTTCCACCGTTAGGTCATCGTGATAGTGTAGGCTTTAATTTTCTCATTCAAACATTTACAATAAATAGAATTTATAGTGTCGACACCGTCGAGGTTGCGTGGAACTTTTAAATACAATCGAAAAACGAGTGAAACCAAAATTTCATATTTTTGGTCATTGTCACAATCAGCATGGAATTTCAACAAATGGTGAAACTATTTTTATTAATGCTGCTTCTGTAAATATTCAACACAAAATTGTTCATGAACCCATTGTTTTTGATTTGCCCTTACCCAAAGGTATTGCTAAAAACTGATTACCTATTTTTTGTATTTAACTTTTTTGTTTGTATGTTTGTATGTTTGTATAATACGGATTTTTAAGGAATAATAATAAAAGTTCATTTTGATCTATTTTTTTACACATTACAACAAAAATGATATACCAATATAAAGAAAATAGTAAAAAATACCCGTGAATTAGAGATAAAGGTATTTGCTGTATTGCAAAACTCATCTGGACAACAACATACTTTGCCCATCTGTCCACCATCAAAACAACGTTGACCATTTTTGGAAGCTGTATTATCCGTTAAATCAGATTCATCATTTGTGCCATCGCTCACAAATGGCGTCAGCCTTGAATCAAGTTTTTGTTTTACATAATAAAGTGAGCCAGGAGAAGATGCTGCACCGGGTTCAGATGGTCTATAAAAGGCATCACTTCTTGATGATGGTGGAGCTTCATAAATTCTATGCCTTGGAGCATCCATCCCAAAACTTGAGCAAATGGATAATTGTGTTATGCCATTTCCATCACATGACCATTGAGTTCGACCGGTTCTAAAAAGTCCAAAAATGCAGCAAGGTTTGGTAATTTTTATTATTTTTATTGTCGATGAAATTTAAATAATAAAGGGCAAGATTTAAAAATGAAGTTATGAATCAAAAAAAATAGCAAATTTTACAAACACGGGGAATCTGAGATCTCAAAGTAAAAGGATAAGATAAGAAAATTCACTAATCTGAGAAAGGCATTTTAGAAAGAATAATTTGCCTTTGAAATTTAATAATGTAAATATTTTTGAAGTTTATCACAATTTCATTTTTAAATCCGAAATCTATTTTAAAAACCAACCGACCTCGAAGTTATAAATAAACAATAAGAAATTGTATTGCATTCCAACTTCCTCGCTGGATTTCCAGCATAACATTTAAGGCCTTCAGTAAATCCAATAAAATAAATCAAAATAAAACCGCAATAACCCATTACATCATTTAATGAGGAAGAGGAATAAGTTAACATCATTTAAAATAACCAAAACAATGGAAAAGAAGAATGAACAACAAAAAATATATGTATGAAATAATAATAAAACTAATGTTATTTTTTGTTTGATGGGAAGATGAAGCCTTTGCGGTAAAACAAAAAATAAATTCTTCGCCTTGTCTTGTTTTTGCTGCCTTCCTTACGGCAAAGGCATTCACCGCTATTGCTGATGCTGCAAGAAGAGGTTTTGTTGTTGTTGGGAAAGCAAGCAATGAAATGATTAATCGACAATGTCAAAACACGATTAAAAAAATATTTAAAAAAGATGGCAGCGGCGGCGATGATCTCCTGCCAATGTCAAAAAGATTATGACAAAAACTTAAAAATAAGAAAGAAAAAAGTGAAATATTAAAGAAGATGCAAAAAATAATAAACTGACATTTTTAGAAAGATGTCAAACATTTCGCGAAAAAATAAAAATAAAAAACCCAAAGTTTTTTTAAGTTAAAAACAACCAAAGCTTTACTGTTTTTTTTAGTTTTTCGTTTTTTTGTTAAGTGGATTCTTTTAAGCATTAAAAAAAAAAGAAGGATATGTAAAAAAGAAAGGCAACATACATATACAAACGAGTATGAAACATAATTAGTTATATTAGAAGAAAGAAAGATGGAAAGGGAAGTAGCAGAAGAACCTAAAGCGGCAAAAAAAAAAGGAGAAAAGAAGAAAGCGGCAATATAACGCTTCAAAGCATTTTAAACAGATATGCGCAAAAATTGAACTGAATTTTATTTTATTTTTTAATATGACTGACTTTTAAAGATTTTGTCTGTCGTCTAAATAACAAAAGAATGGGAAAAGGATTATTGAAATCTTGAGTAATCACCTTTAATCTCTTTCACACCTTTTGCCTTTATTAACAACCTATGAGAGAGAAGCCAAGAATAAAAAAAGTGCATACATTAAAAAAGATTTCTGAAGAAAATAAAAAAAGGAAAGGATAGGGTTAATATAAATGCAAATATATGACTTTTAAACCCTTGACAAGTAAGCCGTCTGAAAGAAACAAAGAAGAATGTAAAAATTCTAAAAGGTGCTGTTTTAGTACAAAGAAATGGAAATTCATTTAGGATCGATCAGCTATAGTTTGAATCATTGTAAAGTTAATAAAAAATACTACAATCATCAATTTAAAAAATATATATTGTAAGTTGAGAAAGCCCTTAGTTTCACGAACAACGAAATGCAACTCAACTTTTTTACTAACACTTAAAGCTTATTTAGTTCTTATCATCATAAATAATATCCAAAAAATTAGACAGTCAAGTTTTTGGCAGATTCATTTTTCACGGGAAGAAGAATACTGTAATTTATTTGTTCGCCTCCATATTTGGAAAAATTTAAAAAAAATGATAAAGGTAAAAATAAAAGTAAGCGAGAAACTTCAATCGTATCCTATTTAAATGAAAATTCATCATTCATATAAAGCGGTAAAATAATAAATTTTTTTGCCAAGTTCAAAATTTTTCCAGACACCCTGTTTTTTTGTAAATTTTACAAAAAATGCACTGCTCTTTTTGTAAATGCCCCGCAAGTTTACAAAAAGAGCAGTGCATTTTTTGTAAAATTTACAAAAAAACAGGGTGTCTGGAAAAATTTTGAACTTGGCAAAAAAATTTATTATTTTACCGCTTTATATATTTAAGTATAAAGCTATAAACAAATAAAAACTATAAAAAGTCAAAATCTAAAATTAGTTACTACAAAATTGTTGAATACCCTTGCGTGAACTATCGTCAGTCTCATTTGTTTGACGTTGTTGTGGAAAGGTAAAAAAAAGAAGCAAGCAACAAATATAATACATAGTCACAATGATGGCAAAACATTAAAAAATAAAATGAAACAAAAAAAAGTGTAAAGGCAAGGAAGGAGTTAAGGTCGCTGTTTCATTTTTCATGCCATCCATCGACGACAGGAGTCAAACAAAAAAAAAATAAAAAATAAACGAAGTCGCTTGGGAATATTTGGTTGGGTAAGAATCAATTGTGACATGCGCGTTTTTTTATATTTTTTTTTCAAGCTATTAACGAGGAGGAAATGAACGGCTTCCGTAGAGTCCTACTTTCTTCTATAGTAAAAAAAGGCAGATTGAATCTTTGTCTTTTTCGTTTACAAAATGAATGGAAAGAAAAGAAAAGTAAGAGTGGTTAGTTAGTGTATGCGACAAGTAACAAAAACTGCTTAGAATTGAATTGAAGTATGCCACTTACTTATACCTTTTTTCTTAAGATATTGCTAATATCCTAATCAAATTTGGGCTATTTACTTTCAGGTGGTGGTATTACTTTGTTTTATAAATGGTACAAATAAAAAGTAGTGCAAAAGTTTAATTTTATTATTTCAATTTTTGCACTTTTGCTAACATTCGACTAAAAAAAGACCAAAGATTTTTATAAAATGCCGGATGACCGCTTTGTTTTTGCTTCCCACACACACCTTATTGAGAATTATTTATTATAAATTCATTTATATTTTTCAAACAACAAAAAAAAACGACCAAAATTCAACAAAATAAAAACAAGCTTATGCATCATTGAAGATAATATGATGAGCATGCAAAAATGAAGCCATTAAACGCTAATTGTTCGGAAAACATTAAATCCAGTGAGAGATGTTGTAAGAGCAAGACCAGGGATTTGACGATGCCAATGAACTTCTTTGATTTCTTTTTGGCCCATGTGAACAAAGAGGAGTTGAGGAGGAACATCAGCTACAGTTTCACCACTTTCAGTTTCTAATGCAAGATCCCAAATTGTTGCTTGATCATCTTCACCCGATGCAAGGAATGTTGCAGATTCAGAAGGACACCATTCGACAGAAGTAATTGGACCTTTGTGATGTTTGAAAGTTGCAACAGGCATTTTTTGCTAAAAAAATAAAACGATTTAAAGGAAATTATAATTAAAAAAATAAGTTTACTTGAAGAGAACGCATCGTCCAAACTTTAAGAGCACCTTCATCACCACCAGAAACGACATAGGATTCAACAGGATTCCATGAGATAACATTGACATCGCTTTCATGCGCATTTTCAACAACACAAACACAAGCTTCTTTAGGCTTTGCACGAATATCCCATAATCTTAAGGATCGATCTGTGGAGCATGAAATTAACAAATTGTTTTCAGTATAAGACCATTGGATATCTTCAACAGAACCTTGATGATCAGAGAATGGTGTAGCATTAGTTTTCCATGTTCCTCCATCGCCCATTGTATGAATATAAATCTAAAAATTTCTTTTTTTAATGAACGAGTTACCTAAAAATACAAAAAAGCTGACCTTTTGCTTTTGATCACCACTAGCAAGCATTCCCGTAGTAGTTGGAGACCAACTAAGGCCATAACCTTCTGCTCGCTGTTCATAGGAATAAATAGGTACTTGTTTACCTAATTTTTGAGTTTTTGATTCGCCTTCCATTTGATCAACCACACGAACGCCTTTTGTAAGATTCCATAACTGGACTTTCCCAATATCATTCCATACAGCAGCAATTGAGCTGACACCTAATTTGGCTGCTTTGATACGATTCACATTGCCAGAATGTTCAATAGTTGCCGCATGGAGAATAGGTAATTTTTCTCTTTTCTTGGCATTTGCAGGGTTTTTCTGATTTTCTTCTTCTTCATCACTTGAGCTTTCACTTTCATCTGTTTCATCATCAGATTTAGCTTCTTTTTCTTTTTCCATGCCATAAAGATTTGACAGCTTCATCACGTAAAGTTCATTCTTGCGTTTATCTTCGTCTTGACTTCCACCAACAAGACAACAGCTAAGAGGATATTGAGTGCGGTCATCACCACTTTCATCAAGAATAACATCGAAACTTAAACATGGTTTTGCTAGAAAAAGTAGTCTGTTAGAAAACCACTCCACACAAATCTCTTACTTGTTTCAAAGGTGTGGAAAAGTTGATAGGCTTCTGGATCAAATTCCCATTCTTCATCTTCACGAATAGGCCTGCTTACACCAGGAATATAAATCTGAAAAAGGATTAGTTAAAGGATATTCAATAGGGAAAAAAATAAAGCTTACTTTACGTTTGGATTCAGGGATTTCACCATTTTCATCCACTTCCATTTCATCTTCACTACAAACATCAATATTATCAGCCATTTTGATAAATAAGTTGATGGAATTTATGTAATTAAATAAATTCTTAGAATTATGAAGCAAACTTTGAATGTCAAAAACAAACTTCGAAGGATAACTAAAAAATTCAGAAAAAGTGTTCCCTATTTTCTTTCTTGTTAAGAGTTTTGAGTGATTGAAACTTTGAAAGATTTTTTTAAACTCATTTTTTTCTTCAACTTTTTTGAATCAAAGCTTCCAACTTTTTAGGATCTCATATTCATTTTTGAATATTTATTATTATCCGTTCAAATGATTATTTCAAAGGCTTCAATTTTTATAAAACCATTACCAAATTATCATCATGTGGTTGGAGCTCGTCTTGAATCAACTCTTGCTGAACGTATGAAACGTGCTGCTTTCAGTGGTGGATATGAAAGTGAAGAAGATCAAAGGCATCGACTTGAAGAACAAGTTGATGAACAGGTAAACAACGGATCCATTTTTATATTTGTTACGTATGTTTAATAAGTAATGTTTAGGGTGAACAATTTCGTGAATTATTTGTTATACCGAAGCGGAAGTTAATAGCTCAATTAAATTTGGAACGTATGACAGGTCGTGCAGAAAAACCAAAAAAAAGTCTTCCTGATATTCATGATCGCTTAGCTGTATGTTTTACATTCTCAAAATAGAATATTTAACTATAAAAAATGTTTAGGTTCGTCGACCTCGTGCTGAAGAAATGCCTACCGATCAAGATTGGCCGAGTGTTTGGCCCGCTGCTGCAACATATCGTTCATCCGTTGTTCCTTTACCCATTCGAATGGGTAGTCGCAGATATCCTGAAAAACGAGCTCCATTCAAAAGAGTCGGTAATTTGGAACTTTTAAAGATTCCAAACTTTTTACATTTAACACCTGAACATATCAAACGCCATTGTGAAGCTATTAAAAGTAAGAACATTTTGTTTATTAATAACGTATTTAACCTCATGTTTTTAGAATTCTTTACGCCTTTTCCAAAAGAAATGATCGAAGATCCATCATTGGCAGAAAAACATTTTCCTGTTACCGTAACTTACTCTGACTATCTTCACCAAGGAACTTCTCTACGTGATCCAAGAGCAAGAGTTAATACAATTGAAGTAAAGCTGAGCTCTTTTGGTTTTGATGAACATGGTATAGATAAATTTCGTCATCTTGCTGGTAATCGTTACAATGAAGAAACCGATATGTTAACAATTGTCACTGATCGTTGTCATACTCGAAAACAAAACAGAGAATATGCTGACTTTTTATTGACAGCTCTTTACTATGAATCAAAGAAAATGGAACCATGGGAAGAACAAAAAATTCGTGATGACAATATTAAAGTTGAATTTACTGGTTCAAGAATTGAAAAACGAATTATTGATATAGTTGAAAAGGCAGCCAAATCTGATGGAAAGTTACCACCTGCTTCTGAAGCTATCAAAAATGCTGAAGGAAATCAACAATCAATTTTGGAACATCCTACTGTAAAAGAATTTGCTCAAACTTGGTACACTTATAGAAATCAAGTAAGTTTTTACTTTGTAATATATTTCTTTCTTATTTAATAAACACTTTTTAGAAAGAAACTCCTGAACTTACTCGAAGTTATGAAGAACGTGTTCGTGCACTCTTGGGCATTGAAAGATTAAACTCAAAAGCAACGGAAGAAAAGAAGCCTTGATTAATAAAAATCAATTATTTGTTATTATGTGTTATTAATGTAGGTAATAAAGAATAAATAGAAAGAATTGTTTATTTAAATAAAAGATGAAAATAATATTTCTATTTTAAATCTTCATTTTGCGTTGCATCAATTTCTTTGGTGGTATCATCACGAGACGTAGAAGGCTTTGATGGAGTTTGAGCTGTTCTTCCAGCAAATCGTCCTTGAGTTTTGATTGACTTCTTGATCTTGGTGGATTTATTTTTTTCTTTTCCTGGTTTTGGCGTGGATTTAGTTTTTCGTTTTCGAGCCGATTTTGTTGAAGCTCCATCAAGTTTATTTGATGGTGGTTCATCCTTTGATGGTTTGAATTCTTGAGTGACATCTTCATTTTTTTCATCCAAAGTTCGTTGTCTCTTCTTTCGTGTTTGTGATGGATCCTTTGGTGTTCCAGGCTTTAAAGATTTAGCAGGAGGTGGTGCTGCTGCAGCAGCGGCAGGTTTTGAAGATTTATTTGGATTAAATAGTAAATTACTTGGCGGAGTTGAAGTTTCTTTATCAGTATTATATTCATTAACAGCAGCATTACCACCACGACCAGTAACAACAGCGGAAGGTTTAGTTTTCATAGAAGGCGCATCAATCATTGGATCACGACTCATTGATTCTCTTGGACCTTGTAAATCATCTTCATCAGCATTGTTGTCCAATTTAATTGAGATTGTATGTTCAACATTTGGTTTATTTGTATTTACAGGTTTTTTTGGTTCAGCTGATTGTTGAAGATTATTAGCCTAAAAAAGAAAATTAGAAAGCAAATCTAAAAAGCAAACATACAGTAAGAGGTGCATTAAATTTGGGATGCGCCATTAACTCTTCCACAGGCTTTTTCTTTCGTACACAGCAACCGAGAATCGTAAAATTTATTAAAAAACCAATAATAAGAACTTCAAAAATCATTCCAATAACAAGATTCCACATATTAAGTTCGGTGTCGTCGATGAAAAGATGTTGGAGGAAATCAGGTGCAAGACAAAGTTTCAGTTTTTGTTGAATGAATGTAAAGTGTTTGTAGAGAAGATTTTCAAATTCAAATAAACTTAAAGTATGCAAATTAGCATGAAAAGAACAAACAAATTTTTAAAAGAATTAAATATAAGTGAGAACGCAAAGTTTGACAATTTTGGTGACACAAAAAAAGTTTTATATTAAATTTTATTCACAAAAAAAAAACATTTGTAGGGTTAAAGGACAATAACAAGTTGAGCTTTATTCAAAATTTCAAATTTCAACTTCAGCAGGTTCAATAATTTCTTTTTCAATATGACGTCTTTTTGCAACAGGTTCAAGTTTAGCTTCAGAACCTTCATATTCAGGCATTTGTTGAGGATGTTTTGCTTTAAGATGACGAACAGCTCGGCACATATTGAATGGTTTGTGAAGAGGATATGTCATTTGGCAAATAAGGCATTCAATTTCATTAGGATTCAAAAATTCCATGCATCCATCCGAGAGACGTTCCAATCGAGTTTTACATAATTCCATTTGACAATCATTAAGTTCATTGGGATGATGATCACGATAATGTCGAATTGTTCCAGCACTAATAACAGCTGCAAGAATATCTTTTCCACAGAGTTTACATTTCCAATGGCAATCTGTTACAGTTTCAACATATTGACTATCGATTGGAGGTTGAGCTTGACGAAGAGAAGGCATAATAAAATGACGTTTGGGTTTACTTCTTCGACCAAAAGACATTCGACTATTTGAATATGCAGTAGTTCCACGCTTCAAATTTTCTGCTTCGTCTTCAACTTCATCTTCTTCAATTGCTGGAGCTTCACCATTTTGTTCCCGTTGCATATGACGAACTATAGCTTTTTCTAATGCTGCTTCCGTTGCATGCGTTGATTCATATTTATTGGTTTTGAAATGATGTTCATCTGGCATAACAACATCAAAATGATCTGCATATCGTTCAGTTAAGCGAGCATTGATTAAGACTTCCTAAAAAATATTATTATTAATGTAACTAAGAAACAAAAAAGTAAACAAACTTGTAAACATAAATTACACTTAGGAACTTGAATTTCATCTGGATGTACTTCATGAAAATGCATACCAACAGCTGAACCATCCATGAACATGCCACACCAAATACATTGTAAATTATCATGGGCGTTTAATTGTGTATCAATTACAGCAATATCTGCAGCAGAAAGAGGCTTACCATAACCAGGTTCGATATGCTAAAAAAAGTTTTTTTAATGGATTTATCTTAAAGGTAAAATAGCTTACTTGTTTACCCCATTGACCAGCACAATGATGAGAAGAAGGATGCCAAGCATTGAAATGACGAGTCAAATGTACAATTTCGAATTTCTTGTTGAGTGAAACAACAGCATTACAAATACCACAACGAGCATGAAGTTTATCCACAAGAGTGACAGGAACATGTCTTCCAAGTTTTTCAACCATTTTTCTTTGTAATGAATTTTCTAATTCATCTAAAGTCATCGTTGAAGTTTTAACTCGAATTTGGCTAACTCTTCGAAGAGGGCGAACATGACGAGGATGCTGTTGAACGTGATAATAACCATGCTCATCATAACTAAAATTCTTTTCATTCCGTTCTTTGAGCCAAACCTGAAGATTAGAAAGATGAGATACAAACACGAGATTTCACAAATAAAACTAACATCATAAGATACTTCTTCGAAATCAGGTTCGCCATTAGCAAGAACTTCGGGATGCATAGTGGGTAAATGTTCATTCATGAGTGATTCATATGGCATTACTTCACCACAGATACCACAACAAACGTTAGAAGCATCCACGATATAATCGGTATCTGACTTTATTTCCGTTCCATCACCATCGACGTAATATTCTTCACCTGAAAAAATAAAATAAATTTACATTATTAAAAAAGAAAAATTACCATAGCATTCTGGCACTTCGATATATGATGTTTCAGTCGTATCTGCTTTTGTTTCTATTTCATCATCTTCATCAACGAAATATTCTTCGCCTAAAAAAGAAAGTCATATAAAGAATTATTGATAATTAAAAAAAATTACCATAGCCTTCAATGGCTTCCAAAGGAGGGATTTCTTCTTTTAAAGACATTGATAGTGTCTTTTACGCGATTATTTGGACACAGATTAGCTATAATAAAATAATATTATTCTTAGGGTTTTAGTAAATGAAAGGCGCGAAATAAAAGTAACAAACAACAAACAATAATGAAACGAGAAAAAAAACAGAAGCAAAAATGGGAAAACGCGAGTGAATTACCGTAATCGTAAGATTTTACATTGATTGAGAACCTTATGCCACACAAATGTGAGTAATTATCAAAGATGATTAATGGATCGAGGATAAGATTTTTTTATTTCAGAATCTGTTTCACTTTTCACGAAATGACTCATAAAAGTGTTTAAAAAACGAAGTTTTATTAATAATTATTACACTTTAGTTATAATTACTATTGGATACTTTTTAATAATAATAAAAAAAAGAAGAAAAGGAGTCTAAGAGTACCAACAAGATAATAAGTTTTTCAATAATGCTAGTCGTAGCAGCAATAAGGTTACCATTTTGGAAAGCTTTTATCGTTTGATGAAATAGTGGAAATGATAATATAAAGCGGTAAAATAATAAATTTTTTTGCCAAGTTCAAAATTTTTCAAAACACCCTGTTTTTTTGTAAATTTTACAAAAAATGCACTGCTCTTTTTGTAAATGCCCCGCAAGTTTACAAAAAGAGCAGTGCATTTTTTGTAAAATTTACAAAAAAACAGGGTGTCTGGAAAAATTTTGAACTTGGCAAAAAAATTTATTATTTTACCGCTTTATATCATGTAATATTTTTTATGTTATAATATTCAAAATAAGTTCATTAATGGTCATTTAAATCATTTTAAAGGATGATCCTGGTCCTTTAAACTGATTATCTCATGTATGTATTCATAATTACTAAATAAAAAATTTATTCATTTATTTTCTTGTGTCTATTACATAACATTTTAAAAAATAATCCTACATATCAATTATTCTACCATTCACTTTTAATTTCGATATCTTCAGCTTTTTGTTTGAGAGCAGTGAGAAGAACACGTTTTGCTTCACTCTTGGCCTTTCCGTCACACTTGTTTTTGGCAGGAAGAAGATATGCATTCTTTAAGGTATTGATGGCTTCATCCTTCTTTCCAAGATGACGTTGACATTCTCCAATATGGTAAAGATTGGCAGCAGAGAACTTTGACTGAAATTGGTTTTATAAACAAAAAATCAAAAAAAAAGAAAGAAGAACTTACTCGAATGCCTTCAGCTTTTTCAAAATGAGTAATAGCTTCTTTGTAGTCTTTGTTTTCAAAATGATATTTACCAAGCAAATGCCAAGCAAAAGGATCCTTTGGGTCGATTTGAGTTGCACGTTCCAAGTGATTTTTGATGTCTGATTTCAATTCAGCCAAGTGTTTCTTGCAGCCTGCTTTGTCAACATGAGTAAGTTTGCAGATGATAATGGCATACCTAAAGTCAAATTCGATTGAATAAGGAGAGAAAGTAAAAGAGTACCATTTATGTGCACCAGCTGATCCAGAAGAAGGTTCGATTGCAAGAGCTTTCTTAGCATATCCGGCAGCTTCTTTAAGAAGTTTCTTTTGTTCATCAGCATTCTTAGTGAATTCAGATTTTTCAGCAAGAACACGAGCTAAACGCCAGAGGATTTCAGCATTATCAATATCGGCAAATCTAAAAATAATAAATAATTATAGTTTAGAATGTAAAATAACATACTTCTTGAGTGATTCTTGGGCATTGTCAAGAGTTTCGGGATGTTCAATAAAAGCATAAGTTGAAAGCTTTTTGAGAGATTCTTCTAATGAATGAACTGCATTTTGATACCAATCGGGTTTTTTACCAAGTTGTTTATCAGTTAATGCAACAGCAGCAGCTCCCATTTGAATTGAAGCAAGACCGGTTGCCAATTTGGCACCTGCAGTAAAAGCACGACGAAACATCTTCAAACACTAAAAAAAATATAAATATAAATTGAAATACATAATTTTTTATTTGAGTATGAAACGCGTGGATAAGTTTGTTATAAACGCATAAAAAATAATGGAAGAAATGGCATAATTTGAAGATGATTATTATTAGACAAGTTTAATCAACAAAAAAACTTTAGCGTTTGCTTTTTCAAGGAAAAAATGCATTGAATATTATCATGTCTTAACGCGACTAAATATCAATGTATGTATGTACTTTGAATTCAAACAATTTTTTGCTTTTTGTTTCATTTGAATGTTGTCCTCCTCCTCTCATCAACCATACATAATGTTGTTGGATTTTTTAAAATTAAAAATATTTGATTCAATGTTTCCGTTGTATGAAGTTGAGTAACATAGAAAGATCAAGATGTTATTTCCATTTTATTCCGCTTCTTAGTAGTATTTTAATTCAACCTACGTAATATTTCCATTATTATTATAACAATCATACTAGCGGTTTTTTTTATTAGAAATTTCTGTATTGCCTTTTTATTCATCCTTTATCATCTAGGTAACTAGGTAAAAAACAAAATTTGCTGAAAGATTAATAAAATGTTTTATTTTAAGCTTCTTCATACTTATGAATGATGGTAAACAGCATTGAAAAAAACAACTTTAGAGAATCCTAAACCATCACAACCTTCAGAATCAGTCGCTTTTATTTCGACTTGATATTAAGTTTCTGTATAATGTTTGAGAACAGGAAACTCTTCAAAAAGCCTACCGTTTGGTAAATTTGAAAGTGTAAAACGGCATTCGTGTAAAAAAACTTTTCTATTTACTTTTTTCTTTATTAAATACTATTATCTTTTAGGTATGGTTCTCAATAGTGATATTGCGGATATCGAATATGTTCCTGAAGTTATCAAAATCGAGGATTCAAGTTTACAATGGTTTGCTGACATTTTGGAAGCTTTTAAAGTTAGTTTAACTTTTTATGTTTTTCATTAATCTTAACCTTATATTTTTTTAGCCTAAACCACAAGATCCACATGATTATGAGCGCCGAAGGTACAAACGTGATTATGAAATGGAAGATACAGAATCTAAAGCCGAGCTATCCGAACAAATTTTGAAAGAAGAAATGCAAGAAAAACGAGTGAGCTTCACTTTATATGTATTTTCTTTTTTTATCCATATTTTCTTTTTAGAAAGAATTGGAAGCTGCCGGTGAAGCTGTGAATTTAAGCCGTAAACGATTAAGACTCGCCTTGCAACCTTCAATGGCTGCTTTAAAAGTTGCTGCGAAACGTGCTGATATTGTTGAATGGTCTGATGTTACTTCTCGCGATCCTTTCCTTCTCGTTGAACTTAAAACTTATCGCAATACTGTACCAGTTCCTAAACATTGGAATGCCAAAAGAAAATACCTTGTTGGTAAACGTGGCTTTGAACGTGCACCATTTGAACTTCCTGATTTTATTAAACGTACTGGTATCACTGAAATGAGAGATACACTTTTGGAAAAGGTAAATAACTTTTAGTTTTTTATTATTCATAAGTTGTTGTGTTTTTAGGAAGAAAGTCAATCATTAAAAAGTAAAATGCGTGAACGTGTTCGTCCAAAGATGGGAAAAATTGACATTGATTATCAGAAGTTACATGACGCTTTCTTTAAATGGCAAACTAAACCTGTGTTAACTAAAATGGGAGAATTGTACTATGAAGGCAAAGAATTAGAAACACAAATGAAGGATAAAAAACCAGGACAACTCTCTGATGACCTTCGAATTGCACTTGGAATGCCATTGGGTCCAAGCTCCGTTCGATTTCCACCTCCATGGTTAATTGCTATGCAACGTTATGGTCCACCTCCATCATATCCTAGTCTCAAAATTCCTGGTCTCAATTGCCGTATACCCGAAGGTTGTTCATTTGGTTATCATGCTGGTGGATGGGGTAAACCTCCCATTGATGAATTTGGTAAACCTTTGTATGGTGATGTTTTTGGAATGGACGTAAGTTTTATAATACATATTTTATTTATTAAAATTTTTAAACTAAAATACAAAACAATTTATTCTTTACTTCCTTCTAATTTTATTGATTCAACATTTCGCATTGTATGATCATTACGTTTAGCTTTAGCAACAGGAACATTTGGTGGAGGAGGCGGCGGCTTTTTCTTTTCTCCAACATCAGGAATCAGTTGAGGTTTTGGATCAGGTGCGAGTGCTAAAATTTATCGTTATAAACTTGAATTTAAAAGCCATAATAACTTACGACCTTGAGATATATCATGTGTTTGTTGTACCAATTTAACTTTGCTACTTTTTGACTTTTTGCTCTTTCCACAAATAATTGAAACAAATCCAAATAAGATTATAGTACCAAATAAATTAATAATAACTGCTACGAAGAATACCATTTTTTGTTAAAATAAATCTTGTAGCGAGAAAAATCTTTGTCTCTCTTTTCACTAATATTTTTATTCTAATTTTTAGGCCAATCATTCTGCTGATTTTGAAGAAGATGCTGAAGTTAATCGAAAACTATGGGGCGAATTCGTAACTGATGGCGAAGAAGAATCTGGCGATGAAGTAGCCTCCTTAACAGATGGTGATGAATCTGGTGGTGAAAATCCTGGTGAAGATGAAAAATCTGAATAGTATTAAATTATGATTTTGTCATTGTTTTGTATCTTATGTATGATTTTTGTTTTGTTGTCTAATAATAAAAATTTTAGACATTAAAGATGTCAGTTGAGAGACAAATGCCCGTAATGTTGGCAGCTTTTTTTACCAAATCACTAAAAAATGACGAGCACGTCTTTGACATGCTAAAAATGAAGAAGAAAAAATGAAACAAGCAAAAAGCATTCGATTTTATTTTTTTATTTTTTATCTTTGCTTTTTTTGTTAGTCGTAATTCGCAATATCATTAATTTAGCAAGAGTGGGCGCCTTTGCTTTCTTCTTCTTTTCCTTGTCACTAACTACTAACTGGTTGTTTTTGATTTAAAAAAGAAATCATTTTTCAATGTTTTGAAGAAGAAAGAGAGAGAGAGAGCGAGCGTAAGCCGCAGAATTAAAAATAGTTTATAATGGCGAACTTTCTGCGCAAATTTATGCATAAAAATAATCGGTCATCAGAAACTCCTTCACCTTCAAAATTTGGTGGTGGTAGTAATGAAATTGATAATGATTTTCATCATTATCGAATCCCAACTTCTTTAGAACCTTATCCATCTTCAGCAGCCACGAGGGATCCAGTAAGGAGGACACATAGCTCTAATTATTATGAAGTAAGTTTTAAGTGTAATTATTACTCGAATATTTTTTTAATTTATTTAATAAGCAAATTTTTAAGCTACATTTTTTCTTTTTGTACTACGTAACGTAACACATTCACCTGTAAATTTATTTGTTACATATTTTGAATGCTTCCTTTTTAGCCCAATGATGAATATTTTCAACTTTCAACTCCACAACCTCAGCGTCGTGCATATTCTCCACGATCTCCTCATCTTGGATCAGCTTCACGTTCCAAAGCTGCTAGCACGCATTATCTCAATACTAATGGCGGCACCGGTGGCGGCCTTGGTAGCAATGAGGTGAGAGAGAATTATGCATCAATCATTTTATTTTTTATTTTTACCTCTTTTTTATGATTGATATGACTCTTTCTTTTTTTTACTTCCGTTTAAATAACTATTTTTAGTATTTAACTGAAACATGGAATAGTTCAAATCCATATAATGAAATTCGAGGAGATTGGACTCCTCGTCCACGATCGATATCACCAAAGAAATCACCGAGAGAACAAAGTGAATCACAAAAAAGATCATCTAAATCTCCATCAAAGCGACGAAAGCGGAGTATAACAAACACGTATGATTATTTAGATCCTCAATGCAAAGCTGAAGGATGTTCGGCTTCAATTATTGTTGAAGTAAAAAATAAAATATTATTTTTGTTGATTATTTTACGAACTAATTAAAATTTAAGGATTCAAGGTTTCTCGCTTGTAAACATCAACTTTCACAAGCTTCGATATTTTTTCGTACTCTTTTTATTGATCATCGAGCTTTTCCTGTTTCGGGTGTGGAACAAACTTCACCAAATGAATATACTATTGTTGTAAGCGGTTTAAGATATCCACCACCAAGCACTCAATTTCGATGGTTTATTGAATCATCAATTCCATGTCCAATTTTAAAAGATGTTTCTGGTAAGAGTTTTAAGAGTTTAAAATTTTTTTTATTATTTGGAGAATGAAAATTATTAGCTTTTAGAAGAAACTCTTGAAACATGTATGAGATTATCAAAACGTTTTGAAGCTAAAGGGCTTGAAGTTCGATGTCAAAAATTTATTATCGAAAATGTAATTTAAATTTATTTTAATTTTTATCATAAACAATTAATATTTTTTAAAGGTTGATACTCGACCACCGGTGATGGCAATGTGTTGGTTAAATTGGGTATTAAAACATCGATTTGATAAACGCTGCCTTCAAGCTTGCCTTCCAGTTGTTGCAAGGCTATCGCTTGTGGAAATAGAAGGACATCGAAAAATGATAACAGAAAAAATTATGGCTGATTTACTTGCAATGAAATTACGTGCAACATATTTACAAGCGGGTACTGTATTTCAAACCATACATAATATGGATCATTTTCAAATAAATGTTGAAAAATGTCCTCGATGTAATCGTCAAAAGGATCAAGGACGAGTGAGGGTAAGTGCGAGAATGAAAATTGGCTTCGTTTAAAATTTATTGCAGTTTTTGCTTTTTTAGGTTTATGCCAATCCATGCCAGTAAGTTTAAATAAATTTTTTATGAAGCTAATATAAAATTAAAAAATGACAGAACGTGGCTTTAATTGTTTATTTTTTGTTGTTGTTGAATGAATTACGGTAATAAGTGAATAAGTCATCAACTTTAGAAGAAGACGCGGAACTAAAACGACCATGGCGTCACTTTTTTTCTTTCAAAAAATAAACAAAACTTTGAAAAAAAAGAAAAAGAAAGAACAAAGCGGTTTTGGGTTTCACTAATTCATGAAAAGGACGAAGCTTTCAATGCCAGTTTGCATTTTTTTAAAGCATTCCATGATGAAAGTTTTAAACACGCTACAAAAAAAATTTGCAGCTTTAATTATTTAAAGCGGAGTTTAACCTAAATATATTTTTGGTTATTAAAATTTTTGATCTATCGCTTGCAAAGCAATTAAAATCCTCGGACCGGAACATTTGAATAACCGTAGAAAACAAGCAAAGTATTAAAAATTTACCCACAAAAAAATCTGGATTAATTTTTTTTGTTATTATCTCATAACAAAATGTTTCTGATATTTGATCAAAAAATTTATACTGGAGTTAAAACTTTTAAGAAGATTATCCTTTTTAAAGTTATGATTGACATAAACTTGTAACATTATTATATTTTTTGCAGCAAATTTTTTTACCAATGTTATCCTTTAATTTTGCGACTGATTAAAGCTTAGAATAAACCAACTTTCTCGAAATGTTTACAAAATTAAAATTTATAAATTTCTTAGGAATTCTTAGATTCTTCAAATTTCATTCAACCTTTTTTAAAAAACAAAGCATTCTTTCGCTCGCGTTAATCATGCGGTTATGTAGGTATGCGCTTGCTGTTTAATCATTTGGGGAGGAAAAGCTTATCATGCTTGTACATAAGTTTTTTCGATTTTTTTCATTGACAAAATATACAAAAATAATCCTTACTAAAGTGTTTTGCAAACACATTTTTTTGCACAAGGTTTTTAAATTTGATAAAAAAAAAAAGTTGAGAAAAATAGTGTGGAATCAATTGTTTGCGTCATTGGTTTTCTTCTTCTAAGGATGACGTCCTTCGAACAAAGAAGAAGACAAAACATAGAAGCAAGAAAAAAAAGTTAAACAAATAAACTTATATATTTTTGCATATTTGTATTTTAGGAAGTTAATCGGATGCGAACGCTGTTTACCAAATTATAATCAATGCGAATTGGGTAAACGTCTTCGTGGAACAGATTTTCAAGCCTTTTATCAGTGTGAACATGGAATTTGGGCATTTCATGAAAAAACAGAAGAATGTCATTGTCAAGCACATTTATATAAATCACAAATAAATTCTGAAAGGCTTCGATTGGCAACAACCTTTTCAAATGGTGAAAAAGATGATGTTGATGATGTTCGTCATCTTCATCATAACGGGTCTACACCATTATTATTGAGAGGAAAAGAAGATGATTATGGAAGCAGTAGTAATAAGCGACGATCCACATCACCTAATAAACCAAACAAATATCATCATCAATCAAAATCTAAAACGTATCTCAATTCTGCTTCAGCGGAATCTTCATAATATGTATTAGCTGAATAAAATATAGTTATAAATTTAGAATTGTTTTATTGAGTCTTGTGGGAAAGCAATCAAAACAAAAAAAGGAAATAAAAAGGGCCTTTACCTGATAGGTTAATTTCAATTTTTTACACAATTCAAAAGGTTGTAATAAGTTTCAACTAACTTTTATGCTGCAATTAAAAGCTTCATGAATTTTCAAAGCTTTGGTATAAAACCGTGGATTAAAATCTCGACAGAAGCTCGTTTTGCCTTTTCGCTGAATTTCTTCATTTTTTTATTAACAGAAAACACTGACTACAAAAAATCATATCCAAACACAAACTTCATCAGATACAAATACACAAAAATAGTAACAAGAGGAGAAACCCCTTTTTTGATGATGATTACAGCACTCCATTGTATTTCTAATAGACTCAATATCACATTTTTTTTTATTTGTTTTCGTTCTTTTTTAAATTTTTTAATGTTTCGTGATGATTTTTCTTTTGTTTGAAAATAAAAACTTGTCGGGTCTCCCACGTGGTGGAAGTAAATTAAGTAAAAAACGTGAGACAAATAAATCAGCCAATAACGAAAAAAATTTATTGGCGAACAAACATCAAAAAGTCAAAAGATCTTTCAATTCAAAAAAAATCCGGGATGTGCAATGACGTTGCTCAACATATTTTTTCTTCTTCTTCCTTTAGCAACTTGCTGGCCCCACGTGGTTAAAGAATTCCGTTAGACAACAAACAAGAGTTGTAAAAAAGTTTAAAAGAAAAACTTGATAAGGCTTTGTTGTGTGTGACTTCATCGTATTGTTTCTCGTGGTTAGCGTTAGCGGCGGAAATGTGGCAAAACATTGTTTTAACGGGTGCTTGAATACCAATTGTTTTTTTTGCACATTGATAAAGGAATGTTTTACGATAGAAGCATGAATGAGGACAAATAGATGATATCTTTCTGATATCTCGTTTTTGAACTCATGCTGCAAGAGAGGTGCCTAATGGTAACACGAGGAGAGGAATAAGTCGTTCAAAAAGGTTCTCACGAGGGAAGGAATGGAATGGGACAAAAGGGGTTTTGCGTCATTCAAAATTGGAAAAAAACCCACGATCATCATCTTTCAACTTTTTTATGTCTCCTCCCATCTTGCTTTTATTTTTTTCTTGGGTTAAAAAATTTTTATTTTAAATACTGTCAAACTTTTTCAACAAAAAAAGTTTTTCTTATGTTCTTTTTTGAAAAAGTGGCTCTCATCAAATCTTTGTATTTGTAGTCTAAAACTCAATTCAATGTCTGAAATCTAAATTTTATTTTCAATAGACAAGCATTTTTCATTTTTCAAAAAAATTTAACTTGAGTTTTTAAAAAAATGCTGATGTTACTTTTTATTTATTTTGTCTGTTTTTTTATTGTCTGCGTTTGTTTTTTTTGAGTTTATGTCTCTTTTCTTTGCATCGCTAGCATCTTTCATTTATATTTTTTTGGTGTTTGAAGCTTTGAGAAGAAAAAAAACAGAGTTTCAATTTCTTAGGGCAACAGCCGTTGTTTATTTGAAACAAACATGAAAATATAAAGGGAGAGAAAGAGAAAGATTTTGGGTGCTTTATTTTTTTTACGAATAAGAAAAACTTGAGTGTATTTATTATTCAATTTTCTTTTCCCCCCCAAAAAAAAGTTATTGCGCTTTTTTTATTTTGCAAGTAAGTGGTTTTTTTAAGGTTAAGCATTCTTGAACCTTAACTCAATTTTGGAAGCTTTCCATAATTGGTTTCTAAGTTTCTTGGAAGAATGCGTTGACGTAACGTAGGTTTCTTTGAGTGCTTCTTTTGACGAATTTGCTTTTTTTCGTTCTGATCACCACTACTTACTGTATCCTTTTTTTGCATTCGTATATCTGGAAAACGTAGTCTATAGCCATCACAGATTATTCATCAATTAACCACATTGATTATATACTGAATTGAAGGTGGTTTGGGAGTCTACAAAATTTTAAACGTGTTTTGCTTATTCATTGTGAGTTAGTTCACACAAAGTTTAAAAACTAAAAAAAATAGGCATCCAAGCTAGGCTTTTTTGTTTTTTAGCTTGCACCAACAATTTCCTTTAAAAAAGACAAACTCTCTTGTTGCTGTTTCAGCAATTTATCATCCTCGAAAAAAACCCATTCAATAGCTTTTCATCCAAAAAATTCTTTCATGTAGCAATAGGATATCCTTTTAAATTATATGTTGGGGTAAGAAACCATTTTTTAAAACTAATGGAACGCATGAAGAGTAAAAACTCTGAATTACTGTCGGAAGCCCTCCTACTTGAACTCATAAAAAAATAGATGGATAGAAAAATGAGAATTATTTCAGCGCTATTCGATTGTTGTACTTTGTTACAAATTATTGAGGGTGGTGAATGGTGTCTGTTCACGTGAAAACTTTTTTATTTTTTTGCATTATTTGTATCGGTTTATTTTGATTTTTCTTGATCTCTCTTCTCGTCGTCGTGCTATGATCAAAGTCTACTTGAACCTATATGTTTGTTAATGAAAAAGAAAAAAGAAAAGAATGATGAAATAATAACATTTCTCTTTTCCTCGATAAAAACCCTTTGCAAGCGAATTAACACTATTTTTGATTGGTCACTTTTGCAGCTACGGCCTCTTGCGCAAAAAATAGCAAAAAGGAAATTTCTTGATTTCTTAGATGATTGTCCTTTTTTTCCTTCTTGGTCGTCTATTTTTGGTGGATCAAAGCGCAGCAATTTTTATCGCTCTAAGTTATTTCATAATTCCTACGCATATAAAAAAATATTATTTTGTCTTTTTTTATATTAATGTTTCAAGTTAGTTTAAAACAGCAAGAAATAAACAAATAAGGCGCGAAGAATCAATCAACCACCCAATCGAAAAAAAATCATATTGTTTATTTGTTTTTGTTTTTATTTATTTTTAGTAGAGACTTTATTATCGGTGTATTAAAAAAAATGATGGGGTGCTGATAATCGAACAAAGAACGATTGCGTCAGTTTAAATTAACCATTTAAAAGAGGGCAAAATTTTAAAGAAATTTTTTTGCAAAAAAATGCAAAGAAAAATAGAAGGCTGCTTAGTAACCATAATAATGTAATTTTTAGTTTCTTTGTTTGTTATTTGGTTCAAAAATCATGAATGAAAACCCTAGACGTATGTAAAAAAGCATAGACTTTTATTTTTCAAGGAAAGGCCAAAAACACCTTTCTCGTTTTTCTCTCCGTCGTCTCTAGAATATTCTAGTGTTAGCGCGCAGTATTTTGCTTTTTAGTATTTTTCCTTTTGCTGCTTTTTGAAGCATTTTTTAGTTAGTTGCGGCGTTTTTCCTTGCAGCTGTACAGTCGCTCACTTAGGTGGTTAACTGGCTACTTGAGAGCACAATGATGATGATGCATTGTTTCAAGGAGTAAGAAAGCTTCCTTCCTCCGGTGGGCTTTGAGGATTACCCAAAAATATAAACTTAAGATAAACAAAATTTTTCACATGTTTATTATTACACTTTGAGAAATATGTTTTTTGAAGCATTTTGCTCACGTCAATTGCGTTTTTCTTTTTATTCAAAAAATTTCTTTCGTGAAAAATAACATTTTTTTGTTGAGGACATCATCTTCATCAACACCCAACTGTCAAAACTTTTTTTTTGCGGCGATCCTCAAGGTTTTTTTTCATTCATTTCTTTCAAAAAAAGAAATAAGTTGTAAACATCAACAAGCAAAAGAATGAGAAAAAAATCCTGTCTAAGTTGAAGCTAGAAAAAAAAGTTTTTTAGGAGCTGAAGCAAGCGAGCACCTTAAAGAAACATCCATTCGTGATGGTCAGTCGTTCTCTTCTTTTTTTCTTTCTTTTAAAGTCTCCTCCCTTCTTTGCTTTGTTGTTGTTGTTTTTCTCCCTCTCTCCTTATTTTTCATTCATTCGTTCAAAAAAATAGGGAATCTTTCTCTTCCGCGTGTTTGCTGCTTGCTTACTCAGTGCATTGCTTTACCAATTCAGCAAAGCAACGCGTACTTTAAAATTTCAATATTTTTTTAACATACATAAATTTTATGTTTTTTTATCCTGCAAAAAAGAGAAACACCGATTTCATACATTTTTTTTTCTTCCGTTCGATGATTCTTATCTTCTGTTTTCCTTTAATTTTGAACAAAAAAAGGGGCGTTCACCTTCAATTTTTTTTCCGGATATCACACTCTTTTAAAAAGTTTTTTTCCAAACTTTTCTGCCATTTTTTTTTTTTTGCAACAAGCGAAACATCATTATGAAATCACCCATGGATGAAAGTTGGCCTCTTTGTTTTTTTTTTTATCAAAGGTCTTTTATCTTTTGCTTTTTTGTTTTATTTTTTTTTCTTGCATTCATCCAATCTTATGGATTTTGTTTGGTTCTTTAAAAAAAAATTACAGTAAACAGTTTAAAAGCTAATCTCTTTAAGCTTCAAAACAGGATTTTATTTTTTGTTAAAGCGAGATCCGCTTTAAAAAGAAAGGGTTTTGTTTTTGTAGTTTTCTTGTTTGTTTACGTGTTGTTTTTTAGACTTTTATCTTAATTAGATATAAATTCAGTGCATTTACGAGTCATTTTTCTATTTTTAAAAGCGCTGTCGTGTATTATTTATTTTTTCCCTCCAAACCTTGATTAATTCGTTTCTTATTTTTAGTGTTATTATTATTACATACAACTAAAACCCCCAATCGCCATTTATTATTAAAATGCCACAAATTAAAGCCGTTATTTTTGATCTTAGTGGTGTTATTTCACTAAAGCAATCCACATCCACATATTGGAAAAAGCTTGAAAATGAACGAGGCCTTCCAGAAGGTTCCATTAAGAAAACCCTATTAAGCAATGAATTTGCTGCAATAAGCTTTGATCTCTTCACTGGGAATCGAAGCGCCGAAGAACTTGAAGCTAACGAATTTATTCGACTTTTCAACCGTCAAGTAAGTACCATGTTTGTGATATTAAAAAAATTTGGAAGCCGCACTATCCCCAAAAAAATCTCCACACTTTAAGAAATTTGAGCTTAATTTAAATTATTTTTATTTATTTTTTAGCACAAAACCGCATCCGAACCTTTACCCGTAATTCGAAATTGGTTTGGTGAAGGTACATCCGCCATTGATCTTGATGAAAATATTATTGAAGCAATTGATGCCCTTCGAGATGCAGGAATTAAAGTAGCTTTATTAACGAATAATTATTATTTGGATAAAGAAAAAACTGAACGACGATTACCATCTGATCTAAACCGATTTGATGTTGTTGTTGAATCATGCGTTGAAGGAGTTATGAAACCTCATGAAACTATTTATCAGGTACGATAGCTTTTTAGAATAGCATTGAACTCGTTTTTATTATTGTTTTTTTTAGATTACCCTTGATCGATTAGGATTAAAAGCAAATGAATGCATCTTTGTTGATTCTCATAAACATCACTGTGAAACAGCTAAACATCTCGGAATGAAAATTATTTATGCTCAAGCAAATGAACGTGAATGGGCTATTTGTGAACTTGAAGATATGCTTAATGAAGATGCCCTCTCAGATGAATCATATGATTCTGATTCCACCGAACAATCATCTTAAAAATTAAAGCCTTTCTTAGATCAATTATTTATACATACAAAAGTTACCCAAAATCAATCTTTAAAAAAGAGCTTTATCTCATTTTTAGATTTCCTTTAGTTTCAAATTTGTTGTAAAAATTTTAATAATTTCACTTTCATTCCTTTATTTTTTGTTATTGTTTATTTGTTTGTTTGTTGTGTCTTTGAGAAAACTGATGATTATGGGTGAAATTTTATTTTTTGAACCACATGCAGGCTTTCATTTTTTTATCAACCTTTTTTTTGCTCATTGTTTCATACATTTTTTTATGTGTTTGACTAAATCTCCACCATTACGGTTACAAAGAAAAAAACTTAGATTCTTTTATTTTTTGTTTTAATAAATTTCATTTAAAAATTGCAATATTTTAATAAAAATAATTTTAAAATCTATTCAAAGTTAAATCTCTCGATAGTAGTTTCCCATTTTCCATCAATATTTGAATCAGAAACAAGACGCTTTTCATAAAACATTGCTGAATCTTCATGATCTACGAGAAGAATAGAATGCGAACGGGTTCCATAATTAATTAAAGGAGGTTGTTGAACGAAGAGAGAAGTTAAAAATTTACAAGCTTCTCGTGATTTTCCACGTTGTAATTCTAATTGTGGATCAGGTTCACATCTGCAATAAAAAAAATTGATGGTGTTTATTTTTTTGAATCGACACATGTTTTTTTTTCTTTTAATCTGTGATGATGATAGTTTTTTAGAATCAAAAAAAGGAAAACAACATTAGAAATACCTTTTTCTTCCACGTGGTTGCAGTTGTTGTTGCTACTTACCCTTAAGGCTTTTCCTTTTCTTTTTGGATCAAACACCTTTTTTTGCTGTTGTTTTCGATAAACAAAAAAATAACTTACAAAACCGTGTCATTAGCAATTTTTAATAATGCTTCTATCATTTCTTCTTCTGATGCATTTCCACGAGATTCAATTGCTTCAGTAAAAAGTTCTTTACCACGTTGAACTTTTTTTAATGGAATCGAGGGTGGGCTATTTCCAAAACCATAAATTCCTGCTGGCCAATTTTTAGGTTCGACAGAAACTACATATTTATGAGTTAACGAATATAATGAAAATGTTTTATCAGCATTTCTGAAACAATTTTTAATCAAATGATTGGTCTCTCAAAGTACTTTTATGGAACAAAAAGAAAACAAATATTATTATTGAAACCGTATACTTTGACATTGGCAAAAATAAACAAAGTCTCGTCGGCAAGTAATGAATAACAAAAAAGTTTCAAAAACTTTTCAGGATTGATAAACTTTTTTTAAAAACAAAAGGGAAAGTGTTATAACCTGAGTCACTGTAAAAATAAAAATAAATTTTTAATATTTCAAAAAGCACAATACCGTAAAACACGAATTCAAATTGCTATAATATCATATAACATGGCTATTACCGAAAATTATTTTAAAAAGTTTAATCAAAATGTCAAAAAATTTCTTCCAAAGCTTTTTTTAAACTTTTTGTTCCAAATTAATAAATGTTAAAAAAAACTAACCTCTGAATTCCAATAAATTGAAATCCATTAAATTGTTCAGCAGCTTTTGCTAATTCTAAACAATATTCTGGTAAATCCAATGGCGATTTTAAATATTCTATTACAATCGCTCCTAAAACATCACTTCAATGATCACTAAAAAAATCATCAAAAAAAGAAGTTATTAATACCTCGACTAGGTGCCGTTTTGCTTTTTTCATTTTCCGGTTGAGTAATGGAAAGTAAAACACCGATTTTACCATTTTTCGTTGCACCAAACCATGTTCCTTTTTCATCGGCTTCAACATCTCGTCCTTAATTTAATTTTATTTTTTGTCAAAAGAGATCAATAATCAAAAGAAAATTTTTTTTATACCAGCTAAAATTTCATCATTCCAAGATAATTTAGAAGTTTTTCGTGAAAGTATTTCATCACGATTATTTAAAATAATTAATTTCCATCGACATTTATAATTTGGTGGACATACAAATATAAATGTTACACACATTTTTAAAAATCTTGCAACGACGACGACTGCTGCAAGAAAAAAAAGTTAATAAAATAACAAAAGCTATGATTTTCAAAAAATAAAAAAATAACAACAGTTTCAAATGATTGAATATAAACGAGTGGTGACAAAAAAAACTATCTTATGTCGTCCGTGTTCAATGTATTTTCACCATTTTTATTGATAAAATATATTTATGCATAAAATTCAAAAACAAAATAAAATGAACAATATATGTGGCGTAAAAGCTTGGAAAAAGTTTACGTAAAAAGCAAAGATACATAAAAACGAATTAAAAGTAATAATTAAAGGATTGTGGTCATAAAAAAAAGGTGATTAATTTTAAAAAATCAAAGAAAATGCTTTTCAAATTCCCAAATCCATTGAAAGAGATTTGAGCTTCTTACAAAATCTTCAAAAGCTCAAATAAACATTTGATATCCAAATTGTGATTCTCGAGAAAATCCTGATCGATGTCCATCACCTAGTTGGTGTCGAGGAAATGCACCGATGCCATGCATCATTGAAAAAACTCGATTTTGAATTTCATCCACAGTTGAAGTAAATCTTCGAGGAGAAGGAGCGGAATAAGGTCGTTCAAAATATCTTGGATGTGGCTGTTCATGATGATATTCATGATTTGGTCTGGATCGAGAATGATAAACTTTTTCCCATGCTTGTTCATTTTCTGTTGGATGATGATAATCACCACCTCTTCTTTCATTATCCCATCCTCGAGGAAGATAAGAAGGAGAAGGTTCATCAGCTTTTGGATATCTTTTATCAACGTATTGATATGGAAGTGAAAAAGGGAATGGAGGGATTGAAGGACTCCCAAATTGTGGGAATGAATGATGATAATTCGGTCGAGGAGCTTCAAAATCTCTCAAATATCTGCCACTTTTATCAATATTTCCATAACGCATAAACATTGTTGGCTCAGATGATGATTGAGACGAAGGCATTTCAACCGAATATTCCATGAAATGACCCATAGGTTCATCATCTGCAATAAAATCCAAAATTTTTACTCTTTCTTATTCTAATTTCGACTAACCTTGATAATATTCGGCTTTAGAAGTTTCCCAAAAAACTAAAAATAATATAGTCACTATCTGTAACATTTTCAGAAGATTGAAAATGATCTCAAATGCGTGTTTTTAAATTGCTTTTCACTTCATTTGCCATTTGGTAGTTTATAAGACTCGTTGACCGCTTTTCCATCCCTCATTAAAATTGACTGTTAATTCCGGTCCGATGGGATTTTTTATAAATAAAAAAAACTAAATTTTTCGCAGATATTCTGCCATTGAGAAAGAAACTAGTGAGAAAATGTGTCATCAAAAAAACTAGCTAAATCATTTTTCTATCTGTTTTATTTTTTCCTCTTTCTCTCTCTATTTTTTTTCTCTCGTACAAAAACACATACAACAGAGATGTATCGGCGTTTGCATTTTTTTCCATCGACAATCACCGAAGGAATAAAAAAATCATAACGATTTTCAAATTGGCGCTAAAAAATCTTATTTGAAAATATACTAACTGATGCAAAGGATGCACAACTCATACATACATACATTGCCGGCGAACCTACTGCAGAAGCAGCCTAGAAAAAAGAAAGGGGAAAGAGAAAAATAAAAGAGCAGCACTCTTCTTCGGTCTTGGTTTTTTTTGCTGGCTGAAATGGAATGAAGCGTCCCTTGCTTGGGCCCTTTGACACATTATGAAATTTTTTCTTCTCTTTCTCTTCAATGCATTGCAGTCGCATATACACCGACAAACAACAATCGATTTTGTTCTGGTATATGGAAGATAGAATGTCTTGTAAAGACTTTTTCATTTGGCGCACTTACCTCCTATCCAAAAAAATATATTGAAACGTTTTTTTGCGTTGATGGAACTTACAGCGAAATCTAATACATGTCTCGACGCGCTGGAATAAATCGTTTCACGAATTTCTTTATGTTATTTGATAATTATGATAATGAATTTTCAGATAATAACATTACCAAATGGTTAATCGTCGAACCCGAAGAAGCAGTGGAAAAGCAAATGTGGCTGAAGAGCCAGTAAATGCCCAACAAATTGTCATAGAAAAAAGGGAAATACTTGATGAAGAAGTTGAGCTTCATCATGAAGGTGAAGACCATTTGGTGCATCAACCAGGCATTTTAGAGCATCATCAACTTGTGGATCCGAATATTGAAGTGGAAGACCACTTAGAAGTTGACGTTGAAGGTGGCGAAGATGTACAGATTGCAGTGGATGATGATGAACCACCATTGCTAATGCCCCAAAAAGTTCCCCCAGATGAAATTCCAACAACAGTTCAGGAATATGTCAATGAAAATGTATGTTTAATAGCAAAATTAATCCATTTTATCGAAGCTTTTTAAGGGTGAAACATCATATATTGAAGTTGCAGAAGGCTATGGTAATAATTTTTACACATAATAAGGAATAAAGGAGTTAATACACTTCATTCTTTTAGGTGAAGAATATTACGTTGATGGCGATGGAACGGAAATAAAGACAGATACCGATTACATCGTAGATGCTTCCAATGTATGTTGTGGTATTTGTGGTGAAGTTATGCCATATGAGTCACTCATGAATGAACATTTACCCACTATGCATCCCGAAGTTCTTGCTGATGGCGAACCAGATTTTGAAGAAGTGTCTTATGATGTTAGTTTTTAAAGTTGCAAAAATTTAGAATTATCATTTTAACTTCAGGTTTGGCTCAAAGATCGCCTTGAAAAGAATTATGGCTATGATGAACATGGTTATTATCATGTTCAACAACATCCTCGTCATAATCGCCCTCTTCGAAGAGTCAGCCAAATTCGAGTTAAAACTTCTACAATGACTTTAGATGAATTAGAAAGTTCTTTAAGAAGAAAAATGGTTGAAAAGTTAGGCAGACAGGTTCCTGTAACACTTGTGGATAAACAACATGCCCGTTGTGGTCTTTGTAATGCTGTTGTTTCACTAAACAAAAAATTTGAAATTGTACATTTAACTCGTCATTTCAATGCTTGGCATCCTTCAACTCATAAATGTTCCGGTCAATGGGGTAAACAAGTAAGTCACGGATAAAAAAAACAAGAATAATAAAAATTTTAAGCCAATTCAACCTGGTTATGGTAAGCCTCTTTCTGCTGCAGATATTGCTGTAATTGATACCCAATTAAACGCCCATGATAACTTACAATGTATTTGGTGTGGCATGTTCATGGATGGTTCAGCAGTTGGTATGCATTTTCATGAAGTACATCCAGATGAAATTGAAGTTCCTAAGTGCAATTTATGTTTACAAGTTTGTTTATTATTGAAGGAATAAAAATAATATCTTTGGACGTTTTAGGAAGTTTTAATCAATGCACGTTTAACTGAAAGATATGCCGATCATTTTGATGTTGTTATGCCAGATGAACGTCATTTTAAAACCAATAAATATGAATCAACGCATGCAACCGAAGCAGCATTAGAAAAAGCTATAGTTCGTCATATGCAACGGGAACAAAATGGTGAAGCCCCGGCAATTGAAGAAGATGAAGAGGATGAAGAAGCAGAAAAGCGGGGACCTGCTGCATATTCAAATAGTCGAATGGCTTTCGGAAGGAGAAGTAAACCTAAACGTCATTTTGTTATGCCTGCCCTTCGACAAGCTCAACCTCCAATCGATAGTCAATATGTTGAACCTGTAACAGATTGCCATTGGAAATGTAAACTTTGTGGAAAAGATATTCTTGCAGCTGTTATTAGTGCTGGAACAATTCGACATTATCGTGATCATCATCCCAATGAACTTAATGATTGTCAAATGGAATTATGTAAAACTCGATTGGAACGTCTCTCTGATGGATGCATGGAATTTTTGAATCCAAATGAAATTGAATGCCTTATTTGCCAAATGACATATCCTCTTCACAAACCATTCAATATGTGCCGAGCTGTTCGTCATCTAAAAGCAAAACATCCTCAACAAATGCCTGAATATGAAGGCACGGCAGTTAAACTTGAGCCTGTTGCAAAAAGGCGTAAAATCGAAAGAGAAATTATTGAACCTGGCGAAGATATCATTCCCAAATATGAAATCACCGATGAAGCAACTTTGGATGATTTGCGTGATAAATACAAGGTTGAATTTACCAAAGTTTTGGATGTTCGAACTTCGAGCAACGATCAAGTTTACATACTTGTAAATGGAGATACTCGAATTGATCAACATTCCCTTGATCAAGTATTGATACAAGTTGAAGCAACTGAACCCCAATACGATGGCACTCCTTATGTTGTTCAATATGCCCCACAAACTGAAGAAGAAGAGGAGCTAGTTGTTCATGAAGGTGAACATCCAAGTGAAATTCATGTAAAAACTGAAGTTGAGGAGTAAGCGGATTATTTTTTTAGCGCAATAATAATTAAATGATTTTAGTAAAATTCCCCAAGATACTTCTGAATTTTGCCCACAAACTGCAAACAGTGCAATTGCTTTTGCAACTGAATCACAACCATCTGTTGGACCAACAACAGAAGAGGAAACGGGTGAAATAGAAGCCGACACGGTCACTGAAAACCCAGAAGAAATTCCACTTGAAGAAACCGAAGCTACAAAAATGCAGGAAGAAATGCCTCAAATTGAGGCTGAAATTCATCAAGAATCAGAAGGAGATGTTTCGCAAAATGATGAAGAAGCTTTATAATTGTTTGTAATCCTTTTTTCCTTATTGTTATTACTTCTTTTTTTTATTGTTTAATCCTAAAAACCTTGTTTTTTTTGAATAAATTTAATACAAAACATTTTTTATCGAAAAAAATTGAAGCAATTGGTATGGAAATAACTAAACGCGATCCTCGGTAGACAAAACTGAAGATATCGAAGTTAAAAGTGAATGGTAGATAATTGATATGTAGGATTATCTTTTAAAATGTTATGTAATAGACACAAGAAAATGAATAAATTTTATTTAGTAATTATGCATACATACATGAGATAATCAGTTTAAAAAAATACATTAGTTCAGTTTAGGCGGTTTTGAAGTAGTTGGCAGCGTAAGCATCAATCTTTGTAATGGCAGGGTCGACATATTTTTTGTAGAGACGTTCAGCACCATTGGTTTGAGGAAGAGCAAGATAGAGAAGGAAGATGATTTTTGCAACCCAATAAATTGGAACCCAGCTCATAATTGCATCAGCAAAGAAGTCGATGAGTGAGAAGGAAGCGAAGACACACCAATAAACAAGCCATTGAGTATCATCTTCTTTGCATGAAGTTCGAACAGCTTTGACTGAAGCATAAGCAGGATAAGCGAAACCAATCAAGTTACAAATGAGTTGAGCAAGTCCACCAAAGATGAGATAAAGAGCAAGAGCAATAGATGCAACATAAACCAGCTAAAAAATAAAATGGAAATTAGAAAAATAAGTAAAATAAACATACTTGTTCACGCTTGATACCACTAGTTGCTTCAATTTTACCAAAGGATTGATCAAGAAGAGGATTGTTTGAATAATACAAAGCTTTCATAAGTTCAGGTTGAACATCTGCAAATGAGTTGATTCCACCAGAAGCACCAGCATCTTGTCTAATTGATGGAGTTTTTGCAGCAAGAGCATGACGAGTTGATGATGGACGAGCAGATACGAAATCAGATTTTGATGGAGTTTTACGAGCAGACAAGGCACCAGATTTTGAATGAGTTTTACCAGCCATTATATTTGAAAAGATTGAGAGGCAACCAACGACCAACCAAGTTTATAAAACGCCTTACAGAGTGAAGAAAAAATGAAACATCTCTCTCGCTTTTATTCATTTTTGATGGTGTCGTCTTTTTTACTTTTATTATTACTATTATGCTAATTTTTATGTTAAATTGTTGTTGATGAAAAACTTTGTAAGCAAAAGAAGGAGGCTTTATGATCCAGAGAAGCAAGCACCAATAAAGAAAAAAATGAGTTTTATCAAAAGAGGTAGTAAGAAATAAATAAAAATGAGATCAAATTTTTTAAAAATACTCGTAAATAATATTGAAAGACTTTTTTTAATAGCACAAAACATGGGTAAATTTAAGCAGATTTTAGGCTTAATTTTATGCCTTTTTCAAACATTACAAAATTTTTGTAATAATTTTAAGGATTAGGATAATCAAAATCTAAAGCAATTATAAGACTTGAATCACATCGATTTGTTCCTATTATAAGTTGAGTTGAAGAACCATCAAGTTGCCAAATACGTGAATTGACAATGTCATTGTTCAAATACAATGTGCTCAAACATTCTCCATTTTTTGTATTCCATATTTTGACATTTCCTTTTTCATCATTTGTTACAAGCCCATTAAAAGGTGTAAGAAACATATTTATTATCTCTTTAGATAGATTTGGAATTTCATGTAAGAGTTTAGTTTTGGGCCAACTCCAAATCTGAAATTTTTTACTTTTATTTATGTTTATTGAGGAATGGCTGGCTAACCTTAATGGTGAAATCAGAATGAGCCGAATAAATGTGATCTTTATCCATTAAAAGATTAATGATTTTTGTTTTTCCAATTATGCAAGCAATTTGTTTAAAATCTTTTAAATCCCAAATCCTTATTGAACAATCAGCACTTCCTGTTACCAATAAATTTTTCGTGGAATCAAACTAAAAAAATTTATATGTGACATTCAGATTTAGCACTGTAGCATACTTACCTGCAATTTTGTTATCCTTGATGTATGACCTTCTAATGAATGTAAGAATTCTCCTGTTTCCGGATCCCAAATTTTTATCATTCCTTCATATCCGCCGCTAATAATCATTCCATTTCCAATTTCAATATGTCGAACTCCATCAAATTCATGATCAAGAACCATGGATCTTGGATTATCTAAACTCCAAATTCGAAGGGTTTTATCTCGTGATCCAGAAATAATCCTAAAAAGCAAGTCTATTGGAGGAATTCCCTGGCTGTTGGAAGCTTACCGATTGCCCATGATTTTTAACGTTCTAACAATATTTGTATGTCCAACAAATATTTTTAGTAAATTTCCATCCTCAGCTTTCCAAATTCTCACAGTTCTATCTGTGGCACCGCTAGCAATAAAATCCCCTTGATCGCTAATTCCAATACTCCAAATTCCACCACCATGAGCTTTTTTCTTATAAAATTTTATTTTTCCTTCAATCATTGAATAACATGCAAGACTCATATTTTCTGAACCACTTGCAATTAAACCTGCTTTAACATCCATACAAGTTATGGCTCCATCATCATGAACAAAAATTTCTGCAATATTTGTTGGTTTTGCTTGTGTCCAATTTCGCTTAATTGATTGACTTCGAAGCCATTGAGAAATTAATTTTGTATTTTTATTTTCAAACATTTTATTATGCCACCGAATTCCAAAATAATCCATTGCTGGTTCATACATAATTGAAGATAGATTATAAAATCGTGGAGGCATTTCTGTTGCATGTTCCTTATTATATTTATTTCCAAATCCAATCAACCAACTATTTTCAGAATTTTGAGGTCTAGGTTTATAAAACGGTGATGAAAATGGATTATCAAAAACTTCATCAAGTTTACAAATTTGTTTCCATAATATTTGATTTTGAGCATATCCACGCCATTGTTTACTTACACCCGCACAAGAAAGAAGATCTTTGCCATTAAGATTAGTAAAAATTTTAAGAATTAATTCATTTGGTAGTGTTGAGATGAAATCAAATGCGGCTGGTATTGTATGATCAGAAGATGTACCATGAATTGGTTTTGATGACAATGGCTTTAGCAAATGTGAAATAATAAAGTTTTTGGAGTCGTTAGATAAACTCTGTAAGTTTTTTTAGTAGTTATAAGCGAGTTTCATTCACTTGTGTTTTCAATGCAAAAAAAAAACACAAGCGTAAGCCTTTGAAGTCCCTCTTTTTTTTCTTTTTTTTAAAGGACTAACTTACATTATAAAAATTTGTAGCATTATTTAAAGCATTTTCATGTTTCATTTGAATATTTTCAAATTTCTTTAATAATATTTGCCAATTATTATCATGAAAATCATATGAAACAACATCAGTCAATGAAAATACAACGAATGCAAGCCTTTGAATGAAATTTGATGTATCCATTAGACCTTCAGAATTTATGGATAATAATTTTCGTATACATGTTAACAATCTTTTTTGATCTAATTGGTAAACAATTCTTTCACCTTTTTTATATGAATCCAAAAATTTTGTTAAATAAAATAATCCATCCAATTCATCCATGCATGATTCGGGATTACGGTAAAAGAGATGCATTGGAAGTTCACAAATATCTTTAAATAGATCGGCTTGATTAACTCCAATATAGCTTAATTCCTCCTTTTGAAATAATTGAAGTAAATGATCAAATGCTTGAATGATATAAATGGGTTCAAATCTTTCGAAATTATTTAATGGCTTATGAGTCATCATCATCCAAGAATCTTCCTCAAAGGCAGATGAAGATGAAAAAAAGGGGAGAAATTTCAAGAAATTTTTGAAGAAATAAATAAATTTTTGTCCTTTTTCATGAATGCCTGAAATGATTAAGCTTTTATTAGTTAACAAAAAGTTATGGGTGGCACTGATAAAAAAAACAAAAAAAAACCTCCACCTAAAGTTAGTAAAAAAAGGACAATCTAAATTCCGCCCTTTTTTCCTTTCTTTTTTTGCATCCCTTTTTTGCAGGAATAAAAAACGTGTGTATGTCGTCTAACTAAACAAGCATCCAGCCAGCGAGCGAGCGAGCTGATGCTACACGTCTGGACTGACACGAGAAAAAGAGAAGAGACATACGAGTCAGAAATGGGGTTTTCCGCACCAGTCGACGCTGCTTTGCGCCAGGCAGATCCAACCTTTTTAGTGCCACGGGGTTGCGATGCCGCTATTTTTTTACTACGGGTGCCATTCAGTGGAACAAAAAAAAGTCAGCCAAAAAAGGCGGTACCTCTTTTTTTTTGCTATGGGTTTTCCTTCAATTTATATTTGTTTGTTAAAAAAATAAACAAAAATAATAATAATGCAACAAAAGAAAATTAAATTTTTTTTCTGTCTTGTAAAATAACAAGCAAAAATACAATAATGGTAAAAGAAAAACACGAAAAGAAATAAATTATCATTTATAACAAACAAACAAAAATTATGTTAGAACAATCACAGAAAATTTACAAATAAATTTATAATAAAGAACAAAGGTTTAATCTTTTTCAAGAGGTGCATTTGGATAATTTCGACCTCCACTTAATAGCAAATAATGAGTTTGTAATTTTTCTTGCTTCTTGATTTGTTTTGCAAGTGTTCCAAGTGGAGTGTCGGATGAATTCATCTTTTTGAGCTTCTCTTTCTTATCGTTTTGACGCATACGTTTTTCAATTTGCTTCTTTCCTGGTGCTTTTCCATGGAATCTGAAAAATGAAAATTTATATCAGAGGCTACTAGCAAACTATTTAATAGCCAAGAGAAAGTGAAAGTTAAATAATCAAAACTTACTTATGAGATAGTGATTTGAAAGCATCCTTTTCATCCATATCACGTCCTTGAGCATCAGTATAAGTAAGTTCAACATTTGGTTTATAATCACGTTTCTCAGCAAACGATCGCAGAGGACCACTTCCAGTTGTTCCCATTCGTTCCAATTTTCTTAAATATTTGTCTTCAATATCACTAAAAATTTATTGTTATTAGTTCAAAAAATAAAATGTGCACTTACTATTGACTAAACTCAACTTTGGCAAAGAGTTTGCTTTCCAAGTGTTTCAAAGTTCCACCTCTGTTTCTTTTAGCATTAGGATTTTCCAAGTAACCCTTTTCACCAGCAAGTTTAAGCATACCAGCAACACCTTTCGTGACATCAACTTCTTTGCCCAAGAAATTTTCATAATTTTCTTTTTCAGGTTTTCCGCTATCGCTTAATTCTCCATCTTCCAGATCTTGAATGATAACAGGCGCAATGGGTGACATATTTCCAATAGGTTTATAAAAACCTTTAGTTGAATCAATTTGCTTTTGATAGTCATCAATATCAGCTTCCACGTCTTCTTCAGCTTCTTTTCTTAATCGAGAAGGTACAGGAACTTCAAATGTATGTATATTTCCAATAGTTTTGTAATCTTCGAAAGCTGCATCAAGAACAAGTTGTTTTTCACCATCTTTAGCATCAACTTCCATTTCATCTTCTGTTTCTTTCTTTAGCTTTAAAAGCAGCTGTTTCACTTGAGAAGCACTATCACGATTTTCAGCAAGCCTCGTAGTTGGTATATTTCCAATAGTTTTGTAATCTTCTGAAGTTGGATCAAATACAACATCTTCTTCACGAGCTCTACGTTTTTCAAACTTTTCCATTTCGGGTTCAGGAATTAGATCATCAGCTTTCAAGACTTTTCTTTTACGCGATTTGGTAACATTGTTCTTCTTTTTTGGCTTTCGGAATGAAATCATTTCTTCTTCAGTGTAAAAAATATTTTGAATATTATGCACTGGCGTTTCCAAAGATTCAAACCGTTTGTTTGCCATGAATTCCTTTCGTTTTTGCTGCAATTCGGCTGTTTCACGATTAACATCTACACCACCATGTTCATCCAATTTGAAAGTTTCACGAATTCTTGGACCATCCATACCATCATCGTACTTTGAAAGTATTTCTTTTCGCTTCACCTAAAAATATTTGCAAGTTATGTGGTAAGCATTTCAAAAATAGCCAACTAAATATGCGCTATCATAAAAAGAGACTTACAATGCCAAAATCATCGACTTCTTCTTCATCATAAGGGTTGTAAGTTGACTTCTTTTCACGTTTATCACGATTTCTTTTGAGTTGTTCATTGTATACTAACGTTGGATTGATAAGCACATCTTCACTTTCGTCAAGAACCTCTAAAAAAACATAATAGGTACACTGAGAAAAATATCAAAATTAAATTTCACCTTTATCATCCAAAACCAAGATTTGTTCTTCACCAGTCAAAAAAGCTTCTTTTGAATGTCCAACCGTCATTCCAGCAAGACCAGTAGCATCGTCATCACTTTGATCAAAAGTATCCATACTTGAATCAGATTCCATCCGAGTTAATTTACCCATTATTTTATAATGACTTGGTTTGTAGAGGTAGAAGAAACCTAAAAAAAGAATAATGAAGATGACATGAGAGAGAAAAAAAATAAACAGATTAAAAGTAAATTAACACGCAGCAATTAAATAATTTTTTTTGATCGTAACTTTAAAAAATATGAAATTCCAAGCAATTATAGTTTCGAATTCTTTAGAAATATCAGTCGAATTGCAAGAAAAAAAAACAAAGATGAACAAAAGAATGATTTGCAAAAAAAAAAAATGTTGGTATTAGGATTTTGGCGCTTTTTATTTATTTTAGGATGAGTGTCAGCATTTCGCGCTGCGAGTAAAGTTTGTGAAAGTTTTCGAATACGGTTGTATGCATCTTCTTTCTTTTTGCTACGTATTTACATTATTATTGTTTTACTTTTAATAGATCTTTTATGAATAATTTTATTTTCCAATTACAAAAAGGTATTACAATAAACACTGCATTGTGTAATGATATTCTCTAAAATTATAAAGAAAATATTCTTACATTAGCTTTTTAACAATTTCGAAAGTATGTATTTTTAAACGTTTATTTTTTATTTATTTAAAAAAGTGAATCAAATGAAAAATAGATTCCCAAAAGACGCAATCAGTTTCCGGAACTTTGCATATAAAAAAATTCAAGTGTTTTTTTTTCTTCTCCAAAATTTTGATATCCGCCGTTTGTTTCTTTGCTGCTTTTTAACTTCAATTGTTGTCACGCAATATATTTTTTTCATGTTTATTCCTTTCAACAACACAATTAGGCAACGATCAAGAGTTAAAAAAGCAAGATGAAGAAAAATAACAAAGAAGTCGAAGATAAAGCTTTTCGTTTTCAAAAAAGAAGAAGAAGTTTGAGCGCAGCGGAAACAGGCGCTGCTCACATTTTTTCGATGATGATGAATACGGGTGTGTTTTCCTTTGGGAGTTTTTGGTAGAAGATTTTTTTTCTGAAGTAGAAGCTGTGATGGGGTTTCTTTGACAGCAAACAAAGTTGAGGAAGGAGCTCGCTCACTATCAGTTGGTTTTTAAATTTTCCATCTTCTTTTTGATGTTTTCTTAGAATAAAGATATGTGAGGTTTTGTTTGATTTAAAATGGTTTAAATTAATTGTTTTGAATTAATGCCATCTTTATATTAGCTTTTACATAAATTTTTTATTTTACCGTGCTTCTTTCGTCTCAATCCGAAAAGCCTTTTAGAGTTGATATAACTTTTTTATCTTTCTTTTATTACCCAGAATAAATTTAATAAAAATGAAAATTAAAGTTATCTGTGTAGGTCCAAGGACCATTTGAATGGGAAACAGTGGATCATCAGGATATTCAACCCCGCATTTTATTAAACGTCATGAATCTTTTGGTTCTGCATCACCTCGACATGTAACTAAAAATAATGGCACTGTAATCATTTTTACATCATAATTTCTGCTTATCTAAGAAATCAACTTTTAGCCCACTCACCATTCATCCAAAGATGAATTTGGTTCCGATGAGAAATTAGCATGCCATACCGATCGACCTCATCGTCGAACGTCAAATAAACAACGAGCAAATCGAAGTCAATCTCTTGAACAAAGGTTTTTTTAAATCTAAATATTTAGTTATCGAAATTCATTTTTTATCCTAACTTTTAGATCAGGTTTAAGTAGCAGCCATTCACCTTCAAGTAGTCAAAGCAGTTCAAATTCATATTTAAATGCAATTGTAACAGAAAAAGGTTGCCTCAGGTTCGATATTTTTTTTTCTTCCATCCCAACTTTCTCCTTTTAACGCGTCATTTCCTTTTCTTTATTTTAAAAATTCTCAAGAGATTTATTATATCTTTTGAAGAATAAAGAAGCAGCTCTCGTTTTATGAACGTTGTTTTTATAAAGTTTCAAAGGAAAACAAAAATAAAATAAAAACCAAAACTAAAAAATTGGCATTTGCACGAAAACATTTACCAACGGCAAAATTTACGATATATCTCAATAGTTTTTTTAGACAATCAACTCAACCCAAATTTCAAATAAGTGGCGATTTAAATCCTCATCAAGTGAATACTGTTAAACATAATTGGAAACGAATCCTTAAAGTTGTAAATGATGATGAAACAGAAATAGCTATTTTAATTTTATTAAGAATTTTTCAACTTGATCATCGAAATCAAGTTTTATTTGGCCTTGGAGATGTTCCTTTTTCAGAATTAAGGATAAATCCTATATTTTTGCGACATGTTAAAGTTTGTTATTTTATTTTTTTATATTAGCTTACCTTTAATGTTTTTAACTTTTAAATTGTCACATATTTTTTTTTACAATTTTTCTTTGAGAACAAATTTCGTTTTTGATGTAATAATTTTTTCTTTAACTGTAAAATTAGAACAGCAAATTTGAGTTTACTCGATTTGGAGTTAGCCATACACTTGAAAACTTCGTCACTCCATCTTTCGATAAAACGTAGTTGTTTTGCACTTTTATAGCCACAAATATGCTTTTATTATTCCATAAAATGATGAAAATTCTTTCGCAACAATAGCATCTTTTTTTTATTATCTCTTTTCTTATTTTCTAGGCATTTGAGCCCACGCTGGTAAATGTTATGGGACATCCCACAAATGCTACAGCACTTTCTAAATATCTTCAACAACTCGGTGGACGTCATGTTCAATTTACTGGTGTAACATATAAATGTTCATATTGGAAAGTAATAATACCCTTTTATTAAAGAATGATTTGTTTTAAATAAAAGATTTTTTTAGACATTTATTCAAGCTTTAATTGATGTTGTTGGAGTTGATAAAGCATCCGGTGATGTACATGAATCGCTATTTTTATTAGGAAATTTTTGTGTTGAACAAATGAGAATCGGGTATAAAATTGAATATTTACTTCAGCGTGAAGCTGAACGAATTGCCGCAGCACAACAGAAAAAACGTGATAGCAAAAAAGTGGCATATTTGAATAAGGAATAAATTTGTGTCTGTGTGATTTCATTGTCTTGTGTAAGCATAATTTTTAATTTCTCAATAATTTATTAATTTGAAGATTTTTTTCACTTTCAAATAAATTTACTCATAAGTAGCTAACGATAAACGCAATTTGCTTTATTTATAAAATTTTCGACGAGTTCATTGCGTACTTTAATCGTTTGTTTATCAAATTCCATATTCTTTTGTGGTAACAGAATGCTGCCCGTAAAATAAAAAGCATTAAATTTTTCTTTGTTTCACGACGTAGAAGAAAGTGTTACTCCCTTTTTTGTAGAAAACATCGGTGGATAAGGATTGTTACCTGGAAAAACTTCTTTGAAGAAATTTGATGGAATTGATAAAAAGTTTTAAGCCTTTGTTTTAGCGAATTTTTGTACGCTTGTCAATTGAGAAAAGACATAATAGAAAAAAAAATTTTCTTACAAGAGAATTTTTTTATAGAAATTTGATAACCACTAAGCATATCATAAAATGCTTTTTCATGTTCAGGTATTGACAGCTTAAAAGTTTGTTCTTAAAAGTCCATAAAATCAAAAAACAAAAATATTTTTCTCTTGTTATTTGAAAAAATAAAGTTATTTTGGGGTGCTCGCCTTTGACAAAAGTCTAAATCCTGATTTCAATAGTTCCAACATTTACAGTATCTCCATCCTTGTCACTGACATGTAAAGTTGCGCCGCTATAATAACAAAAATTAAAAAAAGGATAAGAGCAAACAAAAAATCAAATGAATTTTAAACTAACATACTCATGTGTAATTTCTTAAAAATGTCTTATTTCTTTATAATTTTATACGAAAGTTAAACAAATGTGAAAGAAGCAAGTCTAAAAAAACCAGACTGTTTGATCATTTATTTCTCCAAGAAACTTATTTTTTTGAATCAATTGCAAATACATCTCATCGGGCTTTTTTCTTCTTCTTCTTTAAAACATACGTGCAAAAATTAATACACATCACTTTTTCTTTTTCTTTTTATCAGAAGAGGTGTGCCTTATTTAGAGCTTATTGTTAAGGTGCGGTAAGTTAAGTGTACTTCATATAAAAAGGGTATAGTATAAGACAATATGCAATATATTTCTTTGGTATTTTAGTTTTAATTTTTCACTAAAATTTTGAGCACAAAAAAATGGCAACGTGTGTTGAAATTTTAAATATTATTGCTTTTGGTATTCTCATTTTTATTAATTTAATCAATTTAATTTTGGCTGGTTTAGCTGTCAAAGAAACTTCGTGGCAATACGATAAAATTCATGATTTAGGTGATAGCAGTCTTAGTAATTATGGGCGATAGAAAGATTTTGAAAGTATTTTATGACTGTTTTTATATCCATTTTTGTAAAAGAGTTTAATAATTTAAATAAAGCTAATCAAGACTAATTTTTAAAATATATTTAATTTTGGATTTCCAATAATTTTATACCTCGACTATTTTTTTGTTTGTTTAAATTTTTTTAGCATAGTTTTTAGTCTAAAAAATAATTAAAAATGGTTAAAAATTGGGTTCCTCTTGTTGGATTACTCGCTCAATGCCTTCTCATCGTTCAATCCATAATTCTTTTGGGTTTAACCGCCGCAGCTTATGGATTCAGTAAATGGACAAATGATTGCGTGAAAGGCAAGTTCCACAATTGGTTTATTTTATAAATATTTATTTTTTTAGCTGCTATAAATGGTGATGTCATTAAAGAAGCGAAATGTCTTGATATAGATACAAGTGGTTTTAATTCTTTTAGAGAACATATTCAATATATTCTTCCTTGGCCTGCCACTACCCAACATGCTTAAATTTAACATAACATTTTTTTACTTTATTGTTTGCATTTAAATTTTTTTTTCACAAGATAAAACTCGTTTTCTGTAAGAATCGAGGAACCGACTGCCAAGTGAAAAAATTTTTTTTTAGGCAAGATCGCCCCAAAAGTTTTATAAGCAGAATAAAATTCTCCATAAAATTTTAAGTATTTTGGGCTAAAAAATAAATCTCCGTGATTGTACATCAAAAATGTTTTCCTTCAGAGAAAATAGCATTATTCAGCTATAAAATGGTTATCTTACTTTTCTCCGAAGGAAAACATTTTTGATGTACACTCACGGAGATTTATTTTTTTAGCCCAAAATACTTAAAATTTTATGGAGAATTTTATTCTGCTTATAAAACTTTTGGGGCGATCTTGTGTAAAAAGATTCATCGACTTGGCAGTAACTTTGCGTTTTTGCTCGATTCTTACAGATATTGACTTATAAATAGATTTTTTAAATTAAACAATCGTTTAAAAAATGGATAAGATCACACTTCATAACGCTATGTTGCAATTCTCGAACATATTTAATTTATCATAATTTTTAGTGAACTCAAAAGAGTTTGAAGAAATTAGTTTTACAAAAATACATCTTTTTTATTACTTTTTTATATTTCATTTTCCGCGTGAGCGATAAAATTTACAATGATAACATTTTAAACGTTAAATAAAGTAATAATTTTACACCAATGAGATTCCTAAAATAATGTGTTTATTGATAAAATCAAAAAAAATGAAGAGAAAAGTAGTTAAACATCACAAAATTTTATGTTTTTACAAGTAACATAAAAATAAAAGGCTAATAATTAATAGGATGGAATAAAAATGAAGATTTGGTTAAAACATTTTTACAATTGATTGGCATTAGAGTTCCTTAAAGAATTATATCTAAGTATACTTTGGAAATTTTTTCTTACATGTTTCATAAAAATTTCGATTCAAACATTAAACACATAAAATATGGTCTGTCTTTACATTTTTTAAAACAGATTTTACGATATTTTTTAAGCTTTGTCTAAGCAATAACCTTTTATACATATATTTATTCTGAAAGAAGATGGCTGATGCTACACCCAAATATCATTGCTTATTTGGATTGTTTCCATTGTATTTTTAAATGAAACAAATATAACAACCTTTCCAAAGTTAGAATTTTGCCAAAAAAGGGAGTTTTTTTTGGGAGTGTTCAGTTTCTTTTGAAAATATAAATAATTCTACCGAAATCAAAAACCTTTTCATTGCTGCTTATTTCTTCGATCTTAGTTTGTTTGATTGTAAAAAATATGGCGAAATTTTCAAATTTACTTGGTGGTGTAACACTTGGAATGGTTATATTTGCAAATTTGGTTATTTTTGTTAGTTTAGTTTTAAGCGGCTTTGTTCTTTATGAAACGATATGGAATTATGACAAAGTTCATGATTTATTTTCTTCCATAAATTTTAATTGATTAAAATTTAAAAATCTCGAATAAAGTTTTAAATTTCTTAATATGTTGTTGCACCTTTTTTTTAATATTGGATTTCCAGAAAATCTTACTTTTTTAAATACTCTAGATTTTCTATAAACTTTTTTTAGTAAAAAAACTTTAGAAACTATGAATGGGTGTATTTCAGCAGCGATTTGTATTTTTACAGGTCTTCTTATTCTTCAATCTTTAATTGTCATGAGTTTAATCGCGGCTTCATATGATAAAATTCATTGGGTTAATGAATGTGAAAAAGGTATTAAAAAAAATTAAAGTATAAAATAATAATACTATTCTGTTTATTTTAGCTTCTTCACGAGAGGATGTTTCATATATTATAAATCATTGCGTAAACAACTAAAAAAATAAAAGTTGTTGAAAAGTTTGGATTAACGTATGGTTTAAAAATTTTCTATCTGCCTTGTTAAAGAAAAACAAATAAATTATTACTTTATTAAACACATTTCTAAAAAAAATACAATAAAGTGCTTATACCCATCTAAAAAATATATTTATAAATATGGAACTTGAAAAATTTCGAAGCAAGAAAAACATTAAATGATACTTAAAGCTTAGATGTTCGATATCTATTTTATAATAGTTAAAACAGATTAGCCCACATGTTGAACTCTTATTTTGAATTAACTGAATTCACATTCATCAGCTAAATATGGTTTTTGGCATCGATATTAAAAATATTTTATTTTTTTTCATTTTATAAAAATAATTAAATTTACATTTATTAAATTCAATTAAAGCTTTTCAAGATTTGACATTTATGCCCCTAACAAACATATGAATATTTTTTGTTATTTGTAAAACCATATTGGCGTTTAATTAACTTATATATATTTAATAGGTAGCTTTGAAGCTTTGCCAGATCTCTTTTTTTCGCAACCTTTCTTTGCGCTAAAAATTGTACCTAACCAATGCGGGATAAAAGTGAGAGATTATGTTTGTGCCAAAAAAGGCGACTAACGGAAGCAAATCATTTTATAGTAATCCTTCCTCTTTTTTTAGCCTTTCGTTCTTTCTTACTTTGATTTTGTATTAGAGAAGCACCTGTCTAAAAGATTTTTCTAAAAATAATTTGCCTTTTTTGGACCTCGTGAATTTTATTTTGGGTGTTGTTTTTATACAGAAGAATATTGGATTTTTGCCAGACTCCTTTTTCTTAAAAATATTTTCTTGGTTTCTTTCTTAAATAAAAAAAATGTAGCCAAAAAGTTGGGTTTCTTTTACGTTTTCCTAAATATAAAAGTTTTTTTATGTAAAAAATTTTAGCTATGAAAGATAGGCTACGAGGTAGACTAACTTTGTTTAAACGCAAATAACTTTTTAATTAGAATTTTTAAAAATATAAAATTTTATTTCAAAATTGAGTATCCCTCGTTTTCTTCAAATTCATTCAAGCATCTTTTTCAATTTGTTTTCTCTCGTTAACAAATTTTAACTATGTTTTCTATTTTTGCTTTGTCATAGAAATGGAACGCTGCGATCCATCACCTGGTAGCTTCTTTTATTTTTATTTTTTCATTCAAAGATGTATTTTAGCGACGACAAAAACAAAAAATAAAAAAATTGGAAGATAAATGACGAAACTAAAATCCTCTTTTTTCTGGAAGCAGCAAAAAAAACATTATTCAATTGCATATTTTTGCAATGAATAAAACCCGATGAAAAAAAAATCATTCATTAGCTGCGATTTTTTTCCTCGTTATCGTGTTTGTCTGATGAACCGGAAATGCATTAATTTAGTTAGTAAAACTTCCAAAAAAACAAAAAATAATTAACTGATGAACGCCTGTTCTTTGTTTTTTTAAATATATTTTTCTTCCAAATTTCTTTTTTCAGGCGAAACTAAAAACAATGGAAACTTTTGTTCTTTCACCAGATAATTTTTTTTGGTTAAACAAATAAATGAGATAAAATGCAATAAAAAAATAAAATAGAGAAAACTTTTAGGCTTTGTTACAAAGTTTTTTTTGGGAGGTTAACGATATAACATTAGAGTTTTTTTAATCGTTTTTTTACTTTGGATAAAAAAAAGCTTTGTTGTTTTTTATTTTCTTTCATTCTGTTCGTTTACTAAAAATAAAAGGCAGGCAAGTCATGGCACGATGATGACTCGTTCTTTTTTTCTTGATTAAAAAAAACAAACAAAACAAATATAATGAAGCTAATTTTATTGAAAGTATTAAAAAAAGTAGTTAATGCTACTTAATTGCAAATGGCTTCTTCCTTTCCCTCCTTTTTTGGTATGTATAAAAGTAATTTTCTGAATAGCATTTTTCTTTGTTTTTATAAAAAAAATGACAAGAATCTTGCATGATATTTTTTCGTGATTAAATTACCCACACTTTTCTGGTACATGGATTTCCTACAAAATTTTAAAAGCACCCTATCTGATGTTGCTAAATCTATTTATCATAGTCTCTTAAAATATTAGTAATTTTTTGGTTTATGCTAATCTAAGCCCTTTTTAAAGTTAGCTTGCCATTGAAAAATATTAGTTAGCTTATAATCTTTTTTTATTATCTCGTTCCCCCATTTTTTAAATAGCTTGCTTATAATATTTTTTCTTCTTCCATCAAAAGGTGTTAAAAAGAGACCACCATCTTTTTTATTTTCTTTGTTTTATTTGGGCCATTTGTTACGTATTTTTATTTCTTTTTTTTTTCTTCCGCCTAAACTTGTTGTTACTGTTTGGATTCAATTTAAAATCAGCCCATTTCACTTGACAGATAAATAGATAGGTAACAAGAACCAACAGCTTGCTTTATTTTTATTAATGCATTTAAGAAGTCGTTGTTGTTTTTTGTTTGCAATGTGAAAAAAAGAAGATTAGTAAGTACGCATGAAAAAAAGTCATTTGGCATTTTGCCTGAGAGAAGTCAAGTCAAAAAATCACCGGAAATAGCTTTTTAAGAATGGATGAAGAAGAGTGGCAGCAAAGGAGCAGACGTCGTCTGCTGCCCGCCATAATCATCACAAATGGGAGAGAGACAAGAGAAAGGCAGACTAATATATTAAATATCTCTGGATAAAAGCCAAAATCGCGGTAAGCAGCTTTTTTTATTTTCTCTTTTTTTGCTCATTTTTAAGGATTCATTCTTCACACTTAAAGAGTAAAATAAACCGAACGTGTCTCACTCACACATTCTATTCTTACACTTGTAGATTGAATTCAAAAATAAAAAAGTTTTTTTGCTTAAGAAATGGCGCTCTCCTTCATACTTTATTACTCAAAGAAGGGCTTTAAAAAATTGCTCTGGTGGCAGCGAGAAAAAAAAAGATGGAAAGGAGAGAAAAGCTCTTCTTTTAGTCTATCTAGTTAATAATAAAAATAAATGCTGGTCCGGCGGGTGTCAATATAAATATGTCTAGTGTCTGTCTAGTTGAGTCTAGAAAGCTCATTGATGCTTGGCTCTTCGCCAGTATTAAAAAAAGTGTACTGGTGAAAGGCGTTTTTTATTTATTGTTTTAGTTATTATTGTTGGATACTTTTATAAATAGAAACGATAAAGTGAATTTAATATTTATCTTAAAAATATCAAAAACCTTTTGGCTGCTTATTGAAAAATAAATTTTCTTTACTAAAGTTTTGGCGTCGAAGTTGAATACGGAAGATTTTTTTGCGGAACTAATAAAAATTTAATAACAAAAAATATCATGTGGTCGCTTGCTTCTATTTTAGAACAATTTCTAAACATTTATCCATGTAAATCATTTTTTTTTTATGTTTCTATTTATTTTATCATTAAAATAAATCTTATTTTAAGTTTTTATTTTCTTCAAGCTTTTATAATATTTTTTCTTGTTTTTCAATCTTTTTTGAGAACATTGATGCGGCTGTCCATCATTTTTTATTGTCACACTACTTCTTTAGCTTTTCATCATTTCTTTCTTTCTTTTAATTTTTTAAAACTGATATTTGTTTTAAAAAAAAGAATCCTTGAAAATGGTGCCATTCTATTTTGCGCCTATTGTGATTTTAATTGGCTTCGCTCCATGTTTGAAACAAACAAATAATAAAACCTTGCCTCAGACTGTCGAATGAAAAAAAAATAGGAAGAAGAGAAACCCTTAGACGAGAAATACGAAACTGACTTAATGGCCATCACTGAAAAAATATTTGATGAGCTGTATGCAACACGTTCGTTCATTGAACAGTGTTTCTTAAAATAATTTGAACAATCTTAAAAAAATAGTGGTCATTTTTTTTGTTTTTTTAACTTTAAACTAAAGGTGTTCACAAAACGATTAAATTTTGGTTTCCCAAAAAGGTGTACTTCTTTGCAAACGTGTTCGTTCATAAATCTCATTTTCTCATTATTTATGTCTGAGTATTAAAGTACTTTCATGTAAAATGCAACATTTTTTTAGTTTGTTCTCTTATTTCACAGTAGCATCAGAACAAAAAAAATATAAGCAGACGAGAGAAAATATAGAATGCTCGTCTGTAAAGAAGAACGTTCAATAAAGTTAGTTAGCTTACAGTCGTTTTTTTTCCTTTTTCGTTCGCTCCACTTTCAATGATGGGTTTCTATTTCATTTTTTTTAAAATTTAAATGAAAGCCAATCTTTGAAGCATCTCTTCCTTTACTTTGCCTTCCTTTGCCTGTATATTATTGTCTGTTATAAATCGCCTCGATGCTTTTATTCGCATTTTTTGGATGGTATCTAATTTCAAAGACCTTTATTTAAAATATTCAATCCTTTTTCCTGAAAAAAAGTTGCAATAAGCAAAGAAAAAAAAGTTTCATTTTGTTTTCAAGAAAAAAACGAACGTCTACTATTAAATAGAAAGTTTTAGGCTTAATTTTTTTTTGTTGTTCAAAAAGAAATTCAACTTTTTTTATCCCATAAATAAATAAAAATTTCTATGGGTCTTCCAAAACCGATAAAATTCAGAAAATGAATGCAGAAAAAGAAGCTTTCATCGACGACGTCAACAAAAACTGGGGCTTTTTTCTATCTATCTTTCAATATGAGTCCCTAATTTGCTCTAATTTGAATCGCTCCAAATTGCAACATTTTTTTTCTTTCTCCTTCCAAAGAAAAAAAAACGAAGAGGAAAAACCATTTGGCCCTTTTGTCATTCCATCCTCCATCCTCTATCCTCCATCGTTGCTACTGTTGTTGTTGAAAAGAGACCCATGAAATGTCTGAGTGGACGACTCCATTGGGATTTCGTCGTCGTCGTCCGCTTACTTCTTTTGCGCGTTCTTTCATTTGTGTTTTTTATTTTATTTTTTATTTTTATGAAGAAGCTCGGCTTCGTCGGCATAAAAAAAGAAGAAAAAAACGGACTGTTTTTTTTTTGACGACAACTCTAAACTAAACTAAACTTTATCCGCCACTGCCGTTCTTTTTTTTTCTTCGTCTCCTTCTAAAAGCTCGTATAAAGAAGAACATAAAAGAATGTTTTTAAAAAAAGTCAATGCTACATCTCCAAATTTTTTTTGCTGAAATTTATTTTGTTATTCTTGGTTTAAAATATTTTTGTAAAAGTTATGTTTAACTATGAACGCGAGATTATTATCTTGGCAAAATTTATTTCTAAATTTTTTTATTTTCATTGAAATTTACACAAGTGTCTTTTTTTTGTTACAAATTCCCATCAATCTTTGACGTTTTAATTCTTCTTTTTTTTAATCAGTTGTAAAATCTATTTTTCATCAACAACAGTCATTTTTTTCTTCTTTCTTACTACCACAACACTATCTATCATCCATCCATTCATTTATTACGCATTCCATCTATTGTTTTTTACCTTTGTGAATTTTTCTTCTTTGGTTTTTTGTTGTGTCTTTTTTTTTGGAAATTTAAGAACAAAGAATAAAGTACGCTATCAATTTAAATTCAATTAGTAATAGTTTTTTATTCAAACTTTATTACTTTCATTGCAACACCGATCGAAATATCAGGAATTATTTTATTTGGACACTATTTAACTTTTGTGATTCTGATGTTTACTTTCTTATTTTTAAATTTTACCATTTTCCTAATTCTATGTCTTTGGTATATTTAAAAAAAAAATAATTGCAAAAAGTTTTCTCCTTATAAACAAACACTTAGTTATTTGTTTTTTTGTCTTTATCCATTTAGTTAGTCTCTTATTGCTCTTTTTTTTTTGTCGATGACTCCCTCTTTTCTTTCTTCTTTTCCGTAAACGTAAAGACGAAGAGAAAAAAAAACGGAACGCTTTTTTTTTTTATTAAGTCGTCTCTTTTCTGAAGTTAGTTTTTATATAAAAATTTGGCAAACAAAGGTGTTTTTACGATTTCCCCTTCCCTTTCACTTTTTATTCTCCTTCTAAAAAAGGGAAGACATTTATTTTCAAAGTTAATTTTTTGTTCTTTCTATTTTTCCCCTTTTTTATTTGATGGTTATGAGTAATGTTTTTTATTTTTAGTTAAAAAAAATTTTCTCTTCATTTTTTTTCTGGCATTTAACTAAAATGTCTCTTTTTTCCTTTTATTTTTTCTTTCTCTCTTGAAAGTTGTTGTCAACATGAAGCTAGTGAGTGACAAGGTCTTTTTTTTCTTCATTCGAGACGAGACTGCCTGTTGTCGTTTTTTTATTTTATTTTTTGCCATCTTTGAAACTCTTTTTTTGCTATTTCTGTTTTGTTCGTTCGAAGAATTTGTTGGCGAGAAGCCAGAGGCGTTCCATGTTTTTTACTTGCTTGCTTGCTGTTGCTCTTAACTTTGGCTGCGGCTTTGCAAAAAAGGGGTTGCACCGACGATGTCAGCAACAACGAAGAGCGGCGGCGTGGTGCCCTTCGGCGACACGACGAATGAGCCCAGTCAGTTAGTTTGTTGTTAGTTGACAACCGACGAATATAAAAAATAAAGCGTGGCATTCGGCCAACTTTTTTTCTTCCCTTTTTTTTCATTGCCAACTTTTTTTTCCTTCTATTTTCTTTGAAAACAAAATAGTCACAAATCTTTTTTTCTTTTATTTTTTGAATGCTGCAGACTTTTTTCGTTTTTTATTTTTCTTAAATTTTTAAGTGAATTATTAATTTTTATAATAAATTACTTTTTTGATGATAAAAGTTAATTTTTATTTATTTCTCCTTCGGTTTATTCTTGGAAGTTCAAAAGCGTTTATTTTTTATGGGCACACAAATTTGTTCCAAAAGTTTTGAATCACGATAGTGATGTAATGTTTCTAAATTTAGCCTCTCAATAATGATGAAATCGTTTTTGAAAGTTCCCCTCTCTCTCTTTCTCAAAGTCAGATGTTTTTCTTTATCTTCCGTCATTTTTTATTTTATTTTTCATTTTCAAACACTTTTGAGAATTTTTTTAGAATGTTTTTTTTGTTGTTTTAAAATGTCAAAGATTTTTTTTGTTTTCAACGTGATAAGTTTTGAAATTTTTTAAACACTGTTATGTAACCAGATGATCACAGGCAATTATTACTGTATTTTATTTTTTAAGTTTTGTCCTTTCTCAACATTTATTGGACATTTTCTTGCTGACTCTTGGTCAGCATTTACCAAATAACCTTTGAACATTACTGTAATGCACCTTAAAATTTATTAATAAAAAGTAAAAGATAACCTTTTAAAACAGAAACCTTTTTTAGAAGACGTTATTTCTCTTTTTCAGCTGTTGATATTTTTTTGTTATCTGAAAAAAAAAATTGAAATTTACCTTTTTTATTTTACATTTTTTAAATATAAAACTCTTTGCAATTTTTTTTTTATTTTTTGCAGAAAGCAAAAAAAAAAAGATTAATGCAAGAAAGAAAGACGCGTTACCTTTTTTTGACGCCAAATTTCTGTTTACTTTTTGTTTCTTCCATTTTTTAAAATTTGTTTGATAACCTCCAAGACGCCCGGAAATTATTTGTCTGACCTTTTTGTCATCAAGATCATCATCATCATCATCGTCTAACATATGAGGAGGGTCATTAATAGCCTATTTAATTACATACTTAATTTCTTCTTTTTTTCTTTATAATTTTTCTTTTCCGTTAACTTTCCCATAGTCAGCTGATGATTAATATAATATTTTTTCATGCTTTTTGTTTTGATTGAAAAAAAAAATCACGTACGTTAGTTACATACAATCGCTCGTTTTTCTTCTTTCGTTTTTTTCTCTTCACTCGCTTTTGTATATGTATTTTTTTTTTACAAGATGGTTATGTTTTTGCGGTTAAAAAAAGATATTTGTTTTCTCACCTTTTTTTTACATTGTTTGTGAATCATTTTCTCACGCTTTGATGTATGATGTATGTTTTTTAAAAAGAAATTGAACGTCTTGAAAGAAAAATATGTTTCCTTGCCAAGACTTTAAGTAATATATATAATGGTTATCTGAAGTCTCCAATTAAATACTTTATTTTTGAAACTGTATTTCGTCGAAAATGTATCACCTTTTATAACCTTTTAAATCATAATCGTATAATATTTTTGGTAAGTCAATAATCCAAAACCAAAAACTTGTCAAAAAGCACAAAGTTTAAGTTCCTTATTTACGTGTTTTTTTATTTTTTATTTAGAATAAACCCACTTTTTCTCCAACATTCCATTCCATACCAATCATTTTTTTCCTTTTACCAACACTTTGACTATTTTTTCTCTTTTGATTTATTGTCCTCATCATTTTTTGTGGTTCTTTTTTCGATGTTTACAAATTTTAAACACCTTTTTTATTTCGATTCCTGCTTTCTTCTTTTGCTTCTGTGTTTACTTTCCCATTTTTTATGGATATCATTTTCAAATGTTTTTTTATTATTTAAATATTTAAATGCGTGTATATATTATTTACATAATTCAATTCAATTCGAATTATTTTTTTTGATTTGTTTATAATATATGTGTTCTTGTACTTCATCAACAATATCAAAAAAAAATCATTGTTGACATGGGTGTCATCAGTGGCAGGCAGCAGCAATGTTGTAATTAGTCGTGTCATCAAACAAATGAAAAAACAGAAACAAAAAGCAAGCAAAAAACAAAAATTTAATCCTTTTTTTCTATTGAGAAATGAAAATAAAAAAGTTTTTAGTTAAAAACAATTTTTTTATTTAGTCATCCTCCTCGAGGCGGCTGAACTTCTGCAGCAGCAGAAGCGAGCGATAACATAATCTCATCAGCACTGGAGAAAACATCGAAATTTGAGAATTTAAAATGAAAAAAACAAGAAGTCAGAAGGAGGATGAAAAGAAAAAAACGCCTGAAAGAAGAAAGAAAAAAATGAATGAAAGCACGAGACTTTTTTTTCTTGCTTGCTTTTTGCTTTTTCAACTTACTTTTTTTATTTTTTTCATGTGTTCAAATACCTCACGTATTTGTTGATGCTTGCTTTCATCAGTGGTTGGGCGCCGCCGCTTAAAATCAGCTGACTGAAGCTTGAACGAACGAATGAGAAGAAAAAAAGAGGAAAGGAAAGCTTTATATTTTTTTTGGAGGAGTAAAAGCTGAAGTGTTTGCTACTGACTAAATGACTGAGGCTTCATATTATTGCCACAGGTTCTTGAAGAAAGGGTTTTCGAGCTCTTACAAATATGTGTTTTTCTTACAGCTGCTGCTGCTATTGATGTTGAGTGAGTGATTAGAAATATCTTTACGCTTGCTTTTTTTAAATGTCATCAAAATAACCCTCATTTATTTCTTCATTTGTTTTTGTCGTCACTTTTTTCGTTTTTTTTGTTTTAAAGTTCATTGTCATGATAAAAAATTTTAAAGCGACACTGTTAATGTTGAGAATATTTAGTGATTAAAAAAATTCGGCAGGACAAAGTTTATCTCGAAAAGTAACTTCTAGATTTTTATAAATTTTCGCAATTTTCTTGATATTTTTTAATGAAATTTTTATCCTGACCACAAATTCGCTTTTATCAAAAGTGTTTCATTAAAGTTTTGATCCTAATTTATTAATTTTCTAAATCTTAGTTGAGTTAATTTGCCATCATTTTCATCAAAATTCCCTTCGTAATAAATATCAAAATGTTCTTTAATCCAAATGACTAACTAATATCCAATTGAATGACATCCAATTGTGTGTTTTTTGTACATAGAAATTTGCTAAAGGCGGTACTCTCATCAGCTCAGCAGCTCAGCTGATCACTTTTTTGTGTCATATTTAAAAACATCTGCAATAAATTTTTCAGTTGTTTTTCGTTTGTCTTTTTTTCCTTCTTTTCATTCATTCATTGAAAATAACTTTAGATGTTCCTGGTTGGTTGATTTGTTTTTCAGGAGTTGTTGATTCAAGTTTGTTAAATTCTTTCTTTCGTTTTTTTTTCATTTTTATTTTTTGTTAACGATTGTCAACTGAATGAATGTATGTAAGCGAGTTGTTGGTGTTTTAACATGTAATAATGCACGTTGTTTGTCTTTCGCATTATATTTCAACTTTTTTATTTGAATAAAAATAATTTAATTTATTTTTCATGATTTTTATAAAGATTATGATCGCTTAAAAAATGCAAAAAAGGTTAATTTAGGAGAAAGTTCAATAATAAAATCTCAAAGACGCGAGATGATTTTATTCTAGAATAAAATGGAGCTATTTTTTCAAGGTCTTTTCATGTGTTTTTTTTAACCTTTGCAAAAGCTTCTTCTCATTCTTCTGACAATTCGATAACCTTCAAAAACAATGATTCAAAAGTTTAATGAAAATCTTGTATAAAAATTTGTTGTTTGCGCCCAGCCACTTCCAATTAACGCGGACGACGTCCTTTTGATTTTTCTTCAAAGTTTTTTTACTTCGGGTATAAGCCTATCAGAATAAGTCGCGGCGACAAGATGAAATTTTTCTTATTTTTTTACAATTTCAAGGAAACTCAATCAACTATTTTTTTTTGATGGTTGAACCAATTCATTTTTTGGTTGGTGGTGTTAGAGGCTGTGTTGCTTTTTTTAGCCCAAAAATATAATGAGAAATAAAAAAAAACTTTGTTTTTTTCTGGCAAAAATAATTTTTTTTTCTTCTGATCTTTCATTTCGTTGTTTTACCAAGGTCATTTTTTTTATCTTTACTGTCTGATGAAAAGGGCAAATTTTTTTTGTATTTGCTAAGCCAATCTTCTTTGGTGGTTGAACATTCTTTTGGTGATTTTTTTTATTCTTCTTTTTCTTTCGCTTCCGTAACAAATTTATATTTTTTTCACGTCCTTTGAAAACGAACGAATACAATAATGATTTTTTTCCAAATAAAAAAAATTTATTGGTGGTCGACAAATTATTTTTGGTTACCCTATCGTCTGCTTCTAATGACACTGCTATCTCACCCCATCCTTTTTTTCTATGCTTCGGTTTTTTATTTTACTGATCAACAAGATTTTTGACCATCAACAACCAATCTAAAGCAAAATACGGCTACAACGGCGATGATTCCGGAATGCATACATTTTTTTAAAATATGTATTTGTATTTTCTTGTGCGTCATTTTTCTTTCTCTTTTTTTAAATTCAAATATTTTAAACATGATTGAACAAGTTTTATATTGATGCTTCCGCTGAATTGAATTTTGAATAGGTTCAAAAAATATATTATTTGCTTTGGTCTTTCTATGTATTTTTTCTCTTTTGATCCTTTGATATTATGATTATTATTTTATAAAACGCATATATTAAACGCTTATTTTCACGAAAGCAAAAGTTCAAAAATTTACTAAACCATTTTATTTTTTGCACTTTTAACAAAAGAGCCAGCAATAATAATAACACACGAATAAAAATTCTTTTCAAAAATATAAAATGTTTTTTAGTTTTTTACAAAAAAAATAGAAGTTTGTCCTTGTTCATTCAAAAAGAAATTAATCGAAAGTGTTAATTTTTGCGGTTAGTTTTCAAGTTATTTTCTTTAGTGACACTAAGATTGCCGAAGAGCAACCCTAAGGGATGTTTGCTTTAGAGGGAAGTTTGTGGTTAGTATTTTTTTGAATTATATTGGTTTCAAAGTATCCCTTTGAGGAACAAATTGATGATACTTTTTGATTTTTTTATCCAAAGGCTTGAGAAAGTTATTTCTAAAATAGAAGCATGTGAACAATTGAAGCATATATGTTGTGTCAAAATATGCCTTAAAGCGTGGCTCTTTATATTAAATGTTTTGAGTGATGCAGATTAGGAAACAAACTGTACTTTTCAAAATTGTTTGTAAAAAAATATAATAAATTGCTTCGAAACTTCTTTATTAAAAGAAGTATTGAAACGTTTTAATGTGATTGATTATCAAGCAAAGCTTGAACTTAACTTCTTTTATTTTTGCCCATCTTACACCTCTCTTATTTTCCTTGAATTTTTATTTTTCTTCTTCACGCCCTCCAAATGACCTTCTAATGCCTTGCCAAGTCGTGTCTCGCCTTGTCTTCTTCTTTCAAAATTTCATTTTTCTTTGTTTTAATTTCTCATTTCAAAAAAATATATAAAAAAGCATCTGGTGGTAACTAACATTTCTTCATACTCCATTTGGCTGTCATCCAAAATCACTGAAGACTTTGTCTTCTTCGTTCTTTGAATTTGACACTCAAGATGCAAAAATAAGTTTAGCGTTTTCTTCTTCAGCATTGTTGTCCATTTTATTTTACATTCAATCGTTTTTCTCGCGCATTTTTCTTTTTTGATTTTAATTCAAGGCCCTATTCAATGATGATCACCGTGTTTTGCTTTCCATTCCTTATGTCCCCATAAACGAAAAGGAAGGAGTTTGTCCTTGCTCCTTTCAAGTCTTCCGGCGACCCTCTCATTTTTATTTCCACCTATTTTGTGATTCCACGGTTTTGTTCCATACATAAACCGCGTGTTATTTTTTTAAACTCTCTCTCTCTTTCGTTTGACAGGCATCTATCTATCTGACTTTAAAAATGTTTTTGTGCGCGAAATTTTTCCGCATTTTGAAGAAGAAAAAATGGCTTAAAAAAAATTGTGCACTTTTTTGGCGGCAAAATTTTCTTTGTTTTCTATCCATCGAACGTGTACCCTTTAAGTTTCTTCCTTTTTTAATGTTGTTGTTTCAAAAACGAGGTTCTCTTTCCCGTTTTTTTAAAGAAGTCTTTCATTTTTTGTTTTTCGATCTGAATGCCATCGTTTTTTTTTTATATAAATAAAATATTGTCATCATCGTCACTTTTGATATTTTTGTTCGCAATAATAGCAGCCGTTATGAAAGAAAAAACTTTTTCCTTTTCTGATGGACTTTGTTTTTACAAACAAATAGTTTCTTGAATGATTTTGATCAGTATGTTCTCGTGTTGTAAAAAATGTGTTTACTGTAAAATAAAAAATTCTTCTACCATGATTCAGATAAGTTTACACTTTTTATATTCGAATATTTATCTTTAAAGAAAATCCGCCACCACCTTTCGGAAATGATGTTTTAAAAGTTTTTTGAGCATAGGCAAAAAAATACTGTAAAGTTGCTTTCAAGAAAAATTTTAAGGCTTTAAAAATTTAGGCAATTTTATACTAAAAAATTCGAATAAATTTTCAAAATACAAATGTGTTAAATTTTAAAATAATTGAAAATCAACTCTTCTCTGCTCTGATTCATAAATTTTTTAAATTACGAATCATAAACCACGCCATTCTTTAAAGCTGTTGTGTTTCATTTTTTTCTCCCTCTCTCAATGTTATGCTTAGTTCAATTTCATACTCTTTAAAAGTTTCAAATTTCCACATATTGTTGTTCAGCTAGTTTTTTTCCCTACTCTTTCTCTCTCTCTCTCATTTTCGAACGCTTAACTTCTTTCTTTTTTGTGATGTTTATATTGGCTCTATTTCAATTTTACAAACCTCACGTTTGCTTCTTTTCTTTTATATATTTTCCTTTTTGCAGAAAAAAAGAAAGGGGCCATAAAATTTGGTCATTTATTGTTTTATTTTTATTTTGCAGAATAAAAAAAACGTCTGTCGTCTACTGAGATGAATGAGATGAGACGACTCTTCAAATGTGATCTCATAAAAAAAACAACAAATTCTTTGAACTGGTCTTGGTTGATCGTTTGTTACTCATCTGGAATGCAATTCAAAAAAACTACTGCCACTTTGATTGAATCATTTCTATGTTTTATCGCCTCATTATTTTATCTCCTGCTTTTTTAATCATCCCATCCTTCTCCTACACCTTAAAATATTTTACTAAAACTTTTCCAGATGCAAAAAAATGGCAAAGGTTTGAACAATTTTTTAACAGATTTTTTTTGTTTTTGGTTGTTTTTTTGAGGAAAAAATGGCCACATTTCCTTTTGTTTTTTGTTTGGTTCTTTTGAATAAGCAAGCTTATATGATTGAAAAGAAATGGATGTGTTTGGGAATCATCAAAAAAGTTTTTGTATTCTCTCATTTGCATTCTTGTGATTGTTTCTTCCTTTTGTTTTCATTTTCTTTTTTGTTTTATCAAAAAAAGCTTTTATTCAATTCATACGTGTGTGAGAGCGAGCGATTGAGTTTGACACGCTTTTCGAAGAACAAAAGATGAGTGAGAAATTGTATGCAATGTGTCAAAAAATCTATTGAATCGTCTGCTTTTCTTCCATTACAATATTACAGTATACTTTTTTAAAAGCGATTCTTTTCTATCATTTTTTTTCAACCAAAAATTCGTAAATATTTTTTCTTGTTTCTTAAATTTTTTTTTCCAAAAACCGTTGTTCATCTTAAAAATCTTAAAAACTATTGGTTGATGATGAAAAATCTCCGACTCTTTTTTTAGGGTAAAAATGATTTATGATTATGAATAAGAACACTGGGGATATATAAATATGGAAAAAAAGTGATAGACAAAAAGATTTTACGAGAAAATGAATAAGTCAGTCGATACATAGAGTTTTACGATATATGTATATGAATGTTAGTGCTGTCATTATCGCCAAATAATTTTTTTGATGACGAAAAACTATAGTTTCTTTCATTATTTCATTCGAGATCAAGTAAAGAGAGTAGAGACAAATGACTTACTTCATTCATTCATGAAGTCGATATGAATGGATACTCACTAATATTGCCTAGGCACGCGTTTGCTTCATGAGATTTCTTTTTGATATTACTGCCACCACCTTTTTTTGATAAAGATCAAGAAGAAAATATGAGAGAAGAGAGGGAAAGAAGGAAGGTTTTGAAGGTCGCTTTTTCATATTTAAAGTTAAGTCATTCACTGACTAATCTTTTTCTTCCTTTTTTTATTTTACCTTGGATGATGATGCTTGACTTTGATCTTATTTTCATTTTTTCTTTTTTTTAGTAATGCGGAGTCGATGATAGGTTGCATGTTTTGGGGTATTTTTTTCTTAAAAGCATGAATCAGCTTTTCTGTATTGGACTGACTTGATTTACAATGCATTCTTTATTTTATTTTTAATTAGCTCATTTTCTGAGTCATAATCTATGATTTTTTGATACGAAATTTAAAAATTATTTGTATTTAGTCTACGTTTTTTTAATGATCAATCGTAAGATATCCATCCAAATGCTTTTAAATTATATGTACTTGGATTTTACTGATTCCGTTGATACCTTTTCCTTATATTATAGATCACCCATTTATTTAACTACAATTTTTATCCCCAATCATCTCGTCGAATATTTATTTATAGACAAAAACAAAAAGATTTTCTAAATCTGATTTCCTGTTTTTTTCACACTATTTTTCCCAATAAAGTTTTTTTCATTTCAACTACTACCGTCAATCTGGCGCCACATAATTTTTTGATATTTTGGAGCTTGTAAACGTGTGCTCGTTTCACACCTTTTTTCTTCAATCCTTTTCTATTCATTCCATTCTATCATCACAGAGGGAAGCAAGCGACCGATTGGTTGAGAGGATTATTGCACCTTTGTACAACAACTTTCAAAAGCAAAAAAAATTGAAATTATATTTTTTAGAAATATATTAGTTTTCTGTATAGAAAGGGAGATGAGGGGATTTTCATCATGATCATGAAAAAAAGGTGGTGATGGCGCGAGACCAACATAACAACAATTGTGGTCGTCAAATACAATTTGTTTCACGTATATGCATTTTTTTGTGGTTTAAATGTGTTTGATTGAAGAAAAAAAGAATAATCTTTCTCTCTCTCTTGAAAACAAACACGTTTTATTAGCTCTTATGTGGGAGTTTTATTTTTTTTATTTTATCGCTGTTTATGGTTGCTTAGTGTCGTCGTCGCCCACCAGCTGAGGACAACATCTGGCAATGAGCCAAAGGCATTCCATTCCTTCAGCCGATGATCTCTTTCGGCCTTTTAGTGAAGAAAAAAAGCTTTTAAAAAGTTTATTGCCCTTTTTTTCTTTCCAGCATTTTAAGCTGCTCTTCTTCATCTCATTGAATAATGAAAATCTCATTTTCCAAAATGCGGCTTAAAATACTTTAAAATGAACAAAAACCTTTTTTTCTCACTTTTTTGGAGGTTGAAAGAAAAACTTTATATTTTAAACTTGATCGCCGTCAAACAATTTTAAATTCTGTCACTTAAGTTTTTTAATCCGATTTTGTAAGAATGCAAAAATAAAAAAATAGGAGGGTCGAAAGCAACAACAATCATAGGGTTGGTTGGCAGTGGCGGCTTTTTTTGCTGTGCACTGATTTGTGAACATCGATGACGATGACGATAGTGGCGACGATGATGGCAAAAAAAAGTTAAAGGAGGCACTTATGCTCGCCGCCATGTTGCATTTCCTCCCTTTTCTCTCCTATATTTTTTTTGTACCAGCATCTCGCATTTTGTCGTTTGCCAATCACCTTTTTTCATGATTCAGAATCAACGGAATTTTTCCATCGTTTTTTTTAATTATTTTTTTGTAAAAAAAGATTGGAGGGAAGCAAGCTGTCGTTGGCTGCTGCTGATTCAATATGATCAAGAAAACAAAAAAAAAATCAGTAGAGAGGAAGGCGTTCCTCCTCTTCCATCTTCTGAAAGGTTGGTGAATGCTGGAAGGAGGGAGCCATTTTGAAAAATGAAAAAAATAAATGAATGAATCGCTTCTTAAACGACGACCATCAATTTATTTTATTTTTTTAAAAGAAATTTTTTTATTTGCCTCTTTAACCAATATTTTTTTTGTCTGTCGTAATAAAAAAAACGTTTTTTTATATTTCGGTAACCGGAAATCTCTCACTTGAATGTTGCGAAGTTTTAAAGACGCTCTCGTTCGCTCTGTCAAAAATTTTTTACGTCTCGACCTTTTTTTTGCAAATAAAAAACAAATGTTCACTTTGATTTTTCGATTGTTAAAGAATTTTATGTTTTTAGATTTTTTCTTTTAAGGCGTTCCTTTTTCTTCGGGTCATAAAAAATAAAAAATGTGTATTCTGCACGCTTTAAGTTTTGGTACCATCAAAACTTTGATCTCAAATACAATGATGGTTGACTTTTATATTTTTTAATTTATGCATTTATTAACTTTTAATTTGCATTTTTAAGTCTTAGTCTCTATCGATGCCGTGATTATTTTATTATTGCTTGGTACTTACCATTTAACCTTTATTACTGTACTTTGTTACCCATTGTTTTTTTTTCATTTCAAAGAATAGATTTTGAAAAACTCACTCTCTCTTTCTTCGTTTTTTTTTCTAGCCTCACACTTGATGGCTCTCGCTCAAATAATAAAAAAAATCTTGGCAAATGTTTACCCTCACGTCACACACGTCCTCAAAAAAGCAGGCACAGCCAGCAAAAAAAAAAATCACAGACTTACAAAGAAAAAAAAGAACCACAAGCCTTTATTCTCACCCCAAGAAGATGTAGAAAAAAAAACTTCTTCAATCAAAAAAAAAATCAGCCGTTTTTCTACGCAAAAAAAAGAAAAAGAAAAAAATATTGGGCAAGCAGAAAAGAGGGTCTGCTGCTGCTTTTTTTTTATTGTGGACTAACAAAATATATGTGAATAAGTACAGGAACGCGTCGAGGAGAAAAAAAATGAAAAGGTTCACCTCCTCATCATCATCCTTTCCATCGTGTGTTGTCTGGGTTCCCTTCCTCAGTAGTAGACGTTTGGCTCGCATTCAAAATTCAACAACAAAACAATTCCACCACCATATTTTCTGATGACAGTCGACTGACTGGTCGCTGCAATCACTTTTCTCCTTCATCAACGAATAAAAAAAAAATATTTTTTAATATTTGCGCAGGTGCGCCGACTTTCTTGCTGCCCAAGTATGAAAGAGAGATATTTCTTCTGTCTCATTGGTGAAAAAAAAAGACTTGACCCTAAGAGTTTTTTCTGAAATCCAAAAAATATCTTTAACGTTGTTTGTTTCTGCAAAGGTGAATAAAAAAATGATTGAATTTTTTTTTGCAAAGGTCGAAAGTTTGTTTGCGAGAACTTTTTTGCGTTTCCTTCCGTGTTTTTTTTGTTGTGATTTTGATTTGCGGTTTGATAATTCCTTGATTTTGATTTTATTAAAGTAGCTTCAAAATTTGCGTAATTTTAAAATTTTTCAGATTAAATTAATTACAATATAATTATACTTTCATTAATGGGAATGGATATTTTCTTTTTAAATGATGATTCTAGCCTTTTTTTTTAAATCATTCGATGATCATGTGACCATGGAGCTTTTTTAATCATTTTTGTTACCCTCTCTTTCTTTATCCAAAATATTTATTTCTTTTCAGAGATTTGAGAGTCTTTTTTGACTACATACGGCAAATCAACGATAACTAACTTCTTTCTTTCTTCTTTTTTATTTATTTCTCGATCGAAGAAATCTCTCTCTCGCGCAGCCACTAGACAGCTCAAAATCTCTTTTAATTTTTTTCATTTTATATTATTTGATGACGATTTTGAATCTTGAGAGAATAGTTTTATTATATTTGTGAGGGAGAAAAGGGGCGCGTGCGAACTAATTGAGTTCAATTTTTTTGTATGCACGATCCATTCCGAAATTATTTTTCTTGCAAAACTTTTTTTCTTTGCAAAAGTCTTGGCTGCTGCTGTTTCATTATTTTTGATTTTCTTTCTTTTTTTAAATTTAATGAAAGCGCTAAATTATTAGCTTAAATATTTGATCTTTTGTTACTTTTTTTATATTTTTTTATAGTCACAAAAGTTACCGCGTGATTTTCTTGAAAGATCTCTTCCGGTTTTGTATTACATGAAAAAAATTATATGTTCAGCTTTTAATAATGGTTCTTCTGTCCTAGATTTTTGTCATTTTTTATTGTAACAAAAATGAAAGAAGCATGTTTATTTATTTTTATTCTTCTTTCTATGCATGATAAATGAAATCCTTAAAAAACAATTAATTTCATCCTTCCTTTTTTATGAAACCAAACCATTTCTTTGCGCAACCATTTTTTTTGTTGTTGGTTGTTTGTTGCAAAGCCTAAGGCGTTTTACTTTTGCCCCCATTTTTTTCTCTTTCCTTTTATATATTTTTTTTATTGTCCACTAGCATTCGTTCGATCTATCTATTTTAGCTGGCAGCAGCTGGCGGCAATGAATTAAAGAATTCTTTTTATATTTTTTTTGTGTGTGAATAATCTTCATCCTTAGATGACTATGTATTTTTTTCTTCTCCATTTTTTAATGTTTTTATTTCTTTTGCCAAGAATAAAAAAACAACTCCTGTCGACACGGCAAATTGCCAGCCAACCCAGCGTCGAGTTCGAGAAGAAGAAGAAAAAAATGAAGATGTGCCGGCTGCCTCCAATTCTTTTATTCGCGCGGATTTTGTGCCAAAATTGAGAGTCACGGCAATATTTCTTCCTTTTTTAAAAAAAAATTTCTTTTCATCTTCTTTTGAATACATACTTTACTTGCTTCTTTTTTTCTTTTGTTAAAATTTCTTATTTATTAGTCTCATTTTTTTACTTTTAAAAAGTAATAATTTATAGCCCAAATAATTTCATTCGTTGTTTGGCATTAAATTATAGAAAACCTTGACGCCCTTGATTATTTGGAAAAAAAATATTTTTGGCTAAAATGAATTGTGATATTTGGGAAAATATCAAATTTTTTTATTACTGTTTTGTAAAAAAATTTATTCCCCATTAATTTTATTTTATTTCATGAACACTTCACCTCGATTATACATTCACTACCGTTCCTAGGATTATAATTTTTTTTCATCCGTTCTATCGGAAACCTTTGTATTTCCGTTCATCCAACAAACAATACTCTCTACCTCTCTCTCATAAAAATTATGATGATGACCGTTTAAGTGAGTGTATTTCATTGGTTGGCTAATCCCTCCATCAATTTTTCCAATATATTTTTTCCGTATTGTATTTTGTTTTTGCCATTATTATTTTTTGGACATTTTTTGAATTGTAAATGATGCTGATGATGATCAAAAACACTTTTTAATAGTGTCTCTCTTTTTTTTCTCGCTTACTTTGATTCTATTGTATTCTTCCTTGTTTTTAAAATCAAAGTCGGCAATATAATATAGTTTTTTACACACACTTTTCCCATATTTTTTGTTGCGAAGATCATCTTTCATTATATATTTTTTATTTCATTTCTATATTATTATTTGCGAACACGTGCTTTTTGGGTTTATTTTTGATGATCCCAAATATAACATTTCTAATTCGGGAAATGCATGTTTCATCAACAAATTTGTTCAGATCGCGCGAAAATAAAAACTATCGAAAAGAGGTGATGTATGTTTCTAAAAGCTAAGCAGCTGAAGAAGAAGCAGTCATCAGACTCAATGATGATGATGATGTTTGCAAGAATGAGAGAGTCCGAGAAGAAAGAATCTTTTCCCCATGAGTTGATGAAAGCAACAAAAAAAATGAAAAAGCATCGATGGTTTTTTTTGTTTTGTTTGTTAAGCTGCATGTAATTGCAAATTGTGAACAGAAGCAAGCCTAGTAAAAGCAATAGTTAACTACCGCTTCTTCCTTTTTCTTCTTCTTGTTCTTACACTTCTTTTTTTCATCTCTCGTTTATGTACTACTACTATTGGGACAAGTCTGCTGAATATATATACATTAAAGGTTTTTTTAGAAATCGTGTTTTGTTTTGAAAATTTTTTGATTCTAACGTTGTGTAATAGCAGACTCGATGAGCTTTATTATAAAAATTTAGAGGATAGAATTAATTTTTTGATTCAAGCTTTTTTATAAAGCAACGTGTTTATGTCTGTTTAATAAGTATTGGAAGCCATTAGCCATTTTTTGTTGTCATCTTATTTTTCTTTTTTCTTTGTGATCTGTTTTTTTGTGTTTCTCATTATTTGCCACACTGTTGATGTCTGTCTCCTTCTTACCATGTCTGCTGATTGTTTTTTTTTTGCACAAAAATTAGTTTATTGTTTCCCATAGCTTGCTTATAAGGATCAAAAAACATGTTCAAGACAAGACAAAAAATAAGCCATAGTTTTTTTCTTATTAATATTCAGGGAAGAAATTTAAAAAAAACTTCCAGTGTAAAAAATTTTTTTGATACTTTGGTTTTTTATCTGAGGATATAAAAGTGGCATAAAAAACGAGGAAATTTTTCGATCAAGCTGCTTTGATTTATTTCTTCCACTTTTATATCTTTTTTCAATGTTTTTAAAGGGACATAGCTATTTCATGCCTTTTTTGAAATTTCGTTTGCGGGCACTGAAAGCTACACTTGGTAAGGCGCGTGTTTGAATTACCGTGTAAGACATAAGTGACACGGTAATTCAAACACGCGCCGCCCCAACTGTTCCTATCAGCCCCAGTATCGAAATTTTTGAAAAGGCATGAAATAGCTATGTCCCTTTAAGATGTTTAGCATTGAAGGAAGAATAAAAAAATGGCAACATTTTTTACGTGATTTTTTTCAATAAAATGTTTTTTTTCGTCTTGTAAAAGTTTGTTTTATGGAAGATTTTTTTTTCACATTGCTTGGCTATTTATTTTTTCTTCGCGCAATCGTCTCAACAACACTTCTTTTTTTATCACCGAATAATGAAGAAAAAATGCTTCAGGCAAGCCTCATTAAAATAGCTGACGAGGCGAAGAAAAAAAAGGAACAGACTGTAGTTAAGAGGAGAGAGCGATGAAGGATGAAAGAGGAGATGCTAGATGCTTTTATGGAATGTGTCTGACGACAATGTTTGATTGTTCGATCGTTGTCGTCATCTTGAAAGAATGATGATTTCTTCGCTCACTTGACCGCTAGACGACTAACTAACTAAGTACGAAACAGATGAGAACTATGTAATTTTGTTTTAAAGTAGTTGTTGGCTGAGATGGTCAAAAGGAATGTGTTTTAATGCATGGTGTTTGTCTACTTTTAAAATAGAGTTTTACATTTTAGCAAAAATTGTGGTAAAGCTATGATGAAAGAATACGCTACTTCTTCATTCATTAATTTTTTCAGTCTCATTAAAAATTAAAAACATATTGTTTAATTTCAATATTTTTTGGCGACGACTGGCTGCTGCTACTAATAGACTCTTCTTATCATATTATTTTTACTTTTATTTTTGAGACACCTTAGTTTAATGTCATTTTTTTCGTATCGGATCGTTTAACTTTCATAGCCAAAAAAGAATGTTGCGATTTTTTTTCACATTTCTATGTTTGTCACGTCTTCACTATGATTTCTGTACACCTATTTATTCTATTTTTTTGGCTTGCTTGTATATGCTTCTTATCAATGTGTTTGCTTTTTCTTTTCATTGACTTTGATTTTATGATGAATTGAAGGGGATTAGAAGTTGTTGTTGATTCTATCCTCTTTTTTTGACTTTCATCCTTTCTTCCTACATGTCTCCAACTATAATAATGATAACACTAGTTTGATGACTGACAACAACTAACAGGAAAACTTTAAAAACAGTAGCGCATATTTCATTGGCGCCATTCACCTTTCCCTTTTTTATATTTTTTTTGTTGCTGATGCAGCAAAATTTCAAGAAAATAAAATGAAAAGATAAAGAAATCATTAAAATAACATTTGATTATTTGATGATTTTACATAAATACTGTAAAATACTTTTTTTTTAAACTAATATAAAAATATGATTTTATTGCTATTTTTAGTCATAATGAATTGTCTGTCTCCCATCATGAATGTTTCCTACCGTAATCCGAGATAGTGTGTTTTTTCCTATTTTTTAATTACTTCTTTTTCATTTCTTTGTAATTTTTTTAAGTCTTGTCGTTTTTACTTTAAAGTTTTTGTTGTGTTAATATTTGATTTTTAATTTCCAATCAAAGCAGCAGCAATTTGTCGCAATATTTAAAATATATGAGACGTTAATCGCCTTGTTAACATTCCTTGAGGCAGCAGCTATTTCATCGGTTCGCGCAGCAAAGAAAGAAGAAGAGAAGGTGAAAATGACTGATTGAACCCGGGACAAGCAAGTTTTTTTATTTTGCGGGTCGTCGTCTTCTTACTCCAGGGTGCGCAACATCATCGAAAAAGAAGGAGAAGAACAAAAACGGAACCCACTCAAAAAAAACTTTAGACGAGCGACTTCTGAGACTGCCTTTCTTGAAGAAGGATGGCGGCCTTGAGAATATGGAGGGGACAAATTTTTTTTTGTTTTAACCATTGATGGAATTTCACTTTTTTTGGACCAAAGTCCTTCAAGAATTATTATACCCCTCTTTTTCTCTCCCTATATTGAAAGTTTTTTTGTTGGTTTGAATTTTTTTGGAAGATTTATTACTTCATTTATTTGATTACCCCTTCAATAATTTTTTTATTTAGTTGTGTTTCCGGGAAGATTTATTTTATTAGTAAAATGTCTGTAAAGAATAATTTTTTTTGTAAAGAAAAAAATATGTTTTTGATTGATACAAAAAAATTCGTTTTCTTCTTTGCCATGTAATGCTGCTTGATTTTTGCTTCTTTGATGATGGTGGTAGCTCCAGACAGTCGACGTCGACTATGCTGATTCCCACGCGATAGTTTCTATCATTTGTGGTGGTGATGTGCCAGACAGTGCTTGCTCGATCGTCCTCGTCCGAAGATCGCTCACATTTTTTCTTCTTTTTACTGATGCTATTGTTCCGTAACTTTTTTTGGCACTTTTTGTTGTCTTTTTTCTTGCCTCCCTGCATTCTATCAATAACAAAAAAAAATGTTTTGGTCTCTCTTTTTTTTCATTGAAAGAAAGACGACAGCAGAGAGCGATGATTGCAAAAAGCAGCTGCCTTGAGGGGATCCATCCTTTTTCTCTCTCTCTTCCCATTTTTTGTGCTGCCCCTCCTAATAGTATTAAGGGTGGAGTCGATAATACACGGTAGCTCCGCCTTGTCTGTCGTCTCGTCGTTATCATCGTCATTGCTGATTTTTTTTCTAGTAGTCGCGTCGTCCAGCATCGCAATAATGTATTGGGTTTTTGTTTGCGGCTGCCTTTATACTTGGTTAGTTAGTAGCAGTAGTAAGTAAGTATTGGCGTTGACAACGACAAACGATTGATGTTGATGATGGTGGTGCAACATCGAAACATCGAGGAGCGAGCAGGAAGGCAACATAGCGATGGTGGCGGCTGTCGGCTGTCCGTTTAAGCATCAAAAGTAAAAGAAGAAAATAGCAAAAGTTGAGAAAATTCCGAGATAACTGCAGATTTTGTCTACCTCCGCCCTTCCCTTTAAAAACACACAAAGCTCAATTGAAACAGTTTGTCCTAGTTTGTCACTTTTTTTAATAAGTAAATGGTCAGCGTTTTTTTTTGTTGTTGTCGTCTGCCCATCGGTTGCGGCAATAGCTTTTTTCCCGGAAGCTTGGTTTTTTTTTTGCAAATTTCCGATTCCAATCATTTTTTGTTTTAAATGTTGTCGCCAGTCGTCTGCGGTTTTTGTGTTGTTTTTTTTAAATACCTATAGAAAAAAAATTCACAGACGAATATTTTTTTGTCTGATTTTTTTTGACTCAAATTCATTTCAATTTTAGGCGCCTTTAAAAACTAATTTGTTCTTTGTTTCTTTCTTTTTATTTTCTTTTTTAATTTCTTTTTCAATCAGCTGTATTTTTCCTTTAAAAAACAGCCGCCGTCGTCCGTTATGATGGTGTACTTTTACGATTGCCATTTTTGGACGCAATTTTTTTTTACGAACGCTGACTCGTTTTTTCTTCTTCTTTTATTCAATCAAAGTTTTGTTGCGAATCCGCAACATTTACTTCTGCTACTCCCTCGTCCAAATATTTTTGTGCCCTTATCTCCGATAAAAAATTTTTGCTTTCATTTTTTATTTTTCGTGCCGGGTCGCGTTTTTAACTGTAATAATATATACATACATATTTCTTTCGTTTTTATTTTTTTCTTTTCAATGATAATTCAATTAAATATATGTATGAAGAAGAAAAAAGATAATGATGAGACTCCAATATTCAATATTTTTTATATTTTCAGCGGAGAGAAAGCGCATTCAAGCCTTCTCATTAACTGTGCGTGCCACCGCTTTTTTTTTTTTTTGTGGAGCAGCATCCAGAGGAGTTATTAAAGTATTTTCTTCATCAACGACAAATTTCCATTATTTAATTTAATTTTATTATATTTTATTCCTCTTCTTTGAGGATTTATATTAAAAACAAAGCTGTCTCCGTGTTCTGAAAAGCGTATTATTGGAAATCATCATCATAGCGGTGGTGGTTGTCCTGCTGCCGCGGTTGTTGATCCATCCTTGGTGGCGGCAACAACGACGATGACACAATTATGTGAAAGTGATGCCATCGCTTCGTCATCTGCAGCTGTAGCAGAAGCTGCAGCACAAGTTACTGGAGTCCCTGGTTTTGTAGACGATATGTATTTTTTACGACATATTTTGGATATGAAACCACTTTCTTCTGAAGAAGATAATAATTTAGAAATTGTATGTCTAATTTTTAATTTTCATAATTAAAGGTTTTATTTAAGTTAACAAGTCCAAATTCCCCTCCAACTCCTCAAAGGACGAGGAGCAGACTCTTAGGTCATAGGCAATCCATGACTGGATCATCTTCATTTTCATCCCAACAACCCACTTCTCCATATTCCAGTCCTCCAATGTCCACATCTCCGAATGGATTTGGTTTATGCCATCCCGGAATGAAAGGTTTGTTGTTGTGCTTCATAATTTATTCATAAATGTCTGCTTTTGAAATGTTTTGAAAATTACAAAACTTTAATTTCATGAAATCTGAGTTTTTTGTTGTTGAAATTTTATTCAAAAACCGTCAGCCTTTATTTGAATAGTTTTACGAAAAAAAAACTTTAAAGCTAATTTATTACATCTGTTTGTCTAACATTATCTTGCCGAAAAATTAATCTTACCTAACACAAACTTTTTTCAACACAAAATTTATTCTTGATTTAATTTTTTTTAATGAGATATCATTCCTTCTTTGTGTTTAATGCCAATCAGTTGTCAACTTTTTTTCCATCAAATTTCTTTTTTTTCTAAATTAAGAGTTTCTATTACTCTTGCCATGTGCTTGCTTACTTATTCATTTATTCAATCCACCGACCGACAGCTGACCATTGTCCAAATTCTTTTCTTAATTTTGAGGAATGATTGTGGCATGTTTTTAAATTAAACATAGCTAACTCTCGTAATGTAAGTCTATTGGCAATAAGCCAGAAGATATCTTTCATTTGTGATGTGTGTGTTTTTGTCACCACCTGACTGACTATTTTGTATCCATTTTCACTCTTTTTCTCCATTGTCATTTAGCTTAGTTTAGTCAGCTGTTAACTTCTTTTGGTTTCAAATTTTAAAGAAAAGCCAATTTTTAAAGTAAAGGATTGCAGTAAAAAAATAGTAATGTACTTTTGAAAAAGATTTTTAACCACAAATGCAAAAAAATGCACTTTATTTAGAGATGATGGATGGCAAGTAGTGATAAGCCGCAACAATCTTTTCCATTCTTTTTTTTCTCTCGACAAATTCCATGTGATTCGAACCGAATACCTATACAGCTGATTTGATTTGATTTTTTCGCCCATCTACCAAAATATTTTTTTGCTTGATAAACACATTTTTTCTTTGTAGCAGCAGAAGCATGAAAAAAAAGCTAACCTTTTGGTTGGTAGACAGATGATTGTTTTTTGATTTTTTTAAGAGAAACATTTTATGGTTGTTTAAAAAAACGTTTAGGCAGAAGAAGAAGAAGAAAAAAACTGTCTGACTCTGATGTTTGCTTGCTCGCTTCTCAATTTTTTTTCATTTCGACCATAAAGCAATAATAACAGCAGTTTAGTTTGTTCGAGAAAAAAATAAATATGAGACAATGAGATAACCACATAGAAAGAAGGTGATAGAGAAAATGTTGCGATTTTTTTTACGACGAGGGAGAAAAATGAAACAACTTTTTTTGCTGACGTGCAAAATGTAAAACACGCGCAAAATTGTCTGTCTATGATAGAGTGAAAAAAAAGACTCAAAAATTAGTAGCCGTTTAACATCGTTGATAAAAAAAACTAAAAAAAGCAAGTAATAGAAAAAATAGTTAGGGTAGAAACTCATTTTATCATGATAGCAAATATTCAGTACTTTCAAGAGCAATGGTCAAAGGTTTCAACTCGAAGAATTAAACATTGGTTATGATAAACTTCCATCGTTGATAGAAGCTACAGTAAGCATCTTGTTTAGTTGTTTTTCATTAAGGATTTTTTTTTCGCTCCTCAATTAAAAAGAGACATCTCTCCCCAAAGAAAGATAAATGTGTTTTAAATCCAATATCAATTTATCTTTCTTGGATCTTATCGTCGTTCGTTCTCGTTGTTATTGTTTAACCTGATAAATAATTAGTATGTTTTTTTCATTATTACGAGGATTTAGCAAGCGGCGTCATTTCCTTCCTCCTTCTATGTTTTTTGTTGGTGGTGCCGGAACAACTGAAAAAAATATATATAAAAAGGGGGCGAAAGATAAATGGCCTTATTTTTTTGTTACCGATATGCCAAAAGAAAACAGGTCCAAGATTGCAGAAATTAATTTATGTCTATTTTCTGTTGTCTGTGTAAAAACATATTTTCATTATTTTTTTCTTCAAAGAGTTTGTTGCGAAAAAATTTGTACAAACTTTTAACAAATAATATTTTTGTCATTGTGCTTTATAAGTTTTTTCCCGCCACTCTGGAAATAGACGAGGGTAGAAAAATCAAAAAGAAAAAGAGAATAAAAGCAATTTATCATTTCATTTTCTTTCCTTTTTCCTTCAAAGAAAAGTTTATCATGCATTGAAATGGAGTGTTCATTTTTTTACGCCTATCAACATCGCTCATCTTATGTTATTTTTTCTTTGGGCCTTTTTTTGTGTGTGAAAATTATGATAGGCAAAGCGAAAAAAATAGGACCCTCAGGCAAAGAAAAAAAATATAACAATGTATGCGTATGATAGGTTTACGATCAAACACATTGTCTGGAAAAAAGAAATAAGTTTGTTTTATTGACTGTAAATTGTTTTAAAGTTCAAACAAAGAAAAGAGCATGATGGAGAAGTAGAAAAATAGGAAAAACATAAACACCATTGAAGAAATAATTTCTTTTCAATTGTTTTTGGGGAAAAGGTGCTGGTTTACTGTAAATGATAGGGAAGTGTGGATTGATTTGATTAAAATTTAGACAGACAATTGGTTGATGTCACTTAATAATATGTTTCGCATGATGTTTCCATATTTACATAATCCTCTCCACTTTTCTATAAACCTTTCATTCAACAAAACTTTTTTTTCTTCATCGAAGCAAAACATATTATGCAAATTACTTCACAAAGAAGATTAACCAAAATCTCTTCCGTTTTTTAATTCCCTTTTCACAGATACAGAAAACATAAAGAACTTTTTTATGTTCACTAAAAAATTTTTTTTATGCAATTACACTTTTCTTGAGTTATGTGTTACACATAAAAAATATATCCATTTTCTTGAATGGGTGGTTTTTTATCGTTCGGAAATCTCAAGACCAGACGTTTTTTCTAAATATTACTTTCACACAAGAGACTAATAAAAAAAATCATCATTAGACGACCTCACACAACAAAAATTTGTTTTTTCTCATTTAATCGAATTAAAATTTTGCTTTTTTTTTTTATCTCGTCTGCTTATTTTTCTCTCTTGCAATCATCCTTTCGTATTGCATCGTAAAGTGGCTTGCTCGACTAAAAAAAAGAAAAAACATTTGGGAAAAAACACATTTTTCACAATTTCAAAGTTTATTATTGTATTCGCAGAGAAGCAAGGGAAATTTTCTTTAGAAGCAAATGCACGTATGCTTTCTTTTTTTTGCCATTAGAAAAGAAAAAAGTGTTGATGGTAGACAAAGATAGAACAGTCTCTAATTTTGAAGCAGCTTTTTTTTGAGAAAAAAACCAACACACGCAGACATGCTAGGCAAACGGAAAAAACATAGCCTTTCTCATTCATTGATGGCATGCAGCATTCCGCCGCTAGAACAAAACTGATCAACAAAAAAATACGAGACATAGCAAGCAGCAGTCCATCACACATCGGCCATTTAGTGCCAGGCAACAGATTTTTTTTCTTGAACATTGAGATGAAGGAAAAAAGTTGCAAAAAGCTGTGAATTTTGCCGCAAACAGGCGTCGTCTCACTCGATTTTTTTTGTGTTGAAAAAAAAGGGAAAAATTTATTTTAAAAACATTGTTTTTTTTTGACACTTTTATGCGAGAATAATATGTTAATGAGAGTTAATGAAAACAAAGTTTTTCAAAGCTAACAAACATTTTTTTTTCAAAAGCAGACATTTTTGTAAATACAAAAAATTATGATTGATTTGATAATTTTAAAAAAAGCAATTTTATTTTATTTTTAGATGTTCCAATTTGGCTTAAAACTTTACGATTACATAAATATACTACCATGTTTCAAGATTTAACATATGATGAAATGATGAATTTAAATGAGAGACAACTTGAATTAAGAAAAGTTACAAAAGGTGCAAGAAAAAAGATTTTACAAAGTCTTGAAAAATTGCGGGAACGTGTTTCAATATTGAAAAGCTTGGATAAAGTATGTTTTTTCTCACCTGTGTTTAGAGAGCTTTATAAATTAATTTTTTAAGGTATTAAATGAAAATCTTGATGTCACAATTGTAATCAGCGAACTTCGAGCTATTTTAAATACTCCAATTTGCACATATAAACCATTAATGGCTGAATTGCTTGAAGCCGAGACAGTGGATGGCCTTGATGTGTCTATAGATCAAATTTCTGAACAAGTAAGTAAAATGAATGATCTTGGCTTGCCTAAAACCTACCAATTTCTCCCCGTCAAAACATTTTTTATTTCGAATAACGTGAAATTTTGTATTTACTTATCAAGTGTTCAATTTGTACCTACTTTTTTTTGTATCTGTGTGTTATGTGCGAAAAACTTCAAACTACTACTTGCTCTCTCTTTTTTTTGATTGTCCTTAATCGCTTTTTCTCGCTTAAAAACAATGTTTATTTTTGCGCAAAGATTTTTGTAGTAAGCAGCAGCACAAAAATCGAAAAACACAACTTTTTTTTTCTTGTTCTTAAACCTAAGTTATTTGAGGGTTGATTATTATGGCAAATATTAGCTTCTTTACTTGGTCGAAGGAAGAAGAGAAAAAATATGTTTCATTTTTGTGCTTGTGCTTCTTCGATTTTAAAGTGGAGGTAGCCTGCCTATTCGCTTGTTTTAAGATGATCGTTAAAAAGAAGCAATTCGCGCACTAAAACTGAACTAATATTAACTTTGTGTAAACACAATCTAACGACTTTATGAGTGAGAAAGAGAGGGAGAAAGAGAGAGAGTGAAAAAAAAGTAAAAAATTTAGACAAGATGATTTGCGGCGTTTAAAGGGAACTTTTAAGAATTATAATTAATTTTTATTATTTTATAGAATATTCCCGGTCACATAATTCATATCACATCGAGGTTGCAGGAAATCCTATTTGATCATGGAAAAATTGTTGAACTTGAAGATGAATATTTGTTGAGGTTGCTGCAAATTTATGAAAGAATTTGTTCTCATGAAGTAAGTCACATCATTACCGTAATATTTTTTGTTTGTCTCGGATTGTTATGTAAACAAATTTCTTTGAAAAGCGATCTTTTTAATGAATTTTCATTTTTGATCTCTTTCACGTTGCTTTTTTTAATAGATACACTTTAGACAGAGATAAAAAAAACCATTAAAACAAGACAAGATTAAAGCCCAGAAAAAAAGCTTGCATTTTTTGCTTGCTACTTTTTTTTACTGGTGTCGATTGTTTTTTTTAAGTAATCGACATCTTGGCGCCGTCGGTCATAGTTTTTTTATGCTTTTTTTCTTCAAGACAAAAAAATAATGATAGTAAAAAACTCATTACGAGCTTTTTTTTCAACATTTGATTGACACATAAAAAACATTAAGGGGAAAATAAGAAAAAAAATAAAGCAAAAAGCAAAGTTTTGGAACTTGGAATGAAGAATGAAAGGCCTTTCTTTGCATGAATGATTATTATCCATGCTTAATAAACGTTTTTTTAGTCGTTTAATTCCAAACAACGAAATCAAGCATCACAATGGAAGCGAACTCTAAGGAAAATAGCGGTGGATAGAAATTTGTTACCACCTGGAAATCATGTTGGAGTTGGCTATGCTGGTTTTAAACGATATCAACAAAGAATGTCATCCTCCACAACTCGATCATCCACTACTTCCCCGCCTGAATCTTCATGTGCTATCTCGCCGCCACCCATGCCACAATCATATAGTGCCCCACCACCTTCATCAACATCCGCCTCCGCTTCAGTTTCATCTATTTCAACGGCGCAATTACCCTTTGATAAACTTTACGAACATCCACAAGGTGCTGCATTAATTAAACAACTTGTTGCATTAAGTCTTCAAATTCAGGTTAGTTGAAAATTTTTTTCTGCAATAAAAGTGGGATACTTAAAAAATCGGATTATCTCTTTCTTTTTTTAATGACACAAAATTTGCGCATTGTTTTTACCTACTCGGAATAAATGAAGGAAAAAAAACTAGACGATGTAAAAAAGATAGGATCTAAAACATACATATTTCCACCGTCGCCTTCTTTTTCTTCTTTCTACCCAATTGGGAAAATCAAAATGTTTTTCTTTGTGTGGCTGATGCTGCTGGAAGACGACGATGATGGAAGGAATGGAATGAAGATGGAATGCAGACAACAACAAAAAAACTATGGCTTTGTCTTCGCATTTTTTCTTATGCCTTCCATAAAAAAAGTTTTAAAAAGCACATCAAAAAATACATACTGTTTTTTCTTCATTCATCCTCAAAAAATTGGAAAGAGACAAGAAAATTCAATCTTCTGGAAAAAAAAGAAACATCAAAAATGGCTTCCCGCTGTGTTGTTTCAATCAGTAAAAAATTGAATAATTTACAATCCTTTTAAATACAATTTTTTTTGTAACAAAATCAAAGCGGGTGGTCCTTGTTTCATCACCACAAAAAAAAGCAGATCTAAAATTTTTTTTTGAAAAAAAGCGCAACAACAGCGTGAAGAAACTTCGTTTGAGGGATCCGTTTTTGAGGGAAAATGATAAATGAACTAACTCACAAAAATAACAAAGCTTATTGTTTGTTGTTTTTAGAATGGCCAAAAAGATGATGAAAATACGGTGGTTATGCATCATAAAAATGGAGGGAATAAAACTCCACCAAATATTTCAAAGGAGAGAATTTCAATATCTAAAAGCCTTTCATCACCGGATAATTCAAGATTAAATAAACCTTTAACACCTGAAGAAAAAATGGCATTTTTAAATAAGTAAGCTTATAAAAATTAATAGGATTATCAAAATATAATTTTGTTAATTATTTAGTTGTCGACAAGAAAGTAATTTATCGAGTACATTGCCTCCAACTCCACCACAATGGGGAGTACCCGAAACATCGAGCCGATATTACAGAGTAAATAATAATGGTAAGTAATAATCATGAATAAATGGTTTGGACATGAAAAATTGGCATATTATGGACGACATATCTCAGTTCATGGTATGTCAATTTTGCAGATGTTCATTGACTCGTGAAAAAAAAACTTTCTGCTTCCAAAACATTTTTATTAAACTTTTTAAAATTTAAGGTATGCCACATCAATCATCAATGCCATCAACAGTGAATCAATGGGGAGGATATCATAATCATGCATCCTTGCCACCAACAAATATAAATGGTGGTGGACATCCATCGATGATATCAGTGGAATCTCGACGTTCATGTTATGCATATAATGGTCGACAATCGTTATCAGCTCGAATGCCATCATCCACATCACATTCATCATCTGGTTTTTCTTCAGGTGGTTCAGATAGATCGTCAGGTGCAGGCTCACCGACATCACATTTACATTTTCCTATAACTAAATGGTCTGTTGTTACACAAGGATCATATAATTCTGAAATGTGTAATAATCAAAATATGCCTCCTGTTAAATAATCGTTTTTTTTTCTTCTTACTTTTTAACATTTGAATTTGTGCCTTTTTTATTTAATTAAAAAAACATTGTAAAAATTTCTTTTTCTAAAGTTCTTCCTTTTTTATAACTCTTATTTTATTTGGATTCTGTTTTTTTTTCTTCTCGACGCTGGGCGTCTTTCTATGATTGTTATTATTACTGTTTTTATTATTATTCGTTTTTATGCGATCTTTTGTTGGGTTTACTTTTATATTATTTTTTTATTTACTATATTGTTATCAAACAAACACCTTAAAAAGTCTTTCAACCATCTTCAAAAAAAAAAACTGCTGACCATGAAATAATAATGCCAAGTTTGATCGCAAAAAAATATTAAAATATAATACAATATGCTTCAAAAGCAGCGCTTTGCTTTCAAATTTTTTTCTCTCTTTTTTTTTTTTAAATCGATGCAAACAATATTGCCGCTTATTTTATATACAATGCTCTCTAACTTCTTTTTTTTTCTTCTTCCCGAACGATGATTATAATATCTTTCCCTTCTTTCTTTTTTTTAATGTTGTTACAAAAAATTGTTGATTTGAAGTTTTGTTTTGTCGCTTTTTTTATTGTTTTCTTAAAATATTCTATTTTTATCTTTTCTTTTCTATTATTATTGAAGAAGTTTGAAGAAAGGGAACAATGAGAGTTACTGTAGAGCTTTGTTAAACTATCACAAAGAGAAGCCTAAATTGCATTTGAAAAAAAAATCCAGAAAATTTTAGGCCTTTTAAATTACTACAGTAACACCGCTTCTTCATATGTAGCTCCATTGCTTCCTTTATCAATTTCTTTACCACAAAAAAACGCACACCGCTCTAATTTGCTCCAATGCTGTACAGTTTCTTTCTATCCTTTACTCTTTTTTACTAACTAAAATTTTTTAAAGCTAAAAAAATTCAAAACCATTGCTCATCATTTTTCAAGTTGTTTATTATTATTATTTTTTGTTGTAATTTATTTTCCTCAATCTCTAAAAAATGTTATTTTCGCTCTCTAATCTTTTATTTTATATTTTTGTTATTAAAAACTCATACAAAAATAGCCTCAAAATCAATTCCAAAACCCTTTTTTTATGACAGCGCTCAACTCTTCCTTCCGCTCACTTGCTGAATTGCCAAAAGTCTTTTCAATTATTATTAATCCCTACAAAACAAACTCCATCGTTCTCTTCAATTTTTTTTCTTGCTGTTGTTTTAAAAGTTTCAATATCATTTTTTAAAATTGTTCTATTTCCGGTTACTCAATAACGGTTGATAATATTCGCTATCTGTTATTGTAAAAAAATTTTATATCGCTTTCCTTGATATTTCATCTTTTTGGAGTTTAGAAACAAAAAAAAAACAAGAAGCGATTTTTTGCACGTTGGAAAAAAATAATATATTGGAGAAAAAATTATAATGAAATTCAGCGGTGATATTCGTGTTTAAAATTGTTTATTAAAAAGTTTGACAAAAGAATTTATGTAAAAAATCTAAAAGTATGGATAGCGAAAGTCTAAAATTTTTCACTATCAGTTATCTATGATTTATTTTGTTTAATGAAAAATTTAAATAAAGGTTTTTTCCTTTTAATAAAAAGCAAAAAAGCAAAATAACACACAAAAGTAATAAACCAAAATTTAATTTTGTAAAAAAAACAAAAAAAAGTTAAAGAAATCAAAATATTTCCATCAATGTGTCGCGAGCATTATAAAAATTTGTAAATGTTTCAACTAACCACGGATTTTAAAGGTTCTTTATACCAAGAGGAAACTGCTTAAGATGGATAAAATATTTTCTTTTGGAATGGTACAGTATTCTAATTATTTGTATTACACTCATATATTAGTCATCCATGTAATGATCTTCCACTTTCTCTCGATTAGTAAGAATTTAATATGTAACAAAATATCAAAAAATTTATGGCAATGACTCGACAATCAAAAACAAAAGAAAAGCTTTGTAAACAAAATTTTATTAAACGCAAAAATAAATAATAACAAACGAAGAAGAAAACGTTTAACAAAGAAAAGGATACAGACATAAATAAATAAAACGAAAACATTTTACAATCTAGGTTTACAAAGGATGCGAGCCATAGTAGTTTTGAATTCTTCAGTAGGCAAGATCAAGAAGCTGTGGAAAACACCATTTTCAGTTCGACCCAAAAGTTTGTGTTGTTCAATCAAAACTAAAAAAACAAAAAATTATTATAAGAGAATGTAGAAAAAACAATCAATAAACTCACGCATCAAGTTGTGAAATTGTTTAGCAATGTAAGGCTTAGGCCAGTTATTTGCAAACTCAGCAAATTCAAAAACGACCTTTCTTTCATTGAAACAACGTTGAAGAATAACCAAGTAAAGTTCATCATGCTTATATTTGCATGCAAGTTCTTTAATGGGTGATTGAGCTGTACTATTCATAAATTCCAGAGGAAGTGCACGCGGAGGTGTAAAAAAAGGTTGAGCAACAGGAGGCAATGGAACAGGTTCGACATATTGGATATCACCAAAAACAGATGCTGCAGGAGTTCGAGATGCAAAACGAGGTGGAGGTTCAGCAGCGTAATCAAAATCATTGTCCATTTCATGATGACGAACAGGAGTAATAGCACGTGAAGGAGGTTGATCAAAAGCTTGAAGAGGTTCTTGAGGAAGCGGAGTTCCACGACGAGAAGTCAAGTCCGCAAGAGGAGTTCGACGATCACTTTGAAGAGTATCAGTGAGATGAGAATGTGGACGACGACCAGAAACCTCAGTATCGCCTGTTTTTCGACGACGTGCATGTTCATTCTAAAACAAACAAAAAATATTATCAACAACAAAAATTGTTATAAGACGTACTTCCATACGATCTTCAAGAAATTCACGAAGTTCAGCATTGACTTCAAAATTCAAATCATCACCAAAACATTTCTTATATGTATCTTTAGCATTTGCAAGATGATCGAGAATTTTTTGATACTTTGTTTCACGAAGATTCTTGTTCAAATAAGCTTCATCACGTCCGCGAAAAATGGCCTAAAAAGATTTTAGTAATATTATGAAGGATTATGAAGAAAACACAAAAAACCATACATTATCAAGAACGATAGCAGGTTCACGTGCAGCTCGTTTAGGAAGTTTGACACGATTTCTTCGAGAAAGATCACGGGTGGTGTTAGGTTCAACAGCATAATCAAAATCATTATCACCTTCAAGGCGATTTGCAGGAGTAACCGAACGTGACATAGCTTGATGAAATCCTTGAGGAGCAGGTGTAACAGAGCGAGAATGAACAATTCGAAATCCATCACGAAAAGGTGAACCAGTACGAGAAGTTGGAGGAACAATGTTTAAATCAGATGGAACTTCTTTTGCAGGAGTATTGATGATATGGATGGAAATAAGTCGCGATGGAGAATTGCTTCGAGATCGAATATGATATTGTTGAATATCTAAACCATCCATAGCACGAGGGCGTTCAGTTTCATCATGAAGAACAAGAGGATCAACAGCAAAATCAAAGTCGTTGTCTACTTCAGGTAGAGGTGCGGGTGAAGTTGCTCGATAAAAACCATCTTGAAGAGCAGGTGTAGCAGACCTTGAATGAACAATATGAACACCATCTTGAGGTGTAGGAGCTCGAAAAATAGGAAGTTTTGCTGTTGCATCCTTTTGTCGACCAGGAGAAGTAAGAGTCATATGAGAAATAAGCCGAGATGGAGATCCTTCACGAACAGGAACATCAAAATCTTGTTGGTCGAAATCATTATCACGAGGTGGCTCGAAAGAATCCAATGCAGATTGAATAGCTGCAGGTTGATTCGTATCATTATTTTGAGCACCAGGAAATCCAGTAACGACTACAAGAGTGTCATTATTAAGTTGAAATGGAACTCCTTCAGCCTGTGCAGCAAGCTCTTGTTCACTAAAAACAGCTATTTTTAATTAAAGAATAATAAGATCATACTTTAAAGGTTGAGCTTCAAGATCATCAGCCAAAAGATCTTGTTCAAGATTTCCCATAAAAGGTCCTTCATCACGCATTGTAATTTCATCTCGATCAGCTACATTTGAGACAGCCTAAAAATAAAAAGCATAAGTAATGGTAGAAAGGAAAGAAATAATCCTTACAGCTTTTCGAGTAGGCTTGCGTCGAGGTTTACGTCTTCCATAATCTTCATCATCGTCGTCACTATCTTGACGATTTCGTTTACGATTTGCAGCACGTCTTCTTGGTTGTCTTTCACCCCGAGCTTCTTCAACTTCTTCTTGAGGTGCAACTTGTTCAGCTCCATAATCAAAATCATTATCCATTTCAGGTTGTTGACGTACAAGAGAACGTTCATCAGCTTCAGTAAATTCTCCATGAGTATCTTGAATTAATCCATCAGCAATTTCTTCTATGGAAGGAGTTTGACTTGGAAACGAAGTACGTTCAACAGCTCGTTCGGCATTAGCTAAAAATGTAATAAAGATTATTAAATGAAAATGCGATGTAAAAAAAACATACCAACAAGAATGTCAGCATGAAAATCAAAGACACGAACAAGTCCAAGCAATAAGTAACCAGTAAGATGCATGGAAAATTTTTGATTCAATTCATGTTCTGCACGAGCAGCAGATGGTAATGCTTCTTTAAAACTTTCACTAAAAAATAATCATACATAAATGAATGGACTTAAAACAGTATAAACTTACCAAAAAGCTTTGATGTCAAAATTTCGAATATCATCTTTGGTGACATATTTGAAGATTTCCTTTGGATGATAAGCATAATGCCTAAAAATTTAAACATAAAATTAGAAGGAAATGTGAAAAAAGTGTGTGTTACCAAACGATATGAAAAGCAGCACCTCGTCTTCGTAATTGAAGCGGAAGATCAAACATTTTGTTTTAGAGCAGCTATCAAAAAATATTGAGTTTGATGAAAAAAAGAAGAATATTTTTGTTTGAAATATTCTTTCAGCTATCAAAAAAAGAAAGAAAGAATGGAATTCAGCAAAAAATTGGAGGGAAACTTCAATAAATAAATTCGTGATGAAACTCAAAGAAATTTGAAAGAAAAAAACAGTACCATTTTGATTGATCAAATGCTAATTTTTCACAAACACATTATTAAAAATTTCTAATTCACGAATACATTACACAAACAATGCAAACTTTATCTTTATCAAATGCTTTTTAAAGCTAGGCTTAATAATAAAGTTGCTTCACTTTTATCCAACTATGAAATTTCCTCTAACTATCAGTTGATTATCTTTCTTCATTGACCACCTTATCAACAACTAAAACGAAAAATTCAACCATGTGAAATCTTATTATTTGTATTTCTCTCTAAATCCACCAAAATGTAATTTAATTAAAATTTTTTTATTAAACATGGTAAAATATTTTATGTGAAAAACATTGGAACAATATTAAAAAAGAAGAAAAAATAATTATGGATTATAAAGCAATTTGACACGTTTACTCAGCTTTTCATATTCATTTTCTTTTTTGAAATATTTCTCTAGTTCTTCTATTTCTGCCTCCATTTCATTTGGAAGATGATCCACTTCTTTACCATCAATCATTACTTTTTGAAACATCTCGAGTGTGAATGCCAGGAATCGAAGTTCAACAAGTCGATCTTTTTTGATATTGGCTTCTTGCGTTGAAGGACTAACATTTGATTTTCGTATAAGACGATATTGACCAGGAGGACGCATGATTGGTTGACGAACATTTGGAGAAACCAGAGACACTTGATTAACCATTTGACGTTGTTGAGAATGAGGAGTTGACGATGGCCTTTGTTGACGAACAAGATAATTTCTTGGTGGAGAAATTAAAGTAGGTTGTTGGATTGGAGCTTGTTGATAATGATGAGGTGATGGAGAATAATAATTACTGGATGATAAACTAGCAGGAACACTTCTTCGTTGTTGTTGTTGTGGCGGAGTTGAAAGTTGATTTGGATCAATAACATGATATCGAATAATTTGCATAGGTCGATTTGAAACCATTCTTTGACCACGAACATTTCCGGCAGTTTGTTGATTTCTTTGTTGCTGTTGAGAAAATAAATTTGCTTGTTGAGGAGTCAATAGCCGCATTGGAGACGATGGAATTGAACGATAAAATCTTTGTCCATTTGAATCCACAACATAAACTTGTTCCATATGATGATATCGTTGAGGTGACGCAGATGGATATTGAGAAGATGATGAGCTTGAAGGTGAAGGATAAACCATTTGAACATTTTGAGGTAAAGCTCTTCTTGGTTGTGGTGCAAATTGTTCTTGATCGGTTATTTGATAATATCCACTTGATTGAGAAGGATCAAGCATGATCCTTTGAGGAACATTTGAGACGAATCTTTGAGCATGAACATTTCCAACAGGATAATTTCTTTGTTGTTGTTGTTGTTGATGAGAAACTTCAGCTTGTTGCGGTACCATTTTTAGTTCACGCGTTACCATTTTTTGTTCAGGTGGTGACGCTGGTGGAGGAGGAGCTGTAGAAGAAGTTGTTCTTTGTGCATTTGAACCTTGAACAATGCGAAAGCGTGGAACCGGTGGTGGTTGGTCGCCAGATGACATCCTAAAAATTGTAAATGTTAATGAAGGGAAATCAGACGAGTTATTAAAACGCAGTTGAAAATTAGGAAATGTTGATTCTTTTGAGAACATGGAAGATAAATAAACGTGAAGCAATCGAAGGCGATGACTAAAAGGAATTTAGGGAAGATGGAACCAAAAATAGCTACCGTTTATTTTTTCGTGGAAAGATAAATATGTTGCTTGAAAAATTTATGAAATATCGCAAACGATTGTTAAATCAAAATTACAGGTAAAAATGTTCGAACATTTTATTTTGAGTGTAAATAAAGCTGAAATTTAACTAACGACAAAATTCTTTAACTTTTAAAATATGGATATGTTGTTTGTGTAATTTGTTATGTGTTTTGGTTTAAAAAATTTCAACTTCCCTCGGGTTTTTAAAAAAAATAAACTCATAAAAATTTACAACTTATACAAATAACATCAATGTTCATTTTACCGTATATTTTAAAGTAATAAAACACATATTGCTTGACTACATTTTTGTGAGTGACCGTGAGACTCTTTCTCTATCCATGAGATAATGTATGAGCAGCCATTCAGTTAATTATCAGCTTCTACTGCCACATTATGTGTTTTATTATAAAAAATAAATTAATTTTCAATTTTCTTCTCATTTTATTAATTTGTGCAAACGCCTTTAATGGGTTGCTTTTTAAAAAGAGTTAACATATTTTTTAGCGCAAAATTTTAATTTTTTGGTTTTACTATAATAAATAATTTTGTGCTATTTATTTGTTGAATGTATGTAAATATTTTTTGTTTTGACGAGATAAATTTTATTTTTGGAAGGTTTTACAATCTATGTTTGAACCTGGAGTTTTTAGTTGAAGAAAAAATTTGTAAAAACAGAGCCATTCGAATTGTCGGCTATTCTCTTTACATTTGCGTTCAGGATTCTAAAAACCTCAACGAATCATGTCAAATCCTTATGCTCAACGACCTTCAAATATATCAATTTTTGATCAAACAAAAGAAATTTTACCCGTTTATTGGGCTTATTCAAGTTTGGGATTATTTGCTTTAATTGCAAATATTATTATTGTTCTCGTATATTTATCCTCTCCATTACTTCGAAAAAGATTTGCTTTATTTATTGGTTTAGCAGTAGCTGAAGGAATTAATGGTGCAGCCTTTTTAGTTACAGGTAACTTTCGAATATGAAATACAGTATAACAAAATTTTGATTTTTTCGCAGTGTTGCAAAAAAGTTTTGTCATCTCTTTTTTGTTAATTTTGAAATCTGAACAGTTTATTTTTACTCTTTTGTAGTCACAACATGAGTTGATGAGATTTTTTTGCATTTATTTCGTTTTTCAAAAAGCTAATTTTCTCAGCCTAAACAAAATTACATTTGCACAAAAGATCAAGATCACATATTACTGTAAAATAATTTTGAAAGCAAATACAATAATTTTTAGGTATTGAAAGAATAAATGAAGAGTATTCTCTTCAAAATGTTTATGTTTTTCCAATGAATACCCGATCATATTGTGCCGCGCAATTTGGAAATACTTTACAAATAATTGGAAGTCAAGGACCGGCTTTGCTTTCGCTCGCTTTAGGAATTGAACGATTTTGTGCAATTAAATTTCCTGCAGCCTATCGTCGATTTAAAGAAAGGTAATTTTAAGCGATGAATTTGAAAACAATACAGTACTTTTTTTTCTTTACAGAATGTTTCATTGTTTGTTGATTATTACAACATTTAGTTGCATTGCATCAGCTTGTGTTGCTTTATATATTGGATTAATTCTTGAAAAAGATGTTCCAGCTTTTTTTACTTGTTCTCTCAGTAATGCTTTTGGTTATACTTACACGTAAATCATTTTTAATAACTTGCGTCACTAAAGTTTGAAAAAATGTTATATTTTAGAACATTTAATTATTTTTTTACTTCCTTTGGACATTTACTTGGCTTTCTATTTAATTTTATTGCGTTTCAAATTATCCAAAAATTTAAAACAAATACAAATAATCGAATTTTTTCAAAAGAATTTGATCAAATTAGGTATGATTCCCAAATAAAAACGTTTACTGACCTTCAAAAAAATTTGTTTTAGATTAATGCATTTCATTTCAATTTGTTCATTGATAATGGTTGTCGGCCCAAACATATTTCTTTATCTCGCTCGTTTTTTCTCCGTCAATTTTCTAATTCTTGGGTGGATTAACTGTCTTTTTGTATTTCGAAGTGCTTTCAGCCTTCATTTACTTGGATTTAGATCGCCCAAATTTAGAGAAAGAATTGCTGAGGTTTGCTTTTGCTTGGCATGAATAATTTCTCCACCATATACATTTTTTAGCTATCTGGTTGTTGCTCTACTTTACCCAAAAGATTTCAATCTGATGCCATTAAATCCGTTTCAATACCAGCAGCTCAACAATATACTCGTCGACATACGGATATTCCGATTACGTTACTTTCCTAATAAATACTTTTATTTACTTTTTACACGCAAGTATAAACAATAAGAGAAGAAAGATCAGACACAAATTTAGCATTTTAAATTGTTTTAATTATGTGTTTTTGTTTAATTCTTGCACACGACTGGGTTTTTAATTTATACCCACATCTTTATAATTATGTATATATTTTCGCATGGTTGATAATTTGTAATAAAAATAAATAGACTTTGTTTTATTCTCTTTTTTTTTAGCAAATCATAAAATTACTGCAATAGAAAAGATTTTTATTTTTATTTTTAGCTTTGAAAGCGGAAGAAGGTTTGAAAGAGACTGAGAAAATGTTATAAACTTTGTAGGAAGTAAAAAATGTTATTTCCTCGAAGCATTAAAAAAGGTACAAAATTCACATCCAATATTTTTGATGCTACACTAGCATCACATTGTATATGAATTTTTAAATTAAAAATTAATGGAGTGAAAGACATAAAGCTTTTCCTTTTTCCTAATATTTCCAAATAATTAGTACAAATTAAACCATAGCATTGGTTTCTTTGTAGTATGTTTTACAACCACACATAATTCTTAGAAAAATATTATCCGCTGCATAGCCATAAATTATAATATGCTATACGTCACTTTTAAAATGTGTTCGCGTGAACAAAAAAATTAAAGAAACTTATACCTTTTCAAGCAGACAAAAAAGAAGAAAAAGGGCAATGAACTTTCTCATAAAAACTTCGATTTTCTATTAAAAGTTTTTTTGATAAGTTTTTTTTTGTTGTGATAAAAATCAATGCATAAAACATACATACATTCGTGAGTGAAGCGTGGTTTTATAAAATTAGGAAAATGCTTGATTGTTGGGATATTTCTTATAAACAACAAAATGAAATTGAAATTTTATTTAAAAGAATTAGCAATATTTCGGAGTCCATGGGAAAATCATTTTCCACTGGAGCTGTAACCTTTATTAACAAAAATTATCTTCATTCACCATCGAATCTTAAGAAAAATCTTTCGTAAAGTTTAATTAACTTTTTTGTCACTAATTAAAAATAAGTTTTCAGCGATTATTTAAACTTTGTAAATTCTCTGAGATTTGAAGATTTACGAAAAGCAGGCGATATTCCATGGAAAGGTTTTTATTGCCTTGACATTGAAGAAGCAAAACTTGCAAAAGTTTATTTAAAAAAATTTGAACAAAACCTGGAAATTCTTGAACTCAATAATAATTTTGAAGATGATTGGTATGGCAAAAATATGAATAAGCCAGGATTGCTAGCTTCAATTGTAAAAAGAAATGGCTTTATAAATACTGTAATTTTTATTTTACCAAAAATTCAAAATGGTAAAATTTTATAATATTTTTTTAATGCAGTTGTTCAAAAATTTTTGTTAAATGAAAAATGCAATGACAAGTTGCATATTCATAAAGTTAACGTATATTTTTTAGAAGAAGTCGCAGCTATTTTTAAACCTTTACATGAAAACTTGGAAAACGTCTTTGATAATTATTTGAACTTTGGTTTAAATTTATCAAATTTTACTTTTATTCTCGTAAGCGAACCAAAAAAATATATTCCACGAATTTATCAATTACCAAAATTTCCATTGGAAAAATTAAAAGAACTTTATGATTTGAAATATCCTTCAATGCCAGAAGCATCAATAATTCAAAATAAAATATTTGGATGTTTACAAAAAATTAAAAATCCTGAAGAAAAAGAAAAACGAAGGAAGGAAATTGGAAAAGCTTTGGAAGCAATAATGTTTACTTCTGAAACTGATTTAATTTGCACACATTTAACGTGAGATTGTTAATTATTTGGATAAATGAAAGAAGTTGTTTCAGTCTTTATCGAAATTATGCCAATAATTTATTGGCACGATCGATAGCTGTTGATTCTACAAAAGCTCCATTGTTTGTTTATAAAGACAATAAAAATTTGGAGATCGCACTTCGAGCTCGATGTTGTGGCATTCAGGTTCGTTGCATTATCAGATTTTTAGTCTAATTTTAAAGTATAAAAAATATTTACTTCACTTACAGTAAGCTTGACATCTTGAAATAAAAAAAATTTTCTCAAACAAAAGATGTCTAATATTTTTAGCATCGCTTTGATTATTTCTTCACCCAAGACATGATTTTTCCATTGAGTGACATCTTTGGCTCTTCCCCGAATGCCGCCGATAGTGGACCTGGATGGATAGCAAAAAAATTGGCCAACTCTGACAGAAATCTTGCATTAATTTTCCACGACATTGCCATCGCAATTGGTGATTTTGAAAATGATTCAATGGAAATTCAACAAAATTTTACAAAAATTCTTCGAGATAAAACATTTTTTGATAATTTTATGGGATTTGAAATTAATTTAAAATGCGTTTTATTTATTTTTACAGTAAACTATGAAAGATTTGATGAGCTAAATCGTGATCATTTTTTAGAATATTTTGATGTTTTAGATTTTGATTTTGATGACGATAAATAAATAAATGCTTTGAAAAAATTTCTTTTCTCTGACTATTTTCCTTAGCAATCGATCAATAAAGTGTAAATTATGCCCTGCGCTTTTTTGAATGAAAAAGGCAGCGACCGATTTTAAAAAAATGCTATAGCGTTTCCACTTTTTTTAATTACAAATTATATTTAAACTAAAACTTTTATAATTTTTTTCTTATCATTCAATGTTTTTAAAAGTCCCTCAAAAATTGATTATTTTATATTTTTTTACAACGAAAAATGCTCGCAATTTAAAAAAAAATTAAACATTTTAATCATAATGCTTCGTCCATTATACATTCATTTTTATATATTCTTTTTGAATTTTTTAATATTTTTTATTTTTCAGCTTTCAATTCATAGACATGAGATGCTATTACAGAAATAATAAACGTTGCACAAGCTTAGGCCCTCGTGATGAAAGTGATGAAGAAGGAGCTCCAACTTTTTCAAATCGTGAGGCTGATGCCATGAGCATTTCTCATTTAAGGCATCGACGAGAACGTCCAATGCCATATGCCGCCTCGGCCAGGCCACAAAAAACTCAGCAAAACACCCAACAACAAGTTGTTTCACAATTTGTTTCGGATGGTTCAAGGGTTTATCAAGTCCCTGTTATAGCATCATCAGCACAACCACCACCACCAAAGAAAATATCGCGAGGTGGCAAATTTCTTCAAAATTATATTTTCCCTTCAAATGCTGGAAGATCACTTCTCCCAAGGCCATCATTATCAAGAACTTCGGTGAATACAGCAGGAGCTTCTACAGAAATAAAATACCCATCACCAATGAGACGATATTCTCGGGCTCAATCTATTGAAGCTTCAACAAAATCAGCATTATCCAAACCATCTCTACTTCCAACACCTCCAATTATTCAATCATCATCGTCAATAGTATTTGGGTTTTCTCCACAACCATCATTTTCACAATATAATCCCATTGAACAAAGACATAGATTCGATTACTCCATTGCTCCTTCTTTTCAAAACACTCGAGATCAAGAAGTCGAATTTATTCCTAGCAAAGGAATTAAACCTTATCATCGATCTGGTGGCGGAAATGATATTCGAAAATTACGACAACATTTTATGGTAAGAAATGCGGCAGCTGTCGTTGCTTCTGGGTGAGTATAAATCTTCAATATCTGATTTAAAAAATATATGATTCAAATATATTTTTAGACAAAGTTCTGAAGTTGAAAATAAACAAGAAGCACAAGTTGAGAACGCTGACATTCTAAAGAAAAATGACCAAGAGTAATTTAAAAGCGTTAAAAATTTTTTTCTTTTAAATCAAAATTTTAGGCAAAATCTTATCGAACCAATTGTTGATGAATCGCCGACACTTGCTGATGTAACCCCTAAACAAAACGATGATTCTCTTAAACCAAGTGTTGATGAATCATTAATAGTGGCTATAACACCCAAACACGATGATACACCTAAACCAAATCTTGAAGAATCACCCGTAATTGCTGCCATAAAGGAACATGAAATTATTGAAATCGAAGATGATGAAGAGTAAAAAGCTAATTCGCTAAAAAAGCAAATAATCCAATATTAAAATTTTAGGCCAAACTTATCTGTAAAAAAGCAGGATGCTTCTTTACAAGTTTCAAAACCACCGGTAGTTCAACCAAAGCGGATGATTCATTACAGTTTTGCCCCTTCATTTCAAAGGAAATCAAATGAAGGTTCACCTGAAAGTGATATTCCAGCTGCACATAATAAAAATGTAAAATTACAACAAAGTTTATCGTAAGCTTTTACATTTATGGAGTTAAATTAAAATTTACCAAACAATTATAATTTTAGAAATGAAAAGGTTGATGATAAAAAAGAAATGGTAAAAGAGGACGGAGAATTGAGTGATGGAGAATTTAACCGTTCACCGTCTCCTGAATGTATTATCCTTGATAGCGATTCAGATGATGAAATTCAATGCATTCCAATTGATAATGACCCAACCGATCCCGATACTGATAAATTATTGTTTGGCTCCCTTTCAAATAAAGCTCATCATCGTAAAGCAGAAATGATGGATTGTGATCCACCACCGCCACAAACTGAAAACGAATTCAATCTTCAAAAATTTTGTTCAAATTATGAAGATCTTCTTATAACTCTTCGAGAAATGAATGAAAAGCGAGAAAAATTTTGTGAAAATATGATTAAAAATGTTTTTGATTTGCCATCATTGTATGATTATGAATTTTTATTAACGGGCGCAACCTTGGAAAAAAGTTATTGTTGTGAAGATGATCAATCAGAAATTGAATTTTTTATTGCTCCAATAATTGAGGACAATGAACATTGGAATTCATCAACTGCGATGGAAAACGTTTCCAAAATTTTAACTGCTGATTCAGAAATTACTCAAATGTCTTTAAATAAAATAGAAAATTTAATTATCATTTTTGAACATGATGATACTGTAACCATTCGACCAATGGATAAACTTTCTTTTTTACGATCTACATTTATTGGAGCTTGTTCGAGGTTAATTTTTATCTAATATTTGGATGGACTTTTGCACTCTTAACTTATAATATATTAAACCTTTTATTTTTTAGAGCTCTTTCTGCATTTCATGATGTTCTTCTCCTTTTAAAACATTGCGTTCGCCGATTTAAAACTGCCATAGAGGTTCCAGATTTTATTATAAACTTTGCTGTAGTAAAATATTTTCAAGAAATTAAATGTTTATTAGTTGACTTTGACTATGATTTGAAATGCATGGATATTAAAGAAAAATTTGAAATTTCTCCCATTGGACAACCATCCAAAACCACGGATACACTATTTTATGAAATATTATTCTTTGTTCAAAACTGTAAAATAAAATGTCCATTTACCCAAGAAGTAACTTCACTCGATCAAACGCTATTGCCAGAAGTGGCTAAAATACTTCTCAAAATGCCCCTTTAGAAAACTCTAACAGTGCGAGATACTGTATAAATTGTTAATTTACGTGCCTTTTTTTAGCTTTATTTTTATAGTTTTGTTTATTTTGTTTTTGATCTCCTTGGTAATATTATTATACGTGTATATATAAAGATTTTTCTATGCAACAAAGTCATAAATTTTGTTAATTATAAAGCATATCTATCTCGCAAGTTTATTAGTTATCAATCCATATTAACACTTTGTAATTGTGTGAAGAAAAAAATATAACTTTCTAAAATAATTATAGGGAGGTCATCACACCATTTTCATGTATGTGAAATGGGGGAAGCTCGAAGAAGAACTTCCCATCGCGAAAAATAATGCGCTGTTTTTATTTTTCAAGAAAAAATGTTTTCTATAAAAGTTTTAGCTTTATTTACTACTTCATTTGATTGATCTCATCTTTTCCCTCCATCTATTTATATATATTTATTTTCTTGAATCATTTTTAAATATGGGAACCTTAAAACCCGTTCCGTAAGTCTTATATTTGTATAAGCGTTATGATAATTAAAATAAGTTTAGACCACTTGATTTGGAATCAATGATCGAAGAAGGATATGATCCAGAAGCTTATGTTTTGCCCGTTCATTCTTCTATCGCAGCTATGAAAACAATAACTGAAATGCGACAGAAAAATAGAGACAAATTTGAAAGTTTAGATAAAGATATTTTAGCTTTTGCTGCTGCAAAAGGCAATTATCAGGTTTTGCTTTCACCCAAATAAAATAACTTTATCATTTGTTTTTTTAGAGTCAAAGTACTTTTAATATTAAACAAAAAGCTTATAAAAAGATATGGGACGTTCTTCCTAAACGAGAAGGTGCTACATTGCATTTTTGTGGATCAACGATGAACAAATGTGGCACCGAAAGCTGCGATATTGATCTTTGTTGGGCGGTGCCTGCAAAAACTGTCGTTAAATCATGCAATGATATTCAGTATCCTATGGACGAACAGTAAAAAAATCTTTATAGTCTTTTCCATTATTAGTTATTCTTTTTTAGAGGAAGCTTCGATCCTGAGACACTTTTAAGGGATGCTCACCTTAGACTTCAAGAACTTCCAGAAGTGAGAAATATTATGTATGTCCCTGCTAGAGTATGTTTGCCTTTAACTTAAAAAAAGAGTAAAGCAAAAGAAAAATTCAGGTAAAAATTGTAAAATTTGAAATGATGTTAGATGGTTTGAGGTTACCTTGCGATATAAACATCAATAATACTGCCGGTTTGATACTGCTTATTATTTCCATTGTTTTTAATATTTTTTGCTGTTGCAGGAGTTTATAACACCTTCATGCTTGCACATTATGCTAAAATAGACGAAAGATTTTCAATTTTATCCCGTGTTTTAAAAGAATGGGGCAAAAAAGCGTTAATTATTGATTCGTCTAATGGATACCTAAATAGGTTTGAAGATCATTTGTTTAATTATTTTGCTTTCATTATATTCTTTTAAGCTATACAATGGTTTTAATGGTGCTTCATTATCTTCAATGCGGCGTATCACCCCCAATTCTCCCTAACTTACTTGCACTAAGGCATGATCTATTTGGTGGTAAACTTGATCTCCATAAATTATCTGAAAATTATGATCTCGATCTTAAAATTAAAATGAAAGAAATGAATGATACCCCAATTGGTGATTTTCTTATAGGGTTTTTGCGATACTATGCAATGTTTAATTATGACAATGAAGGGATTATGCTTCGAATGGGTTGTGTTGCACCAAAGTAAGAATTTTTGTAACAAAATATTTGGCATCATACATAATCATATGTACCTGCAATATATATTGTCTCAAATAACAAAAGCTAAAATTGTTCCTCGTTTTAGACCTTCAGTACAAAATATTTTTTTTTTGGAAGAAGTTTACGATCGGTTTACAGTTCCAAAAAACCTTAATTATGAAAGCATGGATTACATAAAATGTACATTTTTGGATACATTTTTAAAAATTATGCGTGATCCTAACTTTGGTAATTTGATGAAGGACGAAAGGTTGTTCATGCCAAAGTTCCAATGAGTGTGAGAGTATGCCTCTCGATGTAAATAATTTTATTTTATTAGTGGTTATTAATTGTTTTTATTTATCGAGCTTTTTTGTATGTGAAATAAATAGTTTAATTAATTTTTTAAATATATTTTTTCTGCGACGTTTATAACGTTTCAATATTTTTTTTTCTTTGGATTACTTCTGAACTAACTTACTTATTCTTTGCTTTGAAGCATGACCGAATCTTCAAAAAGGAAATTTTCATTTTTCGCTGAAACACAACCCATAAAGAAGGCACGAAACGAAGGTAAGCTCTCCTCACCCTCTTAGTATTTGGTTAATTTAACAAAATTTAGTTGACAACATTTCATCAGAAGATGACATTCAAATTATTCATGATACAGCTTTTAAAAAAGAACCAAGCGTTAGTTCTGGAGATGAAATTGAGGTAATTTACGATTCTTTAAACATCGGGGAAGAACCAATTCAAAATGGTAATGTTAAATCTGATTCGGATTCCTCATTATCAAATATTGATATGAGTGCTATAAACAACGATATCGAAGTTAATGGAATTACCCTTGATGATGAAGGCGAACTTGCTCCAACTGAAGATGAAATGAACATCAATGAAGTGCATGCAGTTGATATTGCAATAGAACATGAAAAAATTGTAAATGGCGGTGCTTATCCTCATTTCACTTGGAGCTATGTAGAAGAAATTATTACAAAGTTGAAAAGATCGCCTTGTTATCAAAAAGCAAATGAACAAATTTTACATCATTATGGTGCTAACATACAGGTTAAATTTTTGTCCAAAAAATTCTATTAGCCATAATTTTCTAGGATGATAGAACATTGACATGGAAAGATAATGCTAGACATAACCTCGAACTAGCATGTCAAAATGTATTCCCATCTGCAAGATTATTTGCTGTTGGATCAACAATGAATGGGTGTGGAAGCTTCAATTCAGATATGGACATTTGTGTTGTTATAGATCCTAGTGAAATGGCTCATATTGCTGATCCTCGAAGGTCGATATGCCATACTCTAGCAAAAATAAAAATGGCAATTCAAAAAATACCAGTTGTTGCTCAAGTTTTTCTTATTCGAGCTGTTGTTCCCATTTTGCAAGTTAGATTAAAAGGTACTCATTCAGGTTCGAAATTGCTTTAATTCATACTCTCTGAGTTTTTAAGTGGGTTTAGAATTGGAAGTTGATATCAATGTGAATAATATTGCTGGAATTTATAATACCCATTTAATTCATCATTATTCTCGGGTGGATGAACGCTTTCCTGCTCTTTGTCTTTTAATTAAACATTGGGCATTCAATGCTGGTATTAACTCTGCTCAAGATGGAACCTTCAATTCATACTCTTTGATATTATTGGTAGTACATTACATGCAATGTGGATGTCAGCCCCCAATAATACCAAACTTGCAAGAAATTTGTCCGGATGTTTTTAATGGTCAAGTTCCGGTTGAAAATTTACGATTTTTCGATGATGAAACCACGTTTGGTAAATCTTAATCGTTACTATAGTTACAAATATAATTCAAATATTTAGATAGTCAAAACACTTCAAATTTCATAGATTTGCTTATTGGATTTTTCACTTATTACGCTGCCTTTGATTTTGATAAATATGCCATTTCAATTAGAAGAGCTCGTGTTTTCCATAAGTAAGCTCGAACGTTAAATCCATCATCATTATTATAAAATTTTTAGAAATTTGTTACCAGCTGAAACTCGACAAAAGTACACAATTTTTATCGAAGAACCCTTTGATCATAATAACACTGCTAGGTGTGTTCGCCCATGTGGTTATGAAAAAATTAAGCAAGCAATAAAATCCGCTTACAATTTATGGAAAATTTATAAGAAGCCAAGTCTTTCGAAGATGGGTATAATCATGCCTCCGAAACATAAAAGATAAAGTTTTTTTGTTTTATTTGTTGTTGATTTTGTTTTTGATAAAATTAATTTAGTTTTGGGTTTAAAGTTTAGAAGAAATAAGGGGACACAATGAAATAAAGGTTACAAAAGAATATTGTAACAATATCCAAAAGTCATTTGCCATTGAAAAGATAGCGTTTCAAATATGCAATACCAAAATCCTAATTCTCCCGACAAACATATGATACAAAGACACAAAAATAAATTTTAAATATTATTTATTATTAAATTATTATTACAAAATACACAAATACAATACAAAATTAAGGATTGTATTCGATAGGGAGATTCTTGCGACGAACCATACCATCACCTTGGAACCATTCGCGGCGGAATTGCTTGGCAGCACCATCAGGAGTGTTGGTCCATTCGATGGTAATACGATCATTGTTGGTGTCTTCTTGACCAAATTGGAAGGAGTCACAGGAGACAGCCATCAAGACAGCTTCTTTAGGATCAAGGACGCCACAAGGAGGATCAACACCAAGACGCTTCATGTTGGTGGTTTTGATAGCCCATCCGATACGACGACCACCAGCATTGATGATCTGAAAAAATAAGTAATGAAAAAATAGGAAAAGTAAAAAAATAAAAACCAACTTTGATATGATAAGTGTGCTTATCATCATAAGGAGCGTTGAAGACGATCTTGTTAGCAGGTTGAGTGTTGATGTCACCAGGAGGAACGGAAGCCATGACGAAGATGAAGGAAGACGAGAGAGGTAAGTCGACGAAGCGCAGACTAAACTGATGACTTTTTCATTTCATGGCTTTCCTTTTATACGATTTTGAAGGCTTCAAAAAAATGCACATTTCAATCATGCAAATTTTCAAATATCTTGTGAACTTTCAAAAGTTGTGCCGCCGCATTGCCAGAAAATAGTAAGAGCTTTCTTTTTTTTTTGAAAGTTGGATACCAAAAAGTGACATGAAATTTTTTTATTGTATGCTGTCGTTTCCCTTGATTTTATGTTATGGTTTTTAAACAAGGATGACCACTATAAAATGAAACTTTTAGTTGAAAAATTTTTTTACTTTTTTATGACAAGTGCTTTAAGAAATTATTCATATATTAAAGGTAAAGCTTTAAAATCAAATCAATCGATATATGTACATTAATAAAATATTTAATTCATTATTGGTTGTTTTTTTGAAATCTAGGCACCATGATTTGGTGCGCTTAAATTTGCTGATGTTTTATTATTACTATTTCGAATTTGTGTTAAACTAAGATTTCCACTATTATTCGCAATTAACTCCATAACATTTTTCATTTGTGCTCTGTTTTTCTTGACATACATATTTACACAATCAAGATAGGGCCCTGGAGATGGTAATGCTACGACTTCAATGAAAGTACCAATAACTTTTCCATTAGAATGTTCGATTGGAGCAACTGCAGTATCATTAAATCCGCAAGCACTTTTAAGCAAAATAAAACATGGAGTTTCTGAAATAATTTTACTTGCAATAGTTGGCCATAAAGAAGCTGGAATATGGAAGGTGTAACGAGCAAGTTGGGAATTGATAATTTTAGTTTTGACGATTAATTCCAACCTTGATGGTAGGCTTTCATTCTCAAAGCAAGATTTTCCAAATGTGGCGGAACCATTTGGAAATGGATGACCTAAAGAGCAATTAAAATGGCCGATTAACTTTCTAAAAAATGGTAAACTTTAAATGAATTCGATTTAAATCTACTAACATTGGAGCTTGATGAGAATCGTTAACAACAAATGAAACATCTTTTGGTCGTCCACTTTTTCCAATAATTTTTTCTTGAATGCTGTCGTTATAATTGCAGACATTCGAAAATCGATAATATGGTTTAGATTCTGCTGTTAATGTGGCATTCATCTTCCATTTACTAATACGTTGTGAGGATATCAATGACGATGTTGCAAAAGTTATATTGACATTCATTAAACTTACAGTAGCTTCTGGAAGTAAAAGTCTACCGCTGGCACATTGAATTGTACCCGAAAAAACACGAGGCCATTCAGACATAATTTCTTGAGCTTTAAAAATGAGAAGTTCAAGAAGTAAAAAGAAAAATACAAGCTTCATGATTGATTGATTTTCCTAAAATTGAGGCAACGAAAAATAAAAGTTTGAGATAAAGAAAGCGATCGAGCAATTCAATTTAAAATGTGGCATGTGATGGATTCGAAAGCTCTTTGCTATAAATAAAAATGGTAATAAAAAGAACCATAAAGTAAAAAGTTATTGAATTTTAAGATTTTTTCCAAAACTTTAATCTTTTAGAGAGAGAAAATATTATGGATTTTATATATTTATTTTAAGATATTTTTAGTTTGTTGCAGGATATGGTGTTTGATGAAAGCATGGTTTAAATTTGTGCCTGCTTATTATTTTTTTGTTAGCGTTGTGTTGAAAATCTATATAAAATCAAATATGGTCATGTTTTTTTTTAAAGACAAATTATGGAATAGTGTACTTCACTTTTTGGTGATATAAAGCTTTGATCTTTTATACACTTTTTTTGATTGAATGAAACATGCATAAATTTGAAAGAAGATGTATTCCTTATCAAAAAAAGAGAAAGAAACAGTTTCAAATAAAATCATCATCACCACAATTTGAGTGCGTCGTTCTCATAACAAAAAATGATGCAAAGACAAAAGATTGCTTTGGCCTTTCAATTTCTTTGATTTTTTCTTTTCATATTTATTGCTTTTTATTTATTGATCAAACAAGCTCCTGACGAATTTCACTTTCGTAAATTTAATTTTTATTTAACAAAAACTACGACGAAAAGAAAATGTATGATGTAATAATAATTGGAGCGGGGATTATGGGAAGCTGTACAGCTTATCAACTTTCAAAACGAGGAAAGAAAGTTTTGTTGTTTGAGCAATTTACGCTCAGTCATAATCAAGGTTCTTCACATGGTGCTTCGAGAATTATTCGCTTTGCTCACACCGAAGAGGTTTATCTTCCCCTTGCAAAACTAGCATATCAAGAATGGGATGAACTTTCCCGTCTTGCTGATGACAAGCTTTATAAATCTTGCGGACTTATCTGGGTTGCAAGTCCAGAATCCATTGAGCAAAAAGCTGCAGTTTTAAGAAATTTTAATGTCGACCATGAAGTTTTGAAAGGAAAAGAAATAGGTAGAAAATTTCCTCATTTATATTACGATGAAACTTGGCATGCTTTATATGATCCAAAAGCAGGTTTTGTTCATGCTGATCGAGCTCTTAAAGCAGCTCAAAGTCAATTTCTTGCTAATGGTGGAATTGTAAAAGAAAATGAAACGGTAATGAAAATTGAAGAAGTTCCAAATGGAATCGAAGTTTTTACGCAAAATTCAAAATTTATTGGTAAAAAGGTTGTTGTAACTGCGGGTGCATGGTTAAACACAATTTTCACTGATCTTAAAGTTCAAACTCGCCCTGAACTTATTGGTTTAACATTTTGGAAAGTTAAAAGTAATCATCGAAGATTTCTTCCATGCAATGGAAGTCCAGTAATGATTATGTCAGATAATTGTGATGAAATGTATATGATTCCTGAAGTAGATTATAGCGGTGAAATTAAAGTGGGTGTGCATTGTGGCGTACCTATTGACCCAAGAGATAAAAATCGAGTTCAACCACCACAATGGACAATTGATATTCCATCCGAGCATCTTAAAGAACATTTTAAAGATGTTGAATGGGAGAAACCAACCAGGCGAGTCAGTTGCTTGTATACGGTAAGTTTGATTATCTGGATCGTCATTTCAAAAAATTAACCGTAAAATATTTTTTTAGTTAACGGATGATCACAATTACATCCTTGATTTCCATCCAAAAAATTCAAATATTATTATTGGTGGAGGATTTTCTGGAAGTGGATTCAAATTTGGCGCTGTTATTGGTTTAATTTTAGCAAAAATGGCGATGAATGAAAACTTCGATCTTGATTTATCAGTTTTCAGATTAAATCGTGACATGAAATGTGATAAATCTCGATTATAATAGTTATTTATTCATGGTTTATAAAGCATAAAATCGATAATAAATTTTATTTATATTTTTAAGTAACACTCTTGTAAACATAAAGATACTAAAGACATACCTCAAAGTTTTTGTTTTATATGAAATTTATAAAAAATAAGAAAAAATTTAAAAGTATTTTTTTGTTGTTGAAATTCTTTAGAAAAAACAAGTTAAAAAAATTTTAAATGCTTTTTTAAAACTATTTTTATGGTTTCCTGAATATTTTTTTCACATTATGCGAAAAATTGCAGGTGTTAGTTACACGTTAGCGACAAAGTGTATAAAAATAAATATAAATTCCTTCAATTTTTAAATTTAAAAATATTCTCACTTCACTTGACACAACATACATTACATACACGTCTTTGTGTATCAAATAACTAAAACAAAAATTAGAAGAAGCCTTTCAAGTAAGTGTCTCTTCTTTAGTTGACACTTTTTAAAAATTACTTCAAAACACTTTCTTCTTTCTTTCTTTTTCACACTTTTCTATTTGCTTTTTTTTGTGCAGAGTTTATCTCATTTACTTTTTATTCTCTTTCCTTTTTTTGTTAGAAACTTTTGAAATTTTGAATTTACATTTACATAATTTTTCGTCTGGTCCTTTCACAAGTAAAAAAGCTTTATAAAATGGTTCCTTTAAAAAGTTGTTAAAAACAAAAAAAAGTCAAAAGTTTTTTTTATTTTCTACGCCTCCAAATTTAGTCCCGCATTTATTTTATCCCAATTTTTATTTTAAAAACGGATGTTTTTTCTCTTTTGTTTTCACAATTTTTTTTTTGCTTTTATGTCTGGACTAAAAGCTGCAAAGTTTTTAACGACCATTTCTGCCGGCTGCTTAGGGATAGATAAACGACTCAACGACTCTCAGCATTTTTTTCTCGTTAAAAAAACCAACAACAAAATTTTAGGATTTATTTTTAGTCCCTCAAAATGAATGGTCAATCAACAACAACAAAAAATGACTTTAAAAAATTAGGTGGTGAAGGCAGCTGACTGTCCCAATTCAAAGATCGCAAATATTTGTTTAGAAAATTTGAGACGCGCGGAATTATGTATCTATCTTATTTTCGTGTTTCAAACCTTTTTTTCTTTTTACCTTCGTTAATGCCTTCCTTTTATTATTTCTACGTCGTCTGAAAGTGTGTCCTTTTTATTTTATTATTAAAGGTCAAAAAAGGACGAAACCTTTCTCTTTGAGGTCAAGAATTCATTCTTACCCGATCAATGTCAATGGAAAGAATATTTTTTGATGCAATTGTGCAAAAAAGGAAAAATAAATAATTTTGTTACATTTGTTTTCATGGAACTTGTCTTGCTTTTTTTGATGGGAGACTAACGTTTTCCAGAATCGTTGTATTAGTTTTAAAATAATCTTTTTTAATTCAAAAATTTTTTTCACCTACCTTTACTTCCAAAATTATAATTACTACAAAAAATTAAGCTACTTCTTTAATTGAATTTGGGTTAAAAAATTTGCACTTAATCTCTAATTACCTTAAAACCTATGTTTGTCTATTTACTAGTAGCCTTTTAAAAAATTGATGCTTACCGCTTCTAATACGATCAACGATATGCAACAATGCGCTTTGCAAAAAAGCATGTCTTTCTTTAAAATTTATTTTGCATTAAAAACTTGTTCTTTTGTGCTTTTATATTTTCTGGAGACGCCCTTTCAAAAAAAATGATGGCTTTTCTTTCTTATCGATCATATAATATATGCAATGTGACGATAAAAGTAGTTTCATCACATACATTTTTTTGGTCCACAAAAAAGTCATCATCATCCATGAATAGAAGAGAAAAAAACGTAGCAACGAGGATCAGGGCTGTCAAATCGCATCGCAAAATGTCGACGCAATCGCAGCAGCGACGACATTTTTATTTTCGCTTCGCTTCGCTTCGCGCCAAAAAATGAAAAATAAAAATCGCGTCAGCGACTTCAGCGAAAGTCGTGCGACTTCTGCGACTTCTGCGAGTCGCTGCTAAAGCGCGACATTGCTTTTTATGTTTTCTGTAGTATAAAATTTATCTTCTATGTTAAAAGTGAACTTTTTGTTTTATTTTTTTTAATGTTTAATAAAATAATTAGAAGCATTCTTTTTTTACGGTACATCTGACTTTATTCCACATTTTGATAATGTATATTAATTAAAATTGCACAACATTGATGAAAAAGTAGCATGTTTTTAACATATAATTAAATAAAGTGACCAAATCTTTTCAATTTTTACTAAAGAAAGTAAATGAAACAAACTGGCGGTCCTTTTTTGCGCGCAAGTAATTCTTTGTTCACCGGTGTAGATAATTTCAGAAGCAATATACTCAGATTTACATTGTGATACATTATTATCGTTAACAATGTCACAATTATATGACGATCTTGATGACAGCTTGGAAATATATAGCAGTTCTCCTGCTTTACCTTCTCAACCAAGTGCTTCTTATCCTGCCACATCTCAACCTTCTTCTGTTGGTCATTTAAGCAATCGAAAGCGAAAACAATCAGATTTATGTGAAGCTTTTATTGCAAAAAGATTGAAGTTTTCTGCTATGCCGGGCGAAGAAAAGTTTATGAAGTGGGTACATTATGAAAACCAACAATTGGCTGCAATTTACTGTGAAGTTTGCGATAAATTCATCTCTAAATACAGAGGAGGTGGCTTCTATGACCATGTTAAAATTTGCAAAGCATCAATCTCTCTTGATGCAATTCCACCAGCTCCATTAACTCGACAACAGAAGATAGGATTTCGTGATACTATGCTCTCGTCTATGGCTAAAAACTTGTTGCCATTTTCTCATTTTTCTACTGAAGGCTTCAAAGAATGTATTCAAGCTGCCATAAAAATTGGTTAGCAAAATTTTAGTTTTTTTGTCGTTAAGTTATATTTTAAGGATATGAAACAAAAGTAGCAGGATGTGGTCCTCCTGATGCTAAAGAACTTATTTGCTCAAGAAATACGCTATGTAATGACCTTATGGTTCATGTTGAAAGCCATATTCCCGAACTTTATGAATTTATTAAGAAAAATGTTAAAAATAACGGTGGATCAATGGCAGTAGATATGACGTCGAGTAAAAAACACTTTGTTGGAACTGTTGTTCATTTTATCGATGATTACTGGAAGCTAAGAACTTTACCTATCGACCTTCATGAATTTAAAGAAAGTGCTACAGCTAGTAATATCATCGATGATTCTGAAAAGATGTTGGAAGATTTGGATTTATGCTTGAATGATTTTAGTATCGTCACCGATGAAGGAGCCAATGTTGTTTCAGCGTTTTCGACATTATATGATCATTATCGCTGTGCTTGTCATATTCTTCATACTGTATGCAAAAGATCATTGACACCCTACAAGAGAAACAATGACATTTACTTGAGTGAAGCTGTAAAAGAAAGTATCGATGATATGTCAAAGACAATTTCCAATTTGAAGTCGACTATCAATACCATCCGAGCTCGATTAAGCTTACACAATAGCCTTAACAGCAAGTTAAGTAACGATTGCGAAACTCGTTGGCTATCAAAATTAAAAATGGTATGCTTAACATTTGTTTTCCTGTAAAAAATAATTTATTTAAGGTTGAAAGCTTTTTGAATCTCACTGAAGAAGACTTGGAAAAGATTGAAGAAACTCTTCGTGATGATAAGAACAAAGATCTGCGAAAAAAGTTTGTCCAAGCAAAAAATGATCGTTTGACTTTAAAAACCTTTGTCGAAGTATTCAAACCATTTGAAAAAGCTCTCCGAACTCTTGAAGCTGAACACATCCCTACTTTTAATATGGTTTTGCCTGTCCTTAATGAACTAGAAGAACATCTCAAAGAAGCTTGCAATTCTCCTGATATTCTTAAATCGAATTTGGCGAACTCAGCATATGAAGTCTTAAAATATAAGAAGAACTTTTTAGTAACTGATAAGCATAGCTTTGCTGTAATTCTAGATCCATTAATGAAAAATCAGCTTGTTAAAATCCTTGGAAAGGAAGAATTTGAAAGAGTAAAACTGCTTTTCGAAGATGAATTTGGAACCTTGGCAGACCAAAACGGCCCTGAAGAAGATGAAAATCCATTTATTACAGGTGCCACAATATCTGAACTAAATATTTACTATACTATTAAAGTTGACAAAAACAAAGAAAATGAATATGACGTATTGCAATGGTGGAAAGAAAACGCTACTAGCTTTCCAACTTTATCAAAGATGGCTAGAAAAATTTTATCAACACCTGCATCAAGCGCCTCCATCGAACGTTTGTTTAGTTCGTTGAAACTTATGACTCCAAGTGAACGCTCATCTTTAACCACTGATAAACTCAAAAATCTTGTTTTGTATCGGTCAATTGATTGCTTTAAAAAGTTTGTTAACTTACCTTGAATCTCATCTTTGAGTTTGTTGTTTTTGTTGTTGTTTGTAATAAATATATAATTTCCATTTTTTTGATTCCAAACTTGCATCATCCACATTAATATTTAGTAAAATTCATTAAAAATTTCTTCAGAAACATCAACCATATCCATTTAATATACCTGAAAATTTACCACAAGCTTAATAAGTAAAAATAAAAAACTTATCGTAAGTTAGCGAAATTACCATCTCCAATCCCAATCTAAAACAAAATGAAATAACAAAAAGTCACTTTTTGGAAAAAAAATCTTATTTTTGACAAAAACCCTTGGTTTAAAATTCATTTCCTTCCATCAAATAGTTTTATTAAAAAAAATATCAAAAATATTATAAATCTTAAAATATGAAGACAAAATTGCAAAAAAAGTTTTTTCTTGAAGAAGAAATATTTTTTGTCGCATGCGACGCATCGCAGTTGGATTGCGTCGCATATGAAATGCGATGAAAATCGCGCAAGGTGCAGCGATTCGCTCTAGTCGCAGTAAACATTTTCTTGCGTCGCATGCGAAAAATAGTGATTTGACAGCCCTGACGAGGATGGTTTTTTTTTTGTTGTTAACGTTTTGCTAACATTGATGGAGCCTTATTTTTTTTTTTGACTTCCCTCTTTTCTCCATTTTTTCCATGCATCATTTGGCAAAAATAAAAAATTCTAAATCGACTGTTGACAGCAGCATTTCGTTTTCCTCCATTTTCCTTTTATGTTTGATCAAAATAAAAAACGTGAACGTGATGAATAACTACGTGGAATTTTTTTGTTTTTTCCATATTTTGTTGTCCTTTTCCCTTCCTTCTTTCTCACAGGAAGCAACCGCAATAACAGCTGCTGGCAGCTAACTTATTTGTTGAGTAACAAAAAATTGTATGTCTTGCTTCTAAACCATTTTTTGGCCCTAATCAAAAGTTTTTTTTCATTGATTGATTTTGTTTTTTAACAAGAAAATCTATACTTTTAAAGACACCTTCCTCCTTCCTTCAATTTTTTTATAGAGACACCCTTGGTTGCGCGCTAAAAAAATGACGTGGCCTTTTTCTTTCCTTTTTCAAAGTATAAACTAACACCACTTTTAAATCGATGCTTTAACAATAAAATTGTTGCCTTTTTTTTATAAAAAAAAAACAATGAAGCAAAGAGAGATTAAAAAACTGTTCCACACTTTTCAAATCCTAAAAACAAAAATTAATAAAATTTGCATTTTTAGGGATTTCAAAAAAGAAGAGAAGAAACATCCATCTTCATTTTTCGTCGCCTTCTCTTCTTTCAGCTTTTTTCAGCTATGAAAACGGTATTTCCAAATCGAAGACTTGTATCATATTTTTCAATCATATCGGCTGCAATATTACTACTGCTAATATTTCAACTTTCATTGTCCTCCTCTTCAAAAGAATTGAATTCAAATCCAAAAATAATAATTCGTGATGCATTGGTACGCCACCATATAGAAAATCCTAATCCCAAAGATAAACTTGTGGTGGAAGAAAATCCTCAACCTCCTGTAGTTGATTTTGTCGATGAAAAAGTTGATAAGAAAATATCGGATGAAATTGTTGATGATGCAAAGGAAGATGAAACAGCTATAATGGTAGAACAAAAAACTGAAGTCAAGAAAGAACGTGAAGCTGTAAGTGAAACTTCTGAAGTTGGTAAACAAGTAATTCAAGCTCCTACTGATGTTGATGGTAAGTGACAAAGCTTTTTATAAAGTCATGCTTCAAACTTGTTCTATGGTGTTTTTGATCACTTTTGTAACCTAAATTATGGCCATTAACCAAGTTTAGGCATGAAATAATTAAATAAAACTAATGCACAAAGTTTTTAACTTTTCTATTGTTTCAGCAGAAAAACGCGAAAAGATTAAAGAAATGATGAAATTTGCTTGGGAAGGTTATATGAATTATTCATGGGGTGCAAATGAACTGAAACCAATAGCAAAAACTGGTCATTCTCAATCAATCTTTGGCGGATCTGGTATGGCTGCTACTATTATTGATGCTGCTGATACTCTTTACATTATGGGTTTAAAAGACGAATATGAACAAGTAAAAATATTGTGATCATTTTTAACACTTTGTAGTTTTGTTACTTTTTAGGCTCGCACTTATATCAGAGATGAATTTTCAATCAAAAAAGCAACTGGTCAACTATCTGTTTTTGAAACAACTATTCGATTTATTGGAGGATTATTGACTTTGTATGGACTTACAAATGAAGAATTTTACAAGTTAGATTATTGCTTTTTTCTTTTATTACCATAAATTTTTTAGAGTCAAAGCAAAAGAAGTTGCTGATGCTTTAATGCCAGCTTTTGATACACCATCTGGAATTGCAAAATCTTTGGTTAATCCTGTTACCGGAACAGCATCAAATTACAATTGGGCTCAAGGTGGAAGTTCAATCTTAGCTGAATTTGGTTCGCTTCATCTTGAATTTGAATATCTCAGCCATATTACTGGCAATCCAATTTATCGAGAAAAGGTGAAGAAAATTAGAGATGTTTTGGATAAAGCTGATAAACCTCAAGGACTGTATCCAAATTATATGTCACCTAATAGTGGTACGTTTTCTGGATCACATGTAAGCCTTGGAGCGCTTGGAGATTCATTTTATGAGTATCTAATAAAATCTTATTTGTTAACAAATAAAACTGATTCTCAAGCTCTTCGAATGCATAAAGAAGCTTCCAATGCAGTGCAAAAACAGTAAGTTTGTTTTATTTTTTTTCCTACAGTATTTATCATTTGGAACAAAATACTTTTTGCTTATGGATTACTATTACCTTAACTTCCTTGTTTTAGTATGGTATTCACGTCAAAAGGTGGTCTACGTTATCTCGCTGAATTACGATCTCTCAATTCTCCTGAACATAAAATGGGTCATTTAGCTTGTTTTTCGCCTGGAATGTTTGGACTTGAAGCTATTCATGAAACAGATCCCGAAAGAAAAGCAACCGTTCTCAAACTTGCAGAAGATTTGGCTAACACTTGTCATGAATCTTATATTAGATCTGAAACTAAAATTGGTCCTGAAATGTTTTATTTCAAAGATAATGTGGAAGCTAAAACAACTTATGGAGATCATGGATACATTTTGAGGCCAGAAGTTCTTGAAGGATTCTTTTATTTATGGAGGCTAACGGGAAATCAAGTAAGCATTTTTTGACGGTAGATGATTTTTAAAATGTTATGTTTTTTTAGAAATACAAAGATTGGGTCTGGGATGGAATTTCTGCAATGGATAAATATTGTCGTGTTGGAGCTGGTTTTGCTGGACTTAAAAATGTTTATAAACCTGATGAAGTAAGTTTTGTTTCGAATTGAACGATATGAAAGTTGTGTTTTTTTTTTATTACAAAAACTTGGGTAGGTAAAACAATATCAATCAATAAGAAAAAAGTTTTTAATTTAAATAACCAAATTTGTATAGAATAATAATAAGGACATAATTTGATCTTTATTAGTGTATTTGTATTGTTTACGTCAGAAATGTTTAGCAATTTGTACTATTATTGTTAGAATTAATAAGCATTTGCCGTATCCAAGGGTGTTTAGCTAGTTTTTTTGTTACAAACAATTTAAACAAATCTTTGAAATTTGTGGAGTATTTCTATAAATTTAACTATAACCTTGCTTTTACGTTTTTTCTTTTGATTTACATATTTTTATCACATCAATTACCGTATTTATTTTTAGGGCCATGATGATGTTCAACAAAGTTTCTTCCTTGCTGAAACTCTGAAATATGCTTATTTGACATTTGACAACGACGCAATACCTTTGGAGAAATATGTTTTCAACACTGAAGCTCATCCATTCCCAATTTGGGATCCATCTTCATCTGATAAAATTCAAACTCAACAAACAGAAAAGCTTTCAAAACCGGTGAAATAATATATCAAATCATTGTATAGGGTTACTTTATAATTGTTCTTTTGCCTTATAGGTATTATTTGTTGTCATTTTGTACGGGTAATACTCTTTTTGTTTTCACTTTTTATGGTCTTAAAAATATCATTCCAACCTTTTTGGCTTTCTTCTGTATTTTTTTGCTCAAAAAGATTTTTGCTTTGATTTAATTTTAATAAATAATTTTAATCTTTTAAAGTGGTTGGATCAAATTGCAAAAGCTTTGGAAAGATATATGCAAATGAAAGGATAAAACTATTGATGGTGATTTTAATCCCTCCAACCAGAAGCAAACGTGCATATGTTTGTAACTGGGACAACGAGGAAAAACAAAAATCACTAACGAAAAGGTAGCGTAAAATTTTTTAAACTTTTTGTTGTTCTATTTTTGTGCCGTTTGGTTATGCTTTGTTATTTTCTTTCATTTTTTTGTACTTGATGACTCTTCTGGTTGTATGCATGTGGGTGCAACAATAACAGCTTCATAACAGAAGCAAGCCTAAAAAAAATTTCTATTGATTGTGCTGGTGTTTTCTAGGAGTGAGTATTTTTTTCCATTTCTTTTTGATAAAAACCATTACAAATGTGGCTAACAAGCAGTTTTAAAATTATTTTTTATAAATAAAAAAATTACGTGTTTTAGTTACTTAGGTAGTAGCCATAGAGACGAGAGAGAGATATTTAGAGGAGAAGAAAAATAGTATGTTCGTGTAATAATACTTTTTTAGCTTTGCTTTTAGCTTGTTTTTATTTTTGTGTTCTTATTAATAAAAAAAGAGGCTTGAATGAATAAAAGTATTCGAAATGATGCTCTAAATGTTGTGGAATAACAATAGGTAACAAAATTTATTTATGAAAAAATCGTAGAAAGAAATGTCATTAAAAGTGGCATCTCGGTTTGATCTCTCGATTTGCTATGATTAATTAATTATGCCACTAACGAAATGCCTTTCTATATTTTAACTAATTCTAAGTTTTTGTCTCCATCCTTATAAACTACTTCACCTTTTTACAAAAACTAAAATTTTTAATAAAAAGCCGACATACATAGAAGAAAGAACTCATTCATATCCAACCAATAATTATTTTCTCGCGTATGTAAATAAGGCAAAAAATATTATTGCTTCATCCATCCTTTTCACAAATTTTTGCTTCTAATGAAATTTATTTGCAAAGAAGAATCACCTGTGATTTTGCTTTTTCAAAAAATGAACACAAAAAGAAGCAACCAAACCAATTAATGGTTTTTCCATAGATGCGTTCATCGCTTTCTTCGTTATGAAAACAAAAAATATTTTACGAAATATTTTTTTAAAAGGTTAGATCAGAAGCATTTTTGATTTTATAAAGATCAAATTAATTCTTTTCGGCTCTTGGGTTTTGTTTCATTTGCTGTCTTTTGAATGGATGAAATGTAAATGGTAGCGGAATATTCAATTTTTTCTTGCTCTTTTGGAAATCCTATTTTTGTGTAAGGAAATTTTCTTTTATTTTTTGTTGCTTTTAAAAAATCCATTTTTTATTTATCCCAGAATTCTAGCTTTTTTATTTTCTAATTAATGACGAACGAAAACATGTTCTTAGTAAAAAATGTTTTTTAAATTACAAAACATTTATTCATTCAATTAAAAGCATTGTCGATGCTTCGTCATTATCACGGTGTCATCAAGAAAGACGACAACAAACATAAATCTTTCCATCAAATTGAATTAATTCTTCACACCATTTCCATATTGTTCTTCGTTTTTCTTGATATTTTTAAGAACTACATATCAGTATTCTTCGTGCTAACAAATCTTTCTTTTTATTTTTAAATTACTATTAAAACAGAAACTTTTTTATTTTGGATTTAAAAAAAAACTCTGTAAATCTATTTTATCCTTTTGCTGTTTTTCTTCCTCATCAAACAGGTATAACGTTTTCTCTCTCGTTTCATTTTGATGGTCATGATCAAGTACAACAATTTCCCTATATGAAAGAGCGAGTCTTTTTCCCTGTGTTTGAACACACGCGAATCATCCGTCAGCTTTACTATTTTTTAATAATTCTTTTCGCTTTTTTTGTATCGTTGCTTTTTTTAGTTTTCAATACAAATATATGGAGGAGGTTTAAATATATTTTTACATGCGTCCATTTTTTACTCATTTTAAGGATTTTATAAGGAAGCTAAAGCTTGCGGCTTTTTAGTTTAAATTTTTTTACTGTCGCTCATCATGACAATCATAACCACCATTTCTTTAAGTCCATTTCTTTTTTCCACTTATTTTTTTTTCTCGTTGACTTTTCAAAAATAAACAATAAACTAGTTTCATCGGCACCAACTTGTTTTTTTTTTGTGGCACATTCAGAGGCAGATGCTTTTTTTTAAAAATTGTTCTTTAACTTGTCAGGCAATAATCCCTAAATAAAAACAATAAAAAATGCGTTAATGTATGTTTTAATAATTTCTTTTGTTTCAGAGCTATAATAAAACGTTATGCAACGATGACCCAAAGTAATAATCGCCTTTTTATTGGCGTATTAGCCACTGGTACATTAATATTTATTTTATTTTGTATGGCAAAATCCAGTGATCGAGGTAATGAAATAAGAAAATGCTTTATTAATTTTTTTAGTAAACTTAACACAAAATTTACAGATAAAATAAAAACACAAGTTTCGCCATCTGAATTTTATGAAGCTTTGAGGCAGCCACCACAATGTCCCGTTGTTGTTTGTCCTGATCCATTTGCTTTCAATGATACACAAATAATTACGGACACTGATTTAAATGCAACAAAAGTGAATACAGTAGGGGCTCATGCTCCTCAAGTGCAATGTAAAAATGAAACTAAAACTATTCTTGAAAGAGCTTATGAACGAAAATATATTGGTTGTAATTTTTATGCCACCGGTGGAATTGGAAATCAAGTAAGTCATTTTAAGGTTTTATGAATTTCATAAAATTGAATTTTAAGATTTGGAGATTTGCATCCTTGTATGGTCTTGGAAGATTTACAAATAGACATCCATATTTTGAAGCTCGAAACCCAGAGCAAATGATAAATTTAATGGAAATTGGACTGGTATTTCCAATGATGCATGAAGTATTACAAGTTAAAAATCCACCTGAAATATTTGTAAAAAAATTTCATTTTGCTGACGATTGCTGTAAATTCGATGATCCTAAAAAGTAACGTCAACCTTACTTTAGACTCACACCACTAAATCCCATTTCATTTTTAGACTTTTAGGATGGCCAGATAAATATGTTAAAATATATGGCGATTATATGCAATCATATAAATTTTTTCACCCATATCGAGATGAAATTCGAAAGATTTTTGATTGTGGTTTAACCGTTAAATTAGCAATCAATTCATATGTAAAAGAATTATTTCAAAATGATTCAAGTTTTAAACTTTGTGCTCATGTAAGACGTGGTGATTTTTTAACCGATATTATGTTAGAGTCGAAAGAAGATTTTACTGTACCTGCCATAAATTATGCATATCAATATTTAAAGAATCAAGGACATGAAAATATTTCCATGCTCTTTATTGGAAATGATTTACCTTTCGTTAAAAATTTACCTATTCAAAATGTGGTAAGTAAATTAAAAAAAACGAAAAAAATTCTCCATCCAAAATGGAGCTCATACTTAACCAAAATCAGAGTTGGAAATTAATCTTTATCATTTTTGGTAATAGCAATAATAAAAAAAAAGTGAGACTCACTAAAAATTAATATTTTTTTAATGATACCAATTTCCATTAAAAGAAAATCAATTTAAGGGCTTCGAAAAAATTTACACACCTGATGCAAAAAGTCGAGGAGAAGATATGTGTTTTGGAATAAATTATTGTGATGCAATGATTATGACTGCATCGGGATCAACATTTGGATGGTGGATATCATATTTAATGAAACCAAATGCACCAATATTTTATAATTCTCAAATCACTGACAATGCTGATTTTACTAAGGATATTCATGATTTTGATATATTTCCACAAGAATGGATTATGCTTACGGCGAAGGATGGTAAAGCCGTGAAAGAAACACAATGGTGGCATCAAAGAAAAGGATTGCCACCAGATTTGCCACCTCCAGGAATGCAACCATGGGTTTAGAATTTTAGTTTTTACATAGGTAATTGTTTTTGGAAAGTTTAAAAATGGGATTGAAAATTCAGAAGAAAGTTTTAAGATTAATAAAAAAGCGGCTAGAAATGCTATAGTCTTTTATTAATTTTTAGTCCTTTATTAATTCTTCCATGTCTAATTTGTTTTAAATTATATGTGTAATATATGTTTCATATTTGTTTGTACCAATCGATCAATAACTTTCATTTTTTTTAAACTGGATAATACGGGATTAAGTTACGTTTTTGTTTTAAATGTGAAAATGTCTTTGTTGTTAATTTTTTAAATTTAAAAAATGATAAATTTTCAATCTAAATAAATAATTCATTAAAATTTTGATCTTTTTAAAAAGGTAATAATTTTTTGAATTTCAAAGCCAAATTCACATGACGTTCTTAAAAAAATATATGCTTGAAAAATTTATTTTTTTGTATTGTTTTAATAATATAAATCTTTATTATTATCTGCAATTCAACCTTCTTCACAAAGGCGACAATCAAAGCTAACATTTGAATAAAGCTTATCCACTGGTGGAGCAACGTCCACAAGTTTTTGGACATTGTTGAGTCATGAGAGTGTAATAGACGCTGTTGTTGCATAAGTAAGCACGCGATGGGCAATCACTTACACCAGTGGTGGGATTGCGTAGGTCAACGCATGTAGGTGTTGCTGAAATGCAATTACTGCTGACACAGTTGTAACCTGTGGGGCATAATCCTCCGATACATGCTAAAACGGTTAACTTAGAAGCATAAATTATAAAGAATACTAACCTCCAATTCCAACTCCATAAGCAACATTGACAATAGCAACAAAAGCAATGAATAAAATGAATAAGGTCTTCATGTTAGTTTGCAGATTTTATCCCAAAATAATATGGTTTCAACTTCAAAAAACTCCCCTTAAATACTTATCCACACCCTTTCAAAGGTTAAGGTATTGCAGCTGAATTCACAAAACCAAAAAAAAATTTCTGGAAAAGAATTTTTCTTCCTCCTAATTTTCTGAAAGGAATAAAATGCATATGATTTTAAACCATTATTTACTTTGTAACACTGCAAAAAATTTGAAACAATTTAATGAAAAAATTTCTAAATTTTATATTTACATAAAGAACAAATCCTTTGAAATAATTAACCCCTTTTAGCTTTCAATCTATGATAATTCTAGATTGCTGCCATCCAAAAGCCAAATATTTGTAGACTGTATATCAAATATGAACTGCCACCTACTTAATCCTAATTCTCTCGACCATATGATAAATCAAAAAAAAAGACACAAGATATAAATTTTATATATTATTTATTATTATAATTATTACAAAAAACACATAAATACAATACAAAATTAAGGATTGTATTCGATAGGGAGATTCTTGCGACGAACCATACCATCACCTTGGAACCATTCGCGGCGGAATTGCTTGGCAGCACCATCAGGAGTGTTGGTCCATTCGATGGTAATACGATCATTGTTTGTGTCTTCTTGACCAAATTGGAAGGAGTCACAGGAGACAGCCATCAAGACAGCTTCTTTAGGATCAAGGACGCCACAAGGAGGATCAACACCAAGACGCTTCATGTTGGTGGTTTTGATAGCCCATCCAATACGACGACCACCAGCATTGATGATCTGAAAAAATAAGTAATGAAAAAATAGGAAAAGTAAAAAAATAAAAACCAACTTTGATATGATAAGTGTGCTTATCATCATAAGGAGCGTTGAAGACGATCTTGTTAGCAGGTTGAGTGTTGATGTCACCAGGAGGAACGGAAGCCATGACGAAGATGAAGGAAGACGAGAGAGGTAAGTCGACGAAGCGCAGACTAAACTGATGACTTTTTCATTTCATGGCTTTCCTTTTATACGATTTTGAAGGCTTCAAAAAAATGCACATTTCAATCATGCAAATTTTCAAATATCTTGTGAACTTTTATTTCCAAATTGCGTGCATCAAAAATTTGCCAAAAAAAGTGTTTATTTTTTTTGGATGCCGAAGCAAAAACATAAATGTCAATGCAACTTTGTTTTTTGTTGAATGTTTTTTTTAATTAACCTCTTTTTTAAATAAATCCATTGAACATTGTTGTGGTTCTTTTAACGTATCATTGACGTTTGTAATGCTGCTTACTCATGTCCACTTATCATTTTGCAAGTGTTTGTTTTTTTACTTCACTTTTTCCAGTTATACATATCCAAGATTTATTAGCAAAGAAATAATTTAAAATAGCTATAATTTGTAAGTAAACATTCGAAGACGGATACACTCGAAGATTATTTTTACTCGTAGAATTTTTGTAACCCAATAATTTAAATTGGCAAAGAATAAGAAGATGTACCGATTGCAAAAAAAAGTTAACACAAAAATAGAAAGAAAAAATATTTAACTCGTTGGAATTGAAAAACAACTTCGATTTGAAAGACCCATTATGAAATTAAATTAAAAAATCCAAGAACACCTGTTGCTTTTGAACTAATAAAACTAAAAACTTGATTAAATAATCTTGAAGATAATGTTGTATTTCGAGAAGGCATAAAATGATCATGATGATATGTATTAAGAAGATGAAAACCCGCTCCCAATGCCCATGATACTTCCATGTCTTTCATTTTTTTTGTTAACTGAAATATCAGTAAATTAATAATTTCTTTCAATTTAGGCTTTGTTGTAGCTTTAGAGGATTGGGTATTTGTGGGTTCCCAAAAACTTACGTGAATATTTTTATCATCGGATAAACCATACCCCGTTGTAAGAAGGGAATAAATATAAGTTAAATCCATGCAAAGCCATGGCCTCCAATGTTCAGCTCCCAATGAATTGGGTGTTATTATACACGCTTAAAATTTAATCATTTCAGTTTTCAAGCTTGTATAAGCTTTACGTACCTTTTTGAGCGGCTATTTTATATTGTTTTACTTCAATCCATCCTCCACGAATTTGTGGCTCGCTTTTAATCATTTCAGCTTGCATTCCTCGATCAAAGAAATATGAGAAAGCAAAAACTGGAATATCCGAAAGATCATCAATGGGTGTAACATTTGAAACATTTTTAACGAAATGGGCTACTTGTTCAAGACATTTTTCAAATGATGCTTCTTCTGTTGGGCTAACCTGGAAAGTTTTTCCCGCATATTTCCAATCATTTATTTTGATTCCTGGTGGCAAACAATGGGTTTCAAGAAGCTCTGATGAATCTGTATCTTCTTTAAGTAATGAAGAAATTCCAAGTCTTGCAGCAATTAATCCATTCCCAAGATAACTAAATATTGACTTTCGTGTGTTAAATAAAAGTTTCACAACATATAAAAATATTTACCTATGAGTGTAAAGCTCAAATTCTTTTCCAAATATTCCAATTTGATGACTTCTTTCAGGATCCTTTCCGTTAATTTGGTTAAAGGTTATTTGAGTGGATCCACCACCAAGATCAAGGGCAGCTGCAGTTCGATCATTGGCACTTGTCTCCTCACCAAAATTTAATCTTCCACTAAGAAAATTCAGGGTGAACCATGAAAAAATTCCTTCATCTACTCCACTCAATATTCCAACCGCTTCATCACCCAATAAAAATCCAGAACGTTTGACAGTTAATTTCACCTATAAATAAATTTAAAATATTGTTGATAACAAAACTTTATGAAAGGTGAAATAAAATAAACCTCATTAATAATTTCTTCAGCTTCATTCCCCGGTAGCAATCTAAGACCAGCAGTGGCTTGAACAATTATTGGAGTAAGGGATAATAATCTTCGAGGAATTACATTTTTAGCGTGTGAAAGAAGTCCTTTGACGCTATCTGCTGCTTTCTTAGGTTCTGTTGAAAATGATGAAAGACCTGGCTTTACCTGAAATTACAAAGAAAATAAATAAAAGCAATGAAGTTGTTTATGCATTAGTTCGCGGATTGTTAGAGGTATTTTAATTCAAAGAATTTACAAAACTACTTTGTTATTACTAGAAAATTGCTAATTTCAGTAGTTTTCAAGAAAAGAAAATACTTTAAAAAATTTTAATTTGGCCAAATTGGAAAGAACCAATTTAGTTAATAATTCTAATATTTGAAAACTATTTCGTCTGTTACTAAATATTTTGCAAAGCAAAGTTGTCGCAAAAAAAAAACAATGTCTTTACCTAAAATTAAACCTTTTCTCAATATTTGAAGCTTTAAAAAGCTCATATCTTCAATCGAATCGAAAAATAATATTTACCTCTTTAAAAACTTCTCGAACAAGTTCAAATGGGGCCAAATCAGAAATTAGTGAATGTCTAAATTCAAATAAATGCAATCGTGTTCCCGTTGAACCAGCATCAATGACTGCAGCAAAAAATCTTGGCTCATGTGCTTCCTAAAATACAAAGTTTGTATTTCGTTTCGCTCCAAATCATTCATTCATTTTAAAAACTAACCTCAATCAATAATTCAGGTGATAATTCAGAATTAATATCATCTGAAGCTGGAAGTTCTTCAATAAATGATGAAATGATAACAATAAATATTCCAATAAATGGAATAAACTTTAAGAACATTTAGAGTGTCCTTCCTTTCTTTCTAATGAACACTTTCTTCTTCGTCTCTTGATTTTTCCAGAAATTTATAGTGGTTATAAAAAAAAAGAGACCCTCTCTATGCAGCAGATATAAATTTAGAGTCTCTTTTTCCGCCATAAAGACATTGTCTTTTGATCGCGCACAGACCGCTTTTTTCCCTAACAGCAAAAATTTTTTTTCCTGCGCAGCCTCACTTCTCTTCTTCAACAGCAGCAGTCGAGCAAGCAGCTGCAATGACAAAGTTAGACGTGGAAAATAATGAACACAACTTCGCGTCATCATTTTTCATAAGAACCTGTGTCCATGCGACAAAAAAGGCACGAAAAGACCGAATCCCAAACTCCAAACAAGAAAATCCAAAAGTTTAAAACTAAAAACTATTATTGCAAAATAAAAATACAAATTCACAAAAAAACGAGACAAAAACAAAAAAGAACTAAATATCAAAGTTGAAGATGTTTTGAGGTGTTCTTGATGGAGACGGTGTATTGATTCCAAGAACATTCCAGATCCAACTTGTTGCTTCATTTGATGATGACGAGCCATACGAGCTGTTGCTTCGAGAATTATGAGGAGAGCAATTTCCATGAGTTCGATAACCAGACGAGGAAGGTGTTACGAGGTGGACAGCTAAAAAATGATTATCTTATCAGATGACACGCGAGTAAAAAAGTTAACTTACAAGTTGAGCTATCAGATGAGTTCTTTTCACGATATGTTCCATTCAAAATAGCAAGTTCAATGAGCTGCTTTTTCTTGATATCATCCGGACCATTATCCTAAAAATGGAAAGGTAAATGCAAGTAACAAAAAAATCAATAAAAGAAACTTACAGAAGGAGGAGTGCTGATTTTGTTGATGAGTTCAGTAGCTTTTTCAAGACGAACATCTGCTCGATTAGGAGTATCATCACAATTAAGCAAAACGTGCAAATCTTCTTCAAGATGGTCAGTGTTTGTACGCGCCCGAGGAGATAGTTCACCATCACGCATAGAACCTTTGCCACGAATCATAACTTTGCAACCAGTTGCGCTTTCGATTTGTTGAGCAGTCATACCACGTGGACCAATAATACGACCAACAAAGTTGACATCAGGATATTTCTCACATGGAAGAAAGATCTTCTTGATCAAAATTTTCTTTTCACCAATAGGTTCAGGAAGTTGAAGATCAACAGTAAACTCATCTTTGAAGAGCTTATGACGAACACGAGCGATTTCTAAAAAGAAAAAAAATATTACATCCGAATGAGAATAAAATAGGTTTACCAGTATCAACAAGGCGTTGAATTTGAGGGAACGTAGAAGTTGAAGATGCATTTAGAGTTCGTTTTTCACGAAGCAAAGAAGCAAGAAGACGAATATCATCATTTGGAGGCGGAGTTACAGCTTGACGACTAGACGATTTTTGAACCATAATGACGGATCAATAAAAGCTAAAAAGTTGGATAACATTTTTACCGAAAAATAATCATCAAAAATAATAAAAACATCACGCAAAAGGGTGAAGAAAACGACGAAATACGAGTGAACAAAACATGAGAAAAAAACGTAATAATGAAAGATTCTGAATTTTTACAGTTTCAAGCTTTTTTGTTGCTCGCTCTCCTTGTTTCCCTCTCATTTACTTTACCGTGGTAAGATCTCGAGTTATGGAGGCTTTTTTGAAATATTTTTTACAGAAATGGTAAACTTTTTTTTTTCTCGACGTTTGTTAATTTTAGTTTATCAAACTTGTTCAATGTGGAGTAATATCATTAATACCTTTCACTTTTTTTGATGGTTTTATAAACATGGAAATATAAGATTATTTATTTATCACCTTCTTTCAAATGAATGAATCGATAAGACAACTTTTAAAAGACAATGTTTAGTCTAAAACTTTTTTTATTGTTGCAAAAATTAAACTGTTTAATGTCGTTGCTTTTATTTAATTTTAGTTTATTTTGAAAAGTGTTTGACAGCCACTTGAACCATCTTTTTTTCATCTTTGTTCAAAACCATTGACTTTTTTTAACAAACATATCGGCAAAGGTCTTTATTGTTTCAATAAGCGTGATTAGCTTTTTCTCGAACATCATGAGACAATGAAGATTGAATGAGCTTTGATATTTACAAAACAAAAAAAGCGTGGTGATGCAATAAAAAAAGTTATATTATATCGTTTTTTTCCAAATAAATTGTAGGTGAGAATGTTTGGTTGACGGAAATCAAAGATGTCAGACGACAGCTATCCTCTAACTTCTTATTGTGTGCTTCTTTTCCTTCTACAAACGTAATGAAGGTAATAAAAAAAGGTTAAAAGCAAGCAATAACAAATCTACTATTTCTTTTCTTTATTTTTTTTTTGCGTTCATATTTTTGTGGGTGTGTCAATTTTGTCACTAAATAATATATTTTTTCTTTCAAGAACAAGCAGCAATGTTTTGAAGCAAGCAAAAGAAGGAGAAATATTACACGAGTTCGTTTTTAAAGAGTCGTAATTGGGCCGATCAAGAGGCTTGACTCCTTCTTTTTTTTCTCTCATTAAAGAAGGCAGAGTTGAAAAAGTGTTCATCATCATCGGAGGAGGATCTCAACAACAACGATCGCAAAATATCTAGCTATATCTCTTTTTTGCTTGGTGTTGTCCTAAAAAAATTGTTACGAAAAAAAAGTTTTTTGTTTCATTAGTGATTACTTTTTTTGGTAATGATACTTTTAAATGTATTTACTTTTTAATATTGCTAAAAAATGGCAGAAGATAATATCGTAAGTTTAATTTATTAGTGATAAAGTGTTTTCTTAAATCTATGCTGTTTTCCTAAAAGTTAAATTTCAATCGAGTGCTTTCAGAAATAATAGATTGAGAGCAATATTGATTTTTAGGCAATAAGAATATCTGATTTTGATTCTAATGGCGCCGTTTATAATTCCACCACTGAAGACATCGAAGGTGGCAGCCCATATGATGATCAAGAAGAATCACTCCTTCCAAAATCAATTAAATCTTCATCAACTGTTGAATCAGCGTTAGATTATTTTCTAAACCCTTTTTACGTTTTCAAATTTTTTTTTGATTTTACAGAAAAACTATATTGGGACATATATGGTCTGGAATAAAATGGTTTTTATCTAATACAAAATTTTTCTGGATTGTTGTTGTTTATTCCATTATTGGTGCATGGGCTTTTATGTGGATTGAAGGACCAGTGGATTTGGAATCTAAATTAGAAAAACGCCAATATCATCTTATTGCACGTGATGTTCTTCTTCACAAGTATCTTAACTTTTTTGAAACATCGATTTTAAAAGTAAAAAAAATGTCGTGTCTTTTCGCGGCTCTTCAAAAAAGCTAATTACTTTTCACTTAAAATTCTTAGTTTTTGCTATCTAAGCATTTTAACTAATTTTTCGTTCAATAATTGCATTTGAAGATGCCTTTATATTTTGAAATTACAATGCCGAAAAAAGCAATCTTTAAAAGAGACACAATTTTTTTTAAACATTGAAATTTGTGGTTTTTAACTTTGTTCCATCATTGTTTTAGTATTCGATTAGTTCATAATGAAAGTAAAGGTGATATGGAATATAAATGGAAAGAAGCGATAATACAATATGAAGAAAATATGGGAATTGAAATGCCACCCGAAGAAACAGCATGGACTTTTTGGATGTCTATCTTATACGCAGGAACTATTTACACAACAATAGGTTATTTTTTTAATATTTATTTTTTTTACATACTTATACCTGTCAAAAAATGTATTTACTTTGGAAAACTTATATTATAGGATACGGAAATATTGCTTGCGCAACTACCTCTGGAAGAGTAGTATCGATTCTTTATGGATTTATTGGAATTGTTTGTTTTTTTATTTTTGCGTCATCAGAAGAACGTTTAGTTTATTTTTAGCCCATGATGATTATAGTTCTCGATCGATTGGGAGATTTTTTATTGAAATTAGTTAAACGTTTAAATGGAATATTTGAGGATTTGGCTCTCTTTATAGGTAAAAAAAATTATTAACAAAAAACTCGATACACCAAAAATCCAAAATTGCAGGAGTTAAAACACGATTAATGAGAATCAAAAGTGAAAAATCTTTGAAACGTTATTACAAAGTTTCCAAAAAATTTGCCCTTTTTGGCTTTTCTGGTTCCATATCAAAAGATTCAGTAAATATTGTAACACCTGAAAAGAAATTTTCCGATCCAGAAAGAGCTGAAACATCCATTGAAATTCCTGAAAATAAAAGTGATAAAAGAGAAGATGAAAGACGCGATCCTCCAGTTATGGCTTCCCTCATTTTTACAATTCTTTGGGTTGTTGCTTCATCAGCTGTATTTTGTATATGGGAAGATTGGTCATATGGTACTTCGGTTTATTTCTTTATCATTTCCACTTCAACCATTGGATTTGGTGATGTTACACCTGAACATCCTGAGTATATGATGGCTGCGTTTGGAGTTGTTATTGTTGGACTTTCATTGGTTAGTGTTTGCATTAATGTTGCACAAGAATGGCTACAAAATTGGTATATAGCGTTATTACAGCGAATGCTTGAAGTAAGTTTTAATGAATTTCAAAAAAATGTTTTTGGATCATGACAAATTTAAAATATTCATTGTCAGACAAATTGGTATAAATTGACCATAACATTCTTTCAGCAATATATCGAAAATCAAGGAGAAAATAGTGAAAATGCAGCTAAAGGATTTATGAAAGGATTTAATAGTCAAGCTAGATTTCTTATGCCATTAATAAGTAAAAATACTGGAATTCGAGTTATGGAACAAATTAAAAAAGAAGCGGTTGCTCGAGGCATTGAACTTCCACCAGCTTTGACCGAATTGAATCCCGAAACAGGAAAACCAGCTTTTCTGGGTGCATCCAATGCTCAAATTGATCAAATAATTGAAAAGGCTCAATCTGAAGGGAAATTAACGCCAACTATTTTAAATCCTCCCATGTCAGCTATGTCTATTCGAGCATCAATCTTTGGTGAACCAGAAGTTGCTCAAACTCAAACAGAAATATCATGGCAATTTTTTGAGTCAAGGATTAATGAAGCCATTCAAGTTGAACTTCCACCAATAAATGCTCATGGAATTAGCGTGGAAATTGATGCAAGGCCCAATATGAGAAACACTGGGATTCAACCTGAAGTTTCATTTATCCTTCAACTTGAACCATCAAGAATAGAAAAAATGGAATTGGAAAAAGTTGTTTTAGCAAATCGTGAAGCTCCCGAAGGCGTGGAAGTTTCATTACCAGAAATGGCGGAGCAAGAAGCTGATAAAGAAATGGGTTTTCTACGATTTCTTAAAAGCACCGGAACTCAAGTTGAAATACAAGTTAATGAATTTGGATTACAAACAGAAGAAAAAGTTATTGTGGATTCGGAAGCTCAAGTTGAATCAGATACAAGTTCACTTGAAACTCAAACCGAAGAAGTTGAAACAAGGACTATGCGAACTCAAACTAAACTAACAACGTAGGATTTTTAAAATAAGAAAATCTAGTAAATAAGCGGGCATTTCAGATGCGTTCAAAACCCCGAAGATCTTGAAAAAGAAAAAGTTAAACTTAGAGAAGAGCGGAAGAATGAATTTCGGCAGCAGCAAGAAGAAAGAGCAAAAGCTGAAGGCGGAATTCGTCATGGCAAGCGTCGAATTATTCTTGATGAAGAAGAAAAAAAAATTCTCAAAGAAAAGCTTGTAAAACTTCGAATTGAAGAAGCTAAAGAACATAAACTTAAAGGAACTCCTCTTGTTTTTGATGTTAAAGGAGTATGGAGTTTTGTTGAAGTAAAAATAGGTTTTAAAAATAATAATTTTTAGGAAAAAAATGTGTTACTTGGAGATTTGAAAAAAATAAGAAAGAAAAAAGGTAAACCAATGATTTATGAAATAAAACAAAGAAAGAGAACCGAAGCTTCAGCATCTGCGTCGTCAATAGAAGACGATGTAAGTTTTCGCTTTAAACAAATATTTAATTTTTATGATTAAAATAAAAACAATCGTCTTCCGCGAAAATCCAAAAGATTTTGGAGATTAGCTTTAACACATTACTTTTTTTGGAGGATATAGTTGTCTAAAATTTTTAATCACACTTAAAATTTTAACAAAAACTTTAATTTTAGGATGTTTTTCTTGAATCGGACCCAGATGAAATTCAAAGACAACACCAAGAACTTTCAGAAGAAATTGATCCAACACTTTCACCTGCATCGGCAGCTGATGCCATGGCTGCTAAAACGGTATTACATCCCGGAGTTCAACCACAGCTTTTATCACAACCATCATCCCAAACACAGCCTCATCCTTCACATCAACAAATTCCCCAACACCACTTTATTCCTCGACCCGATGCATTTGCACAACTTCTTGCTGCTGCACTTTTACGTGGTTCAACTTCATCTACTGCCACAGAAAGTGGAGCTCCTTCCACATCGGCTTCTGTAGGAGAACCACCAGGAGCACCAAGTCCTCCAAGCATTATTGAAAGGGAAGATGGAAGTCGAATTGAAATCGCTGAAGGCATTGTAACTTATTATAATTCTGAAGGCCAACCGGTTTTACGACAAGAAGGATTCTTAGGTGATCCAACACAATTGCTTAATGAAGTTGCGAAAATACAAGAAATGATTCAAATGAAAAAAATTTTGAGTGGTGAAATAATGAATGAAGGTGGAGAAACAGAAGTTAAAGATTTCAAAGAACAATTGCATGCAATTTTGCGTGAAATTGGAATTATGCCAGCAGAAGAAATAGAAGAAATTCGACAAGTTAAAGAAGCTTTGGGTGACGAAGCTGTATTAGCTGGAGTAGAAACGGTGGAAACTCAAATAGCAGGAATGGAAACAGTTGAAGGCGTTGCTTCATCAGAAGGGCTGGAAACCATCGATGAAGCATGTGCTCCAAAAATGGCGCAAGCCCTATCAACTTCCAAGCCTCGGAAATCAGCTCGAGTTCAATCTGGACCAATAATTTTAACTCCAAAAGAAATTCTTGGATTGGAACCAACTCCTTTACAAGCTGAAGCTCAACCCCAAGCTATTCAACTTCCTCAACAACATAGACTTCGAGCTCCATTTGAAAGCCTTTCACAGGAATCTCAACTTGAAATCCCTGCATTTAAAATACATCAAACTCCAACAAATGAATATTACACTGATGAAAATGTAGTTGAAGTTACATTAGATGTTGAATTAATTAGAGTTTCACGAAGCACTATGAGTTCCATTTCTGCTGCAGGAGCTAATTATGCTTCGACTTCAAGTGCCGAAGAATTACCAATAGAGGAATTGGAAGATCTCATCGATTATGATGACCTCTTTAATGAGCTTGATATTAATGACGAACAAGATGAAATTGAACTTTTTATGGATTCCATTGGAGTTCAAACAGATTTAAGTTTCTTTGATAGAAAATCTGAAGGGATGGTTACAGATCCTGAAAAGCATACATTTGGAGTTCAAACTGATTTAACGGCAATGGATGAAACAAAAGGTCCGCATAGTTTAGCGGTTGCTTTATTACCTAAACAAGCAACCAGTGTGGTTCAAACTTCTCCAATGGTTACATCTGAAGCAATTCAAACGGATGCTGAAACACATGATAAATGTACCGGAGGTGAAGTTGATTATGAGTCTACGGTAATTACTCGTGAATTTTAAGAAATATATTTAAAAAAATTTTTAGGAAATGCAAACCACCGAAAAAGAGTTTAAAGATGCTTCCAATGAACCTCATGTTAAAAAAGAATTCAGAGATTCGTTTAGTGAACCTCATGTTATTCAGATTTCAACAGCGGTTCAAGGAGATTCACAAGCGGAAATGAAAAAAGAACATGTTCAAGTTGGAACTGAAGTTGTTAGTCATGCAACTGAAGCTATTCCCATTGAGCCTGAAAGAAAGCCATTGATGAGTCAAAGTGTAAGTCAAATTTGGAGATAATGAGAAAGAAATTTTGTAACTTGATTTTTTGTAGTCAATGCAAACCGGTGAAAAATCTTTTACTAGTTCAGAAGCTCAAGCGGTTGTTGAAACATATGAAACACAATCACAAGCAGTTGTAGAAAAATCTTTTGTTGATTCAGAAGCCCAAGCAGTTGTTGAAACTTCTGAAACAGAGACACAAGCAGTTGTCGATACATCCGCTAGTGAATCTCAAGCAATTGTGGATAAAAATTTTATTGATTCCGAAGCACAAGCTGTTGTTGATACATCAGAAACGGAGTCACAAACGGCCATTGATACAACTGACACAGAATCACAAGCATTTGTTGATTCTACTGAAACTGAATCTCAAGCGGTTATTGATACAAGCGAATCATCAACATCAACTGAAATTATTGTTCAAGAAAGAAAAGCTGTTGGACCTGACATTCAAACAGAAACTATTGATAGCGTTAGTCTCATATTTTACCTTCCAAAAAGAGTAAAATTTTCTAGGATTCACAAACTGAACTCTCTTCCACCACCCATGGAGTTTCAGCACTAGAAATTCGAATTGAAAATACAGCAATTCAACCGGAAACATCTACCTTTTATCCTCGTGGTGATTCACCAATTGATGATGATGTTCGATATTTGGTTGATAAATCCACCGAACAAGATTACGATTTGGTTATGCAAGATGCTACCACTCAACATCGAATAGCCCATGGTGATTTTGCGCAGCAACATTCTCCAAATGTTACAAATGCTTCCTCACAATATGATTATGAAATGCAACATGGTGAAAAAGTTATGCAAACTGGACCATATCCAAGAACAGAGGTTGGTTCTTTTTTACAATTTTTTCCATTCCATATTCATCTATTCTTCGTTTTTTATGGAATCATTTATTATCCTCTCTAGGATTTAATGTTTCAAAATTATATTTATTTACCTCGATTTTTAAAAGTTTTTTTTCGTCTAAGACTCGAAGTTCCAATGATTTTCAAAAATTATCCCTCCAACATTCTATTCAAGCTTTATCAACCCTCTAAAAAATGCTTTAATTTTCCCTTATCCAATCCAATATTATTCCCTTCTTCAGAGCCCAGAAAAACAACAATCCCCTGCTCATATAATTCCAAAAATAACATATTGGAATACAGCAATGCAAACCGAAAAAGAAAGTCGACCAGTTATTATTGATGCTTCTGTATCTCTTACTTCTCCATATGAATCATCTTCCGGTGAATCATATAGTGAAGAATCATATTATGATGAGGATGAAGAAGAACAAGCTGAAACAGAAAAAGGCTCTGTTCACTTTAAAGCTAACATTCCATCATTCTTTGTGGAATCGGTGACTCTAACACAAGATGCTGAAACTCAAGTAAATTTTATCAACATTGATGTTGAAACTCAAATAGAAAAGGGTGATTTTAATCAAGATATTGAAACTCAAGCCGATATATCATTGATGGATCGACAAACCAGTCTTCATTCAGAAGACCTTGAACCCCTTGAAAGCGGCTTCAGCTATGGTGGTCCAATATCAGCTGTAGGAGATTTGGGCTTTCTTTGGAGTGATTTTGATTTTGTTCCGCCTGAAGACGAATTTGGCTATGAAGAAGGAGATTATGATGAAGAAGAGCGAGCAGAGGAAGAAAGAGAGATTTCTCCAGAAAAAGAAGAAGAACAAACTTGGTCAATGTCTTTCTTACCCGCAGAAGAAAAACGAGCCCGTTCAGCTTCGCCTCAACAACGAAAGCGAGTTGAAGATGAAAGAGAAAGGCTTCGACCTAAATCAAAAATGGAGGTCGGCAATCATTCACAGCACAAAATAAGCACATTGCTGTTCGTTCACATTTTCTTAATTCACTAATAATTTTTATTGCCATTTTTTATATTAACCAAAGACATTTTAACTTACACATTCAGTCACTTCACCACTGCAATTACTTTTGATTGAGCATGGATAAATTTGAGATTTTAGATATCCTTGAGTGATTTGGATGCATCACGAAGGGAAAGAATGATGGATATTGGAATTCAAACGGGAGTATTAGCTCGAGTACAACATATGTATGGCAAAGGTAAATCTTCTGCAAGTTCTGGGCAAGAAGTAAGCTATCTAAGATAAAATATTTTTTTGCAAGCTTCAAAATTTTAGTCAACAGCAACTCCAGGAGTTCAAAAAATTACTCTTCGTAAACCTCCAAAGGAAGGCCTTTCAACTCCTTCCACGTCTGAACCTTCATTGGAACAACAACCTGGATCTTCAGCACCCCACATTCGACCAATGTTACCTCCACCAACATCAATTGAATCAGCAAAAATGACAGCGTTCCATGGTCGATATTGGGAAAAACAAAATAGTGTTTCTGATCTTCGATCAAAATTAGAAAAAATGCGTCAAACTCAATCAAGTGGCAACCTTTTTGGTCCACGTGCAGGTGGCCCTTCAAGTTTGCAAATTTTTGGAACTGAAACGGCTGGTGGAAAAGTGCCTCCACCAACAACACCACCAATTCCAGCCTCATTGGAAGAAGCTACCAAAAAAGAGGAAGAAAAGAAAGAAAAAAGTGAAGATAAAGAAAAGGAGGAAAAGAAAAAATAAAATATGTATGCTTTCTTTTTAGTGGTTATAAATTTTTTCTATTTCCAAAAAGATTTTTTACTGTTTAAAACTATTATTAATTAATATATTAATTCAGTTATTTATTATTAAATATATATATATTTTTTTACAAAAAATGCTAGCAGTTTTTATAAATTTTAAATTACATAGAAATCTTTTTTTACACAAAAACAATTTAATGTTTTTCAGCAGAAGTTTTGGTTGAGTTTTTGTTATCAAATTCACAAATAACATTTTTCATGCCAGCATTGGTAAGACAGTCACACAATTGTTCTTTCTTTTGTTCGCGTTTATCAGCGCATGAACCCCGCATCTTTTTAAATTCTTCACGATCGAATTTTTTTACTCCACAACCAAGGGTTTTCATGCAACCTTGATTTTTCTTTTGACGGAAGCATGATCGCATACATTTAACAAAATCTTTTCCATTTTCACCAAAGTTTTTGCGAACAAATGAAAAGAATCCATGCCCGCGATGATGGTGATGCCTCCATCCTCCGTGAAGTTTCTTGCTATGGGATTCATCATTATCTTCAATGGAATTTTCGACGTCCTTTTTGAGAGTATGGCGGCCTTGCCATGTTTCATTTCGGTTAACGAAACTATGGTCATCTTTAGCGCACATTTTTGCTTGCATTTCTTTATGGCATCCTCCTGATTTTTCATGTTTGTGTTCGAAACATTTTTTAGCTTCTTCTGAATCTAAGCCAGGGGCAGTAAGCTTTTCCTAAAAAAAGAAGAAATTTATTAAAAGTTCCAATTTGTAAAATTTCATGCTAGTATAAAATTTTGATGTATGACAAAAAAATAAAACTAACCTTGCATTTTTCGGTGCATGGTTTCATTTGCTCATGCATGTTTTTCCAGCATGAATCCATTTCCTCGCAAGTACAAAGACGGATTTGTCCATCGCTAGTTGCTGCTTCCTCAGACGCAGCTAAAGCATAATTGCAGCAACAATAAATAAGAGCCAAAGTTAGCACAAACGTTTTCATTTTTCTATTTTTGGTTTGAAGAGTGGAACAAAAGAAACAAACCAAAACTGATTTGGACGATAATAACGTTGTTTCTTCCTTTCTTTTTATACTGGGTTTGGGTCTTTGAAAAAAAGAAAGTGAAAAGTGATCGTTTGACAAATGAGTTGGCTTGCCTGTGGCAAAGCAAAGATCGTGCGCACACCATTTCTTAAAGACTATTTTAAAGAAGAGCCGGAATCGCGTCATTATTTTCTTTTGGTGATGAATCTTCAAAGAAGGGATTTTACGAACAAAAGTGATTTTGATGTTTTTGTTTTATGTGTTTAATAAAGGCTACAAGGAAGAAGTCGATTTCAAAACAAAAACATTTTATAAAAATTCATAAAAAAATGTACAAAGTACTATAATAACAAATCAAAAATAAAATAAAATCAAAAAGCAATTAAAAAAAATCCCTGAGCTACAAAGATTATAAAGAAGCAAGAAAGCAACCAAAAAGTTTGTTTATTCTTCAGTGAAGTTAATGGTAAACTTTTTGTTTGGGGTAGTTGCTCGGATGCTTTGAGCCATTTTTGAAAGATCTTCAATAATTTTAGGAATATCTGCTGGCATTTTATCTTGAGCATCACTGGTTGCAAATTCTTCGCCATTTTCATATGAACAATACTGATCTTCAAATTCGCAATGAATGGAATTATCAGCCATGAAAAGGATGGTAAGGCCTTCGTGGCCATAATTTTTAAAAGTGAAAAGGGTTTGTCCAGCAAGTGAATTTGCGACAGCAATATAGACTTCCATAAGGCAGAATTTGGATTCAGGGCACATTTCTGCGAAACTAAAAGTAAATAAATAATTAGATTGGCTTTAGTGAATGGTTTTTGAAAACTTACTGGGTATAAGTTACACTATTGCTGCATTTTCCTCGAATTTGGCTTCCATAACAATGTTCATATTTAACATTAACAACTTCATCACCTTCACAGAAAACGGTGAGCTTACGATAGGTGACGCTTGAGAATTGACGATTATAAACAAGGGTGTTATTATCTTCGACGGTTAAAGTGGCACCAGCAAGATAAAATTCTGGGTGATATTTGAAAACATTTGCAAGATTGGGAATGTGAAGGCCAAATTCACATTCGGTATTAGTTGCGCAAATTTCAAAATCATCCTTGATTTCATCTTCATCAATAGCACTGCAAACTTCTTCACTATCATCAGCTTCGATTGCAGTTTTGGTGTCATCATCATCGTCGCCGTCGATGGCGGTCTTAGTTTCATCGTCATCATCTTCAATAGCGGTTTCAGTTTCTTCTGAATCATCAATGGCAGTGCGAACTTCTTCATCCTCGTCGTCACCAACAGCAGTACGGACTTCGTCTTCATCTTCTATAGCTGTTTTTGTTTCATCGTCAACGTCTTCGATAGCAGTTTCGGTTTCTTCTGAATTATCATTGGCAGTGTGAACTTCTTCATCTTCAACTGCGATGGCAGTTTGGGTATCATCATCTTCTTCAATAGAAGCAATGATTTCTTCAACATCGCTAACCGTTTCAACTTCAGAATCATCTTCATTTTCAATGGCTGTGGCAACTGATTCATTAAAAACATCAAAATCACCTTCAGCTTCACTTTCATCAAGATTTGGGTATATTCCATGCTTTTGAGCTTCTTTGATTTCATCTTCAGTGCAAAGGCCAAACGAAGAAGTTTCAGATGTTTCTGATGCATCACAATCAGAGCCATTAATAACTTCAACGCTTTCAGGGGCAAAGAATTCATTGATCGTAGATTTAATATCTTCATAATTAACGTTAGCGGCAAACAATTTGCTGATGAATGTGCGTTGTTCAACGTTAAGAAGTTCAAGGGCAGCTTCAGCTGTTTCATATTGGAATAAATCAACTTGTGTGAAAGCATAATATGCAACAGCAGCTAGATCAACAAGGGATGGATTTGCAATTGGGTAGCGATTATATGGGGCAAGAAGATCACGACGAGTGCGAGCATTAAGATATGGGCGACGAACTTTCTAAAAATGGATTAGTTTAGTTTAAGAATAATATTCGAAGTAAATGCTTCAGTGAATATATAAAGTAAAAAAAAAAAGGACTTACAATTGATTCAATTTTTTGTTCAAGATCAACTCCAATCACCAAATGTCGCAATGGCAAACCAATTAAATCTTTTTGAGATTCGTTCAAAGTTTTAAATAAATCCAAAACGGATAACAAAACTTCTTGAACCATTCCATTAAAATATTTTTGATTTGAATATGTTTCAACAATCTTTGAGAATGAAAGACCCCGGGGATTTTCGGATACAGTAAGGGTGCATTTGATGTTTTCATCGATTAAGATGTCGACGAGACGGGCAATATTTGGGTGAGCAACTGCATCCTTACGAGCTTGTTCAATTTTAGCTTTATAAGCGTCCATATCATCCGTTTCAAATTTTGCAATACGAACAACTACAGAAGTATAGTCGGTTCGATCGATGCATTCAAAACATACATCAGCTTCATGTCTCCAAATTTGACGATGGGTAACGAAGCGAGGAGTAAATAAAGGAGAGTTGAGAAGATATGAACCAGCCATAATTTACAATGATACGAAAAGTAAAAGTTTTGCAAGAGATAAGTCTAAAAAATTGGAATTTAAGCAACGATGGAAAAGTTTTAAAAGTAGTCAATTAAATATCAATAGCTTTTATTAAATTTAAAAAAAAACACAAAGAAAGATGAAACTCAATAAAATTCTAGAAGACTTGATGAGGAAAGGGAGAGCAGCTCAACTGCTTTTAATAAATGCAAAACTGAATGAATGAATTGAAAGAGTGGACGATGGGCAAGTTTCTTTTTTTGCGCTCAGCTGACCCAGCATCGGCCTTTCGTTGTCTCAACAACCAAAAATAAGACAAACTCAATAATAAATAATGATTTGGCATTTTTATCCCTTTGCTTTTTGGAATCTATGATAATAAAAAATAGCTTTGGGTTAATTAACAATTAATAAAAATTCTTTAAGGGTAAAAATGGAGTGTTTTTTCAATGCATATGTATTTGGTGGTTTGTTTGGTACTAACAACATACATGCATACTCATTCATAATTGGAATGAAAATCGATACATCCAAAAAAGAGAAAAGTTAAAACAATTTTTTTAAACGAAAGGAGCAGATATGGAAAATCATTTTTTACCAAGATATTAATTAAGAAATTAATTCTACTGAATTGTAAATTAGTGATAAACTATTAGAAACAAGATTTTATTTTTTTTCAAATAAAATTCTTTTTTTGCAGAAGAAACTAAAAAATTTGAAGTTTGATTTCCTTCAAAAAAAGAAATCACAGCTGAGCAAATTTAAAAATAAAAAACAAAAAACAAAAAAGTAGTCTCTTTTTTTGTTGACGCTAAATATTTATTTTCTAACACATAAATATTTTTAATTTAGAGAGTCATTGCAACTTTTTCAAACAATAAAAATTTTTGTGTCGTTTTTAAAATATTAATTTGTTTTATTATTTGATTTCATTGTAGAGTGTTAATTACAAATTAGAGAAGTCGTAGCTAAAAAGCATAAAAATATTTATTTTTTTGGATTTCTAAAGCTAGTCAATTTACATTTATGTGATTTAAAAAAGTTGAGATCGAATAAAATGATAGGCACAATAACTATTTTTTTTATTGTACAAAAACCGATTCATCTTTATCGTGGTCTTTGTTCTTTCTCGTCACCACAACAATTTTTTCTGGAACATCTTTATTATCTGTTATTAGTTCAGCCACAGGAATTTCCGAGACACCATTTTCTAATGGTGTTGTTGCTGCAGGAAACTCCATTCTTGAATAAAATCTACCATAATCTTGAGAAACTTGGATATAACCATAAGCATCTGATTGAACCTCCAAAAATGCTGATAACCTTTGACGAATTAGTTCAAATGAGGGTCGATCTTCAGGATTTGGAGCCCACATTTCTTCCATCATTTTATACCTTTAAAAGAGATGATGAAATATTTTTAATCTTCTTTCCCTTTTTTCAAACAACTTACAATTCGTCAGGACAATAATCAGGCTTTGGAAGCCGATTCCCAGCTAATAAATATTCAAGCATATCAGATGGTTGTATGGAATGATAAGGTGTGTCTCCGGCAGTAAAGAGCTCATAAAGAAGGACACCATAACTCCATCTAAAAAGAAAAATGAACAAAAATTTTAATTTCAATTGAAAAATAGTATTAAAGAATGCAAATGATGTTGTTGTCGCAAAAAGCTAAAAATTGGGGTTGCAAAATGGCGCAGGTATAATAATTTTGTAGCATGAAAATAATTATAATCTTTGATTTTGCAAAAATTATATTTCTAAAGCTTGTTGAAATTCGTGTTTCAAAAATTCAACGAATGACATTTAACTTTCTTACATCATAAAAAATTTTTTTGACTTACACATCAGTTTTGGAAGTAAATTCAGCTAATTTTAAAGCTTCAATTGCCATCCATTTAATTGGCAGTTTTCCAACTTTTGTTGTGTACAAAGCTTCTTGGGAATATCGACAAAGACCAAAGTCGCTTATCTATAAAATAAAAAATTTTTATTGCGGAGGGTTTTTATGTTTTTTGACAACAAAAAAAAATGAAAAAAAAATGATGACAACTTGATTACCTTTGCAACCATTCGCTTTGTGATTAAAACATTTCTGCATGCAATGTCTCGATGAATAAAATTTCTAGAACTTAAATAAACAAGCCCATCAGAAATTTGCCATGAAAATGAAAGCAAATCTCGAAGGTTTAAACAAAAATCTGCTTGAGCAGGGCAATCGGCTTCCGGATCCTAATAGAAAAAAGAAAATTGTTGATTATGGAATGGTTGACAATGAAATCAAAAATATAAGCAGCTTACGATTAGAATGTATTCTTTATGGCGGCGAAGAAGGGTAAGTAAGTCGCCATTTGCGCAATATTCAACAATTAAAAGAGGCTCATAAATCGATGAAACACAACCAATCATGCTCAAAACATGAGGATGGTAACCCAAATTTTTCATAAATGCAATTTCTTTTTTAAGCTCATCTCTAAAAATAAACAAAAACGTTAAATGCAGATTCATTGAGTTTCGTAACAAAAACACTATTTGCAAAAAAAATATCTTGAATCTTACTTACCTGCTTTCATCATCTGCATGCGAATGAAGCATTTTAATAGCAACTTCATTATCTCGGTTTTCTGCCATTTCAAGAGCAAAATTAATATTTCCAAAGGTTTCCAACAATGGGTTTTTGCCTTTCAAATACCCTTTGAAAACCGAAGCAAAGGCACCAGAACCGAGTTTAGTAGTTTTATCAATCAGCAAATCATTAATAGGAACTTCCCATTTATCATATTCGATCTTTGAAGGGTCCATATGCGTGGTCACATATTCATTGCCTCCGGGATTAGTTAACACAGTGCCATTTGCATTTCGACGGAACATTCCACCTTGTCCATAAAAACTACAAAAAATATCTTTCAAGAGTATCCTAGAAATTATAAAATGTCTTACTTAACACGTAAAGATGTAAATCGATATCTCATTTTGAGGACACATATACAGCCGCAACATAAAGCAACAATGATGACCGTAGCACAAATTGCTATTATTGCATAAAGCAAAGGTCCATTGCCAGGATCTGTGGTAGTACTTACTAAAAACAAAAATCTGTCAATTCTTGCCAATAACGAGCAGAATTTTTCTTCTTATTTTTTTAAATAACGGAATTTTCCATGTTATTTAAAGCCAGCTAAGGGTTTATGAACTTACAAATAGTGGATGTTGTAATATCTTCATTGGATGTTGTGGGGTTTGAACCATCTCCAAATCCATTTTTATTTATTGGTAAATATCCGCCAGTCATTGCTGCCGTCAAAGGATTCAAATTAATATTCACAGTAGCTTAAAAAATAATATTACTATTAATTAAACAACAAATTGCAAAAATCTAACTTTCATCATAGAAAAATTTAAAATTTAGAATTATGCTGCTTACATTAGATAAATTTAAACTTGGGGATGTTGCACAAGTTTCAAGACTAAAATATCATTTTTGATTAACAGTTACAAAATGAATTGTTTACCTTTCATTTGTATATGTGGTAGAATTATCCGTAAGTTCGAACAAATAAATGAACTTAGAATGAACATCACTCTGAAGAAAATGAATTGTTTCTGAACAACCAGAAAAAACAAGCTAAAATTAATAAAATTTCACTTTCGATAAATTATTTTATTTACAAACATTTATATCTGGGTGATTTGACAAGCTAATAATTGTGGAACATCTACATGGTGTTTTTATAATTTGTGGTGATAAAACTGTTACAGATTCATTCAAGTATAGAGTTCTATTAATGCATAAACAAGATTCATTACTTGTTATTGGAGTACTTGAGAAAGTGTATAAATTCTGAGTACCATAACTTGACTTTAAGCAACAAAAGACAATAATAAAACTTAAATATAGACTAAAATAATTTTTCTTTAACACACATTTCAACCTCATTCTTTATGTCGTTATGTTGCTAAACTGTTTTTTTATTTTATTTTTCATCAACCTTGTTGTTAAGATGATTATAGTTTTTTTATGTCTTTGATGAGCGTTTTTTCCTCATCATCGTTATCGGTGAGAGTCGTCTATAAGTAGTCAAAAGAAGGAAGGCAGAAAAAAAGAAGGGAAAAGAACAAATGATTCATGTACGTACATAGGAGCGAGCAAGAAGCAAATACAATGACAAAAAAAGAAGAGTTAATCCATCTGAGGATAAAAGCCAATCCCTTCATCATCTTTTGCACACGTTAAATAAATTATCTTTTTTATTGATCGAAAAAATAAATAAGATACTGTAAAAAACATTTTCACAATGTTTTGAAATCGAACAAAGTGAAGAGTGTTGGTTATCAAAAAAAATACATGTAGTCTTATGCTTTGTGTCTCAGCGTTGGTCATCCGAACCTGCTAATAATGATTCTTCCATATGTTGTTTGCTTTCCTTAAATGACGAGGATGATATCGATGATCTTTTGATTCGAGGGTAAGCCTTTTCGAATTCAGCTTCTTCTTTATCAAGTCGTAATTTGATGCTATAAATAATGCAAGTAGCAATAATCACGGGTAAAAAACAAGCTACATAATGTCGATATGTTACTCCAACAAAGAGAATATGCATCAATTTCTGAAATCACAATTGGTCATAGTCTCTTTCATTTTTAAAATTTTACACAACAAAAACTTACTACAAGAAACGTAGCATCAAATGAAATTTCATTTGGTAAACCTTTAACAATGGGTGGAAGAGTGGATGGCCTTGTGGATTGTTTTTTAGCAAGTACACCAATTTCAAATTTATTACGAAATTGTTCAATATTTGCAGCTTTATAACTTCCATAAGCAAAATTTCCTTTGGTGAATGGTGGATGGGTATTAGGATTTTCAAATTCAAGAAATTGAACATAAAGCATTTGATTTTTACAATATTTTCGAACAATAAAAATTGAACCCTAAAAATATTTTTTTTTCACTACACTCCCAAATCTATGATAACTGACTTCAGGCAATTTCATAATTGTTTCCAATTCTGAAACTAAAACAGCATCAAAAACTTGAGGATTTGGAGTTAAAATGGTTTCACGGAAAACAATGGTACTAAATTTCCAAAATTCAGTTTGAAATGTTGTATCCATATTTAATAAACGATCACAATCAATTATATTGTTACCATAATAAGATTGTTGATGAGTGGTTTGGCAAACACATTGTCGATCAGTTCGATGAGCATTGCAAATAACGGGAATTGAAAGGGCATTTTTCTCGCAAAAATTTCCCATACCAGGATTCATCATTCGATTTAAAGGCACAATATGAGTGCTCTAAAAATGGGTTAATTTTAAAAACACTTAAATTTCGAATATATGTTGCAAGCAAAAATTAAAACATGGTCCATCACAACTTTTTTTCTATCTATTAAAAATTAAACTAACTTCTCGAACATCCGTAACTCCATATCGATTTTTATATGTGGCCATATAAGTTGCTAAACTATGAACGGCCACACGAATTTGTTCAAAAGCTTTTCCATAATGTGAAAACGTTGAATTCAAAGGAAATGCAGCATGATTCTTCAAAACCGCAAATTGAAGCATAACAGTTTTATGTCCAATGCATTTCTTCCGCAAAAATACAACATTTTTTGATGGAATTCGAAGCACATCTTCAATGACGAAAGCCATTTCAATATCAAATTCAGGCCAAGTATAACCAACCCAATTGCTTGAAGTTATATCAACTTTAAATTCCATAACAAAATATCGAACAAATGGAGAATTTAAATCATAACACAGCGGGTAAATATTTGTATAAGTTGCATATTCAGAAACATAGCAAAGACATTTCAAAGCCATGTTATGGCTATTACAAGTCATATGGCCTTCAAGAGGACATCCAACTGGGCCTTCAACTACATTTCTAATCAGCGTTGAGCTTGTGACAACAAAAGTTGTGAAGAAAAATAAATAACTACAACAGCGAAAGAGAAAAAGAAACATTTTCTTTTCTTTGATTTGAGAAAAATCAAATAACCTTATTTTGTCGGTTATTTTTTTTTGTGAAAAAAAAAATCATGAGAAAATTTAATTATCCACTTTTACTGAATGAATAATTTAATAAATAAATAAAGTAAAATCTTGGAGGTAACTATTTTTTTTTAAATTGTGTTTTAGTAAAAAAAGAAGGGTTCAACAAAAAGTCGAATAAAAATATTTTGGTATGCAAGAAATTATAAAAAAAACTTTAATTGATGATTTCGAACACACGTTCTTATTAAAACCCAAAAGAGTTTTTCCAAAATCAGCATATTTGGTTTTTTTTAATTATGTATTATTTATTGTTTCATAAAATAGACAAATGCAAAATGTTTTTCATTGAAGCATACAGCAACAAAAAAAAGTTTTTTATTACAACTGCACTTTTATAAATTTTGCTACTATGCATCTTTTTTTAAATTAATGTCTGCCATTTTTTCTTTATCTTCCTTTAGAAATCAAAAGCTATTTACATCGTTCATTTTTTTGAGCTGTGATCGTTAAGATCTTTTAAAGATTTATTTCTAGCGACAACAAAAAAAGTTGCTTAATATTTTAAATACCAATTTATTTTAAAAATTGGGAGTATTCCTTCTTAATTAATCATTCATTAATTAATATTTGTTAAGAAGCTTATAACTTTTAAGCAACTAAAATAAGAGGCCAACAATTTATCATTGCTTCACTTTTTTATTATAAGTGATCAATTACCTCTTTTGTTTGTGTAGAAAAATTTTAAAAGGTAAAACTTTTTGATAATAAAAAAAAGTTCAAGGACATGTTGACCTTTTTCCTTTTTTTAAGAATATCAAAAAATAAGAAAAAGAATTACCTTCGAAACAAACAAAATTGCAACAAAGAAGAAGCAACATCGGGTGTATAAAAAGCTATAAAAAGCTTATCGATCGTGTTCTGTTGATGCTTGACTTCTTTTTTTATTTTCACGGATTCACCAGGAAATTATTTTTTTATTGCTGAAAAAAATTCCAAAAAAAACTGATAGATATTGTTGCATTTTGATTCTTTGATTTTTTGAATTTTAGCCGCTTCATTTTTTTGCTACGAAAAAATGGAATTTTCTGAATCTGTTGGAAAGAGTGAATATTCGGTAGTTTGGGTTATTGAAATGTTAAAGGAATCAGATGAAAAATTTAATAAATTATCTAAAAACGGAATTGTTAAGGTTTGAGTTTTTAGTAATTGTTAACTTGAAATGTGTCTTATTCTTTTTTTTTCTAGGTAGAACAAAAAAATCTAAGCGGAATCGGATACATGTCTTTCATTATTAAACTCTCATTTTATTTTGCCATTAATGAAAATGACAATGATGAATCTTTCACTGTTATTTGTAAAGTAAGTACTAGCATTTTGAACTTTGAAAAAAATGGATTCGAGCTAGTTTGCAAAAAAATGGAAGAAAATAATTCGTATCAATAAAAATAGCGATGCCATCAAAGATGATATCGTTGTGTGCACTTTTATTGCCGAGTTTTTTACACTTTATTTTTTTGATTATTAGAAAGTTTCCTTTTTTTGTAAGCTATAGCTTTTTCCAAAAGTTCATGGTGATCAAAATCTTTTATTTTTTTTCAAAGGAAATAATTAATTCACAAAAAAATATAAAGCGTTTTTAAGATTCCAACAACTCAAATGGTTTACAAAAATTTTAAGACATCTGACAAGAATGGCACTCAATGTAATAATAATGTAAGAAGATTATCAATTTATGTTGCATTCCATTTATAGAATTTACTCCATTTTTAGAGCCATAGCGGAAGATTTGAAGCTTTTATCGAAAAAGCTCATAATCGCGAATGTTTTGTTTATTCTTCGTTTGTTTCAAAATTGGAAATTAATACTCCGAAAATTTATTATGTTGAAGAAAAAGATGATTTTAAAGAAGGGTGTATTTTAATGTCAGATATTTCAAATAATGGAGTCCTTCATAATATTTTAAAAGAAATGAATTATCGCAAAGTAAGAAAACAGAAACAGAAATAACGGTTTCGAGCGAAAAGAAGCCGATCATTTTTTTCTTCTTTTAATTGTTTCTTTTTTAAAGATTGAATCAGTGATAAAATGCATCGCAGAAATGCACGCAAAGAGTCAAACATTATCAAAGGAAATATTTGAAAACCTCAAATTTGATAATTCCATTGAAGTTCCGGTAAGACGAAACAAATATCAAAAAAGCCACGAGATTTTTTTGATAATAAAACCAAGAAGAAAAAAACTGTTTTAGAAGGATCCATTAAATGCTCTCTTAAAAATTGATTCAAAAATTATTCAAAAGTATAAATTGGAATTGAATGAACTTTGGAGCCAACCACAAATTGTTGATTCTCACCTAAAATATGGTAAGTTAAAAAATTTTTAAATAATTTTGTAATTGGGTTAATAAAATTTGATAATTTTTTCCATTTCAATTTTAGACCTTTCTCCTGTTGTTTCTCATGGTGATTTTTGGGCTAATAATATTTTCTTTTTAAAAAATGATGATGGCAAAGCTTCGGATACCGTTTATACTTTCTTGGATTGGCAATTAACTTCTCGAGGTTGATATACCTTTTTTATTAATTTTTTTTCTGAACCAAGAGTTTTTTAGGAAACGGATTAAATGACCTTGCAAGATTTTTGTGTATCAGCGTTGAAGCTGATCTTTTTCAAAAGCATCGAAATGATTTTATTCAAATTTATTTGCATAATTTTAATTCTAAATCGAATCAATTAGGCTTATCTAATGTTTATACTTTAGAATTGGTAAGCATTTCCCTTAAAAAAATTGGTCTTATTTTAAAACTCGAAGTTAAGATTTTTGCCGTAATAGATAGCCTAGTCTAATATATTTACCTAAAATATTTTTTCTTTTTTTGTTGACTAAAAACAAAATTTTTTAGGTCCAAGAAATGTTTCATGAACAATCAAAATCTGAGCTATCATTTTCTTTGACCATTTTATTTAATTTTTATGCTCATACAAAAGACAAAGAAACAAAGGAAAGAATTTTGAAAAGAATTGAAGGAATTGTTGATTATTGCTTTTCATCAAACCAAAGCCAACAAAGAAATAATTGAAACCTGAAATTTTTTTTTGTGAAAAAATTTCATAAAAAATATCAGATGCTTGCTTTTCCTTTCTTTAAAAAAACAAATAATAAATAAACAATGCTGTTTCAATAAAAATGGACAACAACAAAAAAGTCTTGTTTGAAAATAAATTTTACACAAACTAAAAATCATCTGAACATATGTTTACTCAGATTGACCATTAAAAGAAGAGTAAGAGTCTGAAAAGATATAAAAGCCGTATAAAAGAAAAGTTTAAAACCATTCAATTTGTCCATCAAAAAGATACATTTTGCAAAATGAAAAGTTTTCTCGCTTTAGTTTTCATCGTTTCCGCTTTAATTGAATTTTCTAATGCCCAAACATGTCCTATTGGAAGTGTTGAAACAGGACCATGTATTGGTGCTTGCCCAAATACCGCTGATACTTGCGTTACTGGAGCAAACCCAATTTGTTGTGGTATTATTCCAACTACATCATCAATTGCCACCACTTTTGTAACTATTTCGGGTGCAACAGTAACTGCATCACCAGGATGTATTGGACCATGCTTCGATAATGCATGTCCTACAAGTTACACATGTAATACAGTTACACAAGAATGTTGTTTATCCTCTGCAACAACATCATCAACCACTTGTCGTGATTTACTCAACCCGCTAACAGGTGTAAGTGATTGTCCTTCTCGAGCATTTCTTTGCAACAATGCAACTTATTATACTCTCATGACTCAACAATGCCCAAGAACTTGTGGACGCTGCAATTCAACTTCATCATCTTCAACCGTTTCATCAACATGTAAGTTTTTTTTTGAAACTCTTCCATAATATTGTGACATTTCTTTATTTCAGGTGTCGATCGACTCAACCCTACCTCGGGTATAAGTGATTGCCCAACATTATCATACCTTTGCAATAACACAATTTATACTACTGTCATGACTCAACAATGCCCACTTACCTGTGGACGTTGTAGCAGTGGATAAACTGAATCTTTTAGCTTTCCAAAAATTTTAATAATAAAAATCAGATAATTTTGTATATTTTTATATTCACAAGTTAATTATTTAATAAAAATTTATGTTATTGTAGTCTTAACTTGGGTCTGTCCTACCGCCATATTAACAATGAGTATTAAAAAATATATCCAGGACTTGGCTATTAGATTTCTTAGGAGAATATAAAGAAAATTAGCAGTATCAGTACACTCAATGTAAAACGCGGAAAACCAACAATGTATTTATTTTGTTTTAAAAATTTAAAGAAATTTTTATTCAAGGGTACACAACCACAGACATAAAAAAGCTTCTAAAGATGCTAAATAAATGTTGTACAATATGTAATTGTTTTTAATCTCTGTTAATCGAATGAATACAATAATTTTGAGTATGCTATCGAGAAGAGACATTAAATTCCTCGATAATCAAATTTATAAATTGATGAGACTTGCTTTAGTGAATCATTAAAAGCAGTTTTGAAAACATTTGTTACTTCTCGTTTAAATCGTACACGGATATCACCATTTTTGTCGAGATTTTTCTAAAACAAAGATATTTCGCAAGGATGAATTCAAATTAACTAATTATAAAAACCATACTTTTATTAATTCAATGAACTTCGAGGCAATAAGTGCCATTTTAGAAAAATCAAGAGAATAATGGACTAAATTATGAAGCAAGAAATGAAACAAGAAAATTTTTTTACATACCACTGCGATGTCAAGTTTATAAAAGAAGGGCATCCATTTCTCAACCATAAGTGCTTTGTTTTACAAAAAGCATATTAATATTAGGTCAGCCTTGTTGTGTCTTTCCAAAAGTTCCAATTGCAAAAAGAAGACAAATCAAAATAAAAACAAAGAATATAAGAGTTAAATATTTTTATTAACTCTTAAAAAAACACAAGAAAAAAATACTATTAAATTACAAAATACAGTAGTTTTTAAAAATCAAATAAACAATTACAGAACAAAAGAAACAAAGAAAAATATTTTTTTTAAAATAATAGCTTTATTTAAGAAATATAATAAACAAACACTTTAATGCGTGAAAATTTAATAATGAAACAAAGAAATTTTATTTGGTGTGAGTGGACAATGATGAAAGGTGTTGAAGCTTCAATGTTTATTCAACTGACCGGTGTTTGGTTGCGGAAGAAGACTATAAAAGAAACCATGAAAATATCTAACACCGAATAATTTAAAAATTAAAAAGAAAATGAAATTATTAGGTTTGATTTTGATTTCTTCCTTTTTTATTGGAGCTCAAGCTCAATGTACTTCTGGAAGTGTTCCATTGGTTGGTTCAACTTGTTTTGATACTCAAATTTGTAATGGATGCGAAAATAATCTATGTTGCGGGCCATCGCCAACTGGGTCCACCACAACATCAGGGTGTTTACCAGCTTTGATTGATTCGGATGGGACAGCCATATGTCCAGCTCCTTTGACACTCAATGGCACCGTTTGTTGTAATTCGACAATCTCTTCCACCTCATGTCGAGATCTTATTGGACCTAAAGGATTTTCTGATTGTCCATCACGAGCATCTCTTTGTACCAATACCCTTTATTATGATTTAATGACTAAACAATGTCCAAAAACTTGCAATCGATGCAATTCAACTTCATTTTCATCAACAAATTCTTCATCAAACATTTCATCAACAAACACTTCTTCGTCAAATTGTAAATTTTTCTTTGTATTTAGTCTTACCATACTCATTTTTTCCATTCCAGGTGTTGACTTACGTAACCCTACTACAGGTGTAAGTGATTGTTCATCATTATCATACCTTTGCAATGTTACCGCATATCGTACCCTTATGACTCAACAATGTCCAATGACTTGTGGACGTTGTAATTCCCGTTCATCAAATGGGTCATCATCTTCTTCAAGTAAGTAATTTTTGTAGGACGTAATTGACGCGATTTTTATTTTTGAAGGTGAAGAAGATTAATCTTTCAGTTAACCAAATATTTGGATAATCACTCTTTGTTTCAAAATTTCTGGGCTTCCCATATAAAGATTATCATAATCAAATCCTGTTAAATGTTATCACACAATAGTTAAAACCAAAAACATTTTATTCATATTTTAAAGTAATAATTTCGTTTCAACAATAATAAACAAAATAAAACAGTAATTATACAAAACACTTTTTTTCTTCAAATGAAAACAGTCAAAACAACTAATAAAATAATATGAATGCTTCAAAATATAAATATGATGTTGAGAGTTGATTCAGGAACCCTTGAGATGAAGATAAAAATGCGACGAAGAGAGGTTACGATATGGTATCAAGATTCAAATACATCTTATGGAGAGATAACATCAATTCAACTTTGGATATAGTTCGCCTAAAACAATGAAAAGTTAGAGAGAATCTTTAAAAAGAAATAGTAAACTCACTTGTGATACTGTGTCAAAAACTTCTTAGCATCATCCAATTTTTCAAAGATAATATTGATATCATTTTCTGTTGGTTGCCATACTTTCTGAAAATCATATTCAAAACATAACAATGTATCAGATGGAACAATAACAAACATAATAATAGAAAGTCAAAACAATAGAAAAGAAGTAAATTTTGGAAAAGCAAAAATTTAATTTCTCTCTTACAATTAAACGTTTGGGCTTTTTTGCCTCTTTTTTATTTATTTTTTTCATTATTATTTTATCTTTATCTTTTTTCTTTTAGTTATTTTTCTTTTAATTTTTAACATAAAACAAAAGCTAACAAAATGATAACAACTAATGCTTAATTCAAAACTTTTAACTTTAATATATTCTTAAAGTTACTCAGACCAACCTTAAGATCTCCGACAGAAGCAGCAAATAATCCAATTCTGTTCAAAGCGTTTTGTAAATTACGAACATTTGATACAACAACGACAAGACGAGCTTTTAATTTCTTTTCTTTAGCATCTGGAGGAGGAGCTTGCATAATAACTTGAGGCTGATCTGGTGGACCAATTAATGCTGTTGAAACTGTTCTAATTGCAGGAAGTTGAACCGGTTGAACTTGTTGATGTGGAATTGATGGTGTTGCAATAGGAAGTGAAGCAGTTGATGAGATCGGAAGAGGCGGCGGTGGAACATTCATTGGTGGTAACATATTGTTGTTTGGCACCATAGCAGAATTTGGTTGATGTCCTGGCTTTACAGCTTGATTAATAGATTCTAAAGCAATTTGAGCCAATTTCTCTAAAGATGATGAGCGATGTCCTCTTGAATGATGTCGACGACGATGATGGTGATGTTTTCTTCGATGACGAGAATCATGATCAGCACTTCTTTCCCTTGAACGTACAGGAGATCTTTCACGCCTTCTTTTGGTTTCAGGTTCATCAGTTTTTTCTTTATCTTGAAACTTCTCCGCTTTCTTTCGCTGTATTTCTTCGCGTTTGCGTTTCTGTTCTTCAACTTTTTTCAAATATTCTTCATCCAAACCAATTGCTTCAGCACATTCACGAGTCGTTTTAGTATCGTCCACAGGTTTCTTCTAAAAAAAAATGAGTGAAAAGAGGAATAAAAAAAATAAACAAACCTTTTCTGGCGTTCTTTGGCGTCGATCTTTCCTATTATCATTTCTTCGAGGTAAAGGTGAACGAGATCTTGACCGAGAGCTCGATGAACACGTTGAACAAGAACTTGAGCCAGAATAAGAGCGGGTTCGATTGGGTAAAGCCCCAGTTTCTAAAAAAATCAAATATAAAATTGTAAAAAAATTAACGAACAAACCAGCTGTCTTTCTCACAAATGCTTCGACTCTACGATTCCAATTTGCTGCTTGTAACTGTGATGGCAAAGTTGGAGGTGGAACATTGGGATTAAATGGTAAACCAAAGCTTCCAGGTTGTATTGCCAAACCACCACCCATACCCATAGCATTTGGATAACCGCCAACAGCGCCATTATTAAACATTCCCAATTGATCAGGAGTTGAAGGAAATGGAAATGATGCGGTATTACGAAATCCTGAAAAATTATTGTCAAAGAAGCAACTTAATTTTGGGACAAACCTGCACGTCCGCGATATGCTCCTCGGTTATTATATCTTCCACGATATCCTCCACGTCCACGATAAGTTTCTGGTTTTGATACCATTTCTTCTTCACCCTGTGATTTAGCAGTTTTCTGCTGAGGCAAAATATCATTAATGTTTGTTGGCTTCGAACTATCAGCACGTTCAGACGTAAATTTTGATTCGCGACGTTCAGCAAGATCATCTAAATCATCATCATAATCCAGCGGCTCATTGTCTAATGATATTTCGTCAACACCACTTAGTTTTTCTTCACTTTGTGAAAAAGTTGTTGGTTCATATGCTTTTTCAGGACTTCCAGTAATTTTACCATCTTCGTTTGAAGTATTTGCGCTTGAAATATCGGCATTCTTCTAAAACATATGGATTTAAATAAATTCTTTATTGAAGAAAAAAAAAAACCAACCATTTCAGCAGGTTTATTTGATATATTTTCATCATCTAATAAAGCATCATCAAGAAGTTCGTCATCTAATAACGAACTGTCATCGAACAGATCATCATCGTTTAATAACGCATCATCAGCCATTATGCTTGTGTATGATAATCCTATACAAAAAAAGCAGAAATTAGCAGAAATTATTTTGAATAAAAAAAATAATTGCTTTCAACGATGCAAAAAAAAGTTTCTGCAACAAAAAAATCTTCATCGGCGGCCGGCAGCAAGCTTATTTCGTTATAAGACTCAATAATGGAGAAAAAGCAATTTTTTTTTCTCTATTTTTTTACAGCAATCCAAGAACATGGTAATAATAATAGCAACCAATGATCAGACTAAAGCAATAACATTTTTTTAAAAATATCTTATTATCTTTTGAACAAATGCCATTTAGTTTGCTTTATTTCTAATGCCAGCTTTTTGCAACATGACTTTTACTTTTCATTAACATTGATTGCTTGTTTTTTTGTTGTGTTTAGTGGAACTTTGAATCTCAAAGAACCTTCAATGGGTTCAGAGTAAAAAACTTTTTTTATTATAACAAATTTTATTAAACATTTCTTACACAAAAAATAAATATTAGTTTAATAAATTATTTTAAATGAAAGCTTTATCACGTTTTATTGAATTCTTCATTTTAGTTCGCATTGATGACTTTCCTAAAATTAACCCTTTATTATTAATTTTTATTTCCATCTCTCTCGTCAACTTACAAAGCTTTTTCATCAACGAAATAATAAAGTTTAGGTTTTTCAAAACCATTAAAGTTTGTAGCACTAACGCACGTGTAAGCTCCCATATTTGGATAATAAAGCCATTCGCCAACATTCATTTGACGCATGCTCGTTTTTTCTTCAACTTGATCAACGCCATCACAAGTTGGACCCCAAATTGTGCATGGAAAATGTGGAACTACTTCCCCATCATCAGGATGAAGTGGACCGCCAACGGGAGAATAATGATCAAAAATTTTACAATTAAATGAACCATAAACTCCATCATTGATGTAATACATGAAGCCAGTATCATTTGCATCGTCACCTACAAAATAATATTTAGAGTCGAGAAAAGTTGCTTTTTGTGATTTTACCATTGTTAGTGATTCGATTGGCAGGGACTTTGACGCTTGAAATAATATTGGCTGTGACTGAAATAGGAGCTGAAGCAAAAAAGCGTCCAGGTTCTGCAATAATTTCATAGCCACCCGAGATAGGGAAATATTCGGCCAATGCAGGATTGATAACAGCAGCTATCTGCAACCATTAATTTACAAATCAAATTTTAAAAGTTATAAATAAATACAAACTTTTTGAAGGTTGATTTCATGTGTATCTACTCCAGGATATCCTCCACCAATATCAAGAAAATTCATAGGATGTCCAAGTTGTAAACCAAGATCAAAAAGATCTCGAGCATATTTGATTGCAACTTTAAATGTTTCTGGTTCATTACAGCCACTACCAACATGGAATGAAACTCCAATTACGGTAACTCCAAGTTCATCAGCTTTATGAAGCAATCGAGGTGCATCTGTTTCAGGATCACAACCAAATTTGATTCCTAATTGGCATTGAGCAGAAGGATCGCTAACTGCAATTCGAAGAATCATTCTGGAATAGACAATTTTAGCTACTTATTTGCTTACAAAAATAAAGCTTACTTTGGACATGAATGAAGGGTTTTGGCTTTTTTCAATTCTTCTTCATTATCAAAAGTCATTCGATTAACTCCCATTTTTTCTGCATGAGCAATAAATCCTCGAGTTTTACATGGATTTGCATAAACAATATTTTCAGGTTTTGTTAATTGCAATTGTGCCAAAACTTTATTAATTTCCCCTTTCGATGCACAATCAAATCCAGCTCCTAAATCAGCTAATGTTCGCAAAAGTACAGGATCATCATTACATTTTACAGCGTAAAATGGTTTAACTCTTGGTAATTCTCTCTTCCATTGCTGATATTTGGCAACTAAAGTTGTTAAATTTAAAACCGAAAATGGTTCATCGTTGCTTTTTACATATTTGAATGCAGCGATGGTTTTTGCAAAAACGTTGTTGTCGACGGGTTCTTTAAATACAGCAACTTTTGAATCACCGATTATTTCGAAATATGCTGCCATTTTTTTCACCAAGGTGGCTCAGGTCGATTATCAGTGATAAATAATGGAATCAAATAAATTTCGGTGTTTATTGATGACGCGTCGCCGTCCGACGCTATTCCAGTACCAATGATTTTGATAGGTTTAACTTTTAAACTGTCCTTGGGTTTAAATTAAAACCCGAAAAAGCAAGTCGACAGTTGACTTGCTCGGGATGTACACGACAAAAAAATAATATCAGGGAAGTTCTGAAAGTAGAAAAGTTAAAAATTATTGTGAAATATCAATGTTCTAAAAGAAATCAAACGTAAGCGGAAATGAGCGAGGTTGAACGAGCGTTTGGACTCAAAGTAGCAAAACAACCTAAAATAAAGCTGATGCAGACTTTTATTCAAAAAATAATCAAAAAAAATTTTTATCACCATAATAATTAAGGCGGAGTTTTACTTTAATGTAAAAAGAAAGCCTAAAACTAAACAATTTTCTTTTCTCTTTTTTGTGATCTTTTATCGTTCTTCGACGACGACACAGAAAATATGTCTGTCATTGAAAAAGTGCTGCCATGTTTACATGCATGCAAAAACGTATGATACAAAGTTCATCCATGCAAAGCATCTTTAAATCGATTGAAAGATTCAAACTTAACGACGACATCCCTATACTCAAATTGGCCCAAACATGATCTCTTTTGCTTCTTTGAAGAAAATTTTTATCTTGATTTTTTGAGAACGTATGCACTGTTCTATAAATGAGCGACTCAAAACTGACCAAAAGTGGTCTTTCCTACGTCTTTGACCAATGATTTTTATTTGGTGTCTGTTATGATAATAAATGATGCAGCAATATATATTTTTGTTTTTAACGAGAAAATAATTTAAAAAATTTTTAAACAAAAAAAGAAAGCATTAATGCCATATTTGCTTAACAATATAACCATGAGCTTTCTTTACAAGGCATCATTTTAAACATTTTAATTACCTATTCACATGTTTACTTTTGCACTGCTTACTTTAAATGAGACAAGTGTTATTACAACAATAATTGAACTAACATAAAACTAATATTTAAAAAAATTGGGTTATTGGTAAAACTATCATATTTTGAAAGTTCATGGGATAAAAAAAACGCCTGAAAGAAAATGTGTTATTATTTTTTTGGAATAAGGAGAAAAATTTTTTAATATCAAAAGCGGCTGGCGTAATATATTTATAAAAGCATCCTCAAATCAAATAAGAAAAATTAAGTAGTTTAAAAAATTTGTTATGTCTGTTTTTTTTCTTCTTTCAACTATTTGGATTTTTTTTATTACTCAATTAAATTTTAGTTTATTTTGAATGTTTCTTTAATTCTTTATGGTCAATTTCCTTTTGAATGATGACCACCGTTTACATTGACATAAGATACACAGACACCACTCCTTAATTTATTTCGCGGAGGAGCACGCATTTTTTAAGTGATTCATGTTTGCACTTTTTATTTTTCATTTAAAAAATCTTTCTTTAACTTTTACTTTTTTAAGTTGATTTTAACTCTGACAAATTTTAACAATAAATTTTGAGATTCAAACATAAATTAATTTTAAAAGTGTATCCTCTAACTTTTTAAAGTTAAAGAAAACAAAAATAAAGTGAAAACAGTTTATATGTGGACACTTTCTTCTTTTCTTTGATTAAGAAAAAAAGCGAAAGCAAAAAAACCAAAATAGGAAGAAAAAAATAAGGTGCTCCTTTTTTGTTGAAAGTTTTGTAAGGATGAAGAAGCAAGCAAGAAAGGCAAGCGGGTGATAAGCAAGCAAGCATTCAATGGTGACAAACGCAATTCACGAGACTCCTCTTCTTCTAAAAGCACTGATTCATTTTCATTGACAAAACTTTTTTCTGCGCCTTTTTTGTATATTTATTATTAAATTTTTTTATTATTCCTTTGATTTTTGTAGATTCAAACACTACCTACTAATTTTGCAACATTTTTACAATCAGGTTCTCTCATTTGAAGGCAGTATTGTTGAGCAAAAAAATACAGAGATGATGCGGGATCTTCGTTCATTTACGGGAATAAATAGCACACAAAATATTTTTGCTGTTGCTCCAAATGCTGAATTTATTTTATTCAAGTTAGTTTTTTTAGTTTTGTGATTTTAAAACCCATTTTATGGCTTGCTTTAAAAATAGAGCGATAAACAATGTTTGGCTAAAGTATTTAACTGCATCTTTAATTAACGATTTTTAAAACTAACTAATTATTTGTTTAGAAAAACTTCTCGAGATTTATATTATTTTAATCCTAATTGTCTTGAAATGAATCAAATTCTCACTCTCGTTTGCATCGATGATCTTTACTCGGATGATACTGTTAGTTTCAATTAATTTTTAAATTCCTTACTTTTATCTTTTAGATTTTTGATTTATTTTTTTATAATTCTCAATTAGTTATTGCCCTTCAAAATTCAGCTGATAATAGCATTTGTTTTGCTTTATGTTCAATTGAATCCAATCTTGTTATTGCAACAGAAATAAGACCTTCAAAAGCTTTAGTGAAAAATTCTGGAGGTTTTAGTAGAATTATTAATGATGAATTGGGTCCAGTTTTTATAAGTTTTCCTTCCACATTTACTGATTCAAATGTTGATAAACGAACAATAGATATTTTTCATGTTGGTGATTTTTTGGCAGAAGATTTAAATCGAACCAAACGGTTACCCATCCAACAACGATCTGATGTTGGTAAGTTTGTTTATGGTAAAAATTAAAAAAAGCAACAGCTGAAATACACACAGTCAGCTTTTTGATCGACTCATTTTACTGCTCAAATCATCAGAAAAAATTTTAGAAGAACTTTGGTGTGATCCATTTATATCACGAAATGTATTATATTTTTTTAATCGATATAATCAACAACTTCTAACCATTTCCGCCACAGACCATTATCAATGTAAAACTTTACAAACTCGTGCATTACCAAATGGAAAAGTTCCATGTCGGCATTTTGTTCATCGAAATATTATAGTTTTTGAGCATTTTGCTTTTGTATTCTTTTCGCAATTAATTGAAACTGGAAATATATCATCTAATGAATCCACCTGTCAAGCTTGGAAACTTCATTTAAAGTGAGCCCTTTTTTAAAAAATGCATGTTTTATAAATGTTTGCACAAACCAAAAAAATAAAAATGAAAAAACGTTTACCCGAAGCTTTGATCCATTTTTTATCCATTTCATTAAAAATATTTTAGTTCACTCGAATGGGAACCATTGGATTTATTTTTAAGCCATCATATTCCAAGATCAAAAGTAGCCACCCGTTGTTGTTCAGGTGCTAATCCAGAAAAGGTATTTATTCATGGTAGTTGTAATGTTTCGGGATGCATTGAACAAGTTCATTTATACGAACTCGATTTTGTTAGTTATTTTTTTCCTTTCTTTCGTTTTTTAGACCTTGTTTGCATTTGCCCAAAAAAATATTTTTTTTTTAAAATCGTTTTACATTCCTTTTAATCGGGGTTTTTTAAGAGCGTTTCAGACCAAATTGAATATACGCAAGTTTTTACTGAACGCAGCATTGATACTTGCATTCCAACAACCACGCCTTTGGCAATTAAAAAAACTCCTGCAATTGTTGAATATATTAACGTAGCTCGTGAAATGTTTACCAAAAGTAAAGCTCCGTCAACAAAACCTAAAATTATTTTAAGAAAAGAAAAAGGTTACAGTAATGCCTCATCCATAGGTTCAACTTCTGCAACAACCAATGAATCAAGATTAGTAAGCAACGTTTTTTAACTTTTTTTGACTGTACTGATTCATAAGACATAGGGAAAAAGAGTTTATCAGTATTTGTTCATTTTTTCCGGAGGTTTGGTCAATATCTTTTTCCCTCTACTTTTTTTTGATAAAAAGTATTAACCTTACTATATCTGTGTTTTCAGTCAATGACTCCATCCCTACAATCATGTATCACTAATTCTAGCGCCAGTTCAGCTGCAAGTAATCTTAGTGGAAGTATGTCTTTAGTTTTTTACGGGGAAAATTTTTTTGTGATTAAAAAAAAGATAGAAGGTCGAGAAGAAATGAACTCTTTATTTAAGGCGGTTATAATTTTTTTATAAGGTTGGATAGAAAACGTTTTTTAAAATTAACACTCAAGAGATTCATGAAACGAGATTTTTAGTAAAGGCTTTTTTCTAAAAAAGTTAACCTAAAAATAAATATTACTGTCTGGCACAAATCTCTACCAAAAGGACTAAAAAATCTTTTTATAATTTTCTAAAATGATGTTAAGCTTGGACTCTATGATCTTTATTTTTGTGGAGTGTAAAAGCAGCTTTGTTGATTTTTTTGTCTGTTTTTTTTATTAGCCTAAAATTTTTTTATTGATGAACTCCTATTTTAAAAAAAGAACCACCCATATTTTATGTTCTTTTTAGGCAAAGTTTTTTCATTAATTTTCAACTTATTTTATCTCTTTTTTATTCCTGAAAATTTAACACCTTTTTTGCTCGCTCCAACATAAAAAAAGTATTCAGGAAAGATTATAAAGTTTTGATTTCCGCTTATTTGGATGGCTCCGACGTTTTTTATGCACAGACAAAAAAGTGTATAATCGCTTTTTATTCCCAACTCCATTAACTTTGTACAAAATTCAGCAACAACGACCGACTCTGACTTTGACTATAACTTTGATTTTCGGCCAAATTTAGCTGCTTTAATTTGACTTTTTTTTTGTCCTGGCTAAAAAAAATAGTGGAGGTTCGTCCATGATAGTACTAACTTTACATGTATCAAAACGATACAACCTTTCCTTTCCTATTTTTTTTTGTCTCTCTTCTCTTTGATCAACGAGAGAGATGAGGCTTTTTTTCATGATTGCTTTTTTCGCTTAAAAAACGAGGCAAATGTTGCGACAATTTCACGTACATACAAACGTCGTAAAAAAAGCTATAGTCTGCAAAAAATAAAAATATAAACGAAGATGAAACTGTTTGCCCATTTTTTTATGTATGCCTAAATTTTTGATATTTTTTTTCATTGATAGTCGAGAATAGAATGCGTTCAATCAAAAAAATAATATGTTTACAGACTTTCCTTTTTTTCCTCTTTTCTTGGCTTGGCTTCAATCAAAATACATAAACGCGGGGGTTTTTATTTGAATTACCTTTTTCATCTTCTCGCTTTTTTCTGGCTTGTTTTTTGTATAAAAATATTTTTACTTTTTTTGCAGTTATGAATTGGAGCCGTCAATTATCACTTGAACCAATGTTTGGTGATTCTCCTCAACTAAGTGAACAATTAGCAAATGCTAAAACTATGGGATTTTCGGATAATGAAATTATGTCTGCTATCGCAATGAATAATAAACATAATAAAGATAAAGTATGTTTTTTCTTTCTATGTTTAATAAGATCTTTACCATTAGCTTACCAGTGCTTTAGTTTTTTTTGGCCATTTTGGTAATGATTTTCCAATTTCTATTACTAAAGTTATTAATGCTACAAAGCTTTAATAAAAAATAAAGCATAAACAAAGACTAAAAATGTCATGATTAGGTAAAACAGGAATTCTAAATTATGTATAAAGTGGAAAGCTTTATATTCAAGGAATTTCTTGTATGTACTTTCACTTTTGGGGAAGCTTTAATCAGATTTATGAGAACATTTTGAATCCAGTTATCCTTTTTAGCATAAATTCATGCTTTTTTTTCTAGGTTTTTACTCCCTTCCGTTCCGCTGATCATATGGTGGAAATACTTTCACTCGTTCAAAAGGTTAATGCATCATCGGAATCTATCGAAAATAAACCATCTCCACCTCCACGATATTTAGATCGTTATAATAGTCATCATCGTTCAAGTGATGAAGATGCTGAAAATGATCCAAATGCTGATAGACTTTCCACCGAAACCAATGCTGCTACATTAAAATTTCCTGCAAAGTAAGCAACAACAAAAAATCTTATCAAAAAAAAAAGCAATAAAATTTAATTGCTATTTTTTAATTTTTAGATGGACTTCATCAGCGTTGACTCCACGTTCGGTGTCAGTTAATCGATCGGCATCATTTACCAATGCCCATCATAATTACAGATCGAGTCCATTGCTTCATCGCCCTAGATCAGGATATTATTTACAATCATTGGGTGGAAGTACAACTTGTCTCAATGCAAACACAAATAGTAATGCTGTTTCAAGACTTATTGAAACTTTTAATAATGAAAGAAAAGGATTAATTGAAGAATTTGCTAAAGTTCTCGATGACATGAAAGTTAGTTTTTTATTTTCAAAAGCTAAATGTGGTTTAAGCAAAAGCGAAGCATATTTCAAAACCAGTGTTAAAAAATACTAACAAATCCAATTTAAAAAAATTTTTAGCGAAAAAATAAGGATAATCTCAATGATCAACGAGAACTTAAAAATAAATTAGGTAATCTTGAAGAAGAAAATGAAAAGCTAAAAATGCAATTGCGTGATCGGGATATGTTGGAGCAACGATATGATCACCTTGAAATGAAAAATAAACAAATGGGTGAACAATTGGAACAAAAATTCCGTGAAATTGTTGAACTTGAAACTCAAGTTAATTCAATGCCAAATTTTGCTATAGAATTAGATGAGATTCGTCAACAAAAGGAAGAAAAGGAACATGAAATTATTGATTATCGTAATCAAATCGATTCCTTACAACGTGAATTACAATATTTATCTGAACCCGCTGAAGCTATATCAGAGCTTCAAAATGATTTACTGCAATTGAAAATGGAAAATAAAGAATATCGTGAAAAGCAAGCTATTCTCGCTTGTACAACATGCATGGATCAACCTGTAAGTATTTCTTTATAAAATGAAAAAGGCATAATAAAGCGAAATTTTTAGCGAAATATTTTATTCATGCCATGTTTACATTTTACATGTTGCTCAAGTTGCGCATATAAAACAGATCATTGTAGTATTTGTCGTACTCGAATTATGGGAAAAGTTGAAGTTTATCAATAGTCAATAATTTTACCATCTCTATCACTCAATTCTATTCCACATTCTAATCAACCTTATTAAATAAATAAAAAATATACGGGTTTTTCTTCTCATATTATTACACCACATAGCTTCTCAACAACTGCCGCCGCCGTTCGCGTATTAGCCTCTATTTTTTCATCGCTGCTTTCGATTGCTTTTTTGGGTTCCATGATTTTTTTCTTCGTTAGAAAATTTTCTTTGACTTATATTTATTTTGTTATGAATAACTTTTTTTTAATATGAAAAAATAAAAGAATGAATAAATAAACCGAGATAATTCATATTTTTTAATACAATTTTTTTCCAATCAAATTTAGAACACTGTTAAAATTACATACCTTTGATTAATTAAATCCCGACGATTAATTGTACATTTATATAAAGTTTTTGTATGGACTTAAAAAGAATGTGTAATAATAAAATTTTTATTTTTCAAATGAAATCATAATGAATTTGTACGTATATTTACAAACAAACAAATTTTTAAGTATACAACTCAATAAAATAAACCTTTGATTTTGAAAATTATTTCAAAGGAATATTTTTCTCATCAAAAAGAAATAAACTGATTTAATTCTTAGCTGCTGCTGCTTTGTTTTTATTTGAGCCAATAAGATATGCGGCTCTAGCAAATGGAGCATAAGCTGGAATAAGCTGAGGAGCAGCTGCAAACACTGGGGGAGCAGCAAATACTGGAGCTGGAATTGGAAGTGGAGCTGGAGCAAACATTGGTCTTGGTGCTGGAGCAGCGAACATTGGTGGTGGTGGTGGAGGAGGAGCGAACATTGGTGGTGGTGGAGGAGCAGCGAATGCAAATTGTGGTGGAGGAGCTGGAACGGCGAACATTGGTGGTGGAGGAGGAATTGGAGCTGCAAATGCAACTGGTGGAGGTGGTGGTGGCAATGCAGGAGCAGCGGCTATAACTGGAGCAGTAGCAAAATATCTTCCATAAAATGGATAGGCTGCAGGAACGAGATATTGAGCATTAAGTGATGCAACGAGGCAAACCAAGAATCTAAAAATATTTATTGATGTATAAAAAAATAAGCGCCATAAAAATGCAAAAAACTTACACAGCAGTAACCTTCATTTTTGTAAAATTGAGGATTGTAAGAGTTTTTGAGAGAAAGCAAAAAAAATGAATAAAAGTGAAGACCGTTAGAAAACGATGATTAGGGTCCAGACTTGTTCATGATTTTATACTACCTATACATGAGAATGATGTTGTTAAAAGGCGGGAGGATGCGCGGCGACGATGGTCAGAAGTGTTAAAAGAAAGACAAAAAAAGTCAACGAAAGAGAAATAATGTTGTTTCTAAGCTTAAAGCAAATAAATTATTTCTCTTTTAAAGTGGACAAAACCGGAAACATACCACCTCACAAAAGTTAGAAAAGAGACAACGTTTGCGTCGTCGGCTCTAATTTACAAACATATACATATATTACCATCATCATCATCGAGTTATCATTTTTGATGGTCAAAGAAAGAAAAAAGTTAGAACTAATAATTCTGTAGAAAGTTGTTGTGCACACATGTAAGTTAAAGAAGATTTTGCAACACGTTTATAATTTTTTCCGTTCATTTTTTTTTAAATTTCCATTTGCTTTTTTTCATTTACAGTTTTTTTGCAAATGAGAAGTGTATTTTTTTTCTTCTTCGAATAAACTACAAGTAGTGGACTGCTTTAGTAAAAAAAATTTATCGTCGTCGTCCCGATCACTTTTTTGTCTTGAAGGATCCCTCTCACTTTTGATTGCGCATCAGTTTGTGTTTACTTTAAAGATACTACTCGCTTAATAAAAAAAGTCTAACAACGTTACGTTTCATAAAAAAAATATGATTACAACGAAATTTTTTTTTGATTTGTACCAAATTTCAAGGTGTTAAAAATTAAACAAACATTAAAAATAAAACAGGATTTTGAGACGTATCATAGCCAAGATTACCTCTTGAAAAATAATCTTTTAAAATTAAACAAAAAAACTATGTCTCTTAACTTTTTTAAATCATTAAAATAATAAAACCAACTAGTCATAGCTAATGCATAAACCAAAATCTGTAACTTCAATTTCGCTATGATGGAACTACCGTATTGTTTTTTAATACTTGTTTTTTTTTATAAATCAAAGCCATGAGACTATTGCTACCTACATAAATCCCTTTTTTACATCTCTGTTTTTTTCTTCTTCTAACGTTTATTTGTGTTGTCCACTACAAAAAATGTTTATCTTTTGTATTCCCGTTTTTTTTTTCATCGTCTTCTTCAAAATCTTAGAGTTCTTTTGTAATACTTGTAAGAACGGAAATGCAATACGACGATAAAAAAATATATATGATGCAGCTTGAGAATAAGAAAGAATAAGTTGGATTGCAATTGTTTGAGGTTTGAAAAAAAAATCTCGCATAAACAAGTTTTCAAGTTGTTGGATCTATTCCAAATAGCTTCTTCAATAATTGTATTGTTATTGAAGCATATTTTCTTTGAATTTTTCTTTAGTAAACTTGATTTTAATAAGAGATTATGAAATCAAAACACAAATAATATAAAAATTATTTTTGAAGCTTAAGATTAAGCTTCAAAAAAAAAAAAAAAACATTAAACTTTAAAAAAGAAGCTTCATTTTCGAAGTTGAGTAAGTCTCCAACCTGAAGTACTCATGAAAAGCTAATAACATTTTTGTGTTCGCAGTTTGATCTTTGAAGAAAAGACCATAATTTAGATAAAGCAGGCTAGAAACATAAAATAAGGAAAATGTTTGAATTAAAGGACTTCCTTCCCAATACAAAGAAAAAAAAGATATTTTTGTTTATTTGTACTTTAAAATTTTTTTGTCTTGTGACCTTTTTTTATCACCGGTTAATTTTCGATTAATTAATCGTAAGCTTTTCAATTCGGGGAAGAAGAAAAAATTAAATCCTTCGAAATGCTTGTAAAATTTATTCTTTTTTTTCTCGCAGTTCATCATGAGAACATTGAAGAATTTCCCCTTTTTTGTATTGGAACAATCAAAAAATTCGGCCGGTTATTTTTTCTTTTTACCTCTTCTATCTCTCGAAAAAGGAAAATACAATTCTGGATTTTATCGGGTTATAAAACTAACTCATCCTCCTTTTGAAAAACGCCCAAAAAAGAACTTCCGTTTTATTTTCTTATTTTCAGATTTTTGTTGGGGTATAAAAGGAAATGACAACCATAATAAAAACATTCCAAACGATTAAAATATCCTATAATCAAACATGAACGGATGTCTTGGATGCTTCTTGTGAGTTTATTTTTTAATTTTTTACTGTAATCATTTGAATAAAAAAATATTTTTTAGGTTTGCTTTGATTGCTGTCCACACTGCTAATGCTCAAATAGCTGCGGTAAATCATTTTTCAAGATTTTAACAATTAACATAACATATTTTAGTGGCCAGCAACTTCATATTCACCATATTTTGAAGCCCTTTTCAAAGCAGCGTCTTCACCTGTATTAGCAGCGCCAAGTGGACAAGGCATGCAAGCTCCAGCCATTCCTGTACCAGCACCCATTAGTTATCCAGTATCTGTGCCTATGCCATATGCAGTTGCTGCTCCAGTTTATGCACCACCATTGATTCCAGCGTATGCTCCTTACACTCCACCTGCATATTTATATGGTAGACGTTATTATAATTATTAAAACAACATTTATAATTATAAAATGCCTGTTTATAACTGTTAAATTATTTTTCAACTAAAAATAATAAACTTTATTATACAATGTAAATTGCTAAAAATGTATTTATAAAAGTTCAAAATAAAATTTACAATAATTGTTAAATCACTATCAATTCACAAAAGCTTTTGAGTCTGCAAATATGTAAACCTAATTTTACTAAATGAAAGAAATAAAATGGGAAGATTTATGTTCGAGGAGGCTTTTGATTTGCAAGTTGTTTAACAACTTCAAGAACTTTTTCACGTGAAGCATTTTCAACTGGCACGCTTTGTTCTGCTCCAAATTCATAACTAAAATTTTATAACAATAATCACTGCTCAAATGAATGCTTTACATACCGAGCCCAAATTTTGGGTGAAATACCAGCAGCTTCTCGAATTAAAATGGGAAAATCTTGATTAGCTTTTTTTAATGGAACATAATCATTTTCAATAAAAGCACGAACTCCATTACTTGCTGCAGATTTTTGGCATAAATGAATTCGAAGTTCTCTTAATGCGCCACCAGCAAGTTTAATTGCATTAGCCATGGTCGAAAATGAATAGAATTAAATAAAATTTTAAAAGAATAAGGATGGGCGAAGTTGTTACAATTATTATTTCAATCAAATAATTTCCACCAAAACAGAGCTCATCAAAAAGTTGACGATTGTTTTTTCCCATTTAATTGCGCCCCATTTCGCCAAAATTCTGCAAACTTTTGTTGAAAATCAAAAAAAAATTTTAGATCCTATTTTTCAAAGAATTTCTGCTTCAGATTTTAAATAAAATGCCTAAAAAATCTTTGAAAAAACAAGAGCCATCTGAAAGTAAGTTTTCCCATATTTAAGATTTCTAATCAATTTTCTCATTTTTTTCAGTGGAAGTTGACAACAAAAAAGTCGAAGTTGAGCAAGAAGCAAGCGACGAAGAAATTGACAATGGAGAAGAAGAAGAATCATCGGATGAAGAAGAAGAATTAATGAAAGATAATGTTGATGGAATGGAAAAGTTAAATTTCGATTTTGAAGCTCTTCCACTTGATACCAGCGATGTTGATGGACTTGTTAATTTACTCACTCAAATCTTCCTTCGAACAAATGTTGATTGTGAAGCTGTTGCTAAAGCTTTAGTGGATATGTCACCTTTGGGATGTGTTTATAAGGTACGAATTAGTCTTGTGATGGTAATAATAATCGTATGTACTTTTTTACAGCCAGCTGAAGAAGTCATGGACGAAGATAGTGAAAATGCTCTGTATGGCGTGTTATCGATGATTGAATTAGGTGGATCCGAGGTAAGAATCCATTTGCTGTTATTTTTCAAAAGATTTATTTTTAGAGTTTTCAAACGGATATATCAAATTTGTTCTTGAATCGAGCGAGGAAAGTTGCAACGCCTGATATTGTTAAGAAATTTGAAGCAATATTCAATAATAAAGAAAAACTAAAAAATTATTTGCTTGTCAATGAACGTATGCTTCACTTTCCTGAACAAATTTCTGCACCAGCTTTTAATTCTTTAAAGTATGCTACTCTTTATCCTCTCTCATTTATAATAAGCTTTTTAGGGATGACCTTGAAACTTTGAAACTTCTACCCAAAATCGACAACATTATTCTCGTAAACAAAATTCGTGTTGCCAATAACGCTCAAGCTGTCGCATCATCAATTCAAAACAATGGTGGAAAGAAAAAGCTTGGTAAAGCGGAAAAAAAACGTCGAGCTGCTGCTGCTTTGGAAAATGCCGATGTTATTTTTGATAATACCGAAGAACAACTATTATTCAACAACGCTGGACTTATCAAACCAGCCTATTTCCAATATTCTGTAGAGAATGATGTTGAAAGTGATTCAAAGTTTCATAGAATTGTCAAAAACGGTGTTACTTATCTTCCTTATCGTCGAGTTTCTATTCTTTCAAAGGATGATTTTGTTAAATTTGTTGAACTTGTTAGTCAAGTAGCTTGAATTTAGGCTATTTGATCGTTGCTCGAAAGAGTGTTGTTTGTTATTTTATGTTTCAAAGATTGCTAAAATAAATAGTTTAAAAAAAAGAGATTGTTTATTGAGGCCCATATTTGACCTCCCACAAAAATGGCCGCGATAACATTGTTTATAAAAGACATGGCAAAGAGAAAAAAATGCATTTGGAAGGTTTTTCATTTTCAAAAATGGCATCGTTTTGTTGGACTCTCTTAGTTATTTTTGCTTTGTCAAGCGTTTCGATGGCTTACATTGTCGATAATCAAACTGGAACTCATGATACTGAAATGGGTAAGAGTACTTACTGTAGCCTTCATTAAGATAACTTTATAAATGTGGTTCATATTTTTTAAGCTTCCCCTGAACGCAATACAACTCTCAAAGGCGCCACTTGCTACGATTCTCGTCTTGCAAATTTCATCAACACCGGCTTACAAAATTATTCCCATGATATGGGAGCATTTGCCAAATACATCCTCGATCAAATTGTTCGAGCTCGTTGGAGTGGATATTGGTTTGTTTATTGCGTTAACCATAGACTCATAAAGGAAGAGTTAATTTAAGGTTCGTTCATGCTGAAATGATTAATGGTCAACAACAAGGTGTCCAATGGCAATCAGTAACTAATGGCGATCTTTTTGCTGCAACCTCAAGACATGGTTGCTATTATCATGATACCCAAACTTATCTTATCGTTTTAAAATATTAAGTAAATTTGGTTTTTAATTAAGTTTTTTCTATGTAAAGTGGTTATAATAAATTAATTTCAAGAAAGTTAAGTTATCTCTTAAATCAATGTTTTTGTTTAAAAATGTGCATCCCCATATTAATAAATCGTAATAACATTATTGAAACATAATGGAAACATTAAAATTGAAACAAAAGGTTTGTATTCATCGGAGCTGTTATGTATCCTCTGATGTTCAATAGAAAATAAAAACAATTGTTTTGTTTTTATAGCTTTGTCAAGATTTGTTTTCTCGTAGAAATCAATTTGGGAAAAAACATTGATAAAAAAAATGAATCCAAATTTCTGAAGTTCCAATATCGTTTTTCTATGGCCAAAGGTGCTTGAAAAGAGAAAAGCAAAGTCAAAGAAATTTCAACAACTTTCAGCCATTTTCATTTGTTGATTTAGCAAAACGAATAAATTTTATTTTATAAGTTTATTAATTTATATAAAATGGGGCCATTACCAAATGAACCTTCAAAAGATGTTAAAAAGGCTTTTTCTGATAATGAAGGTATTTTTTGTTTTGTTTATTCATACAACGTTTAAACCAATTTTTTTAGATTATGAACAAGATGGTTGGCAAATTGGATACGCTGTTGAATTAAATGGTATTGGAATACAAAGAGTTGTTGAAAATCCAGCTGATAATGATTCTGAAAGTGGTATATTTTATATTTATAATGGACCCATCTTACTTTTACTCATTTTTAGATGGATATGAAGGACCTGGAGAAGGAAGTGATAACGAAATGGATGAACATGAAAGAGCTGGATACCAACAAATTCCATTCTCTGTTGAAACAGCAAATGATTCAGAAGATTCTTACAGTGAAAACGAAGAAAAGCAAAATGATGCCACTTTTGGCGATGCCGCTGGAAAATCAACTGATTCTGATTACAATGCTTTAGAAGAGGAAATAGCAGCTGCAGCAGCATTGCCTGTGTCATTATATGCTTCAATTCAAAAAGAATTTGAACAGGTTTTAATGCTTTTAAATTTACTGAACTAACTGTATTCAATGTTTCAGGCATTATCGAGCGCAAAAGAAATCCACCTTAAAGATTCGGAGTTACTTGGGTCAATGCCTTCAAGCTCCTGCAAAATTGAATTAGATGATGCAAAAATTGATGAAATAAAAGAAGCTGTTTCAAGGATCTCGCTGCCTCCGCCGTCTTGGGCTAATGATATCGATGACGAAAAATTAAAGCAAATGTTGCAAAATATCAAATCTAGGAAAATTTAACTCTTTGTACAATTTTTACTTTGTTGTTTTGTTTGTATGTATAAAACTTTCACTTATTTTTCTTATATTTTTTTGTTTTTGTTTTGCTGTTGTTCTTTCAGCTTTGATACCTTTTACTTCTTTTGATCATAGCCATTAATACGATTGTTTTTTTTTAGAAAAATATGTCCGAACCAAATTTATCACGTAAAAGACCGAATGTTGATATGGTCGATTGTGAGAGAGCATCTCGAGGAGTTTGGCTGGTAAAAGTTCCACGATATTTGAGCGAAATTTGGGATAAAAATGAAGGAAGTGATGTTGGCCGTCTTGTTCAATTGAGTGCTGATGTTGTTAAACTTATCAGTACAACACCTGATGAAACCTCTGAAGTATGTTTTTTCTCTCGTTATCATCGTCAGACATTTTTTTCTTTATCTATGTATGTTTTCAGGCCGCAACTAACGTGAATGGTTTAACTGCTGCGACTGGTGCCTCTTCTTCCGCTCGACAAACTTTACGTAAAGTTCAAGATGTTAAAGATTTAAAGCCAATTACTGCCAAAAATAACAAGAATGTTTCTGTGCCAAAAGAACATTCATTCAAATTTCGTAATCTCGATGGTCAAAGCCTTGGTGTGATTTTAGAAGATAAAACTCATTTGAAAGAAGAAGCCGAGATTAAATCTGGAAAGCTTACTTGTGAAGGCAGAGTAATTGGTTTAAATATCTTTTTTTGTCTTACGCGTTAGTTTTAGGTTGTTATTCGAGCAGAATGTCAACCACCAAATTCTGATCAATATATGAAAATGAAGATGAGTATGATTCGACAAGCTAAAGAACCTGTTTCAATGGCGAAGAAAATAGATCGTGCTGTTGTTGCTTACAAACCTACAGCTCAACATGCTGAAAATGCTTTAAAAGATAAGGGTAAAAAAGATACCGGTGTTGCAAGAAATGTTCGAGCTGGTAAAGAACATGTTATGGATCTCATATTTGAAGCATTTGAAAAGCATCAATATTATCGATTGAATGATCTTCATGCAATTACTCAACAACCACAAGGATATCTTCGTGAAATTTTAACTGATATTGCAATTTATAATAATTCACCACAACATAAGTCAATGTGGGAATTAAAACCTGAATATCGTAATTATCGACCATCCGGTGAAACTCCTATGGAAGAAGATTAATTGTTAGTTTTTGTACGTTAAAATAAATTTCTTTGTTTGTAAAAAAATAAAATAAAAATTATGTTAAAACTTTTTTCATCTCTTAATCGTTGGCCACGAAACATATTTTTTGTAATTTTTGAAGATAGAGGAATCATTATTACAATTTTCAGATGCGGGTTAAATTAGAGGCTATAAAGTTGACAAAATCAGGAAGGCTATGTAGGATTACGGAATGGGGAAATTTTTTGGGTTCTGTAGATTTTCAAACACCTGCATATCTTACCTATACTCGCTTTGGCCATATTCCACATATCACATGGGACATTTTAAATAAGGAGCTGACGCTAAAACAGCAACAAATTTATCAGCTTACTTTGAATAGTTTGTAAGTTTTTGACATTAATGAATTTTACAATATGATATTGTTAATTTTAGTTTTGAATCTTTGGAAGCAATGAAAAATGCTGGTGATCATAATATTATTGGTATTGCGGAATTCTGTGGTATGCCAACGAATTCTATTCTTCATTTAAGTTTACATGATCCACTGGGGAAAATACCTGAAGGCTTCAACAATAATAAATCAATGGCAATATGGTCTGGGAATGCTGGAAGACGATCGGTAAGCTTTTTAAATAAATGCACATAACTCTCATGCAAACAACTTTTAGCTTGATCCAAAAAATTATCATCAAATTCTTCATACTTGCAAGCCTCATTCATTCACTTCACTATGGGATTATGATACTCCTTACAATGCTCAAAATAAACGTCATATCAAAAGTTTATCTCGAAGTACAAAATGGTTTACTGATTTATTTGAAGCAAATCTCAAGCCTCCCAAAGAACCTGCCTTTATTCCATTAGCTGGTGGAACGAGTAAAGAACATCGAATTGCATTTGCAAAATTTTTTGGTCCTCAATCAAAAGCGAATGGTTTCTGCATTGATTTGCTGCATTTTTCACATGGAGAACACATCGAAAATAAATCCGAATTTGAAGCTGATGTCGTGGCAGATTTGATTTCAGATGTTACTATGCTTATTCGTCAAGATGTTCCCAGACTTGTTGAAGGCGCTTTTGATCCATATCAAATTCATGGATTAATCAAAAATGGCATTGATTTATTTGATTCATCATATACGATAATGGCAGCTGAAAAGGGTATTGCATTCAATATTGCTGATGATTATGCTAAAACTGGAGCTTTTTCGGTTAATGATTTTACAAAAGAAAAGTATGATTCCTTATTTTTTTGTAATTTATAACACTTTTTTTAGGTATCAAGCTGATTTGGGTCCATTGAATTCACGATGTTCTTGTTACACATGCAAAACTTTTAAACGTGCCTATATTTATCATTTGATTAAATGCAAAGAAATGCTTGGAACTACACTTCTCGTCATCCATAATATGACTGAATTTGATCGCATGTTTGAATTAATTCGAGAAAATTTAGCTGAATGATTTTTGTGTTAATTATTTTTAGTTGTTAATTTTATTACCTTTGTTGATTTTTGTTTGTGTGTTTAAAAAATAAATATATTTAAAACCAAAGTTTTTATTGTTTTGTGATCGTGGTTTCTAACCCGTGCTTACCTGTCTAAATGTATTTTAAGAAAAATTTTGTACCACTAAATTACTTTAGGAATGGATGATCGCGATTTAAAATTAGATCGTCGATATGACTGGGTTGGTCCACCGGATAAAATTTCTAAGATAAGACCTATAAGATTGAGAAGAGTTGATAATGAATCCAAAGCTGAAGAAGAATATCGTTTAGCTCGACAAGCTTTAAGCGAATGGAATTCAGCATTTTGGAAATATCATAATGAATTATTTGATTCTAAAAAAGCTGAATTTGTTGCAAAGGTTTGTAATTGTTATGGATAAAGTTTATGACTAGTTTCATTTATTCTACAATGTCGGCCCTTCAACTGGTGTCAAAATCTCCGGATTTTTTCCGTTTCTATCCGTTTTCATCCGCAGACAACTTGCCAACGCTTCCCTTTCTTCATCAACTGAAAAATGTTTCAAAACATTTCGAAACTATTTGAAATTTTCAATAAAAAAAATTTTTGATTTCAAAAACTTTGAATTTTTTTTTGCAAACAATTTCGAAATGTTTTGAAACAATTTTTAGTTGATGAAGAAAGGGAAGCGTTGGCAAGTTGTCTGCGGATGAAAACGGATAGAAACGGAAAAAATCCGGAGATTTTGACACCAGTTGAAGGGCCGACATTGTATTTGGTTACCGTAATAATTTTTTGCTTCTTTTACAGAAAAAGCAACATCTTGGTCGCTTGGGACAGGTATCCACGGCAGAGATGTCAGTATTTTATAAAGATTTTTTAAATGATCGAGCTCCATATTTACGAGCATACAATAAGTGAGTGTTTTACTTTTGGCCAAATAATGTGATTCCTTTTTACAACGATGTGTCGCCATTACCCTTTTTTAGTGAATGGTATAAAAAGAATTTTGCCTTAATTAAACCTGCAATTCGAATTAATTGGATTCGTTTCTGTCGATTGCTTAAACGTTGATTGATGTATTTTTATTATTCGGTGATGATACATACATATATTTTTTTGATTAGCAAAAATTAATTAGAGAAAATAAACAGCTTCCAAAAAAGAGCAATATAAAGTTTTAAATCATCCATTAATAAATTGTGCATGCGAAAATTCCAAACATAACTGGTATTTATATATTTTTTTTGAAAACATAACTTTGTGAAGAAAAAAACGTGTGATTTGATACCCTTCAAAAAAGTAAATGTTTATTGAAATGAAGAAAAAAAAGATAAAACATAAAAGGATAAAACATTTTTTTGCACGTCTGATAAACCGTGATGAAAATAAAAAAGTGAAGGAGAGAAAATTCGAAGATTACGGTGCACAGCCGTCGACTGCTTTTTTTAATATAAAAGAAAGATTTAACATAGAGCACTAATGATACTAACAAACAAAAGCAAATAAGAATTTAATAATTGCCAAAAGCCCAATGGGAGATTTCAGCCGGCGGCTGTGCGCCGAATGAGGACGAAATTATATAAAAGAGGGAAAAAGGCGAAAATCAGAAACGATTAAGGGAGATTTGAGGATTAATGCTGTTAGTAATCAAATTAAAATTTCAACTTTTAGACGTTATGACTATGGGAAAAAGTTTTAGATGATGCCACGTTTACGTTGTTCTTCAAGAGAATAACAATAGAGTTCACATTCCTCGCGAGTTCTTGGAGATCTCCAAAGATTGAAATCAAGTTCAGGACAATATGGGAAAATATAGGGTTCACATTGATCTGTATTGGAGAATCGATTAACTCGTCTAAACCAACGATGGACTTTTTGTGCAGGATCACGAGTACTAATAGTTCTAAAACAATTTTTGTTGTTGTTGCGTTTAGTTCAACGATCGAATCACAAAAACTAGCTTACATATTCGGGCATCCATTAACAATTAAATCATGCCAAAGAATGAATGGCATAGGATCACATCCTCTTGCAGGTGATCCAATTGGACAAGCACAAAGTTGGCAGCCATTTCTTTCAGTTACAATGGCACAATCAAGCCCTGTGCAAAGCATAGGAGGGCAATTTTCAACAATCATTTTACCCAAATCTGCGATAATTTGATTTTGTCCTAAAATATGTTGTGTTGGTTTCTTATCTAAATTTATGGGAAAGTTATTTCAAATTATTATTTAGCTTACAAACCATTTGTCATTATCACAAAAGCGATATTAGTTAACTGGGTTATGGAAAGAAACGACTACAGTTTGTTTATGTTACATCATCGTCCGCCTATTTTTTTTACTGACAATGTTTTTATTTTTATTTAATTAATCATATTTCAAAAATTAACGTAAATTAATTAATCCAATCGTAATTGATTAATTTTCTTATGTAATTACTTTCGTTTTTTTGCTTCCAAAAAAACATTTTTCAATCAAGAATGAACCATTTTTGTCTCTTAACTTTTCATTGATTCTTAAATTTCTGGTGGGTGCAGATATTACTATAATTATTCTCATTTATTAACCAAAAATGGGATCAGATTTTTTAAACGAATCAAAGCGTTTTTTTACAGCTACAATCAATCTTCACTTTCTTCATGATCGAAAAAATATAACTAATGCCTTGAGGCGATTGCGCTTCAAAAATAATTTTTTTTAAAACCAAATTGAAAATCGATTAAAAGGATATAAATTTAAAAAGTGTTAAACATAAAATTAAGACTTATACTAATAATAAAAAGGCTTACTTTGAGCATATACCATTACGGTACTTACAAAAATCGATAGGGCAAAGAAAAGCGCCCTCATCTTTTTTTATGTTGGAAAGTTGGAGGAAAGCCTAAAAATAAAAACGATAATAATAAAATAAAAACTTGTTATAAGAAATGAATGGAAATTAGTTGTTGCAACCGAAATAAGAAGAAAAAAAGTGACCGTTGTGCGTAAAGTAAAAACCCAACCAAAAGAATGGGGCAAGCAATAATAACGATGGAGAAAGGAAGGAAACAGAAGGAGAAGAAGTAAAAAACGGGTCCGTAACATCAACAACATCAGCCACAGCCAAAAACAAAACTTGATGCAACACGATCACCAAAAGAAATTTATTACATTCCAAGGGCGTTTTTGTAAAAAACGATTCAAAAAAGAAAGACAGAGAAGAGGCAATTGTATTTTCATGAAAAAAACATTTGGTTATTAACAGTCGTAAAAAAATTAAAGAAACTTCACTTTTTTAAACGGATATCCGAAATTCATGAAAAGCAAATCCTTCATCTTCAACGATATAAGTTTTTTTAAAAGAAAAACGTAGCCGCTTTTCCGTTTATTTTTTTCCTTCCTTAAACAAAGTCTCAACCGTTAGTTAGATTATTTGCCGATGGCAGTGTTACTTCAATGGCGCGCGAAAAACGTTTTAAAAAAGAAGTTGGTGCTGCTGCTATCCTTCTTCTTCAAAAAAAGAAAAATGTCTCAAAAAGGGAGAAGGAAAATAAAAAAAAAACACCCCATTAATGACGTGAATGACGGACGACGAGATGAAGAAGACGAAGAAGTCAAGAACAGGTTTCAATCGGTTGGTCAGAAGCGTTTTAATCAATCACCGCAAGCAATATGAAGAAAAAAACTAATCGAAAAATTGGTAGACATTGGATAAGCATTTTTCTTCCTTTTTTTTAAACTTTTGATTACATGTTGTTTCAGCTCATCCTTGCGTAACTCTCTGATTTTTATATACAAATATCAATGAAATTAATTAAAAAAATAGGAAAATCTCTACCGCAATTAAAATTTGTAATTACATACATATAAAAAATATACAAGTTTCAGTTTTTTACACATTTAAAGAAGGGGGGAAAAGCAGACATTGATTGATACCATAACCGAAAAACACGCTTTTCCTCACAAAATATAAATACATAAAATTTACTATTAAAAAAATGTTAGTATCAATCTAAATAAGTTTGTTTTTATTTAATGAGCACAGATGAATTGAAGACACCCGTCATCACATTTTTTTTTCGAATCTTTTTTTCTTCTTCTTTTCTTGGATGATTTTTTTGAAGTTTTTTTTAATGCTATTTCCTTCTTTAACTATTTGCAGTATAAAAAAGGACGAAAGCTTTGTTTGACTAAAATTTTAAAAAATAACAATTATTTACAAAAGGAAATGCAAATGCAAACCTGTACTGTTTCTCTTTGAATCTCCGAAACAAAATCATCATCATATTTGAGCCAACGATGTTGGTTGCGTACGAAAGAAATGTAATGACCCGAATTCAAAGTGCCTGTATGATTCTAAAAAAATATAAAAGAAATAATATTGAATTCATAACTATAATAGCAAGCGATACAAAGAGGAGACAACACTTACAGTAACAGCATAAAGGGAGAACATGGATTTTTGTTGTGGGGCCTCTTCATGCAGATATTGATCAAGTCGTAGCGAGTCAATATCAAAATAAACATTTGCGTCAATTTTGATAAAACTGTTACCACTTTCTGAGAAACGTTTAAAATGGATTACAAGGTTTTTTGGCATTCTCCAAATATTTGTTTGACGTGTTGCAACTTGTGGCCGCTTACATGTAGGGCATTTCCATCGTTCATCATTTTGAAGGTATTCAATTTTAAAATGTCGATGAAGACATTCATCAAGTCGAGCAAAATTATTATTATGAAGCTCAAGAGAAATTAGATCTTCATCTTCAAATCTTACTGAAGCTGTGTAACAAATGCTACATTTAACTGTTGTTACAGTACGAAACTTAAAAAGATCAGCAACCGGGGATGAAGCAAACTTGCTTAGTTTGACTTCATAATCACGCGCATGACCAGCCATATCTCGACCATCATAATTTTGTTCAAATGATTCTCTTTTTTGAACCCGATTTGTATCTTCATGAAGGGCATCCATCAAAAAAATTTGAAATTCTTGGGCATCATGTTGTCGCTTATCAGCAAGTTGACGATTAACTTCTTGTGCAAAAGTAGTCTTAAAAAGCAAGCGTTATAATAAATTTAAAAAATATTAAAGAAAAATTACCAAAAATATTTCGGGACTAATTACACTGACTGTTCCAGAAAAATATAAATCAACTAAAGCTGAAAAAACAGCTGAAATTGCTCCATGTGTACCAAAAGTATTTTTTCTAAAAGCAAAGTATTTATAAAGACCACCAACGTTTAAAACTTACTCATTTACATTTTTAATAAAAACATTACGAGTAAATATGTCTTTAATTTTTGGTGTATTAATTATTGCTTGAAGTGTGGTATTCATAAAGCATGTATTTCCCATATTTCTAAATCCAACGCCAGGTTGTCTCGATGTTTGAGATCTTGATTCTAAATGATTGTATGCATAAGTGTACAATCGTAATAACTTCTCCGTATCGGCCCTATAATTTTTATATTACGAATGAAAAATAATAATCAAAAATTTACTGTGGCATAGCCAATACTTTTGTAGATCGATCGGGTGTTGGAGGTCTTGGTGGAACATTGGGGTATGGCTGCTTTGAAACTGTTTTTGATGATGGCGTTGGCGATGTTGCTTGCATTCGATTATCAAAGCCAATCGGTGGGGGTTCATTGCGGGAATAGCCATTGCTAAAAAAAATTAAGAATGTAGTTGTTAGTATAAAGATTATTAAAAATGGAAAGAAAATTAGACGAAAAAGTTGCAGTACACGTAGATAAAAAACAGAGGTTTGAAGTAAAAAAAAATAACATACGCGTACTGCGAGTTTTTGGATGAAATTGGATGTGTCGGCGGATCTGCAACTCTTGCACCACCAAGAGTTCCAACGGCTGGGAGAGATTTTGGTACTGACTTTATAGGATTTTGGGGCAAAGTATTTGATCCTTGGTTATGATTATTTAATGGGACTCCACGTGGTGGAGCAGTAGGTTTTTGAGAGCGATCAAATGTTGGAAGCCTTGAAACGGGTGGATCATCAGGTGTAACACTAAATGAAGTTTCTGAACGTTGAGATGTTGCTGAAGGTTGTTGAGGATTTGTTGGAAGTGGTTGTTGTGATGGAAGTTGGTTGGGTAAATTAGGAGCAAATGGATTGGTGTTTGGAACTCCATTGTGCATTGAATTCTGTGGTTGATTGCTGGGTGTATTAGTTGGAACTATGGGAATTTGACGCCATTTTACGTCATCACCATTATTTTTTGGCTGCTCTCCACCAGTTGATGATGGCCATGGTGGTTCGGGTGCTCGAGGTTTAACCAAATCAGGATAATTTATATCAACTTAAAAATAATTATTACTTTCTTTACTTTTTAAATGAATGGATACTTACAAGATTGCCTACATTCATTCAAAATTTTTCCAAATTCATCATCTTCACTAAATAACGAACGATTGAATTCTTGATTTGTATGAATTCCGTAAGTATATGACCACATTTTAAACCCTCCTTTAAGAAACACTGGTCGCCTTTTTAACCGATAATTGTATGCATACTAAAAGCAATGATGACTATAATGGGAATCAAATAAAAAAATGCTTACAATAGTTAAACCTTTTAATAAATGATTAGCTGGTGGAAGATAATCTCCTTGAGTACTTTTCTTTGGATTATCATCATCCATAAAAACAACTAAATCATATTTTTCCATTTCTTTTTTATCTACCTTTTGACGCTCCCTGATTGGCATAACTTTTGAAAGGTGTACCAAAGTAATATTACTTCTAAAGAAGTTATTCATTAGTCATGATTACGATTATGCTCCTAATATACTTACTCAATAAATTGTGGTGGGCATAAAGCAACGACAATATTATTACCATCAGAATGTTCCTTAAAATTTATTTGAACATCCGTTCTTGCTCGATAGTCAATAATGAGAACACGCTTTCCATTTTTAGCAAAATCCACAAGTTGTTTAGCAGTAATCAACTCGTCAAATACTGAAACTCGAATATTTATAAAGGATTTACGCTTATAAACCAAAGTCAAACCTTGTTCAGATGGCATTACTTGTTGTTTCACAGGTTCAGGCTTTATTGGAATAATTATTTCGTTTTGCAGATTTGCTTTATTTAATTCCACAGCTAATTCACGATCTTGATAAAAAGCTTTTAATTCTTTCATTAAACCCTCAATATTATCAAGGATCTGATTAAAGTATTGCATATATTCTCTTCCTTCCTTAAATAATAATTTAATTGAGTTATTTCCAGTTATTATTAAAAATAATGACTCATTGTTACTTACTTCAGTTTTAGCAAAAGTACTTTTTTCTGGTCTATTTGAAATTATACCACAAAGAGTTCCAGCTCTTCGGTAAAAAACATACGCATTCGATTTATCATCTTTTCTTAAAGCATCTTCCGCTTGAGCCATCACCGCCCGAACACTATTAAAGATACTAAAAAAATATAAAGTTTTTTAAAATCGAAGCCAAAACTGCGGCAAACCTTTTGCAATCCCTTCTTTTCAAGTTTCGAGCAAGATTATCATCAATTTCAGCTAATTTCTGTAAATCTTCCCAATTATTTGGATTACCCATCTTTCCAAACTGCAAAACCATCAACTATCAAATCAATATAAACTTTATCAAAACTATATTTGATTAATCAATATATTACAAATCCGGCTAATATATGATTTTTAAGGATAAAAATGGTTGATTTCACCAAATATCAATAATAACAAAATTATGGAAATATCAAAAGGTTGCTTGAATCACTAAAACAAGTTAGAGAAAAAAAAGTGCTCTATTATTTTTTTTATTTTTTTCTTCCATGAGGTTGTCATCAACTTTTTCGTTATGAGATTTTCCGTCGTCAATCGACAAGTTTAAAAAAAAAGTTTCTCGTATTTTATTTTTCTTTAATACATTTGATTTTCACTAATAAAAAATAACAGAACAAATATGGATTGATTTTTCCGTGATATATCAGCGTTGTGGTTTGTTGCATAAAAAAAACGGAAAATTTCAAACCATCATTCGCTTCTCTTGACTACAAAAAAAATTGATTAATGCTACTATCACAACAAAAGTGTTTTTAAAATTGTTTATGTTCGGTGGATTGGAAATGGATCCAAAATCCGTTAAAAAAACTCGCGATAAAATAAATGCAATCACATTTTTTCCTTGCATAAAGTAATTTAATTTTTATTACAGAACAATGCTTATTGGTATTATTACAATTTCAACCAGCAAAGTCAAAGATCCTGATTCAGATGTTAGTGGGCCAACGTTGGAGAAACTCTTTCTTGCCTCAAAAGTTTTAAAAGATGTTCAAATTTATCGTAAAGACATTATCAACGACCAATATCAAAGAATTGTGGCACATTTAGAAAGTTTTGCGTCAAATGTTTGTTTATTTTCATGCCTTGTTTTTTATTTGTTTAATCCTTTTAATTATTTTTTTTAGGGATGCGATGTTATTGTAACGACTGGTGGCACGGGGCTTGCTCCTGATGACGTAACGCCTGAAGCAACAAAGAAAGTAATTCAACGTGAATGTCCTGGAATAGTTCAAGCACTTATAAATCGATCACTTCAAGCGACTCCAATGGCAGCTTTAACACGTCTTGCAGCTGGAATCAAAGATCATTCATTAATTATCAACCTTCCTGGATCTCCAAAAGCTTGTTTAGAATGTTTTGAAGTTTTGGAACCAATATTAAATCATGCTGTTGATCTATTAAAAAATGCTAAAAACGATGTCGCGCAAGTTCATACCGAAATCCAAAAAGAAGAAGTAGACGAAAATGAAGTATTTTAGAAACTCCAGGGTGCCTCTTGTTTTAAGCTTGTTTTATTTTTTGTGATGTATTTTAAGACCTCCTGGAATGAAGAATTTAAAAATGAAGGAACATAAAAAGATAAATATTTGAAAAACACTTGAAAAGAAGAGTTGACAATAGCCTCACTTCGGCGTCGTCTGCTACATAACTTTTTTTAACGAAACTTGAGTTTCTGTTGTTTTTTTTAAATGTATATTTTTAAACTCTTCGATTGCTGTTTCAAGGAAGTTTGAAGCCATCAAGAAGAAGAAGCTCTTATCCATTGATTTGGTGTGGTGTCTCCCCTTTTGTTTTCAAGGAAGAAGAAAACGGAATCCATCCGGACTTTTAAAAGAAAACAATTGTATCACTTTTTTTGTTATGTAAAAAATACCACAGATGAAGAAGAAAAAGAAGAGCTAACTTTCTTCGGGCCATTTCCGTTTTTTGAATACACGACGTTTTTGTTCGATTCTTTCCGGAGAGCGCAAGAAAAAAATAAAAATAAAGCGTTGAAAGCCTTTTTTGAATAGTAAGGAGAAGAAAAAAACGCTCATAGTTACTACTCCTACCACTTTGATGCCTGTGGTAGTGTCGGCGGTGGCAGCTTCTTCGGTGGGCATCTAAGACAAAAAAAAGGCGAAGAAGTAAAAAAAATAAGAAAGAATAAAGGCGGAGTTTAACTATGAGAAGCTTTCCCCCAAGGGGAAGGCTCAAGGATGAAATAGAAAAGTGAAAGCAACCCCCACTTTAAAAATCGCTGCTGCAGATGGAAGATATGAGCGATGGATGGCACCTCTTGAAGAAGTTGAGTTGCCGACGACGATGACCGTGTTGTCCCCATTTTTTTTTATCTTTTCAAAAAACGCGTTGTTGTAACTTTTCATTTTTTTTTGACATGAAACTTTGTTTTTAGTTATTTTTTAAACGAACTATAAAAACACGACTTTACTTTTATTTAATAATTTTGGAAAAATATATAGCTCACTCTTCCTAAATGATTCCCATTTTGCGATGAAACGTCGCCGACAAAAATGACGCAGGCATTTCTTACATTATTGCCGATATTTTTATTATTTTTTGGTATTGTCGCAGGATTAAAGCCTAAAATACGTTCATCAGAGGTCGCGAGATTCCTTGAAACTGTGCCTAAAGATCCTCCAAGATATCCACGAACATCGATTGATGAAGATGAGGAGGAAGAAGAAGATGACAATGATGATGATGAAGGAGAAAATAATTCAGATTCATCTGTGTTGGAAAGATATCAAAAGGCTCGAACTAAACGAGCTTTTGGCAAAAATGAATATTTATTACCAGAAAATTTTCGTTCACTTCGAAGGAAGGATATTCCTGTAACTTATAGATTGCATGATGATTTATTACGGTATTATAGGTAAAATAATAATTTTTTTTATTTCATATCAACTTTAACTTTTATTCGTATTATGAAATTTAGAAAAGGTACTCGGCCCGTCACTCATCCTTCCAAGGTTATAAGCGTCCAAATGACTAGCTTTCTCTATCAAATTATAAAACTTGTAAGCTCTAATTTTATTTTCTTTACTTTAAAAAAACCCAATAATTAAAAAAGCATTTTTACCAAGCTTCGATTTTACTTTCTTGGTAGTCAATAACATGCATTTTTTTTGCTTACTGTAAAATTAAATTTGGACTTTTCATCAAAAAAACGTTTGCAAGTTTTTTTAGTTTCCAAATTTAAAAAAAATAGTGGAACCAGGAAGGTGTTTATCCTATTTTTCATTTCAACAAATTTTTGCCATTCTAAAAATGCTTGCTCGTGGGACAACAGAATGAATCTTTTTTACAGATTGCCGGAAACTTGCACATAATCTTTTCATATATTTTTTGTTGCTAAATTTGCTTTTCCAATATATTTTTTTATTTCATTCTATGAAAAAAAATTAAAGCTTTATTTTAAAATGCTTTTACAAACTTTCCATAAACATAGTCGTAAATTTGCTTTCATTAATCTTTTTTCTTTATTGCTTATTTTCTAACCAAAAATAAAAAAACAAAGATGACGAATCATGAATGCAAAATAGAAGGCTATAAAGAAATTATGTTACCGTAACCCTTAAATTGTACTATAATTTTTTTATCATTTCAGGATGCCGTAAAAAATACAATATCGCTTAGTGGCAGTTTTGAGTTGGTATGTTTCTTCTTCCATTTATATTTTTTTTATTACTTTTTCTCAAAAAAATTTTTCTTGCTTTTAAAAAAAATGGCGAAAAGATATTATTCCGGTTGAAGCATAATGGGATATTTTTTTAAAATTTCTAAAATGACTCAATTCATTGTTGTAGTTTGAAATGTTTGTTTTTCTAATGGAAGTTTTTAGAGAAAAGGCATCTTTTTGAAAACTACCGAGATTTTTTCCTTTTTTTACAGCCGTGCTTTTTTTTATTTTCTAATTTAGCTACTTGCAAAGCTATTTTTCCTTCAAAGCTTTTTTTAAAAAGGATTGAAACGAATCGTTTTCGAAGAAGATGTGTTTTGAGTGGCACCTATTTTCCTTCATCGTCTTCTTCTTTCTAATGTTTTTTTCGTTATTCTTCTTTTCAAGTGGATTGCCTAATACTCTAAAAAAATTTGGATCCACTTTTCTCATTTTTTATGTCATCGGATTATTAGTTTCGGCAAGGTTTTTTCTCTTCATCTTCATTCTGTAAAAAAAGTGACTAAGAATTCAATTCAATTTTCAGTCAAGAGCTGTTGCCTATTTTTCACGTTACTTTATTTTTTAAACCCAGGGGAAGAAAAAAGAGAAATTGAAAAGCAATATTATTTTAGTTTCATTGGTATGTTATTATTGAGATTGATTAAGTAAGAAGATGTCTATGTGTGTTTTTTTATTATTAATTAAAGATTAACAACAACTCTAGAAATACCAATAAGTGGAGGGAGAGGATGATGTCTTTTTATTTTTTTGACATTTTACACTTTAACATAATCTTGAAGATAATCAAATACTTTGACATATTTTTTACGAAATTTTTGGATGGTTCTATTTGTTAGCACGAGTTTTACACGTTCTTCAAGAATATGAGGGGCAACAAGTTTAAATGATCGATTCGCCTAAAAAAAGTCATCCATTGAAACTAAAAAAAGAAAGGGAGAATGTTACTTCTTTTAGTGGCGAAATTGAAAATGCTTTTTGGTATTTGATACTCAGACGTATTTCATCGTGTAGCAAGATTCCTTCTTCGATAATTATTAAGCCTAAAATAAAAAGCTTTTTGATAAACCATGAAAAATTAGATGAAATCTTTTTATCGCTTATCACTAACCATTATTTCCAACCATTTCAATCGCAACTAAATTATCACCGGTTTTGGGTTTATTTTTAATTGCAAATCCAGTATCTTCTCGAAATGGCTTTCCTGTCATAAACCCAACTTCAATATGTTCATCTCCATTTATCATATCGATAGCTTTTACACTAAACTTTTTATATTTTTCGTTTAAATTATTCAAATGCGATTTCTTTTGAAAACATTACTTTCTTTTTTTGCTTTAGATATATGGGTTTCAAAAGAAAAAAAATGAAGTCCTCTTTGCCTGATTTATGTGTTGGATACTTCAACTTTTTATGCTTTTGTGTTTTAGTAGGTCATTAAAAAGAAGAACGAAAAAAATTGTAAAATAAAATCTTTAAGCTTGAGTTTATGCTTTTTCAATAGTAAAATTTGGAGTCCATTATTTGACCAACCATCCCCATTATCGACAGACAATAAAAAAACGGAAGTTTACTACTACAATCGTCGCTTTTCATTGTTTACTGACGTCATTTAAGAATGAAAAAAAAAAGTTGTAAGTTAGAATCTTGCCCTGATGACGTCCATCAAAAGCGATGCTATTTAACGCATGGACAACGTTTCCTTTTAGTCTTGCTAAAGAAGCGACAAAAAAACAAAAACAAAGAGACTACAGCTTTTGGCTTGCTTTCTTTTACACCTTGAAAGTGTAAGAATCCTTAAAAGTGGCATTTAGCTATGCAAATGGATTTTTCTTTCTCACTTTTAAATAGAGGCACAGCAACTTCATGGATGAAAACATATACTGACTCACCTAACATTCAATTGTGGACGATCAAATGCTGGAACTTCTGAAATAGAAAATATCAATGTTTCATCATATGGATTTAAAAGAGGAACAGGAAATCGAAGTCCACTTGTTGTTGTACGAGTACGCCATTTGCCTATAATCCAACCAAGTGGCTCTAAAATTGGTGGAAGAGGAAGTCGAAGTTCTAAAATGTTTTTCTTCTTTTTAAGTCGATTTGCATTTTTAAATTTAGCTCACTTTTGTTTCCTTGAATACATCTTCCACATGTTAAAGGGCAATTATCAAAGAAAAATGGTGATATTGGTTTAGCCCATTCACATCGCTTTTCTTCTAGCCATCGTTGACATGATTTATAAATATCTTGGCATGGCCCTGTAAAATTATTCAATATATCTAATAAGAGGAAACTACAAAAGATAGGAAAGTATTTCAATTTTTTGACTTTTGAATATCTTAACTATTTCCAATTATTGAGAGTAATTCTTTGATGTTCGTGGAAAACTTTTTTTGGATAAGGTCTTTTAATATATTTTTAATTGTTTAATAAAACAAAGAAAATTTAAATTTTTATCTAACTTTTTTTAGAGCTAAGATGGCTTCCAAAATCATTACCTAAAAATCTTACTTTTGCTTGAATTATTTCCTTGTTTTTTAATAAATTTTTTGTATTTTTTAATTCCAGTAATCCGTTTTTTCTCTTTTAGCTTAAAAGGAAGTCATAAATTAAGCTTTGATTAAACCACTTCCATCTTTTTTGAAGGGTCATAAAGTATTCATCACCGCCTCGTCTCCTTCTTTTTTTTTTAAAGTGACGCAATTTTTCGATGAACATCAAAGAGAAAGAATCAAAACATGTCTCACTAATATGAACGCTTCTCCTTTTTTTATTGCTCTTTAAATCTTCAATATAAATGTCTATGTTTATGGTCTTACGCAAACATCCACGTCCCATAAATCCATCACGACATAAGCATCGGTTACCACTAGGTTGTATAATGCATTCTCCATCGTCTCCACATGAATCAGGATCTTCTTTCCAACAGAAGTCGATCACTGTAAAAAAAACATACATAAAGAATATTCGTTATATCTCTTTTATGTTTTTTCTTCTCTCCACTTTTTAAATTCCCTAAGGGCATAAACTCGGCATCAGTCATGTTTTTTTATACCCAAGATGAAGAACAAAAAAAAGCAAAGTCACATTCAAAAAGTATAACTGCTTGAAAAAAAAAACAAAAGAAGCAAGCAAGAATCGTCGTATATATTTATGTATAAATTTTACAAAATTGAAAACTCCACATATCTTTCTTTAAAAGAGGAGGACACTGAAGTCCTTCTCCAATGGGAATTTATGTCAATGACGCTATATATTTAAACTTTTTTGTTTTAGTCTTTACATAAAGAAAAAATGCTTTACTTAGTTGGCTTCTTTGTTTACAACTTTTATCAAAAAACAAGAAACATTGCATTGCGGGTATTTATATTTTTTCGATGAAATATTGCGAAGGTGCCGTCATCGTTTTTTTTTTATTGCAAATCTTCTCTTTCTGCTCGAAAAAACATCAAAAAGCAACTAACTCCCTCTTTTTGGGTTGCATGCTTGGAACTGAAGAGAGTAAAAGAATTTAAGCCTTTTCTTAAGAAACTAGTGAAGAAAGGATGACTTTGATTGATTAAGAACATCAACGAAAAATATGGCGGCATCATTAAGAAAAAGCAGCAGGGAATTAGTGTTTTTTTAAAGCCAAAATAAATTTTCACGCTGTCTTGAATGAATCAAAAAAGAAAAAAAGAAGACGATTTTTGATTTAAAAAAGGAACCTTTAGGGGAAAGCAAAAAAACAGAAATGATTTGCATAAATGGATTGAAAGAAAAAAGCAAATGACACTAATGGGATTTAAGATTTGCAAAAAAAAGAATAAAAAAAAGCTTACCATCTTTAGTTGAATTTTGAGCTTCCAGGAATGACGAAATTAAAATAATACAAAATAATTTAAGCAACTTCCTAGACTTCATCGTTTTTTATATTTTATTTTAGAACTCTTCTCAAAATCAATAAGGAAGTGTTTCAACTATATTTTTTTACACATAAAAAGAAAGTGAGCAAAGATGAAACCTGTCTTCTTTCTCCTCCTATGAATAATAGTGTGTTTCGACAAACCGGCCTTTTCGAAAGAAAAAAAAACATTGAGACATTAAAAAAAACAATTAAAAGTTATTGTTGTTCTAAAATGCTATCATTAGTTTATTTGATTCAAAATCTAATTTTTATATTTTCAGTATTGGCAAGATGAATTTTTACAATGGCAACCCGATGCATATCAAGGTTCCACAGAAATTTTTCTCGCGTCCACAGATATTTGGATACCAGAATTCTCACTTTATTATTCATTAAATTTTAATGATGCTGTTAAATTATTATCAAATAATGATGTAAGAGTTAATTATACGGGGCATGTAAGATATTATTTACCATTTTCAACTGAATCTTTATGCAAATTAGATGTTAAATTTTTTCCTTTTGATATGTAAGTTTACTAAAAAAATATGCAAGTCTTCGGATTATTGGAGGGAAAAAAATATTTTAGTCAACAATGTACTTTATTATTTGGTTCATGGGCGCATTCAAATGATTCGATTAAATATTCTTTATATTCAAAAAATCTTTCACTTATTGATTTTTATGATAATCAAGAATGGCAGCTTGATTTGGTATGTTGTTATCATAAATCATTGCATACATTACTTCGATTTTTGAACAAATTTATAAAAACTACTTGAATCCATTTTTTGGCTTGCAAAAAAGGTTTTAACAAAGGTCTTTAAAAATATTTAAAAAATGGTCCTAAAATTCCGTTCTTAAAATCTCTAAAATCACGATCAAATTTGAATTTTTTTAGCAACACTCTCATATCATGTCAGATGGCTTTTTATATGATTATTTGGATCCACCACTATTTTGGGAAATGATTATTCTTGATCTTGTTGTAATTCGACAAAGTTTTTATTATGTTTTTAATCTCGTTATTCCTTCAACAATTATTACCCTTGTTGCAGTTATTGGATTTCATACTCCATCAACGAGTGGTCGAACGAGGGATGCTAAATTTCGACTTGGAATTATGTCACTCATGTCAACATCCGTTATTTTATTAGCTATTGTAGAAGTTATGCCTAAATTTAGTATGTCAAGTAGTCGAAAAGGAAGAGGTTCATTTTCGGGTATTCCATTAATCGGGCTATATTATTTTATTCTTTTGGCTATTATTGGTTTAAGTACTGTCACCACATCAATGTTTGTATTTTTGGAAAGAGATTTAAGGGAAAAGCATAAAATTCCATGGTTTCTTCGATGGCTTTCATTTGATGTTCAACCTAAAGAATTGAGAAGGCAAACATATCGACGTGGAAGAGGTGAAACAACTGTAAGATTTTTTTGAATGAAATAAAAGCATTTTGTTATAATTTGTGTTTTCTAAAAGCTCGAAAAATCATCCTCGTTTTTATAATTGCTAATTATCAAGCTTCAAACTTTTTCTAGGATGCTTTACTAAGTGGTCATCGACATTTAAATGGTTTTGTTGGAGATGGTTCGGGTGAAACACCTGGAGCAAGAAAAGTAAAATCGTACGCTCAATCAATGGCAATGTCATTGATGAAATTAGTTCCCAATAACGAAAATGGCAATCATCCTGATTTGGAAGAAAATGGCAATCGACGAAGCCTCCAACAAGATAATCCTGCATTTGTAAGAATTTTTAATTTCAAACAATACCTTAATATTTTAACATTATAGGATAATCAATCCCCAAGACATGCATTAAGAAGGAGGTTGAGTTTATCACATTATGATAACATGATAGTTTATCAATATTTTAACCAAATACTTGAGGATGCCCTTGTATTCATGCAAAAACTTGATTCAAATGTTCTGGGAATGAGGTATAAAATAAAATAGATTTCATTGGAAGATTTGGGATTACAAAAATTTTTTATAGACAAGAATTAGCTGCCAGAAATCCAACACATGATGATGATAAAAAATGGCAAGCAGTGATTCGAAGACTAGAAATTATGTCTTTAATTTTTTATGTGACTCTTCTTTTTACAACAATGTTTTTATTTTTTAAGTAAGTTACTTGTAATTCGAATACGCTAAAAACGTTCTTAAAGGCGGACATTTGCTATAAAACTTTTTACAAAATCTCAATATTTCAGTCATTCATGGTATTGTTCAATTGGTGCAAGCGTTTGTGGACAACAAAATCTTAAATGTCCTTGGATGCCTTCAAATCCCCAAGATCCCTCATGTCAAGCGTAATCAAATTTTACAAACAACAAATTAACAGAAAAGTAATGCTCAAATCATTTTCTTGTTTTTGTTTTAAAAATATTTTATAAAATTCAGAGTTATAAAAATAAAATTATAATATTTATAGTGAAAAAATTAGGGCACCTAAAAAACACGGTGGAATGATAAATTATAGTTTTTTAAAAATAAAGCTTATTTTATCATATTTCTTTTTTACAGAAGTTTAAAAGCAAAAAACTCTTTCCTACCTATGAAGTAATTAGCTAATAAAAAACATGGTGCATCCGAAATAAATGGAAGTTATAATAACCCAAATATAAGTATAAAAGAAAAATATGTCTAACTAAGAGGTGCATTTCAAGGAAGCAGCTCTCTAAAATTATTAAAATTTTGTGATCAAGCTTCTTTCTTGCTTCAACACCAAAAAAAGAACGTTTTTAAAAAAACCGCATTCAATGTTAAAAAAGTTGGCTTTAAGCGACGAGAAGCATACATGCAAGAAAAAATTTAGTTTCATTAAAAAAAATTACCATTTTGAATCATATCATCTTCAAATCAAAAAAGTTGTTTATTCAACAAAACTTTTTTTTTCATCTTTATTCTTGTTGTTTGTTTCAAGATTCAGCTTTCATCTAAAAACTCTTCATGGTTAATCCAGCTTGGTGGCCATACCGTTCTTCGCCTCAAGAAGTTGGCAGAAAATTATTTATTATTGTCACAGGTGTCATCATTGGTGCTAAACTTGTCACGAGAACGTACAATCCTCTCAAGGTAATTTTATCGATTTATATCCTTTTATAATATCAATATTTTCTAGCAATATGAAGAGGAGCTCGAACGAGGAAAGCTCGATCTCCTACGAAAATATAAAGAGCTCTTTAATGAACGAAAAGCTAAAACTATCACTTCCAGAAGTCAGCAATAATGATACTGGTTATGAATTATCAGCACCACAAGGATCAAAGATGCGAGAAATGTTTAATTATTATAAATCAAAGGATTCTGATTTGTCAAAAGTTCAAGATTTGACTATTTCTGATGAAAGCAATGGAATCAAATGTCAATGCATCTTTGCTTTTGGTAAAACTTTAACTGATGGAGAATTGAAATATGGTTTAAAGTTGGTTTTTTGCAAATTTTATGGAGATAATTATATTTGTTTTTAGGACTTATAAAGACTGGACGGTGACGACAATCGATGAACGACCGGGTTTATTTATCTTACACAATATCTTTAAACCTGAAAGTCATCTTCAATGGGTTCATAAAGCAATCAGCATTTATTGTAGACCTCCAAACTTTACAAATATCAATCAAGATGGAAACACTGAAAATGATAAAACATTTACTTTGAAAAAGCTACGTTGGGCAACACTTGGATTTGATTATGATTGGACAGCAAAAACTTATCCTGATACTCCAAGATCACCTTTACCTGACGAATTTGAATACGTTGGTGAAAGAATTACAGAAGCTTTGGGTCTACCTATATTGAAAGCTGATACTTCAATTGTCAATTATTATCCTTTGAATACACGATTGTCTCCTCATGTTGATAGGTAACTTTTTCTTTCGTTTGTCTTTCTTTAAATGCTGTTTTTGTAGGTCAGAACGCGATTATTCTAAACCATTGATATCATTAAGTTTTGGACAATCGGCAATTTATGTTTCTGGTGGTGTATCAGCTGATGAAGAACCGATTCCAATAATGCTTCATAGTGGTGATGTTCTTGTTATGGATGGATCTCAAAGACTTGTATTTCATGGTGTTCCAAGAATTTTAAAAACTCGAAACTTTCAAATGGATAATTGCACAACTCTTTCATCATCCGAGAAGAAGGCTGTATTACAATATATTAATTATCATCGAGTCAATATTACTCTTCGAAGAACCGCTTTTTAGGTTTTATTTGTTGGTTTTATAATTGTAAAAAAAATTTTGTGTTTGTTAATAGTTAGATAAAGATTTTAAAGCTTATATTCGTTGACATCCACGTGTAATAATTCCATGTTCTCATAAAATATTCATCATAAGCTTTTCTCAAAACATTTTCTGAATCATTTGTAACAACAATCACAACGTATAAAAATGGCTAACCATAAATTTTTTCGAGTGTTAGAGAAAAAATGCATCGACTATTAATTTTAGTTTTCATTGTTCTAATTTCTGTAATTTCATGTACTCCTATTTACCCTAAAATTATCCATATGCCCCTTACACGTAGTAAGTTTTAATAGTTTACTAAAACGATTTAATGATTGCCTAATAACAGATCTTGTTGATTGTCAAATCGATGTGGATTGCCGAAGAACATTCAATGATCCAATGACGTATTGTTATAGAACATATTGTGTTGTAATTTAATCATTCCTCTATGAATGCATGATAATTTAATTTGATTGAAAGCTTTGATTAATCATAATTTTTCCCATAAAAATGTTATCGTAATAAACAGAAATTTTGAATTCATTCTTTTTGGCAGTTTTCCCATAAACAAAAAAACGTTCAATAACGAAAGTTTCAAGAAGGCGCGAAAATGAACCCGAAAGATATTTTTGTTTTCAAACTTTTTTCTTTTCCATTCATTGACAAAATTTATTTCATTCACTTACAAATTCATTTGATGCTTTATATATTGGTTTGGGATGGTTTTCTCTTCTGATTTTTTTTTATTATCTAAAATTATTTATTCTAATGAAATAATAAAACTCAAATTATTCCCTTCCTTTTTTCCTTTCTTCCCCATTCCCATTTGCTATTTATCTCAATTATTACCTTTATTCTAAGCCTAACCTCTCTAAGCGCCACTGTGCTTTTTAACCTTTTTAAAATCAACTTCCTGTAACTTCGGTGGCGGGAAGTTAGATAATTGAGATAAAACCTTTTTTTCCTGCGTGTTTGTATGACCATAAAAGATGGAGAGTAGCTGATGGCTGATAGCTATACATGCGATTCGGTAATCGTTGCTTGATATCTTTTAATTTGGTCGTACGAATATATGTACGCAGGAAAATATATGCAAATGGGAACAATAAAATGCGCTTGAAGTCTTTCTTATGGTTTACAAACTGATATATTGTTAGACCAAGAATTTCAAGTGCGACATTTCCTCCAAAAAAAAAGTATTGTAATAGTTTTAAACTGAAAAATGTTTCAAAGTTTTGTAAAGTCAGAAAAAATATAAAGCAAACAATCATTAATTAAAATACACAAGACATAACATCATGGAAAAGATTTTTTAAACCTCCTAAAAATGCTTAATAAATTGCAAACAATTATTCTTTTTCCTTACAATTTATTTCCATCATTTATTATAAATTTTGTTGTGTACTTTTCTCTAAAGTTGTTAATAAAGAACAACACAACGATGATGAAAAAACTCATCATCATATGGTTATTTGTTTAAAATAAAAATGAAGAAACACAAACGAACATAGGGGAAATTGTTTCAAATAAATGTGTCAAGTGTTGCAATATTTGGCCTTTTTAAAACATACATATAAATTGTAAATACTTTGTTTTTTTGATGTTGTTGTATTGGAAACTGTAGCTTTACCAAATGCCATGAGTAAGGACTATATACTATTTATTTGAATATTCATTGTCTTTGAATCTGAGGTTGTTGGTTTGAAAACGATGATGAGACTCTCGAGGATTTCATTTTAGCATCATCATCATTTCCTCCTTTGTTAGCTTCCTTCATTTCTCATTGCTTCTTTTTCCCCACCACTTGAGAAGAAAGAAAAAAACATTATTTTCTTTTAAGATGCAACCAACCTAACCATAACTATCATCATGACGTTTAAGGTTTTCTTTTATTTTGCAAGCATAAATGAAAAAAAGGAATGGAACAAGCAAAAAGTATTATTTGCTTTTGTTTTGTTTGACTTTCACTCTTTGAAGAAGAAGAAGACAAAAAAGGCGAGGAGGGCACAACAACCCAACAAAAAATGGTAATCTTGTCAGTCATCATTGTCTAGTTTGAAATTAAACTCGTATTTTTAACGTTGGAAAATTTTTAAAAAGTAATTTGGGTTTTATCTTTCACTGCTTTTCGAGGTACTATTTTTTGCGCACCATTTTATTTTTATGTTTACATGGTTGTTTGCTATTGTAACATTTATAACCTTCAACAAAAGCTTTTTTGTCTTTGCCATTACTTAGCTTTTTTGTTGTAATGCTTTTTAACGATATTAAAAACTTATTAATGATTGCAACCACATACTCTAATTCCAGCATACTGTAATCATTTATTAGAAATTTAGCCTTCATTTAAAAAAAAAACACTTTTCAAAGTCAACAACTCAAAGCACATTTTTTGTTGAAAAGAGTTATTTCCTCTCATCTTTGAATTTAACCAAACAAAACATAATACTCTTCGTTTTTTTAATAAATAAAGGGGTCAAACTTTTTTTACTAACATCTCTCTTTCATTCTTCATAATTGCCCAAGGCATTGAGGCTGCTTTTTAGTTAGTAACTGAACTCATGCCACCACAAAACAAACTTGCGCATAATAATTCTCCAACTCTTTTTTCTTTCTTGTTTTTAAAAAAAAAAGTTGGTCTGAATTGCTTTAAACTGCCTTCAAACATTGCATCGTTTATTTTACATCCAAAAAAAAGCCGACAGCGTCCTTTAATTTAGTTTTGTTTTGTCTTTTTTTGTTTCATTAATTATGTTGTCGTTTTAGCAAGCGCGTAGTGACTGCAAAAAAAAGAAGCAAGCAAATACAAATAAAAAATGTGGAATAATATTATATTGTAATGGGTACAACTTTTAATGAATTTTGTAATGAAAATAATGGAAATATTCCACCTGATCCTAGAATTAAAGATCTTAAAGCTGTTTCAGGTGTTATTATTGTAAGCTTTAAAAGTTTCAATCAAGCAGCATTCAATGTTATCATTTTTAGATAATTGTTGCTTTTATTGGAATAACGGGAAATATATTAAATCTTTTTACTTTGCGAAGCCCTTCCCTTCAAACTGTGCCATTTAGATACATTCGAGCTTTGGCTGTATTTGATTTGGTAAATTTGAATTTGTTTTGTAGCTTAGAGTCATCGTGTTTACTTCAGATTGGATTAACAATAATTGTATTTCATTTTATTTTTAAATTTACTAAATTAGAATCAACATATCCTATTGCATTTTATTCGGTTTATATCGAAGATCTCATAATTAATTCATTTTTAGTTGCAGGACTTTATTGCGCTGTTTTACTTACAGTTGAAAGGTAAGATTCATACATACATAGCCTTGACATAGTTGGAAGATATTCCATTTTATCAAAAACCTCAAAATTCTGGAGTTTGATAACCTTTTTTTAGATATTTATTAATTCGACAACCTCATAAAAAGCGTGTATTTAAAATTAGTTCGGTATTTGCTAAAATTTTTTCATTGCTTCTTTTTTCTGTTTTGCTTCATTGCCCCATGGTTTTACAACTTACTGCCAAAAATGGTCCAGGTGGTACCATAATTAAAGGAAATAACCAACAACTGCTTTGCAAGTAATAATCAACCAATTATCAAAATCCATGAGAAACCATAACCTCATTTTTTTTAGAGAACCATTTTGGACAATTTATTCATATTATGGATTTGTAAGAGAATCCATTAGATTTATAAATGTTTTTGTCCTTGTTGCATTGAATATTTTCATAGCTAAGCAGCTTCAAATTGCAAAGAAAAATCGTCGATTACTTACCAAACGTTCAATAACAACGGATCCGGATGCAATAAATAAAAATGATAAAAATTCCTTAATGCGTAGCTTCACAGAGAAACGATTAACGGCTTTAATGGTGGCCATTTGCGCTATTTATATGATAGGAAATTTTCCACAAATTATTGTGATGGTTTTTCAAAATGAATCCACTGAAGTGATGTATTCATTTCAGGTAAAATTTTATTCAAGTTTAGTAATAATATTAAATGGTTTCAGCTCTTCCGACACATTGCAAATACTCTCGAAGTTCTCAATCATTGCCTAAACTTTTTTATTTTTTGTTTAGCCAGCAGTGAATACACTCGCGCTTTTCTTAATTCATGTCCACTGCTTCGAGATATCCTTCGCGAACTTCCATGTTGTGTCACCTTCCTAAATTCTCGTCGCTTCACAATTTCTGATTGTCCATCCGAATCTCGAGTAATAGTTCGTCGTAAATCATCCTATTATAATAACAATCGAGGATCAGTTGTTGCGAAGCCATTAGATCGTCGAAACACTACAGCTACCGTACTTCAAATGATTTCAACTTCAAGTGGTTCAACTTCAACTTCACAAAATTCATCTCGACGAAAATCCACTCCACCTGTAGGATATTATGCCATTGCAACAATTTCAGGAGCCGTAAATACTAAAAATATTGAAAATTGTTTGGTTATTAGTAATGAAAAAGTTGCAAGAAATGAAGGGATCTCCGAAGTTTCACATTTTATTGATGATTTTAGAGATGGTGATGAATTTTTATAGCATCCTTACCATACCATACCATACTTATCACGGGTATTATAATTTCATTGACAAATCATTTTGTTATGTAATATTAAATTTAAAAAAACTATCCTCAAGACTTTATTTAATTATTCTCTTTTTGCTTTGTAATTTCAAAAAAGCTATTGTTCCTATAAATTTTTAAAAAATCTTTATTATCAACAACAATAAACTAACAAACAATAACAACAAAAAATAAACCATTTAAAATTTTTTATCAAACAGAGCTGATAAAACAACAGTAGCATAACCACCAGGCGGAAGTTCAAATTTGATCATAACAGATTTGTGTCCTTTTCCTTGATCATCAATTTCTTCTTTTGTAGGAGGAGGATAAAAAATGAATGGAGCATCAGGATCAGAATGTTCAAGACGTTTAAATTCCATGTTCTTAGGTTTAAGAAGAAGACGACGATGAGTTAAATGAATTCCAAAGTTTCTGAAAATGTTCCAATTTTACAAGAATTTAGAAATCATTACTTACGAATTATGTTCACTAAAACTCTCTATTGTGAGACCATCTTTTGCGAGTAATTCAGTATAAATACCGAAAACTTTAGCATGAGCAGGAAAAATTTCATCACATGGTAGTGGAACTTCCAATTCTGCATCACAAGTCGACAATGGATTTCTTTGTTTGTACCTAAATTCAGAAACCATTATAAAGAAACTTAAAAAGAAAGAAAACTCACTTTTCAACAAAAGCATTAAAAAGTAAACTTTGATATGCATGAACATACAAGCTTCGAGTGGTACGAGGAAGTTGTAACAAAGCTCCCAAATATTTGTCAGCGTTATCTTTAAATTTGTCGAGACTTCTAATTATAATAACTTCAATAAATTTGAGCATAAAAGATGGAAGATTTTTGACAAGTGAAGCATCTTGAGTGGCAGCATATTTAGTTAAAAGTTCCTTCAATTGAACTAAAATAGTATAAAAAAAGTTAGAAACAGTTTATAAAAAAACTAACCATGAGTCGTTAAATTAGGATCAAGTAACATTTCAACTGCTTCTTTGCACTGTTTCTTCAAAATGAGGCGACCAATTTGAGCAGTATTACCACTAACAGAACCAAATCTTTGTGAGCCAAACACGTTAAAACATCCAAAATTTTTGATTTCATTAAATCGTTCTTCGTTGATATCAGCATTCCTAAAATGGTTGAATCATTTATGAGCAACGAAAATGATAACATACCGTAAAATAATATAGAAAACATTCCCAGTATGACATCCCATCTTTATATCGTTGTCTTCATAAGAGAATTCAGAAGCTTCAATATTTTGGTTTTTGAGTCTTTTTTCTGCTGCATGAAGTTTGCTTTCACGTAATTTATAGAAAGACACACGTTGATAAGTGATAGCTCTTCGATCTTTAACACCAGCAAAGTTAAAGTTGCGTGGTTGAACTCTAAAACGTGGATAATTTAAAACAACTATCATTAGAAAAAAGAACAAACCCAATTGAACAAGCAAGGCAATTAAGAGCATGAGAAGTTTCGTGATCAATTTTCTTCATCGTCAGATGTAAGAATTTTCCAAGTCCTTGAGGCCATGGATCTCGACTAAAATAAGAAAGGATAAACAATTCACAAATGAGAAATAAAAAAATCAACCTTTTAAAAGCATTTGAGTTGCTCCTTCCATATGAAACCACGACAGTATCCTTTTCACTCACGGATGTCAATTCATTATCAAAGTTATCCCGAATATAATAATGCAGCATTTTACGATTTTCTTTGCTATTAAGATCATTCTAAAAATGTAAATGAAAAACAATAAAATTCTATGAAATTCCAAACCTTGAATATTAGCGAATATTTCCCTTTCTTTTCTTCTTTAATCTTGCTGAGTCCTTGAAAATCTTCTTCTGTTAGCCATTCAGGTCTACCTTGAGGTGGTTTTTCTTCAAGGGGCTTGAAAGGCTTGAGTTCTTCAGATGGCCATGTTCCACACAATTTATCATCACCATATTTTTCAACAACAATAAAATCAGAGTAATGCTTCTTAAATATGATACCATCTATTTGAGCTGCATTGACATCTTGAGCCTCGCTTATAGCTTCGTTAACTTGTGTATCACCATCAATATAATTAACTGAATCCATTTTAAATCAAAGGTTATAAATTTAGCATGGAATTTTTGTAAAAAATGCTGAAACAAGAAACAAAGCTGTTTGGAAGAAAAAAAGGTTTGTAAAAAAAATTGAATGGTCAAGAATTGTCAATTGCTCTCGCTGTGCCAACCAACAGGGGTGGATAAGTCCAACGTATACGCGATGATACTTTCCTAATAAATGCAAACGAAGAAATAACCTTGAAACATGAATCCAACAAAATGAGTATCATAACTATGAAAAAAATAACCTAAAGACGCTATGAATCTTCCGCTTTACAACGCTGTTACTTCATTAACACAAAATCCAACAAAAAAAAAATTAGGAACTAAAAACTATTATTGCAAAATTAAAAATATATGCACAAAAATACGAGACATAAAACAAAAAATAACTAAACATCAAAGTTAAAGATGTTATCACTTCTTCGAACAGCAGGAGACGGTGTATTGATTCCAAGCGTATCCCAAATCCAAGTGGTTGATTCATTTGATGATGAGGAGCCATATGAGCTGTTGCTTAGAGAATTATGAGGAGAGCGATTTCCATGAGTTCGATAACCAGATGAAGACGGTGTTACGAGGTGAACAGCTAAAAAGAAGAGATTATGATAATAATAAAAATTACTAGTGATTAAAAGTGAACTTACAAGTTGAGCTGTTAGATGAGTTCTTTTCACGATAAGTTCCATTCATAATGGCAAGTTCAACAAGCTGTTTAATCTTGATATCGTCTGGACCATCATCCTAAAAATGGAAAAGTAATGAATGTGAAAACAACAACAGAAGAAAACTTACAGAAGGAGGAATGCTGATCTTGTTGATGAGTTCAGTAACTTTTTCAAGACGAGCATCTGCTCGATTAGGAGTATCATCACAATGAACTAAAACATGCAAATCTTCTTCAAGATGATCAGTGTTCGTACGAGCCCGAGGAGATTGTTCACCATCACGCATAGAACCTTTACCACGAATCATAACTTTGCAACCAGTTGCGCGTTCGATTTGTTGAGTTGTCATACCACGTGGACCAATAATACGACCAACAAAGTTCACATCAGGATATTTTTCACATGGAAGAAAGATCTTCTTGACCATAGTTTTCTTTTCACCAACAGGTTCAGGAAGTTTGAGATCAACAACTAGTTCATCTTTGAAGACCTTCTTACGAATACGAGAGATTTCTAGAAAAAGAAAGTAAAGCTATTAGTCAAGTAAAGATTTAGAAAGTAAGCATACCAAGTTCAACGAGACGTTGAATATGAGGAAACATTGAAGGTGAAGTTGCGTTGAGAGTTCGCTTTTCTTGAAGCAAAGAGGTGAGAAGACGAATATCATCATTTGGAGGCGGAGTTACAGCATGACGACTACACGATTTGAGAACCATAATGACGGATCAATAGAAGCTATAAAAAAATGGATACAATTAATAAACAAAAATGTCTCAAAAACGTAAAAGTACGTTGAAAAGGCACGGAATAGAGAAAAATAAAACACGAGTGACAAAGACTTGAAGAAAAAAATGATTGCAAAAAACGAAAGTTTTGGATTTTTTTTCGAGCTTGTTTTCTCTCGCTTTGAAGCTCGCTCATTTTTTTGTTGCACTGAAAATGATCCTATTCGTTCGCTCCACTCGTTGTTGACAGTACACCATCACAGAAAAGTGTTCGAACGCGTTTTTAGCAAAAATTGTTTTATATCTATGTTTTTTTGTTAGCTAATAAAACGAAGCATTTATCTTGCCATAATTAAAAGACTAATGGCAACTCATTTTGTTAGCGTTTTTCTAAACATAGTGAGGTTTTCTCTTTTAATAATAACTAAAAGTTTAAAATGTGTTTGAAGATGAATTTAGAAAAACGCTTTAGCGTTTATTTATTACTTATTTTTTATTCATTTCTTCTTCAGCTTTAGTTAAATTTTACTCAATAATATTTCCACTAAATATTTTTTTCAATGCCAACTTTCAAATCGGCTAATCGTAATCTTCCACAGCGGGAGGTGAAGCATGTAAAGAAAATCGCGGCTTCAAATTCCTTTTTTTTAAATCTCCCAATTTTTTTTACATTCAAAAAAAGAATGGATGAAATCTAGATTGATCCAGCCTTCAGGAAATTATGCAAAATTAGTGCTTTAGTAGTCACAAATTAAATTGCTTGGTTTCTTCTCTTCTTTTTTTTTTGCAAAATGAAAAGAGAGGAGAATCAAAAACAAAACATGTAATCAAAAACAAAGCTGTTTGAAAATCAAACCAATTCAAATTTTTTTAAACGCAAAAAAAGAGAAGGAAGAAGTGATGCGAAAGACGTAATTGAAAAGTAACAGAAACAAGTAAATATCAGAAGCAGCAAATAAGGATTGACGGCCCCGTTTTGCTGGTTTGCCGATTTTTTTATTTTTTTGTTTCAAAGATTTTTTTAAAGCCATAAAACGAACGATTTAAAAAAAACTTGAAATGTTATTTTAACTAACAAGGAGGAAGGAAGAAAGGAGATTTGGACAATCAAGTTGCTTTGTTTCGTTAATCAAAGAGCCAGTAGTAAAGGATTGTAGAGTTTGGTGTTTTTCTATCATAAATTACGGTAGTGGCTTATCTTTCTTAGCACCCATACTATTTTCTAAACCTTTTTCAAGTTTAACTGCTGCAATTTACAAAAATTATTAATGAAACTCAATAATCCTTCGTAAAGAAATAATTGTTTTGTTACATTTTTCTTGAAACTATGAGACTTTCCAAAAAAGCTTTGTTTTCACTTTCAATTTTCTTCAAGGCCATTAAATAATTAAAAACTTCCGTTAATTTATTTTTTCTTTCTAATCCCCAAAAAACTCCTGTCAAACAAACACATAAACTTTTCCTTTTTTTCTTTACCGGAATCAACAAATCAGTTTGTATTTGACTCATTTTTTCCTCTTCTTCTCTTCCATCTTCTTTTTTTCATCGGTTGCTACTGATGATGATGGTCACTCAAATTTTCTTTTTGACAGCCATGATTTCTGAAATGCGACATCATCTCTTCTTTTTTTTCCTAATGGTCACAAATCGGATATATTTTACGTTTTTTTTCACGACAAAAAAAAGTGAAAGTACAAAAAAATGCCCCTGAAGAAATAAAAGTGGGAGAAAAAGGAAAGAAAGTTTTTTGTTGCAACATTTTTCTCATTCTTCTGACGACAGATTTTTTGTGAACGAAAGCAATAAAGTAAACCGGCAATTTTTGGTTAGTTATTTGTTTTTTGCTCCAGAAAAAAAAGACTTTATGGAACTTCTTTTTTTATTTGTCTCAAAATTAAAGATATGTATATCCATCCTGTTTCTTGGTTATTTTTTTGTTCAGGAAAGAGATGAAAAAAAACTTCTTTAAAATATTGAACCGCTTAATTTTATGTTTCATGCATATTTGGCGCCTGCTTTTTTTGAAACAATAAAAATGCTTTCTAAACATTTTTTAATGGCAGCTTTTTTTATTCAGGAGAAAACAAGCTTTTTGGTGTAAAACATTATATTTGATGATAGTGAAAACTGTTATTTTTAATAAATGGGCGTTAAAACAAGCTTTATAAATTTTTAAACGATGATCATCGGGTGTTGCTTCTTTTTAAGGAACCAACCAATAAAAGCTAAAGGAATAAAAAAAAATGAAAGCTTAATTGTCCGAAAATATATTCTCCTCCCTCCGCTTTTCGATAATTGAAAAGTTATTTAAAGGAAGCAATTCCGATTATTTTCTTGGATCAACATTTTTTCAGAGAATTGCGCAACTATGTTTTTTTCTTTTAATTTTGGCCAAATTGGAGAAGAAGTGATGTCTCAAATCCAGCTATGGAAACGATGGAGGAAGATATCATGATGTCCCATCATCATCGTTGTCTTTTAGGCATCTCAAAATGGATGTATTTCCAATTATCGCTAAAACCATTTTTTTTCTTCTTCTGGGCAAACGGAAGAACTGGCTCCATTACGCAATTTATTTAAGAAGCCTCTTTTTTTTAGAAACTTGGACATTGTTGTTCCATCCACCTTCCATTTGCAATCATTCATTTTATTTATTTTTCGACGATTTTCAAATTTTTGAAAGCTCTATGATTCATTGGTTTTTTTTCTTGTGGCCATATTTCTGAACTACTGCCTTCCCCTCCAACAACAACACGCGGTACGACCTTCGATATCATTTTTGTCTCGGAATATTCTTTCTTCATATTTTCTTATGCCTTTACCCTCCTCGACTTCTGAAATCATTATCTAGTTTTTATTATTATTATTGTTTCATATTTTTGTTAGAAAAATGTCAATGTCGCCTGAAGACTTTGTTTGACTATCACGTTCCATGAATTCTTCTTTCTATCCCATAAGACAGAAGAAGAGCAAGCGATTTCTGATGATGATCGTCGATGTGCTTTTAAAAGCGGAAAATCATTAGTGCAAAAAAAGTTGAATTAATGTGTGATGATTTAAGGATGAAGAGAAGAAGAAAAGAAAGAGAGGAAGATGAGGCTCGTGCTTTTGTTTTTCATCATTTTTGTAACTTGATTTTTTTTACTCGTTTTTTATTTGTCAATATTGGTCGATTTTATTTAATGAAGTCTTTAGATTTGTTTCTTTATTTTTAAAGAAAAAATTTCAAATGGGATCATTTCCAAGATTTACAATTATTACGGGTTGTTATTTTTTATTTTGTTTAGTAAGTTACAGTATACATTAATTTTTTTAAACGAATAGTAATTTTTTCAGTTGGGTCAATTTATTTCAATATACAGCATTCCAATTGACAATAGCATTACTGGTAAATATTTTCTTTATATTTTAAAAAATGTGACCTGCTTTATTGTTTTTTGATATTTTTAATTTAAGCTCCAATTTCCGAGCTTCGGGCATATTCATTTTTCTACAACCATTAGCACTTTCCTTTTTTAGGCGATCCAGCAGTAAATTGTTTGTCGGATCGACTTTCAGTGGACCTTAAAACCGCGAAAGCTTTTGGTGGTCGAGTATTTGTGAAAGGATATTCCCAAGATTCCAATTGCAACATCGTTGGTGATGGCGCAACTGCTTTTGATTTTTCCATAAATTTTGATAATTGTGGACTTCGAAGAAATCGAGAAGTTTGTTTCCCTTTCATCCACAGTGATTAAATATGAAGTGCAAAAAAATTTTAGATCAATGGCGTCAGCATCAGTGCAACCATCGTCGTTTCATTTCATCCCGTAACATTTTTCTGCCATTCCTAAGTTCGTCATAATCAATGACAATTTCAGATTTTTATAACAAAGGTTGATCGAGCATATCGACTCAATTGCTTTTACACAGAAGCAAAAAAGACTTTATCTCAACAACTTGATGTGAGTGAATTAACCACCCAACTTGTAACTCGACAAACTACGATGCCCATTTGTCGTTATGAAATTGTTTCTGATGGACCCAATGGTAAACCAGTAAAATATGCACGAATTGGAGATCATGTTTATCATAAATGGGTTTGTAATTTATGCTAAAAAATAAATAAAGGCATTAAAATTTTTTTCTATTTTTAGACATGTGATTCTGAAACTGTTGGAGTTTATTGCATGAAAGTTCATAGTTGTACAGTATCCGATGGACAAGGTGGTGAACCCATTTTTGTGCTTGATGAAGAAGGGTTTGTCTTTTCTTTGTCTACCAATATCTTTAATTTAAAAAAATCATGTTTCTCAACAATTACATATAACATTTTAGCTTACTAAAGTTTTTTTAAATTCTCTTTATTTCTGTTTTATTTTTTCTAAATTTTTTGCAAGTTAATCACTTTTGCAGCTGTGAAGTCGATCGCTTTGTCCTTCAAAACCTTGATTATTCCACTGATTTGTCAGCTGGTCAAGGTGCTCATGTTTTTAAATTTGCTGATAAACCAAGCTTACATTTCGGTTGTCAAGTTTCCCTTTCACTCAAAGATCCTAAAAGTGGTTGCAAATTTTTGGTAAATATTACGTTTATTATAATAATTTATAAAATATAACATTTAGCAACCTCAATGTGTTGCGACAAATGGTGTCAGAGGAGAAGATAATTATGTTTCATCTAAAGGCAGTGGTAATAACAATGGTGATAGTTATGCCCCATCTTCTTCTAATTCTAAATTAACACCAGCATATGAACAAGATAAATCTGCTACAACTGTTGGTTATGAATCCAATGTTCAAACAGAGAAACCACAATCAAATGGAAACAATGGCAATGCGGGATATGCCAATGATGAATTTCCAAAGCCTCAATATCAAGAACAATTGCTGCCAGGAGCCAATTATAAAGTGGTGGCTGACCAACCTTCAGCTACTCCATCCACAACTTTAAGTGGATATGAAAGCGGTTACACTCCTAAAGGCACAGGATATGATCAAACACAGGTGGCTCCAAGTTCAAAAGTTGCAGAAACCCAATATGAAGAAGTAACTCCAACCGCTCCAAACGCGTATGAGCAACAAACACCTTCAGCATTGGTTTATAATGATTTTTATCAAGATGAAACCGATATTCCCATTCAACCGAATAAGAAAAGCGCTAAAAGTAAGCATTCATTACCCACAAACATCTCTTTTCAATTCAATAATTTTATTAGGACATTCAGTCATAAAACGAAAGGTAGCTGATTTTGATCTTCCTGAACAAAGTTTGGTGGTAATTGAAATCGATGAAGATCCTTTGAGTAAGTATATTCTTTTAATCGAACCTAACAAATTACTAAGTATGGAGATCATTCAACATATAATAATCAATCTCCTTTGTTACCCTCATGAATCGCAGTTTATCTCGAAGCAAATCAAATGATGGCTGGCTTCATGTAAAAAAAAAAATAGTAATAACACAAAACAAAAGTTTATCAAATATTTATTGAGAACAGGCATACAATACAATCCCAACACAAAACAAAATAGATATCAATGTAAGAGATGTACTAAATTTAATATGAAACAATAAAAAACGAAACAGAAAAGATGAAAAAAAGATGTGATTTTTGACATCATACATCATCATTGAGGTGTTGCAGATCTGCTTCGAGAAAATGAACGTCTTGGTGATCGTGAAAATGAACGTCGCGCTGATTTTGAAACAGAACGTTTTGGTGATTTAGGAGGAGAACGTCTTGGTGATTTGGAAAGAGAACGTCTAGGTGATTTTGAAATTGGACGTGTTGGTGATTGTAGAGTTCTGCTTCTGGATCGTCGTGGAGATGCTCTATGTTCTTCACGATAGCGTGGACTTCTTGAACGTCGAGAACGGTCTATAAGAAAATAAAAAAATTAATGATATTTATCAAATGTAACAAAAAATGCGAACACACCTCCTCCTCGGCCACCACCACGTCCTCCAGAATTTCTTGATTTTCCATGAGAAAGTTCAACTTTAACTTTTGAACCACAAATACGAGATCCATCCAAACCACGAACAGCATCTTCCGCATCGCGAGAATCTTCATATTCAACAAATGCAAAACCAGGTGGACGACGAGCAATCCAAACTTTTCGGACTCTTCCATATCGGTGGCAAATATCTTCTATTTCGTCTGATCGTGCATCATCGGGAAGACCTGTAAAAGGAAAAGAATTAGTAAAAACAAAAACATTTTTATGTTACAAATAACAAAGTAAAAGACTCCTCACTTACCTCCAATATAAACTTTAGCATCAAGATATTCACCTCTGCGAGACATGATAAATTTTCAATCTGAAAAAGACATTATTAATGAAAATGATTACAATGAAAAAGGCGAATTGACGTTGATGGAGGCGTTGAAAGGCAGGAGATGTTAAACGATGACGAGAAGTTGGTAAATGAGGCGACAACAGGATAATTTGGCGATGAAGTTCCCTATTCCAAAAATGAAAATTTTTCATTACCAAAATAGCCGAGGTTCAGATTTTGGACGGAGAAAAGCATTGAATTCATTTTTAGTTGCATCATTTGATGATCTTTTGAATAAAGATGCGATCATTTTTCAGCTCACTCCTTATGGGACGATGATGAAGGCAGAGAAGAAGCACAGAAACAACATCGAAGAGAATGCGTATCGATGGGTAAGTTGTTCATATTTTTGGTATAAAGATGGGTGATTTTGACGAAAAGAAGGGATAAAAGTCGAATTTTTGATGACGGAAGGAAGAGGAAAGACGATAAAAAGATGAGATAGTCTATAAACTCAAAAATGTAATAGCTGTTAAATATAAAATTTTGGTTGAAAAGTAAAAAAGCTCTTTTTTTGAAACACTTTTAAAATAATAATTATGAAAGAAACGCGATCAAACTTTTTGACAAAATAAATTCACGAAAGGAAAAAAAAACGAACGCGGAAACATATGAGAGAGAAAAATGAAATATGAATTGGCAGGGAAAACGTAAAATGAAAAAATTATAATACAAATTTTTTGCAGGAACTGGAATATTAGCATTTGGGGGTGCTGCAATAATGTCCGTCATATTATGCATTGGAATAGCAGCGTTTGTTCGACAAAGTCGTAAAGACGAACTTCAAAAATTTTGTGCAAGCAAAAGTTGAGAAACTTCACTGAAAAAAAGAGTGAAGAAATTTTATTTTTCGCTATAAGATTAAATTCAATTTAAAACTGTGCCTTTTTATAAACTAAAACACTGTAGTTAAAACTTTTTGCAATACTTTGTATGTATGTACTTATCAACAAAAAAAACAATGGCTTTCAACTTTTATTATTATGTTACATTTATTTGAAATCAAAAGTTCGAGTTTTTACAAAAGAAATTAATAAAAATGTTTTAACCATTATTTTTCTTCAAAAGTTGTTGTTGACCATGATGATGTTGAGGTAGAAGTTCCAGAAGTTGTTGATGATGTTACAGCAGATGATGATCGTGACTTCGTAACAATTTTTCGAACCATAGGCTTCTTGTTCTTTTGAGCTTTTTTAATGGCATTTATTGAAGCTTTTAGAAGACGAGGATTTTCACATCGATGACCAAAGATTCGAGCTGAAGCGACAATGTGCATTTTTCCAGGTGGCCTAAAAAGAAAAAGATTCTCATTTGTTAGTAATACATTTAAACATACCTTTCGACATATTTTATTTCACTTTGAATTTTCCGAAGTTCAGCACCACGAACAATTTTTTCATCTTTCACAGTAAGGATGTGTTCATCTTCTTCAGTTTTATCCTCTTCTTCAGCTGTAATTTCTTTCAAAGTTGTGTCATTATCAGTGTAATTTTCTTTTGAATCAGACGAAGGTGTTTGATGTATGGATATTGCTGCTTCTTTTCCAAAAAGACAAGCATCAGATTTGACGAACATGGTTGGAGCTTTCACCTCTGTTGGTTTCAAAACTGTTTTATCATTCTTCTTATTGATGCTTTGTATTTTTCTTTGTGTCTTCTTCTTTGTTGATACAGCTGCTGGATCATCGCCGACGACATGCTTTTTAGAATCCTTTGAAAGTTTCTGAAAAGTGAATTGATAATCAAACAATGAATATTGATTGAATTACAAAATTTTAGTTTTGGAATCAGAATCGAGGCACAAATGGTCAGAGAAGTCCCTAACGTGCCGTTTCCTCACTTTCCATTTTTAACCTTAACCAGATCATAACTTGAATTCTTTTTGCTTATGGTTCTTCCCTTGTTTACCAACAAAAGCAAGCATGCGGGAGTCCATAGCAATAGACAGCGAAAGACGTACTACTCTCTCCAAAGAAAAAAACCCAAACTCACTTTTCGATGCTGTTGTTCGCTTTTCTTTTTTTCATGTTTTTTCTGTCTTTCAATCATTTTTTGATGCTTTTCTATCAACAGTTCTTTAATTTTATTAAGATTTGGTTTGGGTTTAGATCCAACAGCACGAGCACTAAAAACAAGAGGTAAAAGAAAAATAATAAAAGGAAATGAAAAAATAAACATACGATTCATCCACACCAACACCATCATCTAAAATCGTTTTGTCTTCTTCTTCTAATGGCCGCTTTTTCTTTTTACTAAAAAAATAAACGTATGCATGCTAGAGTATATATCTTGTTATGATAATAAGAACTTACGATTCTTTGTCTTCTTTTAGAAGTAATGGAGAAAAAGAAGCAGGAGATGGAGGTGTAGCAGCCTTAGTATTGCACCTGAAAATTGTCAATAAAGTTTATGGAAAAAAATTCAATCAAAAACATACAGTTCAGAGAATTTCCGTGGCTTTTTAATTTTTTCACTAAAAATTGTTTTAATTAAAGTTTGTATGACCATAAAACTTACATAATAGGTTTAACAGGTGCTTTGATAATTTCAAATACAGTTGGTGTAAATTCATCATCTTCGCCATCACTTTTTGCAGGAGATTTTGACGGAAATGCAACATCAACAGGTTGGAGCTCTTTTTTCATTCGCGTTGATTCATTAGCGGTCAGAGGTTCTCTTGAAGTTCCAGGTTCATGTGAAGCATGCGAAGATGCAGCATTATCTTTCTTTCGTTTATGTCTTCGACCTGATGTAGACATATCAAGCTTTGAAAACGTTGTCGGATGTTTGTTCTTATTCGAAGTTGAATGACTTGAGCTCTGCGATGGAGATGTTGATGAAGTTGACCCAGTATACGATTTATGGGATTTATGAGAATTATCGAAAAAGTCATTTTCGACTTCCACCAATGGACCATCAATATGTTCAGCTGAAGGTTTAATTCGTTGATTAGGTTCATCAATATAGACTTCGGTTTCATCTTGAGGATGGCGATGTTTTGCTTTTAGTCGATCACTTTGAGCCAATGGATCTTTCTTCTTTGGTTTCTTTGTTCGAGAACTAATTCCATGTTGATCCTTCTTAACTTTTTTAGTACTTTTATCTTCGAAATTCTGAAATTTTGCGTAAAAATTACTTAATCATGCATAGACATTAGTTTAAAAACAAAAGAATCTAAGCATGAAAGTTGCTTGATTTTTTTATATTTAACAGTAACCAAAACTAACCTTTTTACCATTTTTAGAACCTTTAGACCCTTTTGAACCTTTTCTTTCTGGATGAGTTTTCACTTTCTTCTTTTCTCGTTCCTTTGCTTTTTCAAGTCTTTTAGCTTCAATTTCTTTTAACTTCTTTTTTGTTGCATCTGTTCCATGGACTCTTCGATATTCAATAAACTAAAACATGCCATTAATCCAGGTTACAAAAATATTAAAATCATGCCTCTTCATATGTATAAGTTTCAGGAATGGGTTTACCAGTTTCATTACCACCATACATAGATATTGTTAAACATACAAGAAGTCCACAAAATGATGCAATTTGTTCGATAAAAGTTAAAATAAAATCATTGAAGATAAAATTTTCAAGCATCGTCACCGTCTTCCAACTGCGCGCCACTTCACTTTCGATCGTTGTGAAAACTTGCGAAAATAGTTTTCCCAAAAAAAAATAAAATAAAAATGTTGCAATGTAAATTTTTGCAAACTTATGCATATTTCTTTGTTTGTGTAAACTTCGTATTTCGCAATTTTGCAAAATTAATGAATACATTCTAATGATTTTGGGATTCTAATGGGTTGTCGTGCAAGTCGTCCAAAAAAAGATGCTCCACCCAAAAAAGAGAAAAAGAAGAATAAAGCACATCAACCTTCAAAACCTCCAGCTGAAGAATCAACGAAAGCTTGTAAGAATATTCAAAAAAATGCTGGAGAAAATAGAATTCCAAAACAACATATGTCAACTCAAGAACATGTTCATCAACGTCCAACAAGGCCATTGATAGGCGAAAGAAGAAAATCAATGGAAAGAAACGCATCAAATGAATCAGGAAAATTTGCTGCTACAAACAATATGAAAATGGTTCCTCGTACACCAATGCCTTATGTTCCTCAACTACCGCCGCCACAGCAATCACAAAGACTACAATATGGTTTTCAACCGCCTCCTCATCGTCCTCATTTATTGAAACCTTCGATGGCTCAACAACAACAAGTGGGAATTCAAGCAGCTGTTAATGATCCTATTGGTGGAGGAAATTCTCATGGTACTCAAGAAAATGAAGGAAATGATTTTAAACCAGGAATTGGATTAGCTGATAATGTTTTAATTCCTGAAGAACTTCAAAAACTTCATGGTGGAGCAATTAAAGCACAACCTTCAACACAATTTTCCAAACCTGGAAACTCTCGACATCGTCAATATCAACATCCTCCTCGACGTCCACGATATCGTTATAAACCGTCAGATGATGAAGATGATACCCTTTATGAAATTGGAAAAGAAATGCCAACTGTTGATTTTATGCAAGAATATTATGAATCCAAAACTCGATCTAAATCAGCTGATGAAAGCAAAAAAGCTATGATGAATAACAACAACAAAAACAACAACATTGAAGGAACTTCAAATTTGGCAAACATCATTCAAGGATCTTCAAAGCCAAATTGAAAACTTTGTATATTTTGATATTAATTATGTAACTTTTTTGTAATATTGAATAAAGCGATTGAATCTTTTATTTTGTGTTTTTATTTGCATTAGTTCATTAAATGATTTTAAAGTTTTAATTAAATGAGTTAATTTGTGAGACGAACATTTGGATTAATCTGGCATGAAGAATTTAGCAGCAGCAAAATTGAAGCAACAAATGGATCCACGTTGACAGCTATGATCCAATGGGCAGCTTAAATCATCATTGCAAGGTCCAATAGGTCGACTACCATCATCACATCGCCTCTTAGTATAATCATCGCTATCAGGATCTTCTTCACTTGATGAATTTTCAACTGAATTTACGGGTGGATAAAAAGTTACTGTAATTTGGGGTTTAGTTGTGGTAGTTGAAGGTTTGGATGATATTGGAGAAGCTGTAGTTGTGAAAACTAAATGCTTTTCGGTTGAAGTTTGTAATTGCACCATAACATTTTCTTCAGGCGCTGTTTCTTTCTGCCATTCAGGTGATGGTGGAGGTAATGTTACACCAAAGAGACCAGCAAAAACAGCTGAAAATTGATGATTTTATTAAAATTGTTAAAAACAATGACTTCGAAATTTCTAGTGCAATTTTATAACAAATTAGACAAGTTTTGAAATATTTTAGATAACGTTGGAAAAATATAAAAGTTACTTGCAAATCCTTACCGTAAATAGGTGAATCCGTTGAAAGCCCATTCCTTTTTCCAAACTCTAAAAGTTTTGAAAGTTCATCAATTTCTTTAAACTTTTCATCCTCTTCTGCAGGTGGTTGTGCTTCGGCTTCTTCTACTTCTTTTTCCTCATCCGATTTACTCTCTTCTGAACTATGCATTCTTGGACGAAATGCATCTCCATCAACAATCAAAGGTTGTTGAGTTGTGGTTGAAGTTGTTAAATGGCCATAAAATGGCGTGGTACAGCATTGACTATTTACACACTATAAAAATCAATCAATTGTAAAAAATTGTTTATCAGGGAAAAACTGGAACGCTTACAGTTCCTCCAAGAGCAATACAAATTGCATCTTCATCAAGTCTACATTGGCCAATATGAGCTCCACCATTAATGCAACGAACAACAAATCGGGGGCTCTAAAATATTTTTGAAGTTTATTAGAGTCTTTTAGTTAGGCCATTTAATGGATGAGCTAAACCTACTGGATTGCTGGTACCTTCAGGTGCACCTCGAGATCCAATACCAAGTCCATAAGCAGTTGGATAACCAATAGCTACATTATTATTTGGTGGTGGAGCATACGGAGGTTGACCATAACCTCCTCCATTCCAATTACCATAATTTCCCCATCGTTTTACTCGTTTTTCAACAATCATACTTGTTTCATTACTACCAAAAATTACAAAAAAATTTCCAACAAAAAATAATAAAACGAAAATCTTGCTTTTCATGATTGAAAAAAAGCGATTATTAAAAATTACATTTCTTTTATATCGGCTGCTTTTTTCTTTCTTGCTTTTGTTTCATTTCAAACTTTATTTGCTTTTCCTCAAAACGGAAAACTTGACAGCTAGCTTGTTGAAAAAGGTCAAAAAATGTTTTTGACAAACTTATAAACCGGATTTTATGGATTTAATAATTATGGATAGGAAAAAAATAATAATCGTAGCTTAAATTGTTTTAATGCTTTTAAGTTTTATTTATTGCTTTCATTGTTTTGATTTGGATCTCTATGAACGGGAAAAAGATACGAAAGATATCAAATTTCAAAAAAATAATTGTAAACATTTCATTCCAAAAGTCTAACAAAAAAGAAAGCATCAAAAAAGCTGTAAATAAAAAGAAATTTATCGAAACACTTTCATGCTCGTGTTTTGCAAAAAGGAAAAATCCAATAAACTGCTTTTTGTAAACACTAGAAAATTAAAATACGGTAATTATTTTTTAATAACTAAAATTTATTATTGTTTTTTGGCTAGGATTTTAATAGATTTAAATTTCATTCCAAAATTAGGACTACGACAAAATTGATTAAACTTTAAAGGTTCATTTTAAAACAAGATGAATCATTCATTGTTTCAGTACACACACTTCCGGTTTACATTTATTTCCTTTCTGTTATTTGTTTACTTCACTCTTTTCTTTCTTTTTTGCTTTAAAAAAACCATAATATAAATCTTTCTTTCATTTTATTATTTACGAATAAAAATGAAAGAACCAATATATGCCTTTTGAAATATTTTTATTAAAGAAACTTTGGTTAATAACATGTAAGTAAAAAAAAGTACGTATGATGACGACGAAATGTTTCAAAATTTCAATTTCCATATTCTTTTTTTAGAAGAAACAAAAAAAAACACTGAAAATAACCGCCACGCTAAAAAGCCAAAGAAAAGGAGTATTTCGAAAGAGTTTAAAACAAAAATGGATTTCAAAAAAGCCAAGAAAAGGAAAGAAAAAAAATATAAAAATTTAGAACTTTGTCTTTTTTACTTACAAGCTCGTTCGGGTGGACCTTATAAAATGTGAATGATTCAAATGACATCATATTTTTTGTGTACTTTTCTGAACTCAAAAAATTCTTTCTAAACTTGAGTTTTCTTGGTCTTTTTTCTTTTCTAAACAAAATCAACAGCAGCTGTTGTTAATCTCTCTTTTTTTTCAAAAGCAAAAAACAACAAAACAATAAACAGGCGGAGAGAAAAAAAATGTCTGAAACGTTTTGCGGCTTTAGAACTAACTGGCGGACAAATATTTTTAGAGCTATAGAAAAAAAATGTTTCTCGAGCAGCGTAAAATGACAGCCGACTGGAAATAAAGCAACAAAAAAAGAGACACACATTTTCAAACAAACAAATGAACGACTCCCCTAAAGGCGCTCGCTGCTGCTGTTTCTCCAATATGATCGACAGAAGAAAATAGAGAGGAATGAACGAAGAACACAAAAATAGCATAGAAAAAAAGCAAGTAAAAGAGCGATGATGATCGATTTCGAAATCAACCACTGCGCGCCCTCATGGCGATGTCGTCGTCGTATTTCTTTTTCTATGTGACGCGTACCTTTCTTTCTTTTACTGATGGAAATGGGATGAGTCATCAACTATAAAAGTCGCTTTCAATTGCTTACTTTTCCTGTATATGTGATGTTGAGAACGTTTCAGTGTTATTTTGAAAAAAAGAAAAAAAAGATGGGTGTTATCTATCTTTCGCTCGTGATTGGTGAAGAAGGATGAAAGGTTTTCCTTTTGAGAAATCACCTGTTATTTTTTGTTTTGTTTAAAAGGGAGTCGATGATGATTCATTCTTTCGGGTTTTTCCTTGTTTTTTTTAAATGAAGCTCTCTCTGAGTCAAATGAAATCAATTTGTTTCTTTGATCAATCAATTCCAAAATCATGATAGATATTTTCTTCTTCTTTCTTTTTTATGTTGATCCATTGGAGTATGTATGTTGTTCCCTAAGTTTTTTGGCTTATCTTTTGCATGCTTTTTTTTTATTTTGTCTTGTTTTAATTTAAAGCCACACCAAATTTTCATTTCAGTCTCTCTTGAATAATCCATTTTTTTAAGCAGCCATATAAACTTGCACGCAATCACTATTTTTTTTTGTTTATAGAAAAAAAAGTGCATTGATTGAGATCGATGATGGAAAAAAAGGGGTGAAAAGGCAATAAGTCAGGCAGGTGTAATGTTGCTGCCTTCATATATTTTGTACGTGTGACATGCATTTGCGCTCTTCTCTCCTCTTCCTTCAGGGGCCAAAAGAAAGCATCTTTTTGTGTTTGTGTTTTTAAAAAAGGATGCTTTCTATCATTCGTTTTTTAGCTGCTAAAATAACAACAACATCAATTGACTAAAGACTGATTTTTTTTAATACATTGTCTAAAAAAATTTCTTTCGTGGGCTTTAAAAAACTCATTTTATAAATCCTATAAAAATCTAAAAACTATTTGTTGACTAACACCTTTTTTATTTAACATTCCTTTTCCGGAAAGTTTTCTTCCTTTTTTTAGGTCTCCATCCTCTTGAAGACCCATCAAAAAAATAAAATCACGAGCAACCCACAGAAATTCTTTTTTTTTCTTGTTTAGATTGCGTTTTTTTGCTGGTTTAAATTCGCAATTGATTATTTAATCGCGTTTATTACGTGTGTTTGTTGCGCGTTTCCATGTTTTACAAAATCCTTTTTTCATGTATGACTTTTTTTGGCAGTTCAAAGCTTTAATCTTTAGCCTCATTTTTGTTCTGGGGTTAAACCCTTTAACAACTTTTGTACAACTTTTAAATAAAATATGATATTCCAATCGATTTGCTTCAATCAACAAAAAAAAGAAATTTTCTCGCTTTTTTCTATTTTTTGTTTATAAAAAAAATTGATGCTAGATGGATGTGATATTTGCGTTTTCTTTTTTACAAAAAATAAATGCAACACTTTTTTCTTTCTTCCTTCTTTTGCCGTTGATGATTTTCACCCCGATTAACCCGTGTAACAAATTGCCGGCGCCTTTTTTTCATAAAGGAAAAAATCCAAAAAGTAAAAGCCGACAAGCAACAAGGGGTTAGAAGAAGAAAAAGCGAGCGATGATATTATTTGAAGAAAATCTTAGAAAAAGCGTGGACTTTGTTTTCGTTTCTTCCTTCTTCTTCTAGCAGCGCATATGATATTTAGAAATACATAAATATAAAAAACCTTTAAAGGCAGAGGAGCGCGAAAAGATTTGTTACAACGCCTCGTAATTTGTAGATCGGATTTAGAAAAAAAAGGTTTTTGAAACTTATCAGATTTTAGTCTGCTTTTATTGTCAAAAGAATAGCCGCTCTATTTTTATTATTATTAAAAGCTAAAGCGCAAAAAATATTTTATTTGTAAATTTGTTTTACAGTATTTTTTAAATAAATGTGGAACTATGAAGAAGTAAGAATAATTTTAAAAAGTTCTTATTAAATTGGGATTGAAAGCATATACGTTAGATAAATTTCTAATTTTTTAATCTTCATTAATCCTCCAACTACTTGTTACAATAATTTAGGAATCTTTTTTATCACGATACATTTAAAAATATCATACCGAAATATTTAAAAAAAATCTGCCCTAATAAATTTAGCAAGTAAATATCATACTTTTTTCTAATCAAAAAACTTCAACTTTTTTCTTACTTTTTTTAAACGAGATTTATTAAATCTTGGTCCTTATTCATTTTCATTGTTTAAATATCCCATTTTTCCCCAAAATCCCGACAAACAAAAAATAATTTTCTCACTTTTTAACAATCTTTGTTGTGTCTGCTCCCCATTTACCAAAACGATACCATTCCATTTTATTTCTTTTTTTATCAACGGTTAAAATCAAAAAGAAGGAAAAAGATAGAATTGCTTTTTTACAGAAGCAAAAATAAAATAAAAAATAAGAAAAGATTCTTGTGTGCTGCTTGTTATATTTTTTTTCTTTTGCCTTATTTTGGCTTCAAAAACATAAAATTGAAGCAAAGGCAACAGCAACATTCGGGAGCGCTGCTGATTCATTTAGAAACAAAAAAACAACAACAGAGGCATGAACTTTTCCTTCTTTTTTCTCGCTCTTACACCTTCCGAAATACCGTTGTTTTTATTTTTTGGTAAAAAAAGAGAAGAAAAATCGATAGAAGAAAATTGGAATGGAAATTATTTAAAGAAGCACACATAAAATTTTAGAAGTATCTCATAATTTTTGAGGTTTCCATTGCTTGAGGCTATAATAAGTTCTGGGAAAGTGATTTTCTTTTCTTTCTTTTTTTTCTTCGATCAAGCAATATCGGAATCAAATAAAGCAAGAAGCTAAAGCAAAGCGATACCGTATAAAGTTTTTCTCTCTTTTTTTCAAAGCTAACGATCCCGCCTTCTTTGGTCGTCGTCGATCATGAATGATTGCATGCATGTATTCTCGCCAACTTCTTCACCATCCTCATCGTCGAAGCTTCTCTCTTTCTCGCCATTCTTGTGCCATTTATCGAGACCGCGCCCCATCAAATACCAAAACATTCCTGTTTGAGTGCGAAGCAAGAAAAAAAAAGTGAGGCTTGCCGATCGTCGTCGTCTTCTCTGTCGATTGCTGTATTCTTGAGGTTTTCATTGTTGATTACAATAGCGCCGTCACCCGACGACGAGGACTTTGTGTTCTTCTACATTCACGTTATTTCTCTTTTTTTTAATATTATTTCTATTCTCTCATTCAATCAAGCAAGCAGCTTCAAAGAAAAAACTGAAGGATTGTCTCACCATCAACGCTGACTGCGCAGAAGAAAAGAAGAAAAGTGAAGAATTGTCACCGACTTTTAAAGCATTCGAGAAAAAAGAAAAAGAGGGAGTGATTCCTCGTTGATTGTTTCTGTGTGCCACATCATCCATCCATCATCATCCCCTTCTATTTTTTGATTGTTGTGGTCTGCCTCATCCACAAACTGCTGAATCAGATTCCTTATTTGCTGTGAAAGGAGAGGGAGAAAACATAGAAGTAACACTTCTTTCCCTCTTTCTGAGACCAGGGTGATTGATTCTCTCAAACTTCTATTGTCATCATCATCATCAGTGTCATTATTTGGCTTTCTCACACACAAAAAACTCATCAAAGAAATAATAATAAAAAAAGAGCGAAGGTGGTGATTGAATAACAACAGGGGCACGCCCCACACGCGTGCCACCAACATTATGAATGGAAATTCTGGAAATAGCAGTAGTGGGTATGAATCTTTGGGACAACTACCTATTGAACTTCCATTACTTCAACATGCTCAAAATAATAATAACAACAATATTAATGGAACAATAGCAAATCATGCAGCAAATTGCTTTTATCCTGCTGCTTCATATTACACTGATCCAGGTACACCTTCAACAGCTTCATCGGGTCCATATTCATCTTTGCTACCTGGATATAATCCATATGCAACAATAACACCACCATTTGAATTTATTTTTCAAGGATATCCTTGGCATTTTGCTGCAGTTGATGTGGGTCTTTAGCCATATTATTTTACTTCTCATCTTCTTTTTCTCCTCACTTCTTTGCCTCTGTCTTTCAAACATTTTACTCGGAGATTTTAAATTTTTAAAAGTTAAAAAACTAAAAAAGCTTTCAAACCCCATTAAGATTTTATCCAAAATGGTATCTAATAAAACCCACACTTGTTTGCCACTGTTGTATAAAAAATTGTAAGAACTCCAAAACGTTAAAAACTACTTTGCAAAAAATATGAGAAATAAATAGAAAAGCCAAAGCTAACAATGCTGATGAACTCCTTTTTATAGCTTTGAACTGCCAAAAAAAATCTTTACAATATTTTTCTTTTCTGTTTTACCAATGTTTTATTCCTTTTTTAATTTTATGTTTAAATTTTTAGTTAAGTGGTGAAGTTCCTCTTCAAGGTTTAGATCAACACACCTCCGCCACAACGGCGCCATTACTTTCTCAAACATTTTCACCGTTGCATAGCATAAATTCAACAGCAACTTCTGCAGCTGCCGCAGCAGTCATGACTCGATATGGTTCACGTTCAAATGCCCAAAATCCCAGAAGGGGAGGTCGACGTCCACGCGAAGAATATGTAAGTTTTTTTATTTTAACGTACCCTCAATTTATTTTGGCCACAAAAAAGTGTAATTAAAAAAAGTTGTTTTTCTCTAAAATGATGACTCCACTTTTGAGGATAGTTAGTTTCATGATAAGATTTTTTTTGCTTTTTATTCTTTCTTATCAATTTCTACCTTTTATTATTACCGGAAACTAAAATCGATTTTTAAAAAAATAAAATAATTCCGAATTTTACACCTTTTTTTTATAGGAAGTACCAGTCAATGACGAAGATAAAGAAAAACGGGATAAACGTCGTCAAAGGAATAAAGAAGCCGCAGCTCGATGCCGTCAGCGAAGGCTTGATTTAATGCAACAATTGCAAGAAGTAAGTTAGTTACATTGCAAAATCTTTATATTATGAAACTTCCAAAATTTAAAAAAATGAAGTTAAGAAAAAAAATAATAGCGAGAGGTCCACAATATGCTTATTTGTTTGCACTTTCGAAAGAAAAAAAAAATACTACCATGACTAACCATTTCTTTGCTGCGCGGATCGGTTTCTTTTTTCTTCGTAACAATCTTTTTTTTGCTTGCTAAAACGATAGAGATAATCCGCTATTTGTGCGGTTTTGATACAGAAAGGAGACAGCCACTTTTAAATATGTACAATAGTTACTGTAGCTTTTTTTTCTTTCCCTCATATTTTTTTTTCAAGAGTTTATCAAACATTAGCGCTGTCAAAAAAATAAAAAAATATATACTGAATCATTGATTTATTTTCTTTTTTTAGCAAAAGGATGTTCTTGAACAACGTAATAATCAAATTGCAACGCAATACAGTACTTTACGAAAAGGAGTTGAAGATGTTTTACAATCATTAAGAACTCATACAAATAATTGTCAAATTCGTGATGATCTTATGAGACAATTGGATGTTGTTTCAAATACACTTAGAAATCATCAATTTCAAAGTGGCGTTCAACAAATGCATCCTTCAAATAATAATAATAGCAGCAATAATGGTTTAACCAACACATTCCCTCCTGTTTCACTTCCATCTTCTGGTAAACGTAAAAAGGCTGGTAATAGTGATAATTTATTAGCTGCACAAATGCATAATTCCATCATGCAACAACAACAGCAACCCCAAGAACAACGAGTTCCAAGGCCAACCACTCTTCAACTTAATAATAAATTAGAATTAAAAAATGATCTTATTTCTCCTGGATCTTCTTCCTTTGATGATAATAGTAAGTTTAAAATTTATTAGAAAATGCTAAAAAATACAATTTTTGGCTTATGAAGCTAAAGGTTGCGTTCTTAACTATGCTACGATAGGGCATCATCATTTTTCTTGTAAACTTTTTCATAATTTTCAATAACGTTAATTATTTTTAGGCTTAACTTTTGATTCCCCTGATATAAAACGCAATAAATTTGGTGATGATTCTCCATTGGAAAGAGAAAGACCTCAAACTTTATCATTATCCACATTCCATTGGGGTCAAACTCCATCCATTGTAACTCCAAGCAATGGTATGCCACGTAAGTTTCTCCTCCATTTCAATAAAATTTATAATACATAACTTCAATAATTTTTAGAAATATCTGAATTTGTTAAAAATAATTTCCCAGATGAATACAATATGTTTAATCAACAAACATTTTTAACGCCTGTTGCACCTGCGGCAATTTCAGTTACATCTTCTGCTGCTCCACCACAAACAGATGATTTACAAACTCTTTAATAAAAATAATTTATAAAAGCATAACTTGTAGGAGGCTTTAAAAAAATTCATTGTGTTGCATTCCCATTGCATTGCAAAATTTTAATCTAATGTATTTGTATTTTTATCCGTGTCTTATTATTTTTTTTATTTAAAATAATTCCGTCCGTGCAAAGCCTTGACGAAAACATTCATTCATTTTACTCTATTTCTTTCCATTTATTTCTTCTTCTCACCCATCATCGCTCTCATCACTTCTTCTTAATTCCATTTAGTGTTTTTTTGTTTAAAACAAAACTTTTTAATATTAACTTTAATTTTATTTTATGTTATTATTATTGTCTAAAAAAATATATTGTATTTATTACGAGTTTGTTGTTTACGACATAAAAAATAATTAAGAGGTAACGCAAGGAAAAAAGGGTTGGCTTTTTAAATGTCGTTCAATAATCACTGATAAAATTCTTCTTTAACTTACCATCGTCGAATGATATATAAAAAATATGCGAAAGGCAAAATCATTGCTTTTGTTTTTAAATAAAAAATTTTCCTTTGCTTTTTTACTTGTGACTCATTTTTTTTGGTTGCTAGCTAACTAATAACTGAAAAAAAAAAGTATGGAAAAAATGCTTGACGGTGGTGGTAGCGTTGGTTTACCAAGTCTTTCAATTCCAACTTCAATGGGTTCAATAGCTTCAGAAGGTTTAGCAGAAATTTTAAAATGTTATTGGACTCCTGTAAACAATAAGGATCTTGGAATTTATGGTGAAACAACTCCAAAAGATGTTGAGAATATTAATCCAAGTTTTGGAATATTACAAAAACCCCATGCAATTCCAGAAACATCATTTGCTGCTCGATTTTTAAATTCTCAACAACAACCAACACCTTCTTTTCCAATAACAACTCCAATACTTTATTCACCTCAATTACCAAATATTTTTCCTTCGCCTACTTCTTCAGGGATTATTATTGAAAATATGGAAGATTTAACTATTGACCTACCGAATAATCAAAGCCCACCTGATGAAATCCATGAATACAACAACAATCAAGAATCTCGTGAAAATTCTGTATTTTCAACAACATCCCTTCCATCACGTAAAAACTCTGAATCTTCAGCGGTTGGAGGAAATGAAAGCCGTCGAAAACCTCGACGTTCATCCCCTGAAAAGTATCAACGACGAAAGGAAGGAAATACAGCTTCACAAGCAAGGGCGAGAGCTCACAATAAAATTATTAAAGACTGTTACGAATCCAACGATAAACTTATTGAATATGTAAGTAAATTATATCTTCAAAGTGAACATCGTGATCCCATTCTTACTAAGCTTATAAAAGATTATAAATTTGTTCCTAAAAAAGAAAGGCCATATAAAAAAAGAGTTTAATTTTTTTTATGATCGTTTTAGAATGTTACCAAATATAAATTTAAAATTGTAAATTTTATTTGATCATTTTTTTATAACTAAATTTACTTTGAAAAAAAGATTTGAATGAAAAGTGCTAGGAAAATTATTGTAATAGCGAATTAATAATAAGAAAATAAAGAAACGCAAATATGGAAATTTTTGTTAAAATACATACAAAATAAACAAAAACTTGAACTTTTATACAATATAAACAATAGAAAAAATAGAAAAGCCTAAAAAACAAACATTCATAATTTTTTTGGTAAGGATCGCATTTAGTTGGTCGATAGGCCTTGCGACCGGCCGCGACCCATATCTTCAACCTTTTTGTTAAAAACAATTTGATTTTTACGGTACTCCTAATTAAATTTTAACATTTTGACTTTTATTTTAGTAATTTAAAAAGGTTTTTTTATATTGTGCGATGGAAGGTTGGCAAAAAATTTTTAAACAACTTTAAAACTCGTCTTGCTCTTTTATGGACTAAAAACATCTTATTCTTGAATTAAAAAATGTTGTTTAAAGTTTCCAGTTTTTTAAATAAATTTATTCCATCATACTCATTCATATATAACAATTTGTTCAATCAATCTGGGGTACAAAATTTAAATAATGATGGGTTTTTAAAATGATTTTTGGTAATTGTTTTAAAATGAAGCGATGTTTGATGTAAAGAAATTTCAGCTCCTGGAATCATATTTTTCTGGAAAAAAAAAAGAATATTAAAATTAAATTATTTAAAAAATATTCTTTTGGATGAACAATTTTTTCGACAAATAAATTGCTCTCGATTAAACTCTCCGAATGAAGACCACAGCCAAAACCTCAACAAAAAAAGGCTCCGCAACCCTATATTTTAATTTTTAAAAGCTTGTTTAGGCAATAGGTAAGGTGGTTTATCGTTAAAAAATTTACTTCGGTAAATTCAATGAATTCAAAAGGTTCAAGGACAGCATGCATTGCAGCAGATACATGAAAGCGCTCAATTTTATTTAAAAAATAAGACGCATTTAGCATTCGAGAAGTTTCCATTGTAAATGATGTAGAATATACAATCCTAAAATTATTTTGTTATTTAAAAATATATTATATAAGATGTGTATAAAATCAGGCTTTACTCTAAATATCGCAATTTTGACAATTTGCAAATAATATCTTCAAGTGAAGCAGTTGTGCCATCTTCCTTTGTGATTCGACAAGTATTTAGATACAAGGATTCAATATTCCTGGCACATACCATAAAACTGTATTCCTTATATGAGAAATTTTGATTATAAACGTCTAAAAATATGATGTCGCACTTAACAATGTTTGGGAGAAATTTAGAAAATTGAGTAGGATCAGATAAAAGATCAACGCACAAGGAATGTGAAATAATAATCTTTTTAAATGGTGCATCGCGTAATTTTGCCATGGAAATATGCATTGATTTTCTATCAAATTCAATAAAATCAGCTTTAGAATTTTTAAAATATCGGTAATATCCTAAAGTGAGTCGATGGCAAACTGGAACTTGAACACCCTGATAAAAAAATTTACAGCTTTCATAAAGTCGTTGAAGTATTGAGGGTTTACCATGCTTTAAAAAATATAAAATCAAGGTAGTATGGAATGGAAAATTTTGATGTTGGAGATTTTGGACGCCTGATTTTCCGTAAATTATAATTTGGGGTTTCAATGTTTTATTTAAATCTCTTTTTTTTAAAACTGAAATTGTAATATTTTCAAAATCTTTTGGATTTTTCCATGGGCCACAAATTTCTGGACGCCCGAGTTTTACAGTTTCTTCACGGTATTTTTCAAGCATTTCATAATCGTCCAAAAACAATCTAACATATTTTGAATAGACCTCCAACATTGCCTAAAAAATAAAAAATCTAGCTCCTTAACATAAGAATTACTTACTATCGGGTTTTTATTTCGTAGAAATTCAATGTATAATTTCCACATTCTTTTATTTAAAACATTTTGTCCAATTCGACTTTCGATGTTCAAAATTATAAACTCTTCATCATCGACTTCTGAAACACGTTCAAGCCATTTTTTATCATCATTATTTACAGATATAATTCTATCATATTGTCTCAAATTTTTTTGGTAATTCATAATAATATAGGGTGACACAGGAACCGCTAAAAATTACAATTTTTATTTGCTAGATTCTTTAAAGCTTACAAGAATATTCATTGTATAGTTGGAATCTTTCTTTTAATTTCTCATGCGGAAACAAAAATTCCTTTTCAGCAAAATCATAATTTTTCATTAAAGACGCAGGATATCGCCGAGAACAAGAAAGAGGGTGGATAAGTTTATGAAGAGTTTTTTTCGACTGAAATTCTTTTATATTCAAGAAGGGATCTATTTTTTTTATTAAAGGATAACGAACTTACGTCATCTTCCCAAAAAAAATAAAAATAATAGAAATAACCTTTGCGGCGGAGAAGGTCTGATTCTTGCTCAAATTTTGCATATTGCAACTCATTTTCATGTGGAATCGTGATTAATAAGAAACTGAAAAATAAGAAGTAGACAAAAATATTTTATGAGTAAAAACGGAATATTAAAGTTATATTATATTGAAAAAATCTAATTTTGTTATATTTCTTACCGTTTCCATAAAAACCATAAATCACTAGTAACAAAATATGATTGACTGAAAGCATTTAAATATTCAAGGGCATTATCAGGATCAAGTTCAATACGTTCTTTCAGTATCGAGTAAACAATTTGATATTCTTGAGGATAAGTCTGAATTTCAATTTGTCTAAGATGATCCATGGTCATTTTTAATTTAAAAATGAATCGTCGAAATATTTATTTATGAGAAAACCACGTGAATATAACTAGAGAAGTAAACTTAAAAAATTGTGGTATAAAATTTTTATAATAAATGATTGACCTTAAAAGAAAAATGCCAGACGCACGATGTTTATGAATGGTTTAAAGTAAAGCTACTCTCCCTTTACATAAAAAAAGGAATTATTGATCAACGATATAAGGAAAAAATATGAGCGCCTCTCATCGTCGTAATGGGTAAACTCACTTCGTTAACAGGGCTGTCAAATCACTATTTTTCGCATGCGACGCAAGAAAAAGTGTACTGCGACTTCAGCGATTCGCAGCAGCTTGCGCGATTTTCATCGCATTTCATATGCGACGCTTTCAATCGCATCGCAGCTGCGATCGCATTTCAAAAAAGACACGTAAAAAAAGCGTCGCATTTGCAAACTGCGACAACATCGCTGAAGTCGCAGCAGCGATTTCATTTTTTTTGAATTTTTCGCATCGCATCGCAGCTGCGAAAATGAAAAATGCGTCGCTGCTGCGATTGCGTCGACATTTTGCGATGCGATTTGACAGCCCTGCTTAAATGTCGCTTTTAACATAAAGATCAAATTTAAAACCACTTATTGCAACTACAATATAAACAATGCCATCGACTTTCATAGTCCTCTTATCATTTAAAAATGCCCCATAACGATGTGAGGAAATGGATAACGAAGTGACCAAATAACGAAGTCAGGGTCGCTCATATGCAAGTCAGTTAGAATATTTTCTTGAACGATAGCTAAATATCTTTATTGAAAACAGAAATAGGCAAATCAACACATTATAAAAACTTTACAAAATTTACAATCAATAAAATAGTCAAAAATCATTTACAAATCAATCCTTTCGTTCGCTTTTTGTCTTCCATAGATTATGCTTGTCCCTTCGATCTTCTTGATGCGAATGATAAACAACATATCCATCTTTGCCTTTGGAATTCTGAAGAGCTTGATATTCTTTTTTTGGACGATAATTTTCAGCAGCTTTTGCATATTTGATATTGAAAATACCAACATTAGCGAGATATCCATTTGGGGAAAGATCAGGTCTTGAATATTCGCCATCTTCATTCAAATGTTTATCAGCACATCCAGGTTTTAGTTTCATACCATTTTCGATCAAAGCGTTCACACATTCAAAGGCAGTTTTTGGAAGATTTGGAAGCTAAAATTTGAGTTTAAACAAAAAGATGAAGTAAAAATTTCCTTACTCTCCACATTGTGTTACCATCATGAATGGCCAAAATACAACATCGAAGTTCAGCAGCACAAATGTGTATGAATTTGGGATCCACGCTCTTGTCCTTTACAGTATGACATTTTGCTAAATGACAGAAAACAACCTAAAAAATAATGTTAGAATAAAAGCTGAGTATTGAAAAATGCCATACACTTGTAGAATCAGCTGACCAAACGATATTTCGTGAAACATAAAGATCTCCAAAAAGAGGATTTTGAGTAAGATTGAAACGTGGAACATCTTCATCGGAGTTTTCCTTGAATGGATTATGAACCATTTGAGACTTTTGTTTTAATAATTTTGGAATCATAATTGGTCCAACTACAGTACGAATCTGAAAATATAACGTTGAAAAAAACAAAACTGATAAAGACGCAATTTACCCTACCAAAACATGGGCATCATATGTAACATAAATATCCACGAATTTGGGATCCAATTTTATTGGTGTTGAATTTAGCAAGATCGTAGCAGAAGCAAAATTGTTGAGTTTGATTCGTTTAATTTCACACATGTGAGTACTTCCAATCTCAAATTCATATGGACAATCAACGAAGAAAGTTTCAATAGCAATTTTTCCAGGAAATATAACCACACCAAAATATTTGTCACTATAGAGTTCAGCTTTTATATTCTTCAATTCTTCAAATATTGATGATGATGATTTGATATTAGGACCAACTAAACATGGTACAACTTTCCATCCTTCACCTTCTCCAATGCTAAAAATAAAACCATCATATAAAGGATATGTAGCTAGCCTCTAAACTTACGGTGTAACCCAACATGAAACTTTACCGGACTTATTCTTCTTGAAATCAACAAATTTTTGAAGGTTTATAGGTCCATTTGATTGATCAATATGCCAAATACCTCCCAAAATTGAAGAAATATAAAATTTTCCCAGTCTAACACCAAATGAACATTCTTTTACATGAATCGCATTCACCTAAAAATGTTCAAATTTATTTTGTTATAAAGAAAATTAAATACTTACATTAATGCTTGGATTGATATGAATGGAAGCACAAGGAAGAAAGCATGCCATATCATATCTGATTTCTTTCTTTTTATTATGAAACCAACATAGCGTTCCAACCTAAAACAAAGTTTAATATTAAATTAATAAAACATAAGGAATCCATACTGGCAAATCATCAGTCACATAAATCATACCATTATTGACCACTGTAACAAGTGAAGTTATGTTTCCCTCCTTTTCTTTTGTAAAATACGCAGAGCTGAAGTTCATTTCAATATCAAATGGAATAATTTCATATTTTTCTTCATTTGAGAAATCCATATAATTCGCCATATAATAATTTTTGACAAGCAAATCCTGTATTTATTATTTCTAAAGGAGATACCTTGATTTAGGTTTTTGAATCAAATTTAACAAAAAGCATTCTTGAAGCGAAAATCCTGTGAAAGTCTTACTCTCTTGGGCGCTCACTCGCCCGCTCGCTGGCACGCTCGCTTGCTCGCTCTCTTCTGCTTTTCCATCTTTTTGTCTTTGACAATTTGCTCTAATAATATTTTGCATTCTTGGTATTTTTTCAACGTGAAAATATATTTGTTTTTGTTTCAAAACTTTACAAATCGAAACTTTCGTGTTTTTTTTTAAATGTTTTTAACAAACTCACTTTCTTAACTTTTGATAAATTTTAGGTAAACATGGCTCACCAATACATCAATACTCATTATCGAACGCTTTTGGAACGTGATGGCTTCAATGAATGGTTCTTTGAAAGTTTGGTTCATGCACAACATATCGCCCTTCTCAATGCTGATCCAACGACAACAGCAAGAACTGATGGATGGACATTTTTATGGGCACATGGTATCAACGAACGTGCTGCTTACAGTCATTTTCGAGCAATGATGCACCTCAAAAATGTGAGTTTTGTATTTTTTGTTTTGATTATAGTTAACATCCTTAACAATACTTTTTTAGGCCCTTAAACTATGTTCCACCAAATTTTGTATAGTCGATGATTTCAACGAATATGATGACATGGACGAAACAGAAGATCTTCAATTAAAAAGTTTCTTTGTTTGTTTTGTTTTTCTGTTTTTGTAATTTCAATAAAGTTTTTGCTTGCATGATACTGTCATTATCTTTGGGATGAAAGGTAAAGGCCTTCAAACTGTACTTTTAAGAGTTTCAATTTGGGAAGCACAAACTTTAATCACAATCTTTTGCAAAATTACCATACCATTTTAATACATCATGAACATAGCCGTGCATTAAGAAAGCTTAGTTGTTATTTGTGGAAAATGAGGAATGATTAATTTTTAGCAACAGACAAATAGCCTTTCTTGTTTGTTTGATCAAAATAATAAGGCAGTTTTAGATTATTATCTTATTTTTGTTTATATCATTCTGGATCTTTTACTCTAAAATACATTTACTACAAAGATTCTGAATGTTTTTTGTCCATTTGAAATTTGTAGTATTTTTGAACGTATGTTAAATAAAAGAGTTTATTTGATAAAACTTGTTAATAAGATTGATTTTACAAACAAAAAACACAATTACATACAACAGAAGAAAACGAAATAACAGAAACTAAGTAAAATTAAACAATAGGAGATGCAAAAATATCAGGAGATTGACTTTGAAGGTTCCATATTCTCATCTTCAGTTTCGACGTTAATATTGATAACTTCATTGAGACGAGGCCTTTTGAGTTGATTTGACCTTTTGAAAAATTCACTTGCTGAAACTTTTTGCTTTGCTTCAGGAATATCCTTGAGACGAATTGGTTTCAAAGTTCTTTTTGCCGATTTTGGAGTTTTTGATTTGGGTGAAACTTTTTTGACTTTAGTTTTAGCTACAGTAACAGCATTCTTTTCACTTTCTTCTTCAGTTAAATCAATCACATTCGGAATCTTAGGTGCGTCATTTTCAAATGGCCCAATTGAATCATCAGTAGTCATGTTATCATAAGCATGGTTTTCGCTATTCTTTTTCATCAGCTCAAAAAGTTCATCATCTGTTTTGGTTGAATAAAATGAATCATCAGCTTTCTTCGCTATTTTTGGCATTCTAGCTTTTCCATGGCCAATTTCATCAATGCCTATCCGCTTTCGTACCAATCTTGATTTGATTAAATTATCCACTTCTCGATCCAAGCTGCTGTCATTGAAACTGTCGTGTAATTTCATTTGAATTGGTGGAGGTTTGATTGCTTTCATTGGCGGAAGAAGCTTGGGCATCATTGGTTCTGGTTTAGGAAACACCGAATCTAAAACAAATTTTGTAAGCTTAATCCAAGATTAAAAGTAAAACCCACATATTTTTGGCTTAATTTTTTCAAACAACGTAAAAGGCATCGGGAAAAAGTTTGATACGAAATCACGACAATCATAATCAAAGCATCTTTGAAACATCCATTCACGATCAAGTTGACAAGTCCAATAAACTAAAAATTATCGCCATTGATTATAAGCTTCATAACTATGATATCTTACCATTATTTGATTGATGTTCGCGTTGAATTCTCAAGCAATATTTACAATTGTTAAGTTGATACTGAACCCTCATCGATGCGTTGCTCTTAAAATACAATAATGTCCAATTTCGAATTTCCACATTTGGATTAAATTGAGTGTTGAATTCTCTAACATAATCATCAAGTTCAGGGAATGGCGATGGCGGCGTTCCAGAATCGATCGTTTCAATATCCAAAGATTCAGTAAAATTATCAATCGTACGAGTATTTGGTTCAACTCGTTGAAGAATTCGATTACGTTTTAAAACACGACCTTTGTTTTCGTTGATATCCAACAGCGGAGACTTTGAGAAATCAGGAGGAACTACAAGAGAATCCATAAATATTTGACGATCATCACCTGGTACTTCATCTAAAAATAATAGTTTTAGTGAAAATTGTAAAATGTATTAAAGCTTACCATAGAATTTGCAACCTTTACGATATTTGAAAATAACATCTTTGCCACATTTTGAAGACAAGAGAATACGAAAACTTCGGTTTTTAGTATAAACAGCTGGATCACAGATGAAAGTTTCTTCGTTTTCTTTTTTGACTATTCCAATCCCAGTATCAGACATTCTTTGAGTTAGTTTTGCTATGAATTCTCTCATAGCAATATTTGATGGAAAGAGACAATCATTTGGAAAGTGACAGGTTGCGTGAACACTAAACTTTTGATCGGTCGTAGAATCCAAGAGGATAAATGATTTTTCTGTTATTTCTAAGCCATATGTTTCTTTTATCAACGAACAAACAAATTGAAGAAAATCATATAAAGCTTTATTTTCATCCAAATCAGGATTATCAGCTTTCTTGAATTCCAAATCAAAATATAAGCGACATGGAAGGCCTTCTTGAATAATTTCATAAAAATGACGAGGAAGGCGATAAAAGTTTCGATACCATATCCAAAATTTTGTTACATCAGCTACAAAAAATTTTCTTCGACCTAAAATTAATTGATAAATCACACAGAATGGAAGTAATAAAAATAAACTAACCTTGTGCCATATAAGGATTTGGCATTTCAAAGGAAAAACAACGACCGTGTGGTACAACCTTCTTTTGATGTTCAAACATATCAACTTGTCGATGGAAGGTTTTAAATTCATTGTTTACTTCTTTTTCGATATTCATTGTCGTCGTCATCACACGGTGTTTCAAGCGATGAGATTAAGCATTATATGTACTTGCATCAAAATATAAAAAATTGATATTTGTTGGAGAGAAATATGCAAAAGACTTTTTATTTTGTTTCAATTTGCAAGATTGCGATTCTGGCTAAATGAGTTAATTTAGCTTCAAACTTGGGAAAGCCGCCGCTTTTCAAAAAAAGAAGATAAAAACGATTGTGAAAAAACACATTATTTACTTTTTACGAAACCGAAAAATATGTTAGAATAAAATAATTTATTATAAGTCGAATAATATTTTCAAAAACATAATGATTGCATCAAAAACAATAAAAAAAACTATACTAATTATTAATCATGATATTTACCACCTAATACTTGAGCAATAAATGAATAAATGTCTGAGATTTCTGCAATAACTTTAGTTGTTGGCTTTCCAGCTCCATGGCCTGCTCGAACTTCAATTCGACAAATGAGAGGTTTATTTTGAACATCCATAGCTTCTTTACGAACTTTATGATAAAGTTCAGCCATGTATTTAAGGGTATGGGCAGAAACAACTCGATCATCATGATCTGCACTCATTACAAGCTAAAAAATTATTTCAAGGATAAAAATTATGAAGAAAAAAAGATTAATATATTTACAGTAGCTGGCCATTCAACTTTTGGCTTGAAATTAATATTATGAAGAGGGGAATATTTGTAAATGCATTCAAAATCTTCTTTCTTTTCTGGATTTCCATATTCTGGAAGCCAAGCGCTACCAACAGTAAATTGATGGAATCGAAGCATATCGAGGACGCCAACACGATTAACAACTGCTCCAAAAAGTTCGGGACGTTGTTGAGATACTGCACCAACGAGGAGGCCGCCATTAGAGCCACCTTGGATTGCAAGCTTTTCTGGGGAAGTGAACTTATTTTGAATTAAATATTCTGCACAAGCAATAAAATCATCAAAAACATTTTGTTTATTATGAAGCATGCCTTGTTCATGCCATTTTTCACCATATTCACTAAAAATAAATAATTTTTTTTACCTTTTTTCTAAAAAAACAAAAACAAACCTTCCACCTCGAAGGTTAGATGATACAACGATGCCATCCATATTGCTTAGGAAAAGAATTCGGGAAATAGAAAAGCATGGTTCTTCAGCAACATTAAACCCTCCATAACCATTTAACATGGTAATATTTTGGCCATTTTGTTTCATATCAGCTCGATGAACCAAAAACATAGGAACTTTGGTGCCATCTTTGCTTTTAGCAAAAACTTGTTGAATTTTAAATTTGGTTGGATCAAAGTTTTTAATCTTAACTTGACGGATTTCTTCAATATCAAGTTGATTATTTTTCATTTCATTGAAATCAAATCGATAAATGATAGTTGGAGTTAAAAATGATTCAAATGAGAAGAAAACTTCTGAACGCTTTTTATTACATGAAAGACCAGAGATGCTTCCAATATCCAAAGGAACTTGATGAAGGACTTTACCGGTTTTACTATCATTAACATAAAGCCTACTCTAAAATAAAATAAACTATCAATCAAAGGTTATTAGTTTGAGGTTAAAAAACTTACACAACAATCTTCCAAATATCCAACTAAAAGTTTATTACCATCAACGGGTGAAATATAATCAAGTTTTCGTTTGGGATCTTCTGGAATCACAACTTCCCATTTAGATGGATCATTACCAGAGGGACCAAATTTAACTCGAACGAGTTTAAACATGGGTGCTTTATGATTGGTTTTTACTAAAGCTGTATCGCCATCATTATCAATGATATCATATTTTGCATCGGATTTATCAAAGAAAGGTTTTAAATCCAATTTTTCAGAAAATTTGTTATTAACCGATTTCAAATCATAATAAAAGACTTGATTGGTGGGATCGCAACCTTTTGAAACATAAACAAGAAGATATCGTCCATCTTCGGTTACAGTGCCTGAATTCATAAGGTTTGGATCATCACGAAAATCGGCAACAAGGAAATCTTCCGATTGAGATGTTCCAAGTTTATGAAAATAAAGTGAATGGAATTGATGCTTTTCAACTGAAGATCCTTCCACTGCGCTTTTATGTTCAGGATAACGAGAATAAAATACTCCTGAATTATCACCAAGCCATGCAATGGAGCTATGTTTAACACCGGTAACTGTATCAACCAAATCTTCACTTGATTCAGTTTTAAACTAAAAAACCTTTGTTAATAAGAAGCTAATTATTAGAATATTAAAGCTTACATGCAATGTCATCCAATCGCTACCTTTTTCCGAAAGACCATAAGCCCAAATTTTTCCATCTTCAGTCCAATGAGAATTTCGAATAGCTGTTGTGCCATCGACAGCAAGGATATTTGGATCAAAGAATAAGGTTCCTTTTTCCTTGTAATTTTTTTGTTGGTAAAGGACTGATTGATTTTGTAAACCAGAATTATACCAATAATAATAATGGCTACCATGAAAACCCGTGCATCCATATTTTTCATAATCCCAAAGATCTGTTAATCTTTTATTAATTTTATCATGATCCTCAGATTGGGAAAGGAATGGCTCAGAAATTTTATTGAGTTCACTGACCCAAGCTTGAGTTTCAGCCAAATCAGGATCTTCCATCCATCGATATGGATCAACAACCTAAAGAGTCAAAAAATAATTCTAAAAAAATGTTAATAGATAGAAAGTCAAAATTTACTTTTACACCATGAAAATAATCAACGATGTCTTCATCGCGACGAGCAAGAGGATACTTGCTTGGATGAATTGTAATGCCAGACATGGTTCTTGCTAAATTAAGATGTGACGAATTTGTTTTAGAAAGCACGTGAATAGAACGAGTTCCCACAGAAAATAAACGAGAAATCCCAATAAGTAATGACATCATTACGCTATGAAATTATTTAAAAATATACTCAAAAACTTAGCGCAAAAAAAAGAAGCATAACGAACGCAAAACAAAAAAAAGCGGGATATTTTTCAATAATTATTACAACGTCACAAAATAAATTCATAAAAAAGGATATTAGCGGCGGGCTGAATTTTCACGAAGACTATTACCTATGATTGGACTGATTTAATAAATTTAGTAGCTATATTGTTGTTTTGGGATGGATTTTTCACAGCTATTATGAAGCGCAAGAAGACCAAAAGATAAAAACAAACAGATAAGAAAGAAAGGAATTTCGCATGACCCAAAATGTTTTTGTAAAGCCAAGAAAAAATTTTTTTATTACACCAGCAAAAAAACAAAATAAAAGCAAGAGAAGATTGATGATTTTATGAAAAAGCCGTTTGGCTTTTGTATGTGTATACATCCTTTACGATTTAACCAACGACTCCGCCCCATGGTTAAGATCACGAGCATAGATAGATAAAATAAGAACGAAAAAAAAATTGGAATTAAAGGTCAAATGTAACAGCTTTTGGTCTTCTTTTTTTTTGTAAACACAACCAACTAAAGGTGTTAATAAGAACCACATAACATTTTAAAAACAGAGTCTAAAAAAAGGTTGGTAGTTAGTGAAAGTCGCGCCTTCAAACGTTTTTAAAATTAAAAGCATCTTAGAACGAAATAGTTTTTCTGCGCATTACAATTTTTTTCTTGAATTCGAAGATAAACTTTCAGCAATTGAATGTTTCAATCAAATGAATGTTTGAAAAATGAAATTTTTGGTAAATAAAAATGTTCGTCTTTTATCTCTTGATGCTATGAATACTCTAATTGGTGTGAAAGAATCACCTGGATCAACATATTCAAAGTTTGCTGAACAATATGGTGTAAATGCGAATCCAGATATTTTGAATCAACGCTTCAAACAAGGTTTTAAAGAATTGGATAAACAATATCCATGTTATGGATTTGATTCATTTGGTGCAACTCAATGGTGGTCAAAATTAATCAAATATACTTTTGGAAATGTTTGTTTTTCGCTGGTTTTTGTTTGATTATCTATATTATTGGCAATCTTCAGGATTATAAGCTGGGAGATGAAGAATCAATGGATCATTTGTGTTTAAAACTGTATGATTTTTATTCCACTCCAGAACCATGGAAACTATTAGAAAGTAATGTGAGTTTTCATTTTTTTCAATTCCTTATTAAAAACATACTAATATTTTAGGCAGCTGAACATTTGGAACGAATAAGAAGTCATGATATTTCAATTTGTCTAACTTCAAACTTTGATTCAAGATTACGATCAGTGCTATTAGATTTTGATATATTAAATCACATTGATTATATTGCACTAAGTGGTGAAATTGGAAAAGCCAAGCCTGACCCAGAAATTTTTCAACAAATTATGGAATATTTTTCTCTTTCAAATTCACAAGAACTTTTGCATATTGGTGATAGCTTAGAAAAAGATTACTATGGTGCTTTAGATTTTGGTGCTCAAAGCTGCTTATACGGGTCAAAAGAAGCTTCACAGAAAGTCTCTAATATTGATAACCTTAGTGATTTAAAGTTTGAAAAATAAAGTTTAGAATTTATCTTTTGTTGTCGATTCTTGATTTTTTGGTTTTTACCATTTGTTTATCTGCTTTGTTTGATATGCTTATTTTCGTTCACGAATAACTACTTTTATGTTAATTTTAGATTTCAAAATGGATGATGATATGGAATATTCACCTAATGGTATGAATGGTGGTGTCAAATTGAATCTTGGGCCTGTTATAGAAAATCCTGTAATTGAATATCTTTATGATGGAACAGAAAAGCATGCACGTGATTATGATCTCGATGAATTAACTGCTGATTATGCTGTTAGAATAGACTGGAGAAGTATTTTGGGAGCCGATGATACTATTGAACCTCTTTATAACCTACGAAATATGGAACTTACCAGCCGTGACAGCGAAACTCAAAGACCAATAGAAGAAAAAGAAAAGGAACATAACGATAAAATGGCTGATACATTTCCTCCTGAAGCTGGTCCATGGGCAAGTGTTGCAAAAGCATTACAGTAAGATCAACTTACAAGACATTAACTATATAAACTCCTTTATTTCAGCGAATCATTAGAAAATGCGAACAATCTCCTTGATGTGATTAGAGTCATAAAAGATGGAAATGGATTGGTAATGGGAACAGTAGCTCAGCAAACAGACGATCATACAGCAATTGTAAATCAATCTAAAGCTTTTACTTGGAATGCTAACAGAAGAGCTTTAACCGAAGCAAAAAAAGTCTTTGATCGTTTCCTTGAAAATCATAAAGAAAATATGGAAGTGGAATTATTCTTTAAAGAATTAAAAGATATTCGAAGGCATTATTTAGTGCGAAAAATGGGAGACTTTTTAGTTGGTGATCTTGGTTATCGTGTTTATGGCTCAAAATGGATTCCACAAGAAACGTTTGATATTTATCGAATTGAAGAAAATAAACGTTCTGGTGGCTTACGATTTAACAACCGACGAATTCCAACTATGATGGAAGTTGATGTTCCTCGACATTTGGCAATTAGAACTACCATAAGTGTTTCTGTAGTTTTTGGTTCGTTTTTTTCATCATTTTTTTATAATGTTATAAAGTTAGATTTTAGACAATGAAGGGTATAATTTGTTTGAAAAAAATGTCATTGAAGTTAAAAAGCGTGAATCAAAAACTCAAACAACTTCAACAAATGGAGATAATGATGGTCAAAAAGAAGAAAAGCACGATACAGAAGAACTCGAAGAAATGGAATCATATGGTGAAAAGCCAAATTTAAGTCGAATGGCATATTGGAAGAATGCTTTAAGGTGGGCTCGTGATACTTTGGTTTATCGAGATTTGTTCACTCAACTTACTCGCGAATGCGCCTCTCTTGTTGGACGATCTTGCAGTATTCGAGATGATATTATTATTATTTCACTCTTTGATGAAGTTATGTTAAAAATTGAAAAATGTGAATCACCATTTGTTGTATGTTTTATTTGTGCTTATTATCTGTCACTAAATTGATTTTTAGGATGGAGACTTATCTGCTGACTGTGACACATACCTCATGAGTATGCTCAAATTTTGCTTTTATGAAGAAGTTAACAAACCACCATATCGACCATCCTTTTTTGTTTCACTTCCAAATTCAACTTTATCTGATGCTGCTGAACTTCAAGGACCATATTCAATGACTCATGACGATATTCTTGCACGTGATCCACCACCAAAAATGCTTGTTGAAAAGATGATTTCTGTTACATCACATTATTGTTTGGTTCGATGTGCTCTCGATGTTTTAACAAGGCATCAAACAACTCATACTGATCCTACAACAACATGGAAATGGCAAAGATGTACTATAACAAATTCTGTTTTGCAAGTGTCTTTATCAAGCCGTGGTTATGAATATCTTCCAAAGTCTGTGATTATCCGTTTTAACGTATATTTTAATTTTTTTTCTTGTTTCAGGAATTCATTCCACCTTCGAATCACAGAAGAAAATATTGAAGTAATTGGTCGTGATGGTCATGTAATCAATTGCCGACGTGATGTCGATATGGTCCTTGAAAATTTATTGTTACAATCTGCATTATTTTGGGTAAATGCTACAACTCAAGTTTCAAATCGTTTGGGTTTTCAAGTTCTTCAATCTCATATGAACGAATTTGATGTTGATTATAAACAAGCTCCAACTATTTTGTTACTAAACACTTGTTCAACAAGGTTTGTTTCTTTTTTACTTATTGTCAAAATTATTGTTTATTGTTAAACCAGTATTTGATCTAATTTTCCTTTTTTTAGAATGATCTTTATACAATTTTTTATTACTGGAAAGCCACCATTTATTGCAACTCGCGAAATCTTGGATCGTGATCCATTGGGAAAACCAACTGAAGCTGAAATGGATCGAAGGCAGTTTACTGAATTGAAATATGAAAGACTTCCTGGCTCAACATTGCTTAAAAAGATTGACAATGTTTTTTCTTATTTAAGGCATTAGTTTAATTATGTTTTGTTTGTTTTTTTTATTGAATTGTTGTAATAACTTGTAAAAAAAGCAATAAAAAATTATAAATTAGTTTTTGGATGCTTCTGTTGTTTCACTTTTATGTACTGCGAGATCAATCTCTTGCAAATTTTTAGAATCAATGGACAGTGCATCATCGGTTGGTCTAATAACACTCAACTTTGGAGTTAATTTTCTCGCAGCAAATTGCATTTCTTCAGCTTTTTTATTCCTTGGAAAATGTTTTTCCTTACGAATATGAGCATTTGGAAGCATGATTGTAAGAAGCACCGGAAGAAAAACGATTCCATGAATGAGTGAAAAACCAATAACAAGAAAAATAGTTTTGAAAAATATTTGAATAATGTATGCATCAACAAATGTAAGAACCATAATTCCAATTATGGTTGTAAAAGCTCCTAGAAAAACTGGCCATCCAAGAGTTTCTAATGCTGAAATGGCTTTAGATGTTGAACATCCATCGGATTTAACATAAGCATAAGCAATGTGAGCTGAAAAATAACATTAAAATTATTAAATACAAACTTTATTCATTTATAAAAATTAATTAAATACCACCGAGGAATCTAACTTTCAAAAAAAAAAATCGCTTGCAAAAACAGCGAAAAATTGGAGCGAAAATATTCTGTTTCTTTTCTTTTGAATTAAAAATGTGAGTGGTCGCCGGGTGTTGTGGCGAGCACTTGTAAACGCCAAGTTTGCGAGCCGGCTTCAACTACGAATAAAGAGTTAAGAGAAATGAACCGAATTTGAATTTCTCAGTGTTTGGGGTTCACTGTTATCACTTCCTTCTGGAATTGGAAACGTATCCCCTTATTCGTAGTTGTAAACTATGAGGTTGCTGCAAACCTACAGCTGGTGTTAATCCTGAGTACCTTAATAGAATCAGGTAACACTGGAAAAACCCTATCTTCGGGTACGGTTTTCTTAGACTAAGCAGCCGGTCATTAAGTTGACCGAGGACTTTTTGCAAAAAAAAATTCTCTTTTTTTTTTTTACCATATTCAGCATCTGCCAACAACCCATTGTCGATTTAGGCGGTTGGAAACATTAAAAATCGTTAAATTCACCACCCTAAATTACCCTATACTGAAAGTTTCATACATATAAAAACCCTCAAAATGGTAGACGTTCCTCTTTTGGTATTTCTTACTCCTCCCAATCTTTTACCTGATAAATCCACTGAAAAGCCAATACTCATAATAATCTGAAATATTTTTTTACTTTAATTTAATTATATTATGAGCTTTACCGTAATCATTGACACTGATTCAAGGTTAACGCCCCAAAGAGCCATCTAAAAATTTTCTTTGCTAAATAAATCTCAAAAAAAGAAAATGTGATTTCTTACATAACCCAAAACTCCAACGTCTATGGAAATGATTACAGCAATAATGGTAAAAGCCGCAAAATAATTTGGAATCATTAACATTGAAACTATCATCATACAAAAAACCGCTAAAAATATATTTCTAAATAAAGCGGGTTTGAGTTCTAAATATTGATCCGCGAAAGGATAATATTCATGAAAGGTTGTAATATTCATTTCAGGAAATTTCGATGCTATTTGTCGCATTAATTTGCAACTATTTGTATGCTAAAATGGAATAAATAATTTATGGAGTGTTTTTGGATTTCATTAATACTAACATCCGTTGGAGTTCGATAGTTTCTTAACCCAATTTGAAATCTAAAAGTTTTTAAACTTGCGGAACCATTGAGACTTTTATCCCAAACCATATCCAATTCCCATAGCCTCCTTCCACCAGCTGTAATTAACCATTCTTGAACTTTTTCATACCATTCTTCAGTTGATTTTGGTGCTGAAATATTTAATGTTGCTTCATCTTCAGCCATTTTAGCTTCAAATGCATCCAACCAAATCATGGTGGCATTGTGATTCATCGTGAATGGAGTTCCTTCAAATTCTTCACGAACTTTTTCAAAATCTTTTCTTTCATTTGCATCAAATAAATTTGGTGGATTATTTATAACTACTTGCATTTGAAGCCCCTCCTGCCAAAAAGTTTCATCAATCAAAACATAAAAATTATTTAAATAAAAGGATTCTCGAACAAGGTTCTTTGGATTTAAGCCTTCTTTAATTTGTGAACATCCAAAAAGAGCAATGAAAGCATAAATTAAATAAACAATTAATACTAAAACTTTGGTATTTGTTTGAAGCAAATATGGTCCATAAAATTCACGGAAAAACCAATTTACAAATGTTTCACGGCCATGATGTGAATCTAAATGCTAAAAACAAAGGAAAATGTAAACTTTTGCGAGCAAGTTTTACACATACGTGATCTGAATCATCTTGATCGGATTCCAATGAACCCAAATAAGCTTTCAACTTTTGTATTATTGATTTGCTTTTTTCATTTTCATTTTCATTTTCAACTGGCGGCTTTTTAGGTAATTCTTGATTATTTTCTCTACCAAACATTGCATCTTGTTGTCGATCATATTCTCGACATACCGAACCAGCAAATAACCATTTTAACGTCATTGTATCTAATTTTTAGTTATTAGTTTATAATTTAATTTTATAAACAAAGTGTTTACTTGCAAGTTCAGGACGAATGCATTTTTTCATGCATGGCCAAAATCCAAATAAAGAATGCAATCCTTTATCTTCCATTTCGCCTGCATAAGCAATGACCGCTGTGAAATATGTTATTTGATAAAGATATGTGAAGGTAATGCCCCAAAAGGTATAAAGGCAGAAGAGTCTAACACCAGGAAGGGTTGTAAAACAACCGATCCCAAAAGTTAGCTGAAAACATTGCGAATTATTATCCACCATTTTTTGGCTTATAAATTCTTGAATTTAGGTTAAAAGAAAATCTTACCATATCAGTGAAAGATGTAATTGAAATAGCCACAGCTGCTTCAGATAATGTTTCAGCTAAACGCCTGGCTGGACTTAATTCGGGATTTGTTCGATGAAATGCAGCATTCATTAAAAAGGCGTCATCAATTCCAATACAAACAACAATGAAAGGTGAAATATTTACAATAGCATTATAATATTCACCCGTCCATAAAACCAGACCAAACGCGCTTCCAACTGCCAAAAGTGGACAAACAAGGGCTGTAATTTTATTCTTAGAATATACGGCTACTATGTTTAGCTTTTACCTGCCAAACCCAAAATAGGCTTGCTTCGAACCCAATCGATTCCCATTAAAATATTTTCATGCCTCAAAAATACTAAACTGCAACCAAGAGTGAAAGCAAATAAAATTCCTGACATCATAATAAATTTTGGTGTTAAAGCATCTGCGACATCTTGTAAGCCTTCAGGTAAACTTTCATTGTGATATAATCCAAATTCAAGAATTTCTAAAATAATCATTAGAATCATATTAGAATTTTTAAATTTTTAAGAAGATTACCACTCGGTGGGTTTTCTTTGTTTGAAAGAAAATCAGCCACCTTTTTCCTCCAAACATAACTAATATTTCCAACTGTTTCTTCTCGAGTATTAAAAGTTAATCGAACAGCAGTAACATAATCAAAATGTCCAACTTCATCAGTTAAATGAACTCCACCAACTAAAGCTCCAAAATAAATTGGTTCGGTGCCTTTCCAACCAATTGGATATGTAATTTTTATCTAAAAATAAAAATAATATTATGAAGTTTAACGATTTGGAAATCTTTCAAATATGAAACACAGTTTTGCGAATTGAGAGCTGCGCTATTATTTGCTTTCTTCAAATAAAAATCTTACTTCCTTTTCAATAACTTCTGATGCAAATTCTGCAATTTTACCTTCAAAAGTTCCCCAATGTGATTTGGGTTGAAGCATAATAATGTGGTCATTTAAATAGCATTTCCAATCATAACTCATGCATAAATCAGTGTAATGAACATCATAAGTTTGTCCATTATGTTCAACTGGGATACTCAAATTATAAATAATATACTAAAAAATGGATGAAAAATAAAAATGCTTTCAAGTATGAATCAAGCTAAAGAAAATGAATCAAACCTTATTTATGCGATCGAGTTCATTAATGAATTTTGAAACGAGCATGTTTGGTCGACCAAATTCTTCATCAATTTTTGCAGCAGCTATGACGTCAATGTATCCAGGGAAATCATAAGATTTTCCAGGCCAAAAATGTTGTTCATTCAATGGCCAATTTTGTGTTAATATTTCTCTTTCATATCTCCATCTCGCATCTTCAGGTGAAAAAACATATTGGGGATCGATCGTTGTCTATAAAAAACAAAACTTTCGTTTCAACACGTTCTTTAACTTTAGTCTTCTCGTAAAAAATAAATTTATTAATTTTAGGCCAAATTAACTAATGTTAAAATTTATGAAATATTCATTCAGCTACCGTAACTTTGCATCTAAAACTTCTAAAAACTAACTTACTTGCTCTTTAATCCATACAAATCCAATCATAAGAAATCCACTTAAAATAAAAGGTCCAATAAATAAAAAAGTTCGAAATCGATGAGATATTAAACCCCATCGAAAAAATAGTTTTATAAACCATTCATCGAATGTCATTTTTTACTCAAACTGACTAAAAATTTTCTAAAGGTTTTGCCAGAATTGATGCAAAATAAATCTCAAATAACTTTCGTCTTCGTCTTTTTTTATCCGATTGTTAATCACCACCACAAATCCTTTGAGATCGATCGCGCGTAAAGACTTTCTTCCCTTTCTAAATAGGAGATTCAAGCCAGTTCCACCACCGCCCCTATTGATAGACTCTGTTTTTGTCACCCGCGGGCAATGACCGATTTTCTCTCACATCAGGGCTGTCAAATCGCATCGCAAAATGTCGACGCAATCGCAGCAGCGACGACATTTTTATTTTCGCTTCGCTTCGCTTCGCGCCAAAAAATGAAAAATAAAAATCGCGTCAGCGACTTCAGCGAAAGTCGTGCGACTTCTGCGACTTCTGCGAGTCGCTGCTAAAGCGCGACATTGCTTTTCATGTTTTCTGTAGTATAAAATTTATCTTCTATGTTAAAAGTGAACTTTTTGTTTTATTTTTTTTAATGTTTAATAAAATAATTAGAAGCATTCTTTTTTTACGGTACATCTGACTTTATTCCACATTTTGATAATGTATATTAATTAAAATTGCACAACATTGATGAAAAAGTAGCATGTTTTTAACATATAATTAAATAAAGTGACCAAATCTTTTCAATTTTTACTAAAGAAAGTAAATGAAACAAACTGGCGGTCCTTTTTTGCGCGCAAGTAATTCTTTGTTCACCGGTGTAGATAATTTCAGAAGCAATATACTCAGATTTACATTGTGATACATTATTATCGTTAACAATGTCACAATTATATGACGATCTTGATGACAGCTTGGAAATATATAGCAGTTCTCCTGCTTTACCTTCTCAACCAAGTGCTTCTTATCCTGCCACATCTCAACCTTCTTCTGTTGGTCATTTAAGCAATCGAAAGCGAAAACAATCAGATTTACGTGAAGCTTTTATTGCAAAAAGATTGAAGTTTTCTGCTATGCCGGGCGAAGAAAAGTTTATGAAGTGGGTACATTATGAAAACCAACAATTGGCTGCAATTTACTGTGAAGTTTGCGATAAATTCATCTCTAAATACAGAGGAGGTGGCTTCTATGACCATGTTAAAATTTGCAAAGCATCAATCTCTCTTGATGCAATTCCACCAGCTCCATTAACTCGACAACAGAAGATAGGATTTCGTGATACTATGCTCTCGTCTATGGCTAAAAACTTGTTGCCATTTTCTCATTTTTCTACTGAAGGCTTCAAAGAATGTATTCAAGCTGCCATAAAAATTGGTTAGCAAAATTTTAGTTTTTTTGTCGTTAAGTTATATTTTAAGGATATGAAACAAAAGTAGCAGGATGTGGTCCTCCTGATGCTAAAGAACTTATTTGCTCAAGAAATACGCTATGTAATGACCTTATGGTTCATGTTGAAAGCCATATTCCCGAACTTTATGAATTTATTAAGAAAAATGTTAAAAATAACGGTGGATCAATGGCAGTAGATATGACGTCGAGTAAAAAACACTTTGTTGGAACTGTTGTTCATTTTATCGATGATTACTGGAAGCTAAGAACTTTACCTATCGACCTTCATGAATTTAAAGAAAGTGCTACAGCTAGTAATATCATCGATGATTCTGAAAAGATGTTGGAAGATTTGGATTTATGCTTGAATGATTTTAGTATCGTCACCGATGAAGGAGCCAATGTTGTTTCAGCGTTTTCGACATTATATGATCATTATCGCTGTGCTTGTCATATTCTTCATACTGTATGCAAAAGATCATTGACACCCTACAAGAGAAACAATGACATTTACTTGAGTGAAGCTGTAAAAGAAAGTATCGATGATATGTCAAAGACAATTTCCAATTTGAAGTCGACTATCAATACCATCCGAGCTCGATTAAGCTTACACAATAGCCTTAACAGCAAGTTAAGTAACGATTGCGAAACTCGTTGGCTATCAAAATTAAAAATGGTATGCTTAACATTTGTTTTCCTGTAAAAAATAATTTATTTAAGGTTGAAAGCTTTTTGAATCTCACTGAAGAAGACTTGGAAAAGATTGAAGAAACTCTTCGTGATGATAAGAACAAAGATCTGCGAAAAAAGTTTGTCCAAGCAAAAAATGATCGTTTGACTTTAAAAACCTTTGTCGAAGTATTCAAACCATTTGAAAAAGCTCTCCGAACTCTTGAAGCTGAACACATCCCTACTTTTAATATGGTTTTGCCTGTCCTTAATGAACTAGAAGAACATCTCAAAGAAGCTTGCAATTCTCCTGATATTCTTAAATCGAATTTGGCGAACTCAGCATATGAAGTCTTAAAATATAAGAAGAACTTTTTAGTAACTGATAAGCATAGCTTTGCTGTAATTCTAGATCCATTAATGAAAAATCAGCTTGTTAAAATCCTTGGAAAGGAAGAATTTGAAAGAGTAAAACTGCTTTTCGAAGATGAATTTGGAACCTTGGCAGACCAAAACGGCCCTGAAGAAGATGAAAATCCATTTATTACAGGTGCCACAATATCTGAACTAAATATTTACTATACTATTAAAGTTGACAAAAACAAAGAAAATGAATATGACGTATTGCAATGGTGGAAAGAAAACGCTACTAGCTTTCCAACTTTATCAAAGATGGCTAGAAAAATTTTATCAACACCTGCATCAAGCGCCTCCATCGAACGTTTGTTTAGTTCGTTGAAACTTATGACTCCAAGTGAACGCTCATCTTTAACCACTGATAAACTCAAAAATCTTGTTTTGTATCGGTCAATTGATTGCTTTAAAAAGTTTGTTAACTTACCTTGAATCTCATCTTTGAGTTTGTTGTTTTTGTTGTTGTTTGTAATAAATATATAATTTCCATTTTTTTGATTCCAAACTTGCATCATCCACATTAATATTTAGTAAAATTCATTAAAAATTTCTTCAGAAACATCAACCATATCCATTTAATATACCTGAAAATTTACCACAAGCTTAATAAGTAAAAATAAAAAACTTATCGTAAGTTAGCGAAATTACCATCTCCAATCCCAATCTAAAACAAAATGAAATAACAAAAAGTCACTTTTTGGAAAAAAAATCTTATTTTTGACAAAAACCCTTGGTTTAAAATTCATTTCCTTCCATCAAATAGTTTTATTAAAAAAAATATCAAAAATATTATAAATCTTAAAATATGAAGACAAAATTGCAAAAAAAGTTTTTTCTTGAAGAAGAAATATTTTTTGTCGCATGCGACGCATCGCAGTTGGATTGCGTCGCATATGAAATGCGATGAAAATCGCGCAAGGTGCAGCGATTCGCTCTAGTCGCAGTAAACATTTTCTTGCGTCGCATGCGAAAAATAGTGATTTGACAGCCCTGTCTCACATGCCATTTTTTTTACAATTTTTTAAGCCTTCATTTTTATTTAATATTTTAAAAAAATATGCATTTAAATTACAGAGAACATAAATAATAACTTATTAAATACAATAATATCACAATCACAACACGAAATAGTACTTGTTTGAATTCATTTCTTCCATTTTCGGAGTGCTTATCCAAGGCCATTGTCTTCAAAGAATCCTTGTTGAGTTTCTTCCTAAAAAACAAAACATGAGTATTCAAAATTTAAAGCAATAATAAAAATCACCTCTTGAAGCAGATCTTGTGCACTTATCGCTTTCAATACTTGCTTTTTACTTGTTTCTTGAACTTCACCAGCCAGTAAAAATTCATCCAAAATAAAGTAAGCTTTCTCGAAATTAAAGATGATATCAAGTTCACATACACTTCCAAAATATTTATCAAGCAATTCAACATAACGATGAATAATTTCTAAGCAGAGAAGTTCATTGTCTGATTGATCAATTGCGCAGCAGAAATATAACGAAGCATATCTAAAGCATTGAAATTTAAAATGGAAAAATAAAAGAGACGTTTAACAAACCTTTTATAAACAATCTTCATATCTTTGTATTCCAAAAAAGCACACATTTTTGGTTTACGTGCAAGAATCATAGTTATAAGTTCACGAGTTATCTTCTTTTTAACCTGAAAAAAATGTTGATTTAGTTCTTTGAATCAAAATAAAAGTAAACTTACTTTATCTGGATATGCCACATACCATTTTTGAAGGCGTAATTTGCCTTGACGGCTAAACAAAATCATATAGTGCATCATCTTTGCTGTTGATGAATACGTTGACGAAGATACTAACGTTGATGAAAAAAATTAAATGGAAGACGAAGAAATCAATGTTCGTTTACCTTTTACTTTTTACAAACAAAACTTTTATTCGGTTGGCAAAAATGCAGTCGTCATAAGACACCTTCCATTGGCCTACCATTCGTTTTAGCCAACAGCGTAGTAATTGAAGAAACACTTTTTCAAAAAAATTTTTTGTAATCCTTTCAAACACCTTTCAACTTCAACGCATTTTTTTTCTTTGGTATTCGTTCGTCGTCTTTCAAGAAAAAATCATGGCAACATCGGATATTGATATTCGTTATGATCGTCAAATTCGTTTATGGGGTGAAGAAGGTCAAACGTCAATTCAAAATACAAAAGTTTGTATATTTGGTTCATCAGCAATATCAACAGAAATTCTCAAAAATTTAATTTTACCTGGTATTCGCTCCTTTCATATCATTGATGATGCTGTTATTGATGTGACTGACTTGGGTCATAACTTTTTTGTCACGAAAGATGATGTTGGAAAGAAAAGAGCTGAAGTGGTGGCTGCAAACCTCAAAGTAAGTTTCTTACATTTTGGAGCATTTTTAATATTTAGCTTTTAGGAATTGAATCCAAATGTTAGCGGCTCTTATACGATTTCATCACCTTCAAAAATTGCTCCATTAACGGACTTGTTAAAGTTTTCAATTGTTATCTCGACTAACCTTACGATTCACGAACTTTTACCTATTGCTCAATTTTTATATAAGAATGGTGTTCCACTCATTAATGCACGGTAATTGGTTTGCTTTTTTTTTTTACCATTCATTAACTATATTTCATTCATTTTTCAGTGTATGTGGCCTTTTCGGGTTCTTCCGTCTTTCATTCAAGAATCATGCGATTTACAATGGTCATTCAGAATATCCTTCGCCTGATTTTCGTCTTGATCATCCATTCGATGCTCTTCTTCAAATGGAAGCTGCCAATGATATTACCAAAATGTCACACAAGGATCATGCTCATACTCCATATCTTCTTTTGATTATGAAAGCTTTAAATGCTTGGAGACGACAAATCGATGAATCAACTGCTTTCCCAACTACTTATCAGCAACGAAAAGAAATTTTAAGCATTTTAATGGATATGCGAATGCCTAATGAACATGGAGCTTTGGATGAAGAAAACTTTGATGAAGCTAAAGCCAAACTTGCAAGTGCTCTCGTAAAGACTACGGTATGTTTTTTTTTCTTGTAAAAGTTTAGTTATCTTAATTACTTACATTGATTTTAGATTCCACCAAATGTCAACGATGTATTTGCTCATGAATTTTGCAAGATTGAAAATTTAACAGAAAGAACTGCCACATCGTTTTGGGTATTATCAGCAGCTTTAAAAGAATTCGTCGAAGAACATGGCGTTTTACCATTGTCTGGTCAACTTCCTGATATGACGAGTGATTCAGAAAGATATCTTCAACTTTTAAATATTTATCGTACCAAAGCTTTACAAGATGCTGAAGAAGTTTATATAAGGGCTAGAAGTATTATGAATGGAATATTTGATGATGATTGCCGTTTGACTTTACATCAATGTCAACAATTTTGTAAACATGCTGCTTTCATTGGAATTCAAAATGGTACTTCTTTAGCTGACGAAGCTAAAATTACGGTAAAATTTAGTTTTTTATAAACTGTTTATGATGAGTTATTTTTAGGCTATCCTTTCAAAGATTACAGAACCACCACAACTTGAAGAAGCTCCTCGAAAAGTTCATCCTCTAACTTGGTTAGCTTTAACGAAGGGTATTGATGATTTTTACGATGGCAAAAGACGTTTTCCTGGAACTAATGGAGTCCCTCGCAGTATGGATGCCCAAGATCTTTTCACTCGCATGGAACATCTAGTATCTGAAACGAATGATCCTGAAATGATTCAAAATTTAAAGAAGATAATTCCCATGGAAGCTGTTAATGAAATTTGTCGTTATGGCGCATCTGAACCTCATGTCGTTTCTGCAATCATGGGAGGAGTTGTTGCACAAGAAGCTATCAAATTGGCGACACATCAGTATATTCCTGTCAACAATACTTTTATTTATGATAGTCATACACAAGCCGGTGAAATTATTCGTATGTAATCATAGTTTCTTTATTTTTTTACTGTATATTGTTGATCTCAAAAATGTGTTGTTTTGTATTTTTCTTTTATTATAAAAAACAAATATTGAACTATTTTTATCATGTTAGATACTATTTTGTTACAATTCAAGGGGTTTTGTTACATACAATTGCACTGGGGTATTGAACTGACAGAGCACAGGGAGGTGATAGAGATACAGTGTATATACATTTTGAAATGGGAGAAAAAAAAGCTTAAAAAAGGAATGGTTGATTACAGTTGTTAGAAGAAACAAATCAATTGCGGCGGTTATGCATATGTCTTGGAATTATTCTTGGCACTTTATTTTGACCAGAAATATCGACATAACCATCATTGTTTCTTTCAATTCTTGGACGATTTGGTAATGTATCAGGACGAGGTGGAGCTTTGGATTGTGGAATTTCATCACTTAATCTTCGTGGCGAAGATTTTGTTTCATTGTAATGTGGATTAGTTGTCATTGATGAACTTGAACATGGTGAAGGTTGATTACTTCGAGGAGGTGTACTTTCAAGCACTAAATACCCGGATGATGAAGAAGCGAATGATTGCGGAGTTTGACATGGTGGAAGTGTACGAGGTGGAGGTGGTGGAGCTTTACTTTTAGGAAGTTCCACTACCGTATTCAACATATTTTGTGAGGGTGTATGCGGTGGAGGCAATGGTGGAGTATCAGCACTAATTATATCAGCACTTTTTTGTCTTCGATGCTGTTGAATGGGTAACAAACTCGTTGATTTCAAAGCCATGTAATGAGGTTGTGAATCAATTGGTGCCACAGTGGATGGAGAAGGAGAGATAATAATAGGTTTTGAATCAGTTTGAAGTTTATAATAAGCAATATTTTCAATGATTGTTTGATCACCATTTTTAGTGAATCGATTCGTTAGGCTATTGAGCATATCTTGATTGTAAGTCGAAACATCCGTGGATCTTGAACGTGGATGCAAAATTGGCGGAGCCGAAGGTTCTGCTGGAATATTTTCCATTAACAAATGCGTTGCATTTGTATTAGCTCGCAAGCGATGATCTCTTTGGGTGAAAGGTTCATCATTGGTTATAGGAAATGTGGTGGGCGAGGATGATGACGGAGGAGGCAATGGAATTTCCAATCCAAAATTAATGGCGCTTGAACGCGAAGGAGAATAATTGGATACTGAAAGATGGGGAGATGCTATTGAAGCTCCTTCGGATGATGAATGATGAAATGATGGAGATTTTGGGCCACCTGTGGATGAAGTTGGAGTTACGATGTAATTATTATTGTTATTGATCAATGATGAAGTCCTTTCAGAAGCATTTGATGTATTTCGTCGATGTTCACCTAATTTTTGTTGACGTTGATTTTTTGAATTATTTGGTAATTTTACAAAATGACTCGTTGTTGGAGTATCATTTAAAATTGGCTTGATGAATCTAAAAAATGGTAATTCATTGTGGTAAAAGCTATATTAAAAATAAAAACTTACTGAGCTAAATTAACAGTTTGAAGATGATGTAAAGGACTCAATAAGTGAACCTCAGTTTCACCATTAACAAGATAATTTCCATTTGTTTTATGTTTGGAATAATTATAATAAACAAAATCAGGATTTGCAAACGAATTTGAAGCAGCTTCTTTATGTTTAGAATTTGATTTGAAAAATTTTCCTATAATACCTCGCTTTTTTGGTGGTATCGATTCCGAATCAACTGATGATTGAGAAGTTAGGGTAAAGCTATCATATGTTGGAGTTGAAATTAAATCATTATGAGAAACATAAAAGGTGCTTTGAGAATGTGATGATGGCGAACGATGGGATGATTGAACACTTTTTTGAGATTCGCGTGATTTTCTTGGAACTCGAATATCTTCTAAAATTGAAAAAGGTAAATATTATAATTTTCATTTTGGATTTGATAGAATGGTGCATAATAACAATGGAATTACAACAACAAATAAAAGAAAAATAAACAAACCGGGTTTAATAATAACTTCGACTGTATTTTCATCAAAATTATTTGAATTTGATGTTCCATCATCATGACATGGAGTTGTTGAACCCAAAAATGTTTTTGTGGGTCGATTAATAGGATCTGGTACTCGATAATTATTTGGTTTACGTCTCATTGCAGGTTTACGTTCAAGGGTTTTGGAATGATCCGTGCCAATATTATGAAGTTCGGGAGTTGAAATGGCTGTACCAAGCCCGCCCCGACGTGATGTTTCTCGTGGTAAAGTTCCACCATTATCATGGGTTGAAAGATGCCGCTTTCGATCTTCTTCATCTAAAAGAAAAACAACCACAATCACAAAAGTGAAAAGAAAAAACCACGAAACGGTGAATGTAAAAAAAGTGTGTCACTAAATATTTTAGAACCATCTTTGACGAAGTGATGATGGAAATATGTAAAAAAACCGAAGCAACAATACTACTTAACACTTTTAGTGCTACGATACTTAAAACAATCAAAAAATAATGATTAAACTTACGATCATGAATTTCAAGATGGCCATTTTTATTTTGAACCGAAATAATCGTTTTCATATCTTGCGGTGAACCAATATCATGTTTACTTAATTTTCTTGGTGGAGCTTTAGGCTTTTTTAATACATCACTTATTAATCCATTCTTTTTGTGTAAATATTGTTTTAAAGTTTCCATTATGCTTAAATTGGATTCGGTGGGTTTTTTAACACTTCCAACTAAAACATAATCAGGATTTGTAGTTGGAATTTCACGAAGTTTTTCTATAACTTCTTCCATATTTAGGCGCTTTTCTACATTACTTTCCCAACAAGCGTTTAATAAATCTTGCAATTCTAATGGCCATGAATCTGATAATGGAAGATGAATTTGTTCTTGCCCTATTCCAAACATAATTGCAGATAAACCATATTGTTGAATATCGCTATATGGAGTTTGTTTAGCTAAGATTTCCCAAAGTAAAACCTAAATATTATATTTTATTAATCAATCAATAGTTAGAATTTATGAAATTGTCTTACCCCAAATGACCATACATCAGCTTTAGGAGTAATTACGGTTTCACGAATATATTCGGGTGCCATATATGGTACAGAACCGGATAAACTCACTCTAAAACAAATTTTTTTAAAATTAGCTTTTGTATGTTAGAAACAAACAGAAAACTAACCTTGCAGTTTGAGTTGGTTTTGATAAACCAAAATCCGTTAGTTTCAATGTTAACCGTGAAAGTCTATGAAAGCCGCAAATTGAACAAAGATTTGAATCTTCATTACGATAATAATTGGGATCACAAGTGCAAGGCTTTTCCAAAATTAAACAATTTTGTGGTTTAATATCTGCATGACATATTGGAATTTCTCGATTATGCATATACCAAAGACCTTCAGCAATTTGTATGGTCCAAGTTAGAAGGACTCGAAGGGGAGGATTGCAATCAGGATTTATTAATTTAGATAATTGACCACCTAAAAATTGTTTAAGTGAAAGAATTTTATATTTTAAAAACGGAATCAAACCTTCACAATATTCAAGCAAAAGTGCTGCAGGGCTGAGACAAAGTCCAAAGACTTTCACAATATTTTTATGATCCATAGCATTCAAGCATTCAGCTTCTTCTTGAGCTTTAGGCAAATCTTGGTGAATATATTCTTTTAAAGCATATTTCTAAAAATAAGTTTAATCTTAATTTATGCTTCTCGAATTAATAGCTTACTTGTCCACGATATAAAACCTCATAAACTTTTGCAAAAGTTCCTGCTCCAATCAATGTTTGAGCTTTGGTTAATTCAGAATTATTTATAAAAGGTGGAGCATTGCCACATGGTTGTAAAAATCGCTTTGGAGCATAACCTTCTTTTTCATTAACTTGAATTAGAACATATTCATCGTCAATGCTATGCTTGCTTTTTACAATAACTTTTGAACCCCGTTTAAATGAAATTTCATCTTTATTATTTGCAACAAAATTAAAGCAAGTTCTTGCAGCTATAGCAGTGGATGGACGAATGCGAACATGAGTTGCAGCTACAAAAAATTGTAAAATTATTTAAACGATCACAAAAAGTTTATGAATTCTTACTAGAAATCTCTGGAATCTCATCTCGCGAAGTTGAAGAATCACTGGAAGATGCTTTAAAATGAAAGTTTTCTGCACTTGAAGTTGGTGAGGAAGCTACAAAAAGATGATTTAATAAATATAAAAACACAGATTTATTAAATGTCCTTACTTTTACGTGAATGGTAATCATTATGGTAGCAAATATCTTGGGGAGTTTTACTCACTAAAAGATTATTATTAGTTTTCATAAATTTTTTATGCTTTTATTAAAAGTTTTAAAAGCGTGATACCTATTTTGAGTGGGGAATCTCGTGATGTTAAAGGAAGTGGTGGAACCCGCATTGTATCAGTTTTTGACATTCCCTTTACGGAAATTTGATATAATTCTGGAGCATTCAATGGTTTAATATTCTAAAAAAATGGTGAAAAGTTTTATTATTGTATCAAATGCAAGAAAAAAGTAGGTACAAAAGTAGTAACAAAAAATCAATGCGCGAAGAAAAAATTCATTATATCTCCGATATTCTTTCTAGATAAATATTTAATAAAAAAAAAAGAAAGGTACAACATTTGATTGGATTTCCTAACATAAAAAAATTCAAAAAGTTCAACAATCAACAAATGAAAACTTTTTTGTCCAAAATGGAAAAAAAGGAATATCGGCGGTTTTAAACTAAAAAGCAATCCAACAACATAATACAACACAACAACACGTAAATGACACAATCAATATAAAGGGGTTAAAAAGCAGAGCAAAGGAGTCAAATGCACTATGCAATAGTTAGAAAGAAAAAAGAAGAAAATCACTTTGTGTTGGTGCTGCTGAATGATGCTCCACCAGCAGCGCAACAACCAAAGGGGAAAAAAAGAAGAAAACAGAGAGGGGCTCGTCATTTTTTTTCTCTCTCCACTTTTTTTTTTCATTCTTCTCTTTTCATTTTGGTGGCTGGCTGTTGAAAATAAAAATAAAGAGAGAAATTTTTTTAAAGCAGCTTATGTCAACTTTGTTAAACAAGGCAATGTTTTCGGTTAATCTCTGCAGCCCTCGTCGTCGTTTGATGGAAGCGTCGGTCGTAAATGGTCAAAGCGTGAGTGCCATTACAAAAGAAAAACTTTTTGTTTGAACCACATAAACATTTTATGATCATATTATTAATTTGTCAAAAACTTACATATGATCAATAGACTACTTAATCAACACTTTTTAAAAAAGCTTTGTTTAAAAGAAAAAAATTAGCTGATAAAAAAATGAACGATGACTGTATTCAAAGAGGACTTACAGATTTTTTGATATAAGCATCATTATTGCAATTTTTTGATTGATTATTATTATCGCCAAATAAAGCAATCCCAATACAACAACTCATTTAATTTGAGAAAAAGAAAATGAATGCACTCTGAATGTTTGAAAAAGAAAAAACGTGAAAGGACAGAAGAAAGAAAAATGATGGTAAATGATCGCTCATGGCAAAGACGAAGGAGGACAATACTTCCAATACATGCGATTTTCAAAAAAAAGAAAGAAAAAAATTGATTTAATCAACCATAATCAATGAGCCCATTTCATGTTTCTTCTTTCATTTTTTTAATACATAATAAAAATTTTCTTTCCCCATTATTATTTTTTATGATGGTTTTGTAATTCGAAAAAATAAGCATTTTTTAGAGAAATTGAATGGTCGTTAATGAAATGCAAAAGCTTTGTAAAAGTGCAAAGTCATGTATTTTTTTTGAAATTAAACCCTTGATTCCACAAATTTTAAAGCCCGCTAAAGTAAAAGACAAAGAAAAAGTTTTAAACTCCCAATATTTCTCAATCCCATCTAACAATTAGCAATTTTGGAAGAATCTGAACAAACAGCGAAAAATAACAAGCATGAAAATTAATAGACTTTTAATTAATAAAACTAAATTTTTATTTTATTATTAAAGCCAAATATTGGAAGAAGAAACGAAGTCAATAATGTTCTTTTTTTGTTGAAAAAAAAATCATGTACGTTCACAATCAAACAATGTTTGAGAAGAAGTTCCTCACAGAAAAAAAGAAGATAACATCGCACCGGAAACATAACAACAAAAAAAATTATGATGATAAACACCAATCCAAAAAGGAATGAAGGAGGCGTTTTTGGTAGTAGCTATAAAAGCTAAAAATAAAGAAAAATAGGCATAATTAAAGATGGTAGTATATGAGATAAAACAGTCTGTAGAAAATGATTGAATACTTTGTAAAAAAAATTTCAAAGAGCAAACCAAAATAAACATATTCAAATTCAAAGTAAGTTTCAAGACGAAAATATACCGTTTACTCGCATATCCTCGAGCTCGAGTGAATGAGCAGCGAGCGAGGATTTCTTTGCTTTTCAACTTTTAAAAAGCGCAACAACGATTTTGCTTTCCTTTTTGTCGTCGACGACATTCATTTTGTTTGGTTGCTGATTTCCCGTTCAAGTTGCTCATCATGAATCACCTTCCTCCTGATTATCAAATCTCAGATGAATATCCAGTGTTAATTTCCAGTTTCTTATCACTGGTTTCCAATCACAAAGCAATTGAAGATTTTCTCAAGTCAAAGGATGCTGAGTTACAACTCAAAGGTCAAGAAGTCGAAGCTAAAGAAGATCGCATCAAAGAAATTGAACAAGATGTTAGTTTCTTATAATTGATTTAAAAATACTAATGGATATCTGATTTTTAGGCTATGGTTCATCAACAAGCAATGGAAGATGTTCTCAAATCCAAAGATGCTGAGCTACAACTCAAATGTCAAGACCTTGAAGCGAAGGAAAGCCGCATCAAAGAAATTGAACAAGATGTAAGTTTCTTATTAGTTATAACTGATTTTTGTAATAATGGTTAAGAATAAATTTTTAGGCTCTTGTTCAAAAACAAGCAATGGAAGATATTCTCGAATCTAAAAATGCTGAGTTACAACTCAAGTGTCAAGAACTCAAAGTTAAAGAAGATCGCATCAAAAAAATTGGACAAGATGTTAGTTTCTTATAATTGATTTAACAATACTTATGGATATCTGATTTTTAGGCTATGGTTCATCAACAAGCATTGGAAGATGTTCTCAAATCCAAAGATGCTGAGTTACAACTCAAAGGTCAAGAACTCGAAGCTAAAGAAGATCGCATCAAAAAAATTGAACAAGATGTAAGTTTCTTATATTGATTTAACGACATTTATGGATATCTGATTCTTAGGCTCTGGTTCAACAAAAGGCAATGGAAGATGTTCTCAAATCCAAAGTAGCTGAGTTACAACTCAAATGTCAAGAACTTACAGCTAAGGAAAACCGCATCGAAGAAATTGAACAACATGTAAGTTTTTTATAACTGATTTTTGTAATAACGTCTAAGAATAAAAATTTTAGGCTATGGTTCCTCAACAAACGATGGCAGATGTTCTCGGATCCAAAGATGCTGATTTACAACTCAAATGTCAAGAACTAGCAGCTAAGGAATACCGCATCAAAGAACTTGAACAAGAGGTTTTTTTACAAAATCATTTTAACAATACTTATGGAAATCTAATTTTTAGACTATGGTTCATCGTCGTGCCATTGCCGCTAAAAACCAAGATGAAAGGAAAAACGTGATTGAACTTGAATGTCTTCGTGATTCCTTCAAAGCTCTTTCCGAGAAAACGAAGCATTTGCAAAAAGAACTTGAAGGCAAACATGATCTTGAAGCAGAAAATACAGCAATCAAACATTTCAATGCAACGATATCAGAAGACAATGCAAGAATGAAGAAAGACGTGATTCGTCTCAAGAAGATGTATGGATGTGCTGAAGCTCGAGCTGATGAAAATGAACATATCCTCCTGAAAGCTACATCACGAGCTCCTCCATTTATCAATCCTCTTGATGGTCCTCTTCCAAATCAATCCATGTTCAACCGTCAACCATCTGCGTTCTCAACACCAAAGCCAAGAAGTGGTGCAGCATCTCCTGCAAGAATTATTCGATCTTCGCCTACATTCGCTAAGCGTCAACCATATATTTCTTCAAAGGCTTCCAACTTTCCTGCATTCTCGAATCAAACTCCTCCTGTTCCAAGAAAGCGTGGAATAATGCTTGACCTGACTGAACCAGTCAATCGTGAACGGCTCGACTTCAAGTAAGTTTTGTTTTACCTTTTTTTTTATGAACCATCCTAATCTTTTTATTTTTAGGGTTCATGCTTTATCAGATAAGAATAAACGGCGCGTGGAACATCTCACCTCTCATTATGATCCTTCTCTTGGTACTTATGATGAAAGTTTTGGTGAATCACCTACGAAAGCTGCCGTAATCTCAAAGGCGACTCCAAAAAAAGATGGCTTCTTTCAATCAATTCTACGAAAAAAGAACTCTTTATGATAAGCATCTTTAACTTGTTCATTGTTTTTTAACTTGGATTTTCTGTACATTGTTTATTTTACCTTGTAGTTATTTATTGTTTATTGTACCTTGTAGTTATTTATTATATTATTCGTATGCACTGTTAAAATAAAGATTGAACTAACTTATTTCTTCAATGTGTATCCTCTTAATAAACGAGTCATTCAGCGGCATGTCTAATTTCTTAACTATGAAACAAGCATTGTAAATTGTTCTCACTGGAAGTTAGGAGTCAATTTTGTTTTTTTTCTCTTTGACATCATGATTTATTTATTTTTATAACACATTTTTTTACTGAAAAAAGAAGATTGAAAAATTGTCGCAAAGTTTGAGAGTTTTTATTAGTACTTATTGCTTCTGCGACTTCAAAGGCTTACATAAAAAGAGGAAGGATAAAAATGGGAATCAAGTGTGAATAATAGAGAAGAACTTTGTGAAATATTAATTTTTTTTATTTATTAAAGGTTTATGGATGCGCTTCTCAAAGATACGAAGATGCTCAAGAAATAACATAGGAGCAATGGATAAAATGCTGAACAGCTTTTTCATGTCGTTATTATTGTTAAACAAAACTATGTCTTTTTTTAATGATGTGATGATTAATTTGAATAAAAAAGCACCGATGCAAATCTCTTCTTTCAGTGGACATTTTTTTCATCTATGGTTTATGAGAGTCGGAAAGTAACAATTTTAAACTCGGAATTGCGCATATTAACTTTCTTAATTCTTGATTGCTTCACTTCAAAATGCAACTAGTTAGTTGTTCATTCCACAGCTACTGCCTTGTCGTCTAAAGCGTTTTTTGACAAAAAAATTAAAATTTTGTTTCTAACTCAATATGCTCAAAATAGCATTCATGCATCCGTTATCAGCTCAAAGGTTATGGAAAGTCCGTTTCATGTATTCAAAAGAAATAGGCAAAAACAAAAGTATAAGCAATATATTTATGAAAACCATTACATAAAATAAGTTATTATAAACAGAAAACAGTCAAAAAGATACCTCAAGAACAAAGAGTAATAAAAAGAATCACCAGAGAATTCATTTAGAGATCGCCAACAAGGGCTTGTAATTCATCATTGGTAAGTCGCTTGAAGTCGCCAGTTAATTTGCCATTTTTATCAGTTGTTGGAGTAATTGTAACAATTTCAATGTTGTTGCTTGTAAGCTTGTCTTCCATAACCTGTTTTAAGATGGTCATAGCAACTTTGAGAGCTTCACGAAGTGTCATATTTTCATGATAATGTTCTTTGAGATTTTGTTCAGCTCCATCAGATGCAGCTCCAATAGATTTTGCTTGACAATCAATAAAAGTACCAGATGGATCAAGATGATAAAGTTGTGGACCAGTTTGATCGATACCAGCAAAGAGCATAGCAACACCGAATGGACGAGACATTGAGGCTTTAACATCATCATCGCCAAATTGTAATGCAAGATTTGCAACAGATTGTGTGACATCTTCGACACGAATCTTTCGATTATATGTAAACCAGAAATTTTGAGATTCAACTTGAGCCCGCTCAACCAAAGTACGAGAATCAGCGATCAAACCAGCGAAGGTAACACCAATGTGTTGGTCAATCTTTGAAACCTTTTCAATTGAATCATTAACCATTAACTTTGAATTAGCACGTTTTTCAGCAGCAAGTACAACACCTTCTTTTGTACGAATTCCAAGAGAAGTTGAACCAAGTTTTACAGCTTCAATTGCATATTCAACTTGAAAGAGACGGCCTTCAGGAGAAAAAGTGTTGACACCACGATCATATTCACTACGAGTTAAGAACATGTTGAATCCTGTAAAATGATGATGTAAGAATTTGATGAAAAATTTTGGAACAAAAAAAAAGAAGGATGAATTCGAAGGTTTGGAAAAGGATGAAGAAAATTTTAAAAAATGATGACAGCTTCGATGCAAAAAAGTTGCATTAAGCCAAAAAATATGCGGGAAGCATACAAAAATGAGATTGGACATACCTACAAAATTTTCTTAGATACTTCAATTTACTAAAATTTATTACTTCTTCTTTTTTCAAATAAAAATTTGATACTGTATTCTGACATTGTTCATTTCAAACTAATGTTGATTGCTGTTAGTACATATTATTTCTTTAGAGGGTAACAATTTTGGAAGCTTTATGATTTTTTCAAAGCCAAGCAAAATATCATTTTTGGTTTCGTTTTTATTACCGTAAGCATTTGTTGAGTTAATTTAACGTTACTTGGATCCTTATGATCGCTCTTTAAAAGCAGCAACTTTTATCATTGTTTTTTTTTATTATAATATCTTTTTCGTACCTTAATAAATACGATTTTTTTGTAGTTGTCAAGTTTCATTTTCTTTACAATTTACAAATTTCATTTCGCCGCAATCATGTAAATTGTATTTGCAAAAAAAGAAAAGAAGAAATTAGAAATTCTTTGTCTTTTAGAAAACTTTCATTTTTCATTAGATGAGATGATGATACCTTCAAAAACCACGTTTTCGTTCTAATATGTGCTGTCAAAACTTGAAATAAATTTAACATCTGATTATTGAAGACATAATTAATGGACTTCACATTCACATTCTCACATAACCCTTGGTTCTTTTTTACAGTAAAAATAAAAGAGTTGAAAAGTTTAATTGTTTGCATTTTCGATCGAATGATGATGCTGAGTTGATGATAGGAACATGTATGTGCACGCCTTCTCCAACGATTCAGAAAAGGTATATTTTTGATGAATTTTTCACAACATTTGATTCATTTATTTTACTTTTCACACAAAAAAATGGTTGAAGGGTTTGCGGTGCATTCTGAAGTTCCATCAAAGCTTTCTACAACAGTATTGAGGAAAAGAAGTGGTAAGTTTGAGAGATCTTTTAAAGCCATTTGCTTGTTTTACTGATTTTGAAAAAAAAAATTTTTATTCAAGTTTTAACGTCACGATTGCTTTTATTTTCCCAATAGCTGTTGGTGAAATTTAGCTCACAGATGTTTTAAATTTGATTGTTTATGTTCAAACTTTTTTTTATAATGCCTTTGCTTTTCAGTCACCGCATCCAATGATACTGAAAATAATTTAACGTAAGTTTTTTCTTCCATTTTCAAAGAATCAAAGCCAGCCGCCCCGCAACATTCAAAGCCATAAATTATATTTGGATTTTGCTTTGGCTATGACCCGAAAAAAAACGTAAAAAAGAGACTAATCAAGGGTGGAGTTATTGGAGACTAAAATAAAATTTATTATCATATTTTTGTCTTTTCCATTCAGTCTTCTATAATAATAATAATAATAATAATATTTATTTGTGTGCCAAATTACAATCGCGCTTTTTTTTTATTACCCCACTCTAAAATTAATTAGTTGGTGAAGCGAAGATAAGAAGAAAGAGACTTCATCATCATCACCGTTTACACCGGTTTTCAAGTACCTTCTCTTGCTTGAATTTCGTTGTTGATTTTTGTTCTTTCTTTTTTTTTCTTGACAAAATTAATGGAGTAAAAAGAAATATATTGTTGCGAGTTTTTGGGTGTTTTTTTGAAGGTCAAATTTTGCGAGTTCAAAAAGTTTTGGCTGCTACATACTTTTTGAAAGAGTTGTTGATTGAACTAACATTTTGAGCTTTTTAAAATTTTTTAATGACCTTTGATTTTTGTAAACGCGCTATTCATGATGATTTAATTAACCTTATATTATTTATAGCATGGCCAATAAAGGCTTCTTTGCCGATCATCAATTCACCCTTTTGGTGACACTTTTTCATGTCATTTTCATAGGACTTTTTGGATTTTTTGGAAAATATGCAGCTGATGCAATGCCTGGTGATCGGCTACAAAGCACTGAATACATCAACTCCAAATATCCACGTAATCATCCTCACCTTTTGCTAAATTTATTTATTCAATAATTGCGTTTTAGTTTTCCAAGATGTTCATGTAATGATTTTTGTTGGTTTTGGATTTTTGATGACCTTTTTGCGACGTTATGGATTTTCTGCAATTTCCATCAATCTTTTATTGGCTGCTTTTACCATTGAATGGGGTATTATAGTTCGTGGGTTTACTTCACATGAATTTACTGAAACCGGAAAATTTACCATTTCTCTTGAACAGTACGTTTCTTTAAAACTTTCTTTAGTTTAAATAAAAAATAAATACTCTACTCATAAATCAACGAAAAAAGTTGATTAATGTATTTTACATTTCTTTTATTTAATATATTTTTGGGTTTAAACTTATTTCATTGCCACACGTGGTTGATTACATTTTTTTTCTTTTTCGCAACAAACACATAAGAAAAAAGAAAAAAGTCAGAGGTCGTAAATCTTAAATGTCCTTTTGTTAATTTTTAGACTCCTTACCGCTGATTTTGCTGCCGCCGTAGTACTGATTACAATGGGAGCATTATTAGGAAAATTATCACCAACTCAATATCTTCTTGTTGCATTTTTAGAAACACCCGCTGCATTGATTACTGAACATTTTATTATCCACAATCTTGAGGTTTGTAAAAGGCAAAAACTTAATTGATAGAAGAAAAAAGGTGCAAAGAAAATTAAAAAAAGCAAAAGAAAAAAGGCGGATTTGAATCAGTAACAACAAGATGTCGCAAAACTACATACTTGAATTTTAGCTGCTGCCATTTTCATGTCATAAATATGTGAAACTAAAAGTCAAAAAATGACAAGACATTCTTTTTAGGTCAACGATGTTGGTGGTTCAATTATTGTTCATGCGTTTGGTGCATACTTTGGTTTAGCTTGTTCTCGAGTGTTGTATCGCCCACATTGGAACAATCATGAAAATGCCAGCAGCATTTATCACAGCGACGTGTAACTTTAATTATTTAAAAATTTCAATATAAACGGAAATAATTTTAGTTTCTCAATGATTGGTGCGCTCTTTTTATGGATTTATTGGCCATCTTTCAATGCTGCTTTAGCTTCACCAGAAGATGCTCGACATCGCGCCCTTCTCAATACTTATTTATCCCTCATTGCTTGTACCATCACTACTTTCCTTTTCTCCCAACTTATTCACAAACATGTAAGCTCGAAATTTGGCTTTAATAATGCAAAATTTATCGTGTTATTTTAGCGTCATTTTGACATGGTTCATATTGCTAATTCTACTCTTGCTGGAGGTGTTGCAATTGGTACCACCGCCAATGTTGTCCTTTCACCTTCGCATGCCCTCCTTCTTGGTACTTTAGCTGGAGCTCTTTCTGTTATTGGTTATACTTACATCACACCATGGCTTGATTCAAAACTTAAAATTCAAGATACTTGTGGAGTAAATAATCTTTCGAATATATTTTATATATAAGGAATAAATAATTTTTAGGTCAATAATTTGCACGGCATGCCAGGTCTTTTAGCTGGTATTGCATCAGTTGTTTTTTGTTTTGTTTATGATCCATCAGAATACAGCACTTCCGTTGCAACCATTTATCCAGCAATTATGACCGTTGAAAATCCTGAAGGCCGAACTAGAGCTCAACAAGCTTTGTATCAATTAGCTGGTCTTGGATTAGCTTTCATCGTAGCCATCGTCACTGGAGCCATCACAGGTGCTATTCTTAGATTGCAAGTTTGGAATCAAGTTCGTGAAAAGAATCTTTATACGGATCAAGGATATTTCCATCTTCCCGAAGATTATGAATTCATTACCGATGTTACAACTAAAGTTGATCATGTTGAATTAACTGATTATCAAAAACCTTTAACATCCGAAATTGTTGCTTAAATTTAAACAATTATAAATTTAATATTGTTAATTAAAAACCCAAAAATGCTTTTATTGAGATTTGAATCTTTGCCTTTTTTGTATGTGACTCTTCGCATTTTTTTTTCAATCAACTCAGGGGCGCGATTGAGTTATGTGCTATAAGGTTGTTGGCTCGAATTTTAAATGAAATCAAATATTTTGAATTTAAATTTGTCATCTTGCCCTCCTTTTTTCTTTTGGTAATCAAATTTCTATAGTTGTTATTTTATTTTCTTTTTGTTTTTTTGAATTTGTCAAATGTCAAGAATTTGTTTGTGTTAGCAAAATAAACCTCGTGCCTTTGCTGCTTTTTTTTGTTCTTCCAAATAAAGTTGGAAAAAAAAACTTATTCTTTGGCTTCTTTCTTTTTGTTATGTTTATGTTTAAAACCAAAAGATGAAAAATAAGAAGAAGAAGAAGTTACATCTTATTTGTCATCGTCAACACCGGAAGGAGTCATTTTTCGGGAGAAAAAAATAAGAGAGAGAAGGATTCTTTGAATGAGGCGCATGTTTCTTCAATTCTTCTCTTTTTTCCTTAAAAAAAGATCTTTTAAGCAACTATGTGGACCGACCAGCTGGTCGCCTAGCCTCATCTTCCTCAAGCCAGCTGTCACTAACCCCCATATCTTTTCTTTCATTTTCTTTTTTCTTAATATCGATGAACCGCTTGTTGTTGTCTTTAATCGTCAAGAAAAAGAGACCACATAAAGCTTTTTTTCAAACGGAGAAATAAAGTTTTCACGACCCAAAGAGAGATAGATAAATGAAAGGAGGAGAAGATGTTTTCAAAAAAAGCTGCTGCCTTGCTTGCCCATCTTTTTTGGCTTATATCATCATCTTCTTTTTTGCCTCCCAAAAAATTTCTTCTTCGTCATTGCTTTCATTCTTATTTTTTTATTTTGTTCTGTTTTTTTTCCTCTTGTTTCTTAGGGTTTTAGAGCATCAATACCCACTGAAAGAAAGAAAGTGAAAACATTCAACCACGTCTCGAGGCTTTTTTTCATCTGAAAAAATTTGCGTATACTTTTTTGTTTTGTTCTTGGCAGTTCTCTCTTTCTTCTTTTTTTTGTCTGTGCATTGGTGCCGAAAAGTCTTTCGTCTTCTTTGAAATTTGGAAGGCTTAGTTTTTTGTCATTTTATTTGTTGCTGTTATTGTTGCTTCAAAGTGAAATTGAAGCTCATAAAGGCAGGCTCCTTTCATTTATTTCGCATTTGTTTTATTATTTATTTTTGCTACTTTGTGTATTGTTTTAAATAAATTTAAAAAAATTCTTTCATTTTTTAAATTTAAGAAAAATCAAAATACAATAATTAAAAAGTGATGCCAAAAACTTACAAAAGAATTATTTTGATTACTGGTGCCACGGATGGAATTGGTAAGTTTAATCCAAAAAAAGATTTTATTTGACACCAAATTGTAAAAAAGAAAAACTTTTCAAAAATTATTTTTCTCTTAAATATTATTATCAAAATCATGGCAAAAATAATTTTTTCTCTCCTACAAATACCATCCATTTTATGGAAACTTTTAAAAAACCTATTTTTAGAAAAATTACTTTTTTTGTTTTACTTTAGTTTTTTTGTTTGCTCAAACATAAAATGTTTACATAATTTATGTTCATTACCTTCTCTCCTTTTTTTTCGACGATGTCTAGGCATTTGAAATTTCAATTGCGTGGTGTAAAATGACAAACAACTAAAACCCTAAAAGCTTTTTTTATGAAGCCATTTCAGTGCTGAAATTTTTTATGCATTAAAGCCAAAATATTATATAACTGCTTCTAATAAATATTAAATGGTTTGACAGATGTAAAAAAAGTTTTTATCATTTCAAAAATGTGTTAAAAAGTTTTTTATTTCACAGGACATTAATGTCTTTCAAATTAAAGGACAAAAAAAAATATGAGAAAATTATTAATTTGAAGTGAAGGAATTTAATTAATTTTTAAAACTTTTATTAAAGTGCAAAAAATTTAGGTAAACAAATAGCTTCAACATTAGCAGCAAATCCACAAGAAAATTTTGTGATAATTCATGGAAGAAATAAAGAAAAATGCGAAAATGCTCTTGCTACAATAGTTTCAGAAAATAAATTAGAATATGAATGCAATGTTGAATATATCTGTGCAGATTTTAGCTCATTTCAACAGGTTAAATTTTCTATTGTAAACAACAATAATGAGAAACATTGAATTTAAGGTTACGCAAATGTCAGAAGAAGTCAAACTTCGATTTCCCGGATTAAACACATTTATTTCTTGCGCTTCTGTATTAATTTCAAGGCGATCTACGAGTGTTGATAGTTTGGAACTTGGATTTCAAATAAATCATTTGAGTCATTTTTATCTTTGGAATGCGTTATTACCTTTACTTGAAAGCAATGCTCCAGCAAGGATTATTACCGTTGGCAGTTCACTTCATGCTATGTAAGTTAATTTTTCATATTTGTTGCTTTCAATTGTTACTTCCACAGAAAAGGAGATTTTCATATTTCGTTTTCCTTGCAAATGCGTGCTTTCATGGAAAAATTTAGAGTTTAATTTTTAAATATTAAGTTGGCAGAAATCCCATAAAGTTAAAATACCATAATAAAAAGCGGCTGTTTTTTTGTTGTTTATTGAAAAGACTACATTGTATTTTGTTGAAGAATTAAATAGCTGTTTCGAAACCGTAATTGCTTATGTGAATTTAAAAAATACTTTTTTTACTTGAATCACACCAATAAAATATTTTGGCAGAAATTACAACTACATACATTTTTATAAAGTTTAGACCATAGTATATATTTAAAAATTATACCGTTGAGTTTTGGAACACTTTATGTATTGTTTGGTCAAAGTTAAAAAATTTAATTAAAAAAAGCAGCAATTAAATTACCAAGGCAATTTATAAGTTACTAATTCCACTAATCAACATTACTTTTTCAAAACAATTAATATTATAAAATTTTCAGGGGTTCCATAGATTATGAAGACATAATGTGTGAAAAAATTTATGATAAATATTTGCAATATTCTCGAACAAAATTAATGAATCATATGATTACATTCGCCCTTCATCGCTTACTTTTACAACATGGTTTGAATTTTAGTGTTACCGCAAATGTTGTGGACGCGGAAGAACCCGCTGAAAATCATCATGAGTATGAATTCCATTTTTTTATAGTCTAAAATTAAATAAATAATTGGAAAAATGTTTCAGTGTCACATGTCTCTCTGCAAGTCGAAGCTATCTTTGTAGTCGAGGAAATGGAGTTCATACCATTCAAAGACTTGCAGAAGCTCCAGAACTTTCGCATGTTTCAGGAAAATATTTTGATTGCACTGGAAAAGAAATTCGATCCATGACTGAAGCAGGCGAAGAACGAGCCCAACAAAAACTTTGGGAAACGGATGCGAAACTTTGTGCAAGTATTGATGCTCCACTTACACCTCCAAAGGAATCTAATGGAGTTCAAATGCTACATCTTGGATCCCTTGATTCTGCAAGAAAACACATGGCTGAAAATAATAATGTTAAAAAACTTCATCTTCAAATTGCCTAAAGCAATCAAAAAATTGAAAATATAAAAAAATGTTGCTGGCGCTTATTATAGAATTCATTTAGGCCGGCATTTAAATTTCTCTTTAAAGGACCCTGTTCATTTGATCTTTTTTTCAAACTCGCGTTTGATTATTCCCTCATGCCGCAATATTGCAGAGTCCGTAAAGTACAGTAATTTGACCGTAAAATTACTGTACATTACGGTACTTTACGGGCTTTGCAATATTGCGGCATGAGGGAATAATCAAACGCGAGTTTGAAAAAAAGATCAAATGAACAGGGTCCTTTAAAGATATATAGCCAAAATTGGGCAATTTCTAAAGTAGTTTTACTCCAAATAGTTGTTGAACCTTTAACTTTTCCATATTTCTATGACCTAATTCTGGCGGCTGCAAACAAACTTGTCCATTTTTAGCGAGCTTCGCTTTATCGCTGTTTTTTCAAAACGTGTAATCATGGAAAACTTTTTTGTGTAAATAAAAAACGTATTTATTAAATTTAAAAAAGGGTTTTCAGGCAATTTCTTTATGAGGAGAGATGAAGAAAAAAATAAATACAAATAATTTGTAAGTAAATATTACAAAAAACAATATACAATTTTTTCATTTAAAAACTTTTTAAAGCATTCCAGTATCCTTAAGATTTTCTTGAATAATTGTATCAATAACACTATTAAAAACTTGTTGAACTTGATTTGTATTGGTTGCACACGTTTCGTGAACTAAAAAAAAGATTTACAAAAAAAATAAAATGCAAAATTCTTCGATATGAGCTAAGACAACAAACTTACTGTAAAGCTTTTGTTTATTACGATATAATTTAGAAAACTGTTGCTTTAAAAAGTTTACTGCTTCTTTATATTCCATTGGACCCGTATATTGTGGAAATGCAGCTGAAAGGGGAGAAATACGAATTTTTTCTTCAAATAAATCTTTTTTATTAAAAAATAATATCATTGAAGTTTTTGTAAAAAATTTTGACATTGATATTGTATCAAATAATTCTAAAGCTTCCACTAAGCGATTCTAAAAAACTAATCATTTTTTGTTAGTTAAAAACCGCTAAGCTTACTGTTTTATTATCTTCTCTTAAAGTTTGATCATATTCAGATATAGCAACGATAAATATAATTGCATTTGAATCGTCTAAAATTAAATTTTCAAAATCTGCTCAAAAAATATTGCAAAAACTTACCAAAAAAGTGTATCCATTTTCTTCTTTCTGACCTTTGACCGCCTACATCAAATACACTAAAATTTATTTTTATAATAATTAAATGAGAGTTTACTGTAACACATTTTTGCTGGTTGGTATCTCTAGTTTAGAGCTTCGAAAATTTTAGTCAAAAAGCAGTAACATTAAAATTAAGGTTATTATTGCTTCTTTGCGCTTGACTCATTTAATTATGTTTTTTTGTTTTTGCAAAATCAAAGGTGCCTTTGGCTTTTGTTTCTGCTTAATTTACCATTGTTTTTTGCGTAAATTTTAAATCACAACGTAAAACAAAAAAATGATGAGCTAATGAATTATTTTGCTTCCTATCTCAAAAATATATTTTACGTCACAAAAATAAATTATTACGCCAACTGAAAATTTTATTTAAAAAAAGATATGAAATTATAAGGTTAAAAAATTTTCAATTCATATACATGTGGGACAAAAAAGAAATTAAAGGTTACTGATGTGCTTCTTTTATGCTTTGATAAAACTTTCCATTCAAAGTGTCAATTTAAAAGAAAAGGTAAAAAATGTAATCTTTAAAAAAAGGTGTATTTTAAGTCGTCTTTTTAACGTCAAAAATAGATACTTTTGAATAGGAAAATGTCAAAATGAAGTTTGAGAAACATACAGTGGAAGCAAGTAAGAAATAAACAAAATAAAAAAAGTAGCTTACTTAAAATCAATACCCTTCCAATGAAAATCCATTTTAACTACACCCGTTGTAGCCATACGAGTATGTAAAATATCTTGATCGGTTGGTCGATAATCTTTTTTTGCGGTTCTTTCAATATTTTCCAAAAAGCTGAAATTAATCTTTTTTAAAGGCAAAGCTAGCGGGAGATCGAGGGTCACTGGGGCGTTAACTCGAACGTTGGTTAACGAAAAATTTGACCGTTATCAAATTTTGCTATCCTCATTTAAAAAAAATTCTCAACGACTTACTATAATGCTGAATCATTAAGTTGATATTCATTTCGCCTTTCAAAGCATTTTTTTACTCCTCCATCAGACCATAAATTAACGATAGCAGTTTTTATTTCTTGTGGAAATGCTGTAAATTCTAATCCACTTTCAATATGTTTTTCTAATAATCTTGCATCGGCCTCTCTTGCACGATTCTCATATAAAATGCCCAAAGACGCCATAGCATTTACAATATCCATACATGATCGAACTGTATTTGAATATACAATACCTTTACGCTCTTCAATTTCAGTTTCAGAAAAACCATTATTATGTAGAATTCTAAAAAATAAAAAATGTATTTTGATAAATTAAAAATTTTAAATTTTGTATGATATTAAAAAGTTTCCTCCAGGTGAAAAAAAACTAATAAGAATACAAAATTAATTTGCTTTACTTTGGGACACGACAAAAAGTTTCAAATAATTTATTATGCATAATTCTTGGAACACTGCACTTTAATTTTCATGCATTGTCTGTTGTTATTTAATAAAATCGATGAATTTAAACGAGGTCAAAAGCATAGCTAATAAGTAATTTAGCTTTCGATATTTTTTTTACTAAACTTTAAAAGTTTATAGACTTTGACTCATCTTTATCAATTCATTAATGTCCTTGGAGGATTATAATAAAAAAATTTTACTCAACCGAATTTGATGTTAGTTATAACTATTTCGCTACAATATTATTCAGAACAAAGTAAGAATCTCAGGGGATTAAAAAATTATCTAAACCTATTTTAATTAGAAGAAAAAAAAATAACAAAAGGTAACAAAGTTTGAAAGGCGCAAAAGCGTGTTTTGATATTTACGCAAAAAGGTTAGATGATCATTATTTATAGTCATCAAAAAAGTTTAAATTAAAAAATTTGAAAGAATCTTTAATTGATTTTTAGGACACTTTAAAAGAAAAAATTCCATGTGAAAGAAAAAAAAGTAAACTTACTGCATTTGTTTGAGACATGTCGATTTCCCAGATTCTCCAGGACCAAGTAAAAGTAATTTTTGTAACATTTTATCGGGTTGTTGTGATAAAGTTTTATCAATCTTTTTTGACACCGAAGCCGCAACCGCGGCTTCCTTACCCTGGCATAAACCCATAAACCCAATCATTCACCAATAATTTAAGAAATCTGTAAAATTCTAAATATGCGATAATTTTTAAAAGTGATGAATTCTTTTTTAAACAAAGAAAATAACAACATAAATGAAATAAAAAAATATTACAGAAGAAAATGAAGAAAAGTACACGACCATAAAATAAAAAAATGGAATAAAGCTCGAGGGAAAACATGAGTAAAAAATGTATCATTTTTTGTTTGTGTGCACAAAATTACATTACGGTAGAAGTTTTAAACAAAATAAAAAATGGAGGTTCAAAGAAACCAATAATAAAAAATAAAAAATTCTTTGAAAATGAAATAAAAAAACTAATAGGAACTTCAAAAAATGTCTAAGATAAAAAAAAAAGTGCAGCAACAATATAAAATTTTAAAACGAGACTATTTGGTACGCAAATCCTAATAACCGTAGTTTTTTTCCTGCTTTTAATTAATCATTCATCATTTGTTATCTCATCTTCAGATATTTTTTACTCTAATTAAAAATTTAGAAAAAAAAAACAGAAACATCCTTTAATTTTTTATTCTTCAGGTACATTTCATTTTTTTTCATGGGGGTTGTCTCCAGTGGCAACGCTTTTCATTCGAAAGAGAGAAAAAAAGTAAGTAAAAAAAGGAGGTAAAAACTAACTAAGTTTTGTGTAATTTACATCGTCGCTGTCGGCGTCGCCATCATCAGTGTTGTGTTGTTAGTGTTAAAAGTTGAGGAAAGTAATTTTTTTTACCTTCATATTTGTGCACCACGCCTTCTAATGCACACATTTTTTTACTGCTTTTTTTCATGTTATTTAAAAAATATTATAAAATAAATGTTCGCTCATAAATAAAAAGGGTAATATTTAATTTTATACATAAAAAAAGTCAACAAAAAACATAACAGTTTTTTGATTCTAAAACTTTTTCGTGAAAGTACTGTTTTAATGTTAATACATGCATTTTGTTGTTGTTGAAGAGGAAACAAAGCAAACAAAGGCACAGACAATAGATTTATTTCTTTATTATTATTGTTCGTTTAGATAATAATTTATTAAAGCAGTTTTAAATGCAAAAAAAAAAAGAAGTCTAAAGGTCTTCGAGAATTCTTTCAACATGTTTGTGATCATGAAGTTGTTGGCATTCAATTGGGAGAAGGTTGAACTTTTCATGTTGTCTCATATCCTCAAGCTCCTTGGCTTTTTGAACGTTAATTTTCTGCAAAAAAATTATCGATGAAGATAAAAACGCAATAAAAAACATAAAGCATAAAAATGCTTTTAAAGGACCCTGTTCATTTGATCTTTTTTTCAAACTCGCGTTTGATTATTCCCTCATGCCGCAATATTGCAGAGTCCGTAAAGTACAGTAATTTGACCGTAAAATTACTGTACATTACGGTACTTTACGGGCTTTGCAATATTGCGGCATGAGGGAATAATCAAACGCGAGTTTGAAAAAAAGATCAAATGAACAGGGTCCTTTAATAGAAATTTGTGTTTTGCTTTTTACAATCTTTTTTCTTTTCAAGCTCTTTTATTTTCTAAGAAAAATAAATGCTGTAATTTTGTAAATTTGGCTGAAAGCGCTTTTTATGTTTGAGCCTTTTTGTTACTAAAGCCGCGTGAACGCATGCTTGTTGTGGCTTCATTAAAAGTGTAAAATGGAAGCGATGAAAGTTTGTAGTGAACTTTAATCAAAGGAAGATAACAAAGGAAAGAAATGTAGCTATCAAACAACATGCAATTTTCATTCTTCTTTGTGACACTTTTTTGAAACCCATACCTTGGTGGACTTTTAAAGTATATCTGTGACATGAAAACAAATGCGAAAAATTTTTAAAAGTTAAAGCTCATGAATAAATCAAAAATAAAATTTTTAAGTTTTTTTTGAAAGAAATCTGGCTCATTCCTTTGCGGATTGGCTTTAAAATTTTAATAAAGACTTTTTAACCGTAAATTTACCTTTTGAATTTTTTCTGATTCAGGGCAATGTTTGACGAGACCTTTCATATGGCATTTCATATTACATTCATTTTGTCTAAAACGACAAAATAGCAATAAAATATATGATCTCTCAAAAGTTCATAAGTTAAAAAAATATTTACGGTTGTCATATTTTTTTAGTGAGTGATAATTATATTATTTTTCTCAAAATTTTTTATGACACTTACTTGCATGAAGCTTTTTGTTTATCTATCCCTTCATTTTTATCATCGGTTTCTAGGTTGCAAATTTCATTACATTCTGTAACATAAATTTTAAATATAAAAAATAAAGGTAAATAAATTAAATTATAACTCCGCAGCAGTTATGTTTGCTGCTTTTTTTTGACTTTCTTTTCTTTCATTCTTTGATAATATAATTAACTTACTTTTTTCCACTTTAACCGTATGTTCTTGTAAGCATGATAAATGGTCTTCGATTTCTACAACAAGAAAAAAATATTAAAGATAAATATAGTCATAAAATAACTTTTCTTTGGGATAAATAAATTTTCAAAAGTAAAAAAGTGCAAATTTTTGCGAGAAAAATTGGGGAGATCAGTGATACAGCAAAAAAATACTTATATTTCATTAATTACTGTAACTTTAAAAGAATCTTGTAAAAAAAATAAGTGGAATATTGAAAATTTTGATTCGATAAAAGAAAAAAATCTCAAAGATTATTGAACTTATGAGTTATAACCATTTAAAAAATGCGAACAGAAATATAAAAATGTAGCTAACTAATAAATATCAAACCTTTTATTTTTGAATGACTCGTATTTCAAAGTAAAGCATTATTGTTTCTCTATATTTCAGATAAAGTTTTTAAGTATAAATAAAATTATTATTAATATTTTATCCAAATAAAATTAGTTTATTGCTTTAATTTTTCCATGAAAAATAACTTTTTTTTCAACCCACATTTAATTTGTTTTTTGCCTTTTCTATTATTATCGAATTTTGGTTTTAGAAAAAATAAAAACAGCGCTTGGCAAAAAAAATATAAAGGAATATTTTTTGATAGTTTAACCGAAAAGAAATTTACATTTTTGAAAACTTCTCGAAAAAAGGAAGACATCGATTTCTTACCTTCTTCAAATTCAACACAATGTAATCTAAAATTAGCTGATAATTGATGAAATTGGGCATGAGCTAAAGGACCACAACGCCTTGCACATTCAGCAGCGGGTTCCAAAATCGTACAAATTTCATCATATTTTATATAAATATCCGAATTCTTCATATGCATTCTTGCTAAAGGATACAAACATTCTTTCAAACAATTTGAAAGTTGCTCATCCGAAGATGATGGAGTTTCAGTGGAAGCTAATATTAAATTTTTAACAAGGAATAAACATAAAAATATTAAAAAACGTTTCATTATTTTATTTTATTTTTAAATTAAATCAAAATTTAAAACAACAACAAAAAAATTAAAAGACAAAAAAAGTTTATTTATTCCACCATTGGGGAAATACAATTTTTTCAAATAACAAAACATTCAAATCGAGGTCAATCAATTTTTTGTTTGAGAAAATAAAAAAAATCGGGGAATGTTTCTTTGCGAAATTTAAATCTGTTTTTAAAGAATATGCAATTGGAGACAAAAAGAGGCTATCTTCAATTTTTTGGGTTAATCAGCAGCATTATAAATATATAATTTTCTTCGCCTTTTTGTGGAACTAAATAATGGTTTGGGCCTTGGTGGAGCTCCAAGAACCTGAGGTGGTGGAGGTTCTTCTTCCTCTGATTCTTCTTCAACTTCATCCATTAAATTTTTAAACATGAATTCTTCAGTTTGAACTAACATGGAATTTTTGCGAATTTCTGTTTGAGTTCCACGTGTTCGCATTTTTGCTCTTTCATCATATTTTTCATTCAATAATCTTTTCCTTAAAAATAATCTCATCAAAGAAATCCTTCAAGGTCATTAAAAAAATTGGGGGAAAAACTCACTGATGATTTGACATAAGTTTTAACCACATTTTTTGCCCAAGTGTCATTTCCCTTTCATAACGTTTAATTCCATCATCATTTTTTTCATCTTAAAACATAGGAGATATTAGCCATTTTAAAACTAAATTGGTTTTTTTAAAAAGTCTGCTTTTAAATTTTATTTCCCTTGAAAGTAGGTGGTTCCATTCATAAAAGAAATAGCAAACTTTAACTTTAGTTTTTTTTTTGCTGTCAAAACGTTTTCCAAATCAATGAGTAAAAAAGAGACTCACTGTTTTTCTTTTCACTCCTTTCACCTTCAGGCATTAATAAAATGTATGCATCTCCGTTTGCATTGGTCAATGATGAACGTTGTTTATCTATTCCAACATGTTGAATGGATTTTCGACGTTCGGCTAAAAGTAAAAAAATACGTGAGTAGGATTAATGATTATTGATAAACATGTTTGTTTAAGTTTTTTTAAAGCGATAGCGGTTAATCGAAAATAAAATGATTATTATTGGTTGGAAAAAAGTTGAATTTTTCATGATATTAATAGTAAGGCAGAGGTTAAGGAATATTCATCAAAAACAAAATGCTGAAGTTCAAACTCAAAGGCAAAAATAAAAAATACTAACTTGCAAGATTATCTTTAAAATCGATTTCAATAGATTGTATTATTCCAGAAAATACTGATTCAATATGCATTTGAATAACTTTTAATGACATTGAAACAACAGATAATCCACCAAAAATAAGAAGAAAATTTAAACATGCTATTTTAGGTTCCAATGTGACGTCACCCAATCCTGCAACCAAGTGTCAAAATTAGCAAGGAAAAAAAATTATTTTTTATTTTATTTTGCAAACAGTTGCCGAAAACCTTTTTTTTGCTTTTGATCAATTAATCATTGTGATTGATTTTGAGTGAAATAAAGTCAAATAATGAAAGCACAAAAAAATAAGTTTAAAGATAAGGTGAATGTGGGTGCTTACCAATAGTGACCAAGGAAATATAAAAAAAATAAATGCTTGTAAAATAATCCCATGTAGTAAAAAGGCAAAAAATTCCAGCACCAATTAAAACCCAAATAAGTAAAAATCCTATTGCCATTTCAAGTGGTAATAAAGCTTCATCCTCCGAGCGACTGGAATATTTTTCTAGGACGGTTGCAAACTGAAAATTTGGGTTGAATAAAGAAAAAGGGTGGAATTTAATGAGCCTAGAAATTTAAAGTAGCTTTATAAACTAATTTATGCAAGATTTTGCCTTAAATGGAAATTAGAGATTATAACGAAGAAAAAAATTACTAAGTTTAGAGGAAAGTTTTTTTAATCATCTGCATTCCTCTGAAAGTCGATATTTAGGGAGATGATTACCTGATCGCCATGTTTAGCTGCAATAACAGAAATTTTCCTCGAAGATGCATGTCTCACAGATTTAGATAAAAATTTGACGTATTGACTCCAAACGTCTAAAAGTCACATTTTTACGGGTTATAAATATTAAGAAAAGCGCAAACATTGCATGCTTCGAAATAACCAAGTTCCAAAACCTTCCAAAGCAATAATAAGCAACGGAACCCCAATTAATGAATAAAAAATAGTCATAACTCTTCCTGCAATTGATTTAGCCACAATATCGCCATATCCAATGGTAGTGTATAAAGTTCCAGCATAATAGAGTCCGCCAAAAAAGTCCCATTGTTTCTTATAATTTTTTTCTGGTGAAATAAATCCAATTCGCTCATTATATTCATTTAAAACTTTTACAAAGTCACTTGATAATAATTTTGTTACATTTATTTGATGTCGAAAATAATACTGAAAATAAGCATGTTATAAAAAGATGTGGATTTGGATGCTTATTTAAATTTTTAAAATGACCCATCAACTTATTGACGAAAAATAAAAATTTTCTGTTTCAAAAAAAATTAATAAATTGCAAACCTGTAAATCTGATGATAATCTATTTCTTGCTTTCGCAACCCTTTCATTATATATCAAAGTTTCATTTTTAAATAATTTATCTTCATATGGCCCTTCAATGGCAACAAAAATTAAAGAACCAAGGAGAGAATAAATTATAAGAATAAATATTCCAAAAATATGATTGTATTGTTTATATTTTTCTACAACTAGCGAGAAATTATTCCAAAGCATAATTTTGTCGTTGCTGCTGCTTCAATTAAAAAAAATATATAAAGAAAATCAAAACTTTGAAAGATAAAAAATCAAAGAAAACTAAGTATTGGGACAAATGACAAAGAGATAAAAAAAAAGCAAAAGCCATCATTTTGCTTATCTCCACCACCGCTGGCTCTTTGAAAAAGGTGTCCTCCTCTTCTTTTAATTATTTTTTTCCATCTATAAAACACAGTTGTTTTCAATCAAAAAAATAAATTTTTACTTCGCTTTTTTATTTCTTTTTTCTCTTCAAATTTTCAAATCAAAGAATCTTTTATTGGAAATTCATCGATCATCTTCCATTTTTTTGGCTATTTTTTTACGCTTGCAAAAAAATCAAGGAGCTATAATAATGGTGGTAATTAAAGTTAGAACTTTCGTAAATGTAAAAACACTTTAAAAAATAGCAAGGCTTTATGGCATCGAAAAGAAAGATTGTTAAAAAAAAGATAAAGTTGGAGAACTTCAAAATACAGTGTTGTCAAATTTTTTTACTTAATTATATTGCATGATATTCAACCTATTTATTGTATGCTTTAACAATTTTAAAAATCCTTCTTTTAAAAAATTCTTTTGTTTTTACCAACTTTTTTCTTCTTCTTAGAAAATGGACCACAATTGAGCATTTTTCTGAAAATAAAAGTATCACTTCTAACAAATTATGTATGTGTGCGGTTGTGTCAATTTAAAAACCCAACCGTATTTTTTAAAAGACAATTGGCATTTAATTTCGTTTTGAAGCCTCTGTTTTCTTACTTTCACAACTAAATTAAATATAAAAAACCTCAATCAGTGGTGGTGGTAGGAAAAGGCAACAATTTAAACAACAGGACTCTTTTGTCATTTTTCTCCTTTTTAGAAACTCTGTTCCAACCATCAAAGTCCTAAGCAAAAAAAAAAAAAAAGAAGAAAAAAGAGAGTATTAAGTTAAACGTTTTTACTGTGTTTCAATTATTCTGATTGCTACTAAAAGAGACGAGCATCTTTGGAAAAAAATATAAAACATAAAATTTATTGCTAAAATGTTTCAATGGAAAACTATATAAATTTACAAAAAAAATAATAATTACAAAACAGAAAGCATTGGCAAGCATACAGTAAATTTATAATTACAGATATAGTTTTTTTAAGAAGTTGGGAAAAGTGAGAAATTTGGATGGGGAGGAAAGAAAGTCTGATATTGAGTATAACTGGATTTAATGGGCGCCGTGGATGATACAGCTTCAATACCAACATTAATTCCATCAGAAATTACATTTAGTTGTGGCTTCTTTTCTGGAAGCTCGGTTGAACTTCTATCAAAATCTTCTGCACCATCTTCGCTGCCACTTTTACACATTTTTCTCTCCTTTTCTTGTCGTTTACACTTGTACCGATGATTTTGAAACCAAATTTTTACCTGAAATTTTTTCGAATGGTAAAAACATACATAATCATTTCTTGAATTAGGGGCACCCGAAAACTGGTTGATTTATCATGTTCGTGTGTGCTTTTTTGTTTCCAAAATTGCACTCAATTAAAACTTTTCTTTTACAAACAATGTCGTAATAAAAGCCTAATAAAAAATTGGAACCAATCAAAATTCTGTGTACCTCCAACCGGTCTGCTGTTATTTTTATTTGGACTTGATGTAATATGTTTTTACAGTATATACTCTCCCAATAATATACATAATCAAATGTTAACTTACTTGTGTGGGTTTCAATCCAATTGCTTGTGCAAGGGCTTCACGTTCAGGGGCATTAAGATATTTCTTTTGACGAAATTGTTTTTCAAGTTCGACAACCTGTTGTTGAGTGAAAAGAACACGACGCTTTCGGCGTGATGATGGAGATTCAAATGAGATACCATAATTAAATGGCATAGGTGGAAAATTCATTGAAGGTAAACGAGTTGTAACTGAAAGAAAAGGAAAAGAAAAATTAATTTCGTGGTCAATTTGAAAAATCCGGTTAATCATTTTGTAAGAAAAAAAATGAAAAGAAAAGAAAAAGTGTAATTGAACGTCTTGTTAGTTGACTACCTAATCCTTATTTTATTGGAGAATCAGATTTTCGGAGTAATTAAATTTCAGGTAAAAACGAAGAAAAAAACATACATGGAAATGATGTATCTAATCCTCCAGCAGCTCCAGATGTTGGTGGATTCCATTGGGGAAATTGACATCTGAAAAATAATACTTTTTTATATTCTTTAAAAGCACTGTAAAGTTAATTAAGGACTAAATAAGCTTTAAATCTTTAAGAGTCATTGAACCCTTTTGAAACGCTTTCATCTAATTAGTCTCAAGAAAAAAGACCAAAAATATTTATATATGTAAAAAGCTTACGCATTCAATTCGGTTGAGGATGGAGAATAATTTCCAAAGCCTTGTCCATTGGAAGTCATTGCGGATGGAAGATAACCATTTGATGAAAAGCCAGGAGTTGTATTAGGGTTCCATGTGAATGGAAATCCAGTAGCTGAGGAAGCAGGCATTTGGGATTGAAATGCTTCAGCAAGGTTAACATTATTCATTGCAGATTCGGTCATTTTAAGAAAACACTTTTGAGCTGTTGCCAATTCAGCTAAAAAACAAATTGAAGTAATTAAACCACTTCAATAAAGTTCAAAAAGGTGGATAAAATTAAACGATAAATAGTTATTTAAAAGATAAGGATTTAATTGACCTAAAGTTAAATATTGCTAAAAGTAATAAGATAAGACCACTCTGGTTGGATAAAAGCCTCTTCAAATGAAGATTGTTTTTATTGCAACTAAAAAATTGTAATCCTAAAAAATAGACAGAAGAACCACTTGAAAAAACCAGGAATTACAACTACTACCACAGCTACCAATGAAAAAAAAGGTGGAGAGTTTGTAACGTGAATAGGTGCGAAAAAAGGCGATGAGGCGTTTCTCTTTTTTTCTTTTTCTATAACCGCGTGAGATTGTTGCTTACTTGGAACTTGCAAAATGATTAGGTCAAATTATTTCATTGGTTTTTATGGAAAGACAAAGTCTGTGATAAAGTGTTAAGGCAATGTATGTCTTCGAGATGTTATGGAATGGTATGTGGCTATAGCCATCATGGTCATAGTCATGGTATGAGGAAATCAATGGAATTGATTTGTATTTTCAAAACTTACATACCTATACTTGGTCCAAGTAAATCGCTAACAAAAAAGCGCTTTAATAATGATGACTTCGAGGGTGGAGTCGTCGTCTTCTCTTCGGAATGGTTTGAGCTTTGATTTTTCATTGCAGGCGACATTTTTTTTCTAGGAATACCCTGAAGTGTAATAATTTTTTTATTTTTTATAAATAAAGATAGTGAAAATTCTCGAGTCACAAAAAATTGCTATTTAACAAATGGAATCATTTAAACATTCATAAAATACGCGCAAAAAAATAAAATAAATGTCTTTTAAAAAAATGGTAAGGTAAGCTAAAAAATAAAATACCAATGTATTTTGTGAGATCATCAAATGCACAGGATTAATTTTTATGATTTCGAGTAATTAGTTTGAAGTAAAAAATTTTTTTCGCAGATGGCATCTAGAATCTCAATAATCGAATGAAATTAAAAAGAGCATTAAGTTCTAAAAATCCACGAATGATAATAGAATACATTCTGAAAAATTGTACAAAGCGGTGGTGATTGCTTTCAAAAGACATACGCCAAAAAAGCAATGTTGTACGACCATTCCAAATTGCCCTTTAAACTTATTAGTTCAGTTATTGTTGTTCAAGCATCCTTTAATCTTTCAAGTATCCGCTTTTCGCTTGTTGTTCTTGGCAACATTACATACGTTCATAAGTTCTCCAACTTAAACTTTTGATTTATAAATTTTTTTTTGAGCGAAGCATCGTCAATGGTATTGAATCGCTTTTAGAAAGTTATATCCAAAATTTTATTTTGGAAATAATAAACATCAAATTTTAATTCATGTCTTTAGAAAGTTGGGAGAATTCAAATCTAAATTTAGGAGCAATGGCGTCATTTTTAAATAAAAAGCATGAGTTTAAAATTTTTTGAATGAGTTTCAATTTAAACGAAGAAAAAAAAGCCGAAAAATAAGCATCAAATTTATTTAGTTGCGCGAGTGCCGTCTTCGTTATTGTTGTTGCAGCTTTTAAGCTGTTCTTCCACTTGTGGATTCATAGAAGCGGATCATCACAAAAAGCCTTCAAGTTTCATCTCTCATTTTGAATAGCTTTCTGATTATCCTCCGGAAACTGAAGCTTTGTCATCTTCCAAATAATAAAAAAGAGAGGAGAGTGAAAAACAATCTTTTGACAATCCTAAAAATAGTGAGAGAAGTGAATGTTTAAATGGACAATTGACTCTCATCATCGAGAAACCACTTGAAAGCAAAAAAAAACAACGACCATCATTTTGAAACAGAATAGAAGCAGCATCAAGAGAAGTAAGTGAAGGCTTCAAAAATGATGATGAGACGAGTATTCTTCAATCTGAAGCTTCAACACGATAAAGTCTTCTTTATTTTCTATCACAAAAGTGGTGGACGAAAGGAAGGAAATAGATGCTGCAGATGTCAATGTTATTGTTGTTGGTGATGATGAGATGATGCTCATCCAATTGAGAGTCTTTTGTGTTTTTGCGCATAATTACGCATTTTATTTTTATATTTTCTTGACGCCGCCAAAAAAAGCAACGCTTTAAACTAAAAATGGTTTCTTCCATTTTCTTAAGAAGTCAAGTTACAGAAAGAAAGTCATCTGATCACAATAAACAACAAGCAACTAGCACTAACAGCAACCATGAGCTTGGAAAATTCCTTTAAAGTTTTTTTCTTTTACAAAAACTAAACTTTGAAAATTTCATAAAAACTTTTTTTTTGTTTGTTTGCCTCATTACCGCCTCTTTCCTTCCCACTTTCTTCTATGTATGTATCAACGAGAAGGCTTTTTAGCTATGTTGAGTGACAATCAAATTTGCATAGACTCCAATAAAGACTGTTCTTGTCCTTTTTTAGGGTTAACCGAAAAAAGGACGAGAGCATGAAATTGAGCTTCAAAAAGGAGAAAAATGACAAAAGAGTCCTGTTGTTTAAATTGTTGCCTTTTCCTACCACCACCACTGACTGAGGTTTTTTATATTTAATTTAGTTGTGAAAGTAAGAAAACAGAGGCTTCAAAACGAAATTAAATGCCAATTGTCTTTTTAAAAAATACGGTTGGGTTTTTAAATTGACACAACGCACAAAGACATAATTTGTTAGAAGTGATACTTTTATTTTAGGAAAAATGCTCAATTGTGGTCAATTTTCTGAGAAGATGAAAAAAGTTAGTAAAAACAAAGAATTTTTCTTTTTACAGTAAACCATGCACTTATACGCTAGCTTACTTGAAAGCTAGAAAGTTCAAATCGAATAAATGTTATGTATAAATGTTTTTCAAAATAAGACAATGCTGCTAATAATATTACATTCATATTAATTCGTTATCTTGAATTCAAAAACTTTACAGGAATAAACCTTAGTGGTTGTGTCCACATGTTTCGTTGCATTTCTTGATTTATGGTTTTTTCTTTTGTTTTACAATACATTATTTAACAAAAATATCATTTTGTTTTATTTGCTTTAATAACTTATATTCTTCATCGTCAGATTCGTCGAACATGATTTAAAAAAAAGTCTTTTATTTATTGCAAAAGGAACATCAAAAGAAAAAAATCAAAGGTGCAAAGCAAGAGCAATTGGAAGCAAATTAAATGAGATTTTAGGTTAAGAGGTAACTTTCACTTTACCTAAAAATGAACTATTTGTGTCGTAAAACTAAGGTGCAATTGAACTTAAAAAAAACGTAATTTAACCATACTTTCTAACAATATCAATAGGTTCAATACAAAAACAAAGTTTGCAGAAATAATTTGTTCATACATCAATTTTACGTGCATTCATTGTATGCTTTATGTATTCACGTAAATGCTTGGAAAATATTTTGTAGTGACAAAACTTTTTTGTTTTATACGATAGTAGCTTCCGAAAATTTCAAATCTTGAAACACTTTTGTTTATTAAGTGCAGTCACATGTTTTTTATTCCCCAAATCACATTCCTTGAATGACGTTAGATAAGCGTTACTTAGTGGCTTCGTAATTTTACAAAGCATCCATGAAAATGGGAATGAACTTGTATTTTTTTCTTTGCTATGTTGCGTCCTATCTCATACCGATTTTGTAGTAACCCCATAACCTTTGATTGTTTTTCATCTTTTAACATATCGAATTCCATAACTATGTTCAAACTGTTGTGGAAAGGTTTTTTGCCAACATTGTTCTTTCAATCGGTGCTGTCAATGAACCGAAATCCGATTCGAACAGCTCTCTTTTCCACGATTTATTGTAATTTTTCAACTCTTTTTTGGTCCACAGTAATTTTTGTCCTCGTTAGTCATGTATATTTTTTTTCTTCGATAGAAACCAATGCAATGTAGCTTCTATTTACCAAGGGATTTGGTTTGTTATAATCTTTTGAAAATTTGTCATTATTCAAAAATGTTTCGTCACTCATTGATGTCCTTCGTCATCGCCTTTTGCTTCTTTATTTTGACCTTTACTTCATCGAAAGCCGGATATTAAGGTGGTAAACTTTTTATCATCGGACAGCCTAATCATAAATTAGGATGTAAGCTTTTTTTAATACATTTATTTCAAATGATAATTTTAACTCCTGCTTTTTTTGTCATCACATATACTCTCTAAATTTTTGATGACAGAAAATATGTATAGCTTTTTGCAAATGTGGCTAGTCGTTTACTTTTTATAAAACTGCCTTCATAAAAAAGGCAGACGACTCTCTTTATATAAAAAGTGCAAACGTTTTAAATTTATTGGAGTTTGAATATTTTAATGGTCATTTTTTGTCGTTGTTTGAAATTAAAGCTAATTTGATACTCATTTTTTACTTTTCTGGTAGCTTTGGGAGTCAATGAAAAAAGAAGATGGATGGAGAAATGAGTTGCAGTCGTCGAAGGGCTAACGTCCAGCTAAAGGACATAACACTTTTTTAATGAAACTCGAAAAAGCAGCGTTTGTTTTTTCCTTCATTTTTTACGTTACTTTTTTTGGGATGCCATTTTAATGTCAAAAAATGAGAAGGATGGAGTCTCCTGTTTCATGTTTTATCGAGACAAAAAAGGACATGATGCGCCGCATTCGTGAGAATGAATGATGGTTCATTGACTTTCATTAGTTTTTCATTCGTACAAAATTGAACTTTGAAATTTTTGGTTAAAAGTTTTTTTTTCTGAAAAGCATAGGCTTTGAAACTTGGAGAAGAAGAATAATATTGATAATGACATAATAATAATGCCAATGCCCAAAGTATCCGATGTTGTTATTTTTTGATATAATTATTTATAAAATTGCGGAAGCTCGCATTTGTAATTACCAAAGTCCGGCCAACGTTGGTGATGATGAAAATTTATTTGGCTCTTTTTTGTTTTCTATTTTTGTTTTGACGAGTGAAAGTTAATGAAAAAATATAATAATTGTAGAATTACTTTTTTTAGCAACAAAAAATAGTTATTGATGAAGAAAAAAAAGTAATAAAGATCGGAAAAGAAAGAGTATATTGTCGAGAAAAAAAAGTGAAAATTTCGAATCTAACTATTCCTGAATACACCAATCTTGCTGATTCTTCCATTTTTAGAATATATTTTTTTGTTCCAGTTGTCGTTTAAATTCTTGTTATACCTTTTCTTTGTAAAAGTCTGCTATTGACGCTTAAAATTATTTAAAATTTAATATTCGGTGCTAGTAAACTTATAAAGTCATCATAAAAATTTCTAAATATTTTACTGCTTTGTAAGAAAAATGCTTTGCAAAATAATTTTATTACTTATCAAGTTTTACAAAACGTAGCCAAAAATGCGCATTAAGTAACAACGTTGTATAATAAATTGATTTATTTTATTTGTGAAGAAAAAGAAGGATTGATAAAAAAAACTATCTTTAAGTCTGACGCATTTTTTTTTTCGGTGATAAATTTTATAAAGCTCATTGCCAAAATATTGTTTTTTTAAAAATTTAAAAGCTTTTGCGGAGGTGAATCATAAATTCCTCTTTAAAAAAAGAGCAAAAACAAAAACAACAGGCTTCAAGTATGATTTTTTAGTCATCCTGTTTTTAATTTTTTAACTAAATTTTTTATATCAAAATAGCTTTCATAATCAAATGAGCAAAAAATGATTAGACCTACCTACGTAAAAAGGGAACAAACATATGTACGTACGTACATAAAAATGCAATCAAAGTTTGTTTCTCAATCTTTTTTTCATTTAAAAAAAAGGTTGCTACTTTATTTGCAAAAGACAATTTCATTATTTTTTTTTCTTCCATCCCTTTTTTGTGTTAGAGACATTTTTTTCCAGATAAGTGTCATGATAATATAATTTAATTTATTTAAAATTTTTTGGGATAAACTTTAGAATAACATCAGATTTAAATGTTACTCTGTTTTAAATTTTTAAAATAAAGATTTTTTTAAAAAGTAACGGAAATTATTTTATTTTTAAAACACCTGAACCGCCCATGAGCTTATATTTGGCTCAAATGATGATTTATAAATGTTAATCTTCTTATATGCATGCTTATGAATATTTCCTTTAGCAAAATTTAAAAAAATAAATAGTTTGTAAAAATATTCACAATTCCATTAAAATAAGAAACCTTTCAAACTTTTATTTGACGCATCCGCCTTGAAGCAGTGGATGACTTCCTTTATTTTGTTTGAAGTCTCTGAAAAAAAATAATTTGGAATAAATTTTACGCCGTTTCTTTCTTCTTCTTTTTCGTCGTTCGTTTACTTTTGTTTAAAAAAACTAATTACTATCATTTTCTTGTCTTGCATTTTAAATTTGGAACCAAAAATTTACTTACTTTGTTTGTTTGTTTTTCGTGTTTTAGCAAAAAAGCAGACTGTTGCTGCTTGAGGCGAAACTGAAACTTTTTTTTGTTAACATACGTGTGTGGTACATATCTAAAAGTAGTAACAACTCCCCAAGGAAGATGTATCATAGCTTAAGGGTAAAGCAAATTCCTTAAAGTTTTAAAAAGGCTTATATTTAAAAAAAGACAAGAAAAACTTTTATCAAAGTTACATCATTCTTTTCTTTTTTAGCTTCCTTCCTTTTCTTTTGCAAAAAAGCAAAAACTCATGAACCCTTTTATTCTTTTAGCCCATGCTCAATGATGGCAATTGTGAGAAAATAAATGTTCAACTATTAAATTTGGGGCATTTATTTTTACTTCCAAAAATGGAAATAAAAAATATTGTCCACGTTTGTGATTTTATTTTTAAAATGGCATTGTTAAGGGTAAATAGAATGCTTCTTGCCTCATAGTAATAGTCTCCGTTCCGTGGTGCCAGATGAAAATGCCATTCTTGAAAGAATAAAAAATTCGATAAAACGCAGGTTTAATTTGAAACAAATCTTTTTTTCAGCTGCATTCGATGTAATTCTTGTAAATTTTCGATTAAACAAAAGATGTTTTTTTCTAAAATGGAATTTTTAATTCTTTCTTTCTATGTATGTGCGTTTCTTAAAACAAAAAAGAATGGAAAAAATTCTTTCCAAATTTAATTTTAATATATTTAAAAAAAATATTTGGCTTTGCTTTTATAAACTTTGCTCCCATTTTTTACTTGGCTGGAAATTCTTTCAGCAGTTGTTGCTTATCTTTTTCCTTTGCATGCCGCTTTGAATCCTGATTTCAAATGGACTTTTTGCTGCTTTGGTAATTGCATCTTTTTGTAGGAATCAAAAATAAAGTAAACGATATAATTTAATCAAAAAAACTAGAGACATTATTTTTACTTACTTACTTTTTTTCTTCTCACATATGGACATACCACCTGCTTCCACTAAATTGTGAAACAAAATCGGGTTAACTTTCTTTTTTTTTAAGATTAAGAAAAAATTTGGCCACGAGAAAAGCTTTTTAGTATTATAGTATATGTACTTAACGTATTTTTAATCTGCCAAATTTTGCCAACTATGTATTTAGAAATATAATGGATGACTTTGCAAAAAAGAAGTTGATGAGTTATTTTAGTTAAACTTGGGTTATTATTCTTGTAGTTTTTTTCTTTTTGATTAAGTGTTTATCCTCATTTCAACACTTCTGCCCACTTGAGGATATAAATGTTTTTAAATATAAGTCTCAGCGGGATATGAATCGGTATAAAAAAGAGCGTCATAAGTTGTTTGTAGGTTTCTACGGTGTTTGAAATAATTCATTGATAAATATTTATTCTATTTTAAGTAAGTAAAGCAAAAACAATGGAAGGCGGAATTATAATATTTTTCATGAATTTAGAATTTTTTGATTTTAAACTTTATTTTGAGGCTTTTTTATAGAAGCTGATAGCTTTGTGAATTATTTTTCTTGCAACTTTGGGCGTCAAAAATCCATTTACTAAAACTTTATTCTTGCTTTATATAAAAGCATTTTATCAAAGTTAAACTTTTAGCTTCCATTAGAATCTCGCATCATCGCCAGAGCTGTCGAATTTCGAATTTCGAATCGAATTTCGAACCGAATTTCGAATCGAATTTCGAAATTCGAAGCTTCGAACGAATCGAATTTCGAAAAATACGAATTTCGAATCGAACATTCGAAATTCGTTTCGAAGAAATTCGAATTCGAATCGAACATTCGAAATTCGATTCGAAGCTTTCGAATTTCGAATTTTTTCGAATCGGCGCCATTCCAATGGATTTGACTTTGGCGCAAGCTTTTTGGCGCCAAACTTTTTTGCTGCAAAAGCTCAACAGATTTGCAAAGTTTTTGTTTGACATTTGTTTAACAATTTTTCTTCTTCCTGTAAATTATGTCAGTTGCTAAAATTCACTTTGTAAAAGTTAATGGATTCTATGAATGCAAGTACTGTATTAAGAAGTATAAAGTAAACGCAACAGGAACAACATCAGGAAGGAAAGAACATATTGAAAAAAAGCATTCTGATAAACTAAACACTAGCATTACTGATGATAATGGTCCACCAGCAAAACAACAAAAACTTGACTTCTTTCCGCAATCAAATGGTCGTCGAAAAAGCTGAAAGAAATTTAGTTCCTGTGCCAAAAAATGAAAATGAAATTGTGGTCTTCGAAAGTGAAAGTGAAACAGAAGATTTTTAATTATTATTAATTGTTGATTGTTTTTTTTTATAAATCTTTGTTGTCTTTTGTTTTGTTGTTTTTTTTTATATAATAAAGTATTTTCAAAATTTTTTTTTATTATTAATGACTTCACTTTTTCGAAGATTCGATTCGATTTTTCGAATCGAAGCTTCGAAATTCGATTCGAAAGTTTCGAATTTCGAATCGAAACTTCGAAATTCGATTCGAAGAAATTCGAATTCGAATCGAAGCTTCGAAAGTTCGATTCGAAGATTTTCGAACATTCGACAGCACTGATCATCGCTACCCAAAACATGCTATTGATAAACTGTTTTAGCCCTTACTTTTTTGTTTTGTTTATTTGCGTTTAAATTTATTTGTAACATTGACTACAAACCTCCTTCACAACATTCCAATTTAATTCCGAATAAAAAAAACATAAAAATTTGTTACAACTTTTATTGCGTGTAATTGACGCTGCCACTTTTTCTCATCAATGGCATTCTTTTATTTTTCGTGTTTTTGTTTGACACTTTTTTCTCATTATGCTATTGAATTTATTTTTATTTATTAAGGCCAAAATATTTTATAAATTCTAATATATGAAACAATATCAATTAAATTTTTTTAGGAATATTTTAATTTCTCAAACAGAAAACTATGCTTTCACGAACACATTTTTTTATCTTTACCCTTGCCCTTACTACTGTATATGGATTTTATATAATTACTACAGATGATGATGATGGTTTGAGATATCCAGTAAGTTTAGCTTATCAGAGTCTTGGTTAAGGGACTTGAAAAATTACAGGGTTCTGAAGGATATGATAATGATGATGTGCTACCCCTTTCAAGTAATGGTTTTGTTCCACAAGTTGCTATGCCAGAAGATGTAATGGTATTTGATGATGATGACGATGATTATATGGATCGAGTTGATCGGCTTCAGCATGCTTTAAGAACCAAACGAGATGTCATAGCTTTAGCTGATGCATATTCGCAAAATATAAGACCTGTGGATTTGGATGGGTTAGTTTTTCCCTGGCCTCGAACCCTTAAGTAATCCATTTTTGAGTTTAATATTATTTACAACGCTTCCAAATTAAGGCATTTAATAATTCAGCTAATACGACTTCAAGAGCTTTAAAAAGATAGAAGTTTCATTCTGAGAATGAGTCGTTGAAATCTTTGCTTGTTTTTTTTGTTATTCTTTCTAATTTGCGTTTGACAGAAACCTTTATTTTTTTTATTCAACTGACTCATTTGTTTCGTTCTAAATCTATTTTTCTTTGCCATTTTTTGACATGACTAAAACCAATCTTATCCTCGTTTTCACTTTTTCGAAATCAAAAATGAATTAAATTCCACTCTTTTAAATCTTATTTTCAATCCCTCATGACACATTTGCTTTTTTTTTAAATCAAGGAATCAAAAACCTTCTTCCATAGTAAAATCCTATAAATTTTAGAATGCGGTTAGTGAGACAACCTATAATCGAATATGATGACGAAGACGAGTATGAAGATGTAATGCCAGTAGCACCTCGAAGAAATAAACGTTCATTCCCAATTGATTCAGAAGTTCCCATATCATTTATTGTTTTTGATTAATTTATTGCTTCCACAAATACAAAAAAAGATGCATAGTTATTTACAAAAAACTTTATTCTCTTTTTACTCTTCATGTTTATTTTTTTACGTTTTAAAAAATTTCCCGTCAGATCTCTTTTATATTATTTAAAGCTTTAAAAAAATTAATGTTTAATCATTGAATGAAAAATATATAAAGAAAATCCTATCAAATAATTAGTCATCATCAAATTCACAAAAAAAATAATTCTCGAAAAAGAAATTGATAAAAGTTTTGGTGGAAAAAAATGTTTGACCTCTTTTTTTTTAGATTTCGTCAGTTTTTTTCTGGATTAAAAAAAACATGCATAAAACTTTTTTTTGTTTGTCAGCGAGAAAGAATGCTGAAAATAAACCTAATAAAAAAGAACTTTCGCTCTCTTTTTTTAAGATTTCGAAAGTAAATTTTTCAATAAAAAAAGTTCATAAAAATGGATATTTTTTGATTTTCAATAAATAAGGAAAGAAAAATTCAAATTGAAAAAACACACAGTAAATATAAAAAGCAAATGTAGCACAACGATAAAATAATTGTTCAAGCATATTTATAAAAGAAGTTATAAAAAATGTTAAATCTATCACTAACTTTAATAATAACATGAAAATTTTAAAGTTTTTGTAATTTCAAAATAAACTTTTTATATTTGTTTGCAAAAAAACTGTGTTTTCAAGCACTTGAATTTGACCGTCAAACATTTTAAATATACCCTTCTTATAGACAAACTCATTGACCTCCAATCTATTGAATTGGATTTCCAAGAATCTTCAAAACAACAAAAAAAATTTTATTACAGAATCTTCGGTTATTCTTCGAGTCAAGTACTTCATCTTTAGAATCGCTCGCTTTTTTTTTCTTCCGATGTCATCCAAAAGAATCTCGCTCTTTCTTTTTTTTTTATGTATGTGCTTTTATTCTCACCGCCACCTAAAAAAAATAGAGAAATAAAATCTCAGATGTTTCTTCAAGTCGCCGGCGGGAAAGAAGAAGAAGAAGACATTTTTTTGTCGTCACATAATTTACCTGCGGAAAAAATCCAAAGAAAAAAAAAGGAATGTTTAATTGTGCTTTTTCACATCTTTTTTATATTTCGGACAGAAGAAGGGTAACGCCCGACGATGGTAGAGTTCAGTAGCTTGGTCATCGGCAACCCGGACATTTATTTTTTATTTTTTGACTGCGGTTGAAAGCGTAAATTGGGTCAGCAGTCAATTCTTTTTTTTTATACATGCGCATCAGCCAGCTGCAGCAGTAACACAAGTACTCAAGACACTCGACTGTCAGAAAATTAAAAAAAAAATCAGGGAGGTGGTGATCATCAACCTTTCCACAAAATGGGTATTTTTATGATACTCCTCTCCTGGAAATGAATGATTGAAAGGAAAGGAAGAAATAAAAAACTAAGTAATTTTTTCTCGGATTTTCTATTTTTGATTGATAAAAAAATTTCCAGGATTTTTACTGTAAACTTTGCTCGCCCTTTTTAAATTTTTTTAAATTTAATATGTTTTTCCTTTTATGTAATTTTTATTTGGTATTTATTTTTAAAAAAAAGTTTTTTTTGGGTGAGGATGACTCAACCAACAATGAATGATAAAATCAACGACCTCTAGCTTTTTGTGTCAACTTTAATTAATATTTGGTTGCTTGAGTGACAACCAGAGCTGTCGATTATTCGATTAATCGACAGCTCTGGTGACAACTAGCTAATAAATGCTTTCTTTCGTTAATATTCTTCTGCTACGTTATTTCTCTAGCTTCAATATTTATTTATTTTTACTTTTTAATACTGATTTTATTACGCTTCATTGTCCTAATCTTGGTTTTTTCCCTCAAAAAAAGTTTTACATTTTTGGAACCGATCCGTTAAAAAATCGCTCTGCTCTCTCTTCTTTTTTACATTTTTTCTTTTATTTTTTTTGTTTGAAGAAAGTCGTAACTTTTTTTTATTATTCCAATTGGTTTGATCCGAATAATAAAAACTAGTGATTTACGCGGTTTATTGAGGATTGAAAAATGGATTACATGCAGGTTGAAGAAAGAAAAAAAACCACTTCTTTTTTTAGTTTTCTTCAATGAAGTTTTTGGTGGTGGCAACAACGCTTTCTGCGTTGTTGTTTGCTTTAACAAATGCCATATCATATCGTTGTGAAAATAATCAAGTTCTTATCGTTCAATCATTTGGAAATGATACCATTCGAATGCATTGTCAAAAACTTAATCTTTGTGGATTACAAAATTTGGTTTGTTTTGAATGAATAATTGCATTTTGGTAAAGATATGATTTTAGAGATGTAATTATGATAGAGAGCAACCATCTTGTGGTGGAAAAAATAACTTTGTTTCACATGTAAATCAAATAACTCCAACTGGGCCGTAAGTTACCTTGTTGTGATCTCAAAAAAATTAATGCCTCTTTCATCATTTTAACTTTATAAAACTTAACGCCCCATTTTTTCTATTTTAGAGTTTCACATGTTTGCTGTGAACTTCAACACAATAATGACTTATCCATTCCTAATCATGATGGAAATGATTGCTTTGTATATGAATTACCCGATGGAAGTCACGGTGATTCCACATCAGGTCGCATTAGAAAACAACATTCCGTTGATGAAAATGACCAACTTACTGTATTACAAAATGCCGCACAAATTCCTGAACAATTTAATGGATATTCGGGATATAGAATGAAATTATTTATGCTTCGAAATAAATCTCCTCCATCCCTCATTGTTAAAGCTATCGAAAGACTTCCGTAAGTTTTTCTTATTTTTTTCATGAATGAATTAACGAGCCTCATTTGTTGCGCAAAATTCTTCAACAAAAAAAGCATTGAAACGGTTTTTATGGGGTTAAAGAAATATGAGAGGAGAGCACATATATCATTGGTAGTCAGTCGAAAAAAAAATGGCGTCAGTTCAAAAATCTGGGACACTTTCTTCTTTGACCATTCAATTTAGTAGTTTTTTTGAAATAGTAATAATAAAACATAATGATCTTTTTAAAAACTTAAAAACGAGAACCTTGCAATTTATGAGTTTTAAACAAGTCAAAATTCGATGATTTTAACTTTCACACTTATAGATTAGCTAAAGATTCCAAGTTTTTTATTATTCGAATAGCAAATTACTATTTTTAAAACTCTTCTCTCTATCAAGATTACCAAAAGCTTCTTTAAAAAAATACATGCCTACATACATATAAAAATATAGTGATGGTTATCGAGTAACAATCTGTCGACCACGTTGTGGTAATTTTATTGGTGAAGAAGAAATTGGTCGAAATGAAAAAACTGTCAAAGCTCCAATAATCACGGGTGATGTTATGCATGGAAAAGTTAAATCCCCAGCTGAATGGTCCGCGGCGGCTTGGAACGCATGGGCATCCAGCAGGTTAGATTGATTTCTTGAAAAAATAAATATTGTAAGAGGAATATTATTTTTTAGTTGGTCATCATGGAGCACAAGCAAATTAGTTGGGGATGCAGAGTCAGAAGCAAAAGCACGAGGTCAAATTCGTGGTGATCGAAAGAGAATTGAAGAAGCACCCAATGGCGGTGTTGATAAAAGTTGGGGTGTAAACGCGAATGCGTGGAATTCCCTTGGCCGTGGAGAGGGAAGAGAAGGAGATGGTAGCTCACCATCCACTGGAACCATTAATAATGTTAATGTTCATGCAGCAGGTGGCCTTGGAGGTTCTGGCGGTGATGGCGGAGAAGGCATCGGTGGAACCATCAATGGAATTCCATCAGGTAATAGCGTCGCAGTAGCTGGTGCTAAAGGCGCCGGTGTTGGAGTTGGTGCTGGAAGTATCAACGCTGGAAATGGTGGCAAAGGTGCCGGCTTAGGCGATGGAGATAAAAATGGAAAAGGCAATGGTAAAAGCTATGCTTATTTCCTTCGCTTCCAATACAATTTTTTTAGGCAGTGCGGGCAGCTCTAAAGAATCCAATGGAGATTCAAACAAAACTGATCCAGCATCAAAAGCTGATGGGAAATCCCCGAATGGCGATGGTAATCAAGAAGTTAGTTTACTACCCGTTTATTACATAGGCACATACATACATAAATTACAAAAAAATAATACAAGATCATACAAAATAATAAAATTAGGACAAAATCTAGAAGTTTCAGCAACACTTTGGTTTACGTTTGAGCATTTCTTCTTCAACTTGTTCAAGATTCTTTCCTTTCGTTTCGGGTAACCACAAAACGATGATAATAACAGAGACGAACAAAAAGCCGCTGAAGATGAGGAAAACAAAAGGACCCATTAATGCCTAAAAAACCAAAAATTAGTATTAAGAAAATCAATCAACATTTAAAAAAAAGCATACAACAAGTGGAATAAATCCAAGACTGACGAAGAAATTACAAATCCAATTTGTTCCAGTTGCTAAAGCACTTGCAGAAGCTCGAGCATTTGATGCGAACACTTCGTTGACATAGAAGAAAGGAATTGAACCAGGACCAGTTGCAAAGCTGATGACGAAGAATAATACGAGTGCAATGGAGAGGTTTGGAAGCCAGCTGCCCGAAGGTTCGATGAGTTCAGTTGTTGAAGGAATAAGAGGAGAACCAGTAGCAAAAGATGAGTTCAAGAGGTTGCGTTGAGGAGTTGGAAGAATGGGAACTGTAGCTGTAGTAGAATTAAAAGGAACCACATCTTTAGGCTAAAAAAAAACGAAATTATTTTTAAAGAAGATGAAGTATAAACTTACAGTAAAATGCATTGAGATTGTAAGCGATACAGTAGCAACAAGCATTCCAAATGTACCAATGAGAAGTAGCGGACGTCGACCAAATTTAGGATGTTCAACAAGCCAAAACGAAACTGCAGTTTGAATAACATTTGCTGCTCCCATAGCAAGTGTGGCATAAATTGGCCAATCATCTTTAAGACCAGCTTCTTTAAAGATTGAAGTGGAATAAAACATAGCAGCATTAATTCCAGAAAGCTGTTGACTTGCTTGTAAGAAGCATGCTAAGAATGTTGGCCAAAGTAATGCACCTCGGAAGAGATCCCAGACTTTGATTCTAGGTTCATTCTAGAAAATAAAAATATATTTCATTATTAAATGTCAAATCTTTACCTTGAAAGCTTCAGCTTCTTTGTTGACAGCTTTGATTTCTTTGAGAATTATTGAATCATATTCATCGAGGTTACGGTAAGCGCACAAATCTTTTGTTGCTTTTTCTTCATCACCTTTGATAACCAATGTGTATTTTGGAGATTCAGGAACCCAGAAAAGAGCAATGATTTGGAAGATGGAAGGTACCAGAGGAACAGCTAAAAAAGAAAAATGAATAAGAAATGTTCCGAAAATAAAAATCACTACCAAAAATGTATGGCCAAAGTTCAGCAGTTCCAAAGATTTGTTTCAAACCAAATATTTGCGAAATGAGAATTGAAATGCATACCAGAAGTTGAGGCAATGTTCCTAGAGCTCCTCTCCAATTAACAGGCGCAATTTCGGTGATAAACATAGGAACGACAGAGCTTCCAATTCCAGCATTCAATCCAATGATGAACCTTCCAACGTGGAAAAGAGGATAAAATTTGACCCAATAAGCTCCAACCATAAGAATACAACCAAGAATGGCGAAGATGTTATTCAAATGAAGAGTTCCTTTTCTACCAAATTTGTTTGCCAAGATTCCTAAAAAATAAAATGATTTAATCAACCGTTTTACATGAGAATACTGAAAAATATTACCACTTAACATTGCTCCGATCATTGCAGCAAACGAAAATAATGAAACAGCTGCAGGAAATACAACCATGATTTGTTTATCATCCAAAGGTTCACCGAACGTTGAATTGTGACTTTCACTCATCCATTCTTGAATAAACTAAAAATGACGTAAGAGATTATGTTATTCAAGAATATTCAAACAAAACTAACTTGTTGAGGTGCATTGACAGCTCCAATAGAATAGCCAAAGACGAAAGAACTTCCAACAGTTGCAACAGTAACAGCCCATATTATAGATGATGTAAGTGAAGCATTTGGTAAAGTTCCATCAGCATCTGTTAGTGGAGAATGTTGTTTAGGTGATGAAGGAGCAGATGATTCACCAGACGACGACATTTTCTAAAAATCAATATTTTAGAATCAGTTAATAAAAATCTTGAAAATTTAGACGAGGAAGAAAAAAACAAAAGAATGAAAGACTAAAAAAAGTTAAAGTTGTTTTATTCGAATTTCGAAAACTGTTGTTTGCGTCTTGGGAAAACATTGATCGCGCGAAGCATGAAAAAACACAAAAGCAAGCAGCAAGCTAATAGGAAGAGTTGAAAAGGTAGCCTATTTAAAATTCTATCGCCGCTGCAATTTACTTTTCTTTTTTTAAAAGCTTTCATCATTTTAAACCATTTATGGAAAATCAAGTTCCATAATAGTTGATTCAATTTATTGCTACATGAGAAGGTCTTTGAAAAGCAGAAAGGCTAATTAACACTTCGAAGAACCGTTGAACGATTACTTTGATTCAAATTAAAATTTTAAACAAAAGAAAAACAAGCTTACTTCAATTTTCTCACTTTAAAAAAACACGTTATAATACATACATAGTTTGAGGAGATTTAATTAATGTGTATTTTTTTTTTAAGGGAAATAATGGAACAGGTAGTGATGGAAAAGGTAAAATCAATGGAGCCAATAGCACTGGCGATGGCAAAGGTCCTAAGTCTAAAGGTGATGGTAGCGGTGATGGCACAGAAGCTGGTGCTTCTCCCGATAGCGGCAATGGCCGCAAAAAAGGAGGCATTAATGGTGGTGATAAAGCCACGATGATTATGGAACCTGATGGAGGCATTGAAGGTAATAAAATGAAAAAATGATCATTAATTATTCAAAATCCATTTCAGCTGTTAATAAAGGCGATGAAGAAGATCGAGCGGGATTAGGTAGCGGTGAAGGTAAATCGGATGGAGGTGATGCTGGCAACAAAGGCGATGGAGATGGAAACAAAACATTAGGCAACGGCGCCGGAGATGGCGATAACAATTCTGGTGGAAAAGTTAAAACCATTTCTGGCCCTAGTCATATTAGCAGCGAAAAAAAGCCCGATACTGATGGAAATAATGGCGTTGGAGATGGAAATGAAGGAGATGGCAAAGATAAAAATGGAAACGGTGAAAGCGACAAACCTTCAGGCAAAAGCAATGAAGGTGATGGAGCTGGAGGCGATGGAAATGGTAATGGAAATGGCAAAGGCCCTGGTAATAGTAATGGAACAGGCGATGGAGATAAGAATAAACTCGGTGACGGAGCAGGAGGCGACATTGAAGGCGATAACGGAGTTGGAGGAGGCATCTCCGATGAAGATGGAAATGAAGCAGCTAACAAAGGCGATGCTTCTGGCAATGGCGGCGATAGCTCTGGCTCAGATGGAAATAAAAAAGGCAATGGTGAACCAGATGGCTCTGAAGGCGTTAGTGGTAATGGAGGTGAAGATGGCCCAGTTAAAAATCCTCCTCGTCCTGCTGGTGGCTCGGGTGAATCTGGTCCTGATGGCGAAGATGGTAATGGAGATAAAACAGGCACCGATGGCGGGGATAATGGAGAAGGCACGAAACCAGGTGAAACAGATAATGGTGATAAGAAAGGAGGAGGTGGTGGCAATGGTGGAAATACTGGACTCAATGGTGGTGAGAAATCCGGTCCAGATGGCAGCAAAAGCGGTAATGCTAAAAATGGTGAAGCTGTTGGAAACAAAGGCAAAGGCACTGAAGGTGGAAATAAAAATGCTGAAGGTGATGGCAAAAGCGGAGGTGATAAAAAAGGTAGAAGTGGAGGAAACAAAGGTGATGCTGCTGGAAACGCTGGAAGTGGAAATAAAAATGGTGGACATGGAGGACAAAATGGAAATGTTAATAATGGAGCAAATCACGGCAGTGGTGGAACCAAACCTGCCACCACTGGCAATGTTCCCAAGCCCCCAGCTCCTCAGACACCTGCTCCAAAGGCACCAGCTCCAAAAGCACCAGCTCCTCAGCAACCTGCTCCTAAAATATCAGCTCCTAAGACACCAGTTCCTCACACACCAGCTCCCCAACCACCTGTTCCTAAAGTCAATCCCGCAAAAATTGCAACTGACAATAGTGGAAGCAATGCTGGAGCACACGTTGAACAAAATGTTCCAAAACCTGTTCCAAAACCTGCAACTTCTAATGCAGGTAATGGCAATCCTGCTGGTGCTTCTGCACCATCTCCAGCTCCTGCTCCAGCTCGTGCACAAGCTGCTCCAACTATTGCTGCTGATACACCAGCAGCTGCAAGCTCAGGTACAAGTGCTAAAGCAGCAGCATCTCCAGCAGCTAATAAAAGTGGCGGTGGCAGCGGTGGTGGCGCTGCTGGAATGCAATGCTTTAGCGGAGATATGGAAGTTACAACTGTGACAGGCACAAAACGAATGGATGAACTTGAAATTGGTGATTTAGTTTTGGTTCCAGCTTCAGGCAATTTACTCAAATATGAACGAGTTGAAATGTTTTATCATCGCGAACCTGAAACTTCTGCTCGATTTGTTCAAATCAATACCGAAAGTGGGAAAACTTTAACTCTAACAACTCTTCATTTATTGCCATACGACGATTGCGATGCTTTAACTGAAGCACATTTAAATGTTGAAGATGTTGATACTCTTATGAGGCAATCCAAGTATGTTGTCGTTTAATAACTTTAAATCCATTAATATTGATTGATCCTTTTAGATTCGCTCATAAAGCCACTCCCGGTCAATGTGTAATTTCGGTGACTCCATCTGGAACTCTTAGCGTTGATCGAATTATTTCTGTTACTCGACGAGTTACAAAAGGAATTTATTCTCCTATGACTGTTGAAGGTTCGATCATAGCCAATGGCGTTCTATCATCATGCTTTTCACAACTTGAATCTCATGCGGTTCAAAAATTAGCTTTTGATGTTTTGATTGGAATTTATAATACTTTTGGATATGTTCGAGATGTTGTAATTGAACCCACTCAAGAAATTCCAAACATGTTAAATTATATTCATCAACTTAGTCGATTTGTTTTGCCATTTTCAAAATATTAAAAAAAATTAATTATTAAGAAACTTAAATTAAACAGAGTGTTTTATACTCGGGTACTGCCATAATTATTATTTATTTATTTGTATTTAAACGATTCGAAAATTAAAGAATAAAGTTATATTTATTTTAAATTTTTTTTAAAGGAGTTACTTCAGCTTTTTGCATACTGTAGCACCACCATGTTTAATAATGCATTTCTTTGCCATTATATCTTCAGTTTTCTTCTATTATTACCGAAAAGAAGATTATTATGAATATAAATAAAAAATGTGACAAATAAATTTTTCTTCATCTTCTTATAAAAAAGTGTCATTTGCAAAAAGTTCTGTCATCAAAAAAGAAAAAAAAGAAACACGCAAGTTTTTTTTTCTTCACTATTAGTTAGGGTTAAAAAAGAAAAAAGAAAGAAAGAGAGATATGACGTTAGAGCTGCGCGTGTCGTCGTTGTCTTTGTCGTCTGTCAACAAGAAAGAAAAAATGCTGTCATCTTTTTGGTTGTCATTTTATTCGCCTGTCATCCACCAGCAGCAGCATCCAGCAGTGGTGGTTGTGAGTTGTTGTTGTCGTCGGTTATTTTTTGTTTCCCTTCTTCTTTCAATTTTTTTTTCGTTGCTTATTGTTTTCATGTTCTTTTTTTCTTTTTCTCACTTTTTTGTGTTTTAATTCGCTATATATAATATATTGATTTAATTACCGGTGGAAAGAAAACAAAATTCCATAAAATATTGATGATTTCAGATATGCCTCGTCAACCCATTTTTAGATCTCATGAAGAGATAGAAGAAATAAAAAGGATTCGAAGAGAAAGAAATACAGAAATTCAAAGGATTCGAAGGCAAAAATTACGAGAAATCAATGAGGAGCAGAAACAACAACAAGAAGTAAAAACAAAGGAAGGCATTTGTACTGGTAAGCTTGTAGTTTCCAAAAATTTATAATAACCTCATATTCAGTAAAAAATTAATTTAAATTTTAAAATTTCCAAAAAAGTTTCAATCTTTTAAACTACGCACAAAAAAATGAAAAACAGCTTTTAAGAGTGCAACCTAATCACATTTTTTCAACAAGAGCATTACCCAAATTTTTAATTTTTTAATCTCAAAACCTATTAAAAATTTAAATTACTAACGAATTTTGATTTTTATTTTCTAGATTATTGTCGAAGCCGCCGAGTCAATGAAGATTTGAAACAAAAACGACGGCAGCGAAACACCGAATTGCAAAGAATGCGGCGAGCAAATTTATATAAACCAAAACATAAAAAGAAATCACCGGAAGAAGAGGAAGTATATTTAGCAAAGAGGCGTCAAAGAAACACTGAAATTCAAAGGCTTCGAAGACAAAAATTGAGGCAGCAAAAATCACTGGTTGTCACAACTTCAGAAAATGCTGATGAAACAATAATAGCAGACGATACCCAAACCACTGAAGCTCTTTTAAATATTTTGCAATTATGTTTTACTCAACTTCAAAAAAAATCATGAAAATGAACTTTGATCTCTCTCTCATTTTATTTTTTTTTAATTTAAACGGTTCTAATATGTGTATGGACTTTTCTTATTAGAGATTAATAAGTAATTTTTTTCTCGTAAATTTGACAATCTTAATAATGTTTTTTTCTTATTTAACGTTTTTATTGGTTTACCGAAATTTTTTTAATAAAATTTTTTTATTCACTTCCACCTGTCTATTTTTTTCACATTTTATATGTGTTTTTCACCTGAGTTTGGAAGGGAAGAAATTTAAATTTTGCCACGCCTATGAGAAAATTGTAAAATTTTTTAACAACAAAGTTGCACCTTTTTTTTACTTTCTTGCTATTTGGGGTAAAGATTGTTATGTCACAAAAAAATGACTTTAGATGAGGATATACGTTCAACAGAAACAATTTATTTGTTAACCATGAGAATTATTGGAGGATTATGTGTTTTTATTTCCATGATTACAGTATTTTTAATTTTAAAGCATTCATCCAAAGAAATGAAACATTATAAATGGATGTTATTAAATCAAACTGTAAGGAAGTTTTAGAACTTTGAAGAGAAAAGCTAAAAAAGATGAAACTATATTGGTCCGAAAAAAAAAGTTAAAGCTTTGGATTTTATTTAAAATTTTTTTTTCAGTTATGGACATGTAATTTTGGTCTTCTACTTGGACTTCTTTGGATTCCAATTCCATTATTTCCTGCTATGGCAGCGTATATTCGTGGCCCATTAGTAATTTTAAGTAAAAATGGAGCTCACATAATTATGGTAACTTTTCTCTCTCATTTTTCTCCTTCATCTTCTAAAAAATTTTAGTGTGTTTTGTCGGGCTCAGCATTGTGTATTTCAAGTTCCATTCTTGTTGAATTATTCTTTCGTTATGCTACCATCGCTAGGCTACATATTTACCACATGATGGCCAGCTATAAAATGATACCAATTATGGCTGTAATTAATTTTATTAGCTTCGGTTCAGGTTTTGGAATAAATTATATGGCAAATGTTCGATTTACAGTTTTAAGAAATGTTACGCTTGAAGTGAGTTCATTTATCAACCTGAGCCAAAGAAAATGTATTGGCACTGTGAAACTAAAATTTCCCAAACATTTTAAAAATTTTATTTAAGGTTATTCCTGATTTACAATCCATATTTGATAGTGAAGTTGTATTTGGCTATACTTTGGAAAATCCTTACATCATTGCTTATGGTGCTTATACACTATTATTTTTTCTTTCATTTTCTATTATTGCAAATATTTTAATTTGGCTCCTTGTTCGATCTCTTTATAAACAAAAAACTTTAATGAGTAAACAAAAATTTAATATGCAATTATCTCTCTTTATTGCTATCGCAATTCAGGTTACTTTTTTTGAGATTATCTCAAGTTCAATTTTGAAATGATAGTTTTTAGTTTTTTATTCCATTTTTATTTGGTGTGATTCCAACTTCAGTTGTAACTATTTTGGTTCAACTTCACTTTAAAAATATTACAGGTAAAATTCGAGGGATTTTTTTTAAATTTGTAAATGCAGCTTATTTTTCTTCTTCAGAAATTTGTGAAATTTGTCTCTGCCTTGGTTGCTTGCATACAGTATTCTCAAATTTAACCACTGTAATCATGGTCAAACCATATCGTAAAGCAGCGATAAAATATTTTGCAACATTTATATTTTTAATAACTGGACGAAAAGTTAAATGGGCTCAAACGGGTTTCACAAATATTATTCAAAATCCAAGCGTTAAAGGGTTAGCAAGCTCTTATCCAACTACAAACATCACAAATTACAGGTCCGAAAATCTTTATACGATTATTCCTATGAATACAAACTTTCGACAATTTTTCAGAATATCTCATACACCCCAAAGGGTTCCATCACCAAAAGCGATGTCACCAATTGGGTAAAAAATAAACTAATTTAAAAGAATTTTATGAAAAGATAAATATTCTTTATTAACAAAATAAATATAAACATAACAATAAAATGAATTTTTAAGTAGAATCAGGAATTGAAATAGTAACCGAAGCAATTGCATAAGCATGAATAAAAGTAAAATGTGATTCATGATGTTGAGTAACTTGAACATTGGCATATGTAAGAATTTTAGCTCCATCGGAATTTTCACTATACGATGGACCAGTAGTAAAATGCCAATAATTGGGGTAAGAAGGATAAAATGGAAAAGATCCATATTGAGTAGTTGTTGTTGGAGAAGGATACAATAACTCAGGTTTAGGATAAATTTCAATATCAAATTTAGGATTTATTGAGAATGTATTCCAATAATGCCCATAATTTTGGCATAAAATAAATGGAAGAATCATAGAAAGAGTCAAACTAAAACATATTGGATCCATTTTTAATGAATGGATCTCTTTTTTTTTCTGAAGCTTCAGAAGGAAAAATAAAACAATCAATCATTGACCCTTCACTTGCTGTTTATTGACTTTTCCACCTTTTTTGACATTGAAAAGCATGGTTTTTTAATGTTTCTTGCTTTTCAATTAAAAAAGAAACATCATGTTGTTATTTTAGATTGAAGCTTTAATTGTTTGCAAATTGTGCTTTTTTAAAATTAAAAGAAACATTCTTTTATTTTTCACAAAAACATGAGATCTAAAAACAAAGCTATAAAGATTTTTTTAATAGTAAACAACAAGATTTGCAAAAAATTTGAATAACTATCAACGATTGGAAAAATGAAAAAACTTCAGCAAAAATAATAAATAAAAGCTGCGATCGACGTTCAAAATTTCCATTTTTGAATTTTTATCCACTCTCAAAACGACGACTCATACTGTCAAATCTTTGCTTCTTCAATTGCATTTGACAATTTTCTTTATTCGTGTTTGCTTCCTTTTTCGATTCCTTTCATCATTAATAAATTTTCTGAGAATTTTTTTTACCCCATTTTTATTGTTATCCATCTTCTGATAGTTGTTTATCCCCACATCAACTTTATTCATCTTTTTTGATTGAAAATAAGAAATTCTTTAGATACACCTTTCGTGACACATTCATTTATGTTTAGCCAAAATCTCATCGGCATCGAGAATTGTTCCAAGAAATCGGTTTATTATAACTTTACATTACAGGGCTTCATTGGTACGTCATCAAATCAATTTACTTCTGAATCTTCAAAAGTACTAAAAGAAAAAGCTGAAACAAGACTTGGCAATCAAAATCAAGAATATCTTTAAGCTTTAATAGAAAAGATGTCTGGATAGTGAGTTTTTTTAACTTATTTTTGAATGATTTGCTTATTAATTGCTTAATTTTTTAGCGGTGGATATGGTTATTCCGCTGGTGGTAATGGAGGCTATGGTGGCCGTGGCGGCGGTGGAGGCTATAATGGATATGGTGGTTCCTCTGGTGGCCGTGGAGGCTATGGAAGCACTTCTGCTGGATTTAGCGGCAGCTATGGAAGTAGTAGCTATGGAAATAATGGCGGTTATGGAAGTTCTACTGCTGCTGGAAATTTCTCGAGTGCTAGTATGGGGGCTAAACTACAGGCTGTTGATTTCATTAAAGCTTCTTTAAAGCCAATAGAAAAGGATATTTACAAGGAACATGATATCGTTCAACGAAGAAGTCAATATGAAATCGATGAATGGATGTCTAAAGAACAAGGATCTGTTGAAGGTCGTGATGTTCCTCGACCTGTTTTTGAATTCAATGAATGTGGTTTTCCTAAAGAGGTTGAAAGCCTTTTATATGCTAGTTTTCAAAAGCCTACTGTAATTCAATCTATCTCTTGGCCTGTTGCACTCCGTGGTCGTGATATTATTTCTATTGCCCGTACTGGCTCTGGAAAAACTCTTGGCTTTATTCTTCCAGGAATCATGCATACTCTTCGGCAACCACCTCGCCAGAGAGGAGAAGGGTAAGTTTATATCTTTTGATGCATTTTCTAAATTTAAAATTTTTAGTCCAAGTGTGTTGGTTTTATTGCCAACCCGTGAATTGGCTCAGCAGGTTGAAGAAGTCGCTCGTGATTACTGCCGAGCTATGAATCTTTCAATCACTTGTCTTTTTGGTGGTGCTTCAAAAGGTCCACAAGCCTCTGCTCTTAGCAAAGGTATTGATGTTTGTATTGCCACTCCTGGTCGACTTATGGATTTTTTGGAATCTGGAACAACTAATATGATGCGTTGTACTTACCTCGTCCTTGATGAAGCTGACAGAATGCTTGATATGGGTTTTGAACCTCAAATTCGTAAGATTGTCAGCCAAATTAGAGTAATGTTTACTATTTCTTTTGCATTTGTTTATCTTTCTGATTTTAGCCTGATCGTCAAACCTTAATGTTTTCTGCTACATGGCCTAAAGAAATTCGTAAACTTGCTAGTGATTTCCAGAATGATGCTGTATTCCTTAATGTTGGATCATTGGAATTGTCTGCCAACCATAACATCAAACAACATGTTGGTATGTCTTTATCATCACATTTAATATGTATGCTTGTTATTAATTAAAAATTTTAGAAGTCATCAATGAATATGGTAAAACACATCGCTTGCTTGAGCTCCTTGATCATATCTTTAAGCAAAAAGAAAACAAGACTCTTATTTTTACTGAAACCAAGCGTAAAGCTGATGATTTAACTCGAGGAATGCGGCATAGTGGTTGGCCTGCTCTTTGCATCCATGGTGATAAGAATCAAAGTGAGCGTGATTGGGTTATGAATGGTAAGTCTTTAGCTTTGCATTCCTTTTTTTTTTAATATTTAGATTTGTTTTCAGAATTTAAGCAAGGAAATACTCCAATTTTACTTGCTACTGATGTTGCTGCACGTGGACTTGATGTTAGGTGAGGCTTTTTTTTTAACCATTTTCTTTTTTTATGATAAAATTTTCTTTAGCGATATCAAATATGTTATTAACTATGATTATCCCAACAACTCGGAAGATTATGTACATCGGATTGGCCGAACTGGTCGCAGAGATAACTTGGGTGTATCTTATACATTCTTTACCGAAGAAAATGGTCCTAAAGCTCGTGATCTCATTAAAGTTCTTGATGAAGCTAAACAATCTGTTCCTGATCAACTTCGACATTTAGCTACTACTAGCTTTGGTCCTGGAAAACCAAGTGCTCGTGGTCGTGGCCCTATCAAGCGTGATGGATATGGTGGTGGCTATAATGGTGGCTATAATGGTGGAAATGGAAATTCACCTTCCAAACGTACAAGATATGAAGGATCATATGGTGGTTTAAATTCTGGCGGTTATGGAGCTGGTCTTTGGTAAATCTTATTTTATTTCCTTTTTTGTTTTGTTTTGTGCTTTTGTTTTTTGAATAAAAGTTTTATTATATTGTGTTATTGTTGTAAAAGATGTTTATGGTATCGCGGTAGAACGGTTATTACGAAGAATAGCATGTCTTCTCATCATTGCTTTTCTGATGTCATAGCGTATATTTTTTTCAGAACAAAAAGCTCATGAAAAAATTTTGCAAAAGTTCATATCTTAGGTACAAAGTTTTGTAAAAAAAAACATGCAGTTTCGTGGGACAATCCAATATAAACTTTAGCCGTATCAAAGTATGAATGGCTAAAATTAACATCATAACATAATTAATCCTTTCTTTTTCTTTGGCACACTTATGATATCAAAAGAAATCATTTCAGTGTTACATTAATGACCTTTTTTGCACCATTATCTTTAAATTAATGAATGTAGTTTCGAGCAAAATGGAATATCGCTGAAGTGTCTTTATATTTATTTCTCAATGAAAGTACCTTCACTCTTTTACCATCCGAAATCCCCTTTTTGAAATTAAGTTACTGCAGCAACTAAGCTTGAAACCTCTAAAAATAATAAAGTTTTTTTTATTCTTTACTTTCTCAAAGTTGTGAAAGGAAAAGAAGCTATGTATGTACTCATTTATTGACGACGTCACAACACACAATTCTCTTCGACGATGCCTCCTCTTCTTTGTGAAAGAATTAAATCTAAAGAATTTAAAATAAGAAAGCATTGAATGAATACATTAATAAATTTATTACAAAAACACTATAATCAAATAACCTTTATTTTATCACGGTTTAATTTTTTTTTTGCTAACTTTGGACTTCGAAGTTTGGAAATAAGTTAAAACATAACAAAAATTAAGGAAGTCCTTTCTTTCCGAAGATATGCTTGAAATGATTTTACAATCGGAATTCGTCATGGAAGTACATTCCGCTTCAAAGAATTTTACAATGTTTGTTTTTCATCCATGTTTTTTTTTTGCATTGCTTTGCTTGGAATTAAAAATAGTTGCTAGAATTATACATATAACAACGTAAGCTGTTATTGTTGTCGTTTAAAAAAAGAAGCATGAAACATTTTTTGAACTTTACACTCTTGCTTTTTATTGATACCAAATAAAACACTTCTTCGATATTTATAAGACAAAAAATGGATGCGCGAATCTCTAATTTACTCGGCAACGGCATATAAGCTTGAAGAATGCCATCGCTACAGTAATCCTCAACCATCCGCTCACTACATAGTTGAATGTAGCATATTTCTCATTTCAGAATCTCAATATCAAATTCATATCCTTTTCATCAAATTTCTCAAACATCTTTTTTTGCACTTTTGTCTGGTAAGCTTCCAATTACCCTACATAATCATCTTCGTCATATTCAAAACTCGCTCATTTTCTTTGGAATTGTTCTATGTATCCTTCGGCAAAAAAAACTTTTTTGCAAGTTTTTTTTATTCTTCATTTTCTTACGTTTCTTTTTTATTTTTGAAAAACAAAAAAGGCCTCAATCTAATTGTCTTTATTTTATAAGAGGAAGAAGAGGAGGAAAAAAAAGAAGAAGACACGCGGAACGTCCTCTTTTTTTTCGTTCTTTTTCTTGATTGAAAGTAGTGCCGACAGATTTCTTTCCCCTTTTTTTTTACTTACTTATTCATCTTGTCCACGCCAATTTATTCGCTTCTAGCCCTAAGGGTATAAGATAGATTTTCTAAAAAAACCTATATGGCTTTTAAGCTTTCCAATATCCATCCTTCCATTTGCAAAAAAAAAAAGCTTTTATTTTATATTTTTTCTTTGGATATTAAGATTTTTTTTTGAAAAAAAGATTATGGTAGAATAAATTTTTAGGCAATGATGAGGTCAATCGTGAATGATTCAAAATCTTTTGAAAATGATTTGGCTACAATGCAATCAATGCAGGAGATTGATACCTTTGAAAGATTTGAAGATTTTGAAACTGCTGCTGAAACTTCTGCGGGTGCTACTTTAATGTATGATAATCCCAATGCTGAACATCTCGATAGAGCCGCACTTTTTCGAGTGAGTTTTCATTGTATTAAAGCCCTTCAACTCATTTTTACCGTATAACTTTTTCTTTGATTTTTGTAGTCATTTTTAATGGAAATGAATCAATCGGATTCTTCAATGATGGTTGATTATTCATCATTTCCTAAACCTGCAACAAATTATGTTAAAATGATTTCCGTCATAGTTTGCAATGTTTTGGGTTGTTTATGCTTACTTTTAAATTTATTTGTAATATTTGCACTTATTCGAAATCGTCGCAGAGTTTTACGAAATGTTTTTTATGTTTTGGTTTTACATTGTGCCATCGTGGATCTCATTCGTGGAACATGCTTGATTGCATGGGGAATGCCACATTTGGTTATAAATAATATGCACTCCATGCGTGATCGATTGCTAGCATTAAAGGTTGGTGAAACTTGACAAGATTTTTGGATGTAAAATGAGTTTTTAGATTAATCAATTTACATTGGTTATTTTACGATCATGCAATCTCTTAACGATATTTAATTTATTAGTTTTTACAACAAATGAATTCATTGTAATTAAATATCCTCTTCATTATCGGCGATGCTTTCGACGAAGAACGGTGCTTATGATTTTAGCTGCGAGGTTAGTTTTACTTTTAATTTCCTACTCTCTGCTTCAAAGGAAATTCTGATACTATTTTAAAGATTTATTAAGATTCCAAACCTTTGTATTGAAAGTTAATACTTTTAATTTTTTCAGTTGGCTCATAAGCCTCTTCTTTGCTGTCGGTTCAGTATTTTCCAACTTTTTTGAATCAGCCCATTCAATTCTCGTCCTCAATAGCAATACCGTAATTTTCCGTAATGGTACTGATCCATCAAGCGAAGTCACTCGTCGTGAACTTGCTGGTGTTTCAATTAATGTTGTTTCAATGTTAATGATTTTTGTTTTATGTTATCTATGCTTATTTATTGTTTTAATTTGTTATGGAACCATTTTACGTACCATTCGTCGATTCCATAGTTTTGATGATAAAGGCCGCTTTCATTCTGAAGAAAGTCAACGAATAACAAATCACTCATTTTATTGTAAACATGATGATTCTTTGAAAACTAATGCAAGTTCATCAACGGATTTTGATGGATGCAATGGTTGTCAAACAACTCCAAATCGTCGTTGTAATAGTCATCGAAAATGGAAAACGCATTTAATGAGTCGGCATAAATATTTAATTGTTATTGGCACAGTACTTTTTGTTGATGTTTTATTTTTATTTCCATATAGTGGCATTCAACTTGTAGCATTTTTACATTTAAATAATATGCTTACAACAAGTCCAAAATCAACCATGATTCGATGGGGATTACAAGTAAGTTTGCTAGAAAGAAAGAAATGTTTCTTTATTTTCAATGATTAATAAATTAAAAAAACTTTTTAATCTTTGATTTTTTTTTCAGATTCTCATTGGCATCCATTCAGTTTGTCAACCACTTTGTTATTTCCGTATGAATGAATTCCGACGACTTGCTTGCTGTGGTCAAAAGCCGCTAAACCGTTCTAAATCATTTAGTCAGTTGCATAAATCTTTTGGTACACAAAAAAAAAAGTTTTCCCCTTTTTTGATTTTCGCTTTTTATCTTTCAATCTTTCAACTTCCATTTTTATAGAAAAAAATCCTTGAAACCAAAAACTATCAACCTCGAATGTGCTTCCATACTTTTCTTTACTTTTTTTTCTGAAAATTTTTTGAGTGAAAAATTGTAACAAATTTGTCGCAATTTTTGCTCGTTTTTTGTTTTCATCCAATAAAATATTTCCATTTATTTTAGGTCAAACGAAAGACCAAATTGGAACAAATGAAGAAGAATTGGCACTTAAAGAAAATCAAAGTCGTGAACTTGTTTGCGAACCTCTTATTAAAGGGGATCATGGAGTGGCAGAATCTGATGATGATCATAGTTGCCTCAATGGAACTTGTTCTGGAACAATCACAACTAAAATAGACTCACAATTTCTTGGAACCAATTGGACGAGAATTGGTTCATCTAAATTTAGGCGTTATGGGCCTCAAGATGAAGATGCAGAAAGCAAACAAAAATTAAGCACATTGAGTGGACTTCGATCGAGTACATGTTGTGATCCAGAAAGCTTTTTTGAAAAAGATGATGGAGGAGGAGGACATGGAAAATTTGGAATTAATGGTGATTTTTAAAAATAATTTAATCCAACTAATACTTAAAAAAATATATGTATTTATAATTTAATAATAAATTTATTTATGCCATAAATTGAAGCTACCGTATTCTAATTAATTAACACGCATTTTCCAGTAAAATATGCTACAAAAAAGTACTCATATGTTTAATGATTTTTGGACTTTTACTGGTTTATCTGACCTTTCACATTGACAAACAAATGACATATAAAAAAGGTATCAAAACAAAAAAAGCAATCAATCTAATTATTTTATCAAAAGAAAAAATAACCAAAAGTGTAAATTGATCAATGCTACTGTTTCTGTGGTTAAAACCTTATCGAGTCGATTGTTTGTTATGACTGGGTTAGATCGATGAATAAAAAAAGAAGACATAACTAATTTTTCTTTTACTCTTTTTGGTCGCAATTTTAAGACTTTTAAAACTTTCATCATCGTGCGTAATTAATATAGCTATAGTATTTTTAAAATGGGTTTTAAAATTTTGTTTTTAATTTCCAGTTCTTTTTTTCATACTTCAAAGTTTATAAAATGAGCGGTGGTGGAGGAAAAGGACACGAAGTGAGTATCTTTTTCATTTTCATTTCTCTCTGACTCTATTGACCATTTTAAGTCCTTGAAATCATACATTTCCATCGCGGATATTGAAGTTCGAGCTTTGGATTTACTACCAAAAGCTGTTCGAGATTATTATCAATCAGGTGCAGATGATGAATCTACAGTTGTAAGAAATCGTACAGCATTCAAAAAATATTTAATTCGACCTCGAGTTCTTGTGGATGTTCAAAATTTAAATACCAAAGTTACCATTTCATTTTCACCTCGTGAAACTTATACCTTTGATTATCCAATTGGAATTGCTCCAAGTGCATTTCATCGAATGGCACATCCTAAAGGCGAGCTTGCTACTTGTAAAGCAGCGGGTGAAACTCGAACATTAATGATTTGTTCGACGCTTGCAACCACTCGACTTGAAGACATTGCTCAAACAGCACCGATGGATACAAATCTTTGGTTTCAACTTTATGTTTATCGAGATCGTCGAATCACAGAAGATCTCGTCAATCGAGCAATTAATTCAGGATATCGAGCTTTGGTTTTAACGGTTGATGCTCCAATGATGGGACGACGAAGGGCAGATGAGAGAAATGGATTTGAATTGCCTTCACATTTAAAAATGGAAAATTTTGATGCTGAATTAATGGCCAGAACTTTCAAAGGAAAAGAAGGAGCATCGGGTTTCGGCGAATACGTTAAAAATATGTTTGATTTAACATTAAATTGGGAAGATTTAAAATGGCTTGTTAAATATTCTAAAATTCCTGTAAGCTTCATTTAAAAAATACATAAAATTTCTTTCTTTACCATTTTAAAAAGGTATTAAAAAAGAAACAGAAAATCTTGAATATTTTAGGTAATTGTAAAAGGCATCGTTCGAGGGTGTGATGCCATCAAAGCTATTGATGCTGGAGCTCGTGGAATTGTAGTTTCCAATCATGGTGGTCGACAAATTGAATCTACTGTTTCTACTGTAACTTCTTTAATCCTTTACCCTTCAAAGAAATCAACCCATTTTAGATTGAAGCCCTTCCTGAAGTTGTTCAAGCAGTAAATGGTCGATGCCCTGTTTTTGTTGATGGTGGAATTCGTTCAGGTTCAAATATTTTCAAATGCATTGCACTCGGCGCAGATATGGTTTTTATAGGAAGGCCAATAATTTATGGCCTTGCTGTTGGAGTAAGTTTTAATCTCTTAATAGTTGTTTATAAAAGTTTATGGTATTCAGGGAGACGAAGGCGTAAAACATGTAATTGAAATTCTTCGAACTGAATTTGATTATGCTATGCGACTTTCTGGAATTTCTTCCATCAATCAACTTCGAACTGTTCCTCGCATGATTGTACATGAAAATTATTATTCAAAACTTTAAATTTTTTTAAGTTAATAGTTTGTTTGTGTGTAGGATTAGAAAATAAACGTAATGGAATCAACTTAAAATTAAAAAAGAAACAACTACTTTGAAGCTTGTTTTTCCACAATTAGCATTTTATTTACATAAAGTCGTTTTGCACCACAGTTATAGTATTTTCAAAGTCTTTAATTTAAAATATAATAAATTTATTTTACTTGGATTTTTACAACAATAAAAATATTTTATGATAATTACAAAGCTTTTAATAGTTAATTGATTAAAAGAAAATACAAGCCATTAAAACTTTTGTGAGATCAAATAAAATAAACTCTTTGTAGGGTGGATAGGCCATGGTAATGCATATGAGAAAATATATTGAAAGGGAAGGTTTATCCAAAAAGATGAAGAACAATTGAATCTTGCCAAGCTAAAAAATGAATGAATGTAATCAAAGATACATAATTTTAAATGTATGTGAACTTACTAGAATGGGTTCCAAGATTTCCATATGGATCATTCATGGGTTGAGCATTTTCATATCCATATCGATAAGGTCGAGAATAATATTGAGCTGAGGTTTGAATGGCAAAAACCAAAGCCAAAAGAAGGATAACTTTGATAAAAGACATTTTTAGAAGTATTGAAAAGATATAAGTAATTGAAGTGAATTGAAACTGATTCAAATTAAGTTTTTTTTCTTCAGATTATTTATATCATAATTCAAATAATTTAAAAGGGTTTACTTTGTAGTCGACAACAACATTCTCAATTTGTGTTACGTGACTTTCCTTCATTTTGTTGGAGTTGAATTTTGTCACGTATGATGATTTTGCACGTAGCCCTTTTCTCCTTCTTTAGGTACTGGTTTTTGATTCAAAATCATCGCTCCTCTACAACATTTTAATAAAAGACGAAACACAAAATAAATGTTTATACAAAAGACTTGTTTTGGGTTAAAATATAAATTACGACTACGAAAAAACAAAGAAATGACTATGAGTTTTATATGTTTTAGAGGATTAAAAATCTTTGATACGAATACGGTAAAGAAAAGTAATGTCAATCACAAAGATACATAGTTTGAAACAAAGTGTAAAGTGGAAACATTTAAATTTTCTGGAAAAACGAAACCTACAATTGTTATCGGTTCAAGATTATTGTCACATATTTTGGTTTGTTAATGTCCTTCAATTATGTCGAAAATCCATTTGTTACTTTTCAAATAATTAGTTACTTCCCATGTTGGATGCTTTATCACTGGAACTTAAACTTTTGGTAGATACAAGAACATTAAATAAACATGGTAAAAGTCTTAATAATTATCAAAAATCAAATGACACAACTGCCAATAATTCAATCAACAAAAAAACGTAATCAGCAAAAATGAAACGATAAAAACTTTTCCCATGGGTTTTTGGGATCTTCGCTGCATTTCGTTTAGGCGCGTTAAAAGTTTTAACGCGAACAAAATTCTAATTTTAACAGTTCTTCAATTTTTTTTAGTCATGGTCTTGTAAACGGTGCAATTTCTCCTGCATATTATTACTCTATATTTTGAGGAGGAGAGGGAGGGAATTACTCTTCGTACTTTGAAGAAGAGCTTCCATTTTTCTTTTAAAAATTTCATGATCGCTTCCTCATCGTCTTTTGTTGTTGAAACTTTGTTTTTGTTCTTTTTTATCAACTCAACCTCCTTAATCTGCTCGCGCTGTGATGTCCAAATCTTCTAATATTCGATTGGTGAGCATTTTATTTCACTTTATTTAATATTCATTCACCTTCTTTTTTTAGACAACGGCTAAAAAACGTGTTCAAAAGATTTTGGATAATGCACCTCAAGTAATTGATGGCATAACACCTACCTTAGATCCTGCAATTCATGGTAATACTAAAGCTCTTCGACAATTATGCAATAGCGATGTAAACTGGGTTCCAAAGCTTTCTGATTTCTTCGTTATTCAACATCAATTAACTCAATACGAACGTGATACTGAAGTTCATTGGCTTGCATCAATTTGTGATTCACTCAACTCTGATCTTGTTGTTTTTCCTCTTGCTGTATCATACTTTGATCGATATCTTTGTAAGAAGAATGTTCTCATGGATGAATTACGTCTTGTTTCAAGTGCTTGCTTCTTTCTCGCTTGTAAAATGAAGATGGCTAAACCTCCTCGCTATGATTTGCTTCAAATCACTTATCCTCATCTAACAACTAAACTATTATTTGTAAGCTTTTGCTTTAATTCTGTTAGTTTTACTCGTGCTTTTGTTTTCAGAAATACGAGATGGATATTTCACAAACGCTTGAATGGGACTTTAGCATTCCAACACCATATGAATTTTATGATCAACTTCTTGGTCTTTCCGAACACTTTGTCATGGTAAAGGATAACTTTACCTTTGCTGTTCGTGCAATTTGTTCAGGTAAGGAGGAATTTCGTTGAGCAATTTTGTGATCAGCATTTTACTTTACAGATTTTCAATTGGCATGCTATTCTCCTCAAATTCAAACTGTTGCTGCTGTCCTTTACTGCGCTTCCATTGATCCTCGTCTCCCTTATTCCTGTCCTGAATGGTTCAGTTATGTATGTCGTCTTCAATTTTGTTTACCAACTGCTAAATATATTTGTGACCAACTTTTCACCACGTATACGTATGTTTTTTATTTCTTTGCTTGTGTTGATTTATCTTTCCTCTGCTTTTCAGAACTACTTCTTCTCTTATGGCTGTTGATTCTTCCTCATCCTACACATATGACTCATATTCTAACATTGAGTGTAACTATCAACCATACATGGGCGGCTTGAATTGGGATCATACTTCTACCTTCTCTCCTGTTCTGTTCTGATGAAAGATTTTGTACTCTTTTTTGATTTAATTTCATTCCATTAGGATATATATATTTTTACTGATTTTTTTTGTTTTTCTTGGAATAAAAAAATAAATGGCTAATCTTATACTATGTTTTTTATCTGTGGTGTATAGGGATTTAAGGTTGATTGGTTGGCAAAGATTTGGATTGGGCTTGAGAGGGCTTTACATACTTCATATGATATCTTCAATTATGAGAGAGCTTGTAAAAATTTCAGTCTTTGGCTGAAATCTGTTTGTAATTTTCTCTAAAACTTATTCAATTTTTGTATCACATAAATTATGATTTTTGAAGTTTATTTTAAATTTGGTTCCAATAAACTATAAATAAACATAAATACAATTGCAATAACAATAAAATAAGCACCGCCCCAAAATAAATATTTTGTGTTTGTAGTGAATGAGTTTTGTGGTCATCGCGCATCATCATTTTGAGCGACATAAAAGGAGTTGCTGAAAAAGAGAAAAAAACATCATTCAATTCTCCTTCTCTCCTTCATTTCATTAGTTTTTTACTCTACTTTATTAAAACTAAAATGGCTTCTTCAAAAATGTTTATCACTTCGTTATTGGTTTTAATTTTACTTATTTCTTTGGTCACTTCAGCTCAAGCATATCTTTATGATACACGAAATTACAATTCAAATAATTATGGTTATAATCCATATGGAGCAATTTCAGGAAATTGGGGCGGCTCAACTTGGGATAATTCCATTGTATCTCATATCCTTTTTTAATTATTTAACTTTTTTATTAAATTCATTCATTTATTTTGATCTCATGTGCAATACATTTTTGTTGAGCTTATGTTTTTTTGTAACATTTATAAATAAATTTAATTCTTGAATAATTTTCTTAAAAATTACAAATGTTAGATGATCAATAGACAAGTTTAATTACAATCAAATTGCAAGCATTGAAATTTTGGAGCTTTCTTGCTACGAAATTATACCACACCCTAAAATTCTATGATCAACTGACTCATTTCACGAATTTTATTTAAAAACATTTTTTTGACTAAAATTTTAGATATTTATGGTATTTTTTACTTTCGTTCAACCTCGTTTTGTAAAACCTTTTGTATTTATGAACTTTCATTCGCATTTGTTATTACCCGTCGCATCGGTTAATCTTTTGTTAGGTAATCCTTACTAACAAATAAACTATCACTTTAGTGAGCATTGTCAAACAAGTTCTATTTATTTTTTACAAAGAAAATATTTATTTTCAACAAAAACTTTTTTTACAGAATGGCTTACATGTACATAGATATAGTATTAAAAAAAATGCTTATGGCGGAAAAATAAAGGAGATTTTTACCTGTGATAGATAAAGGTTCTGGGATGTGATTATTGTTGACAAACGTTGGATGATGGTTGGCTAGCCCCAGAAGACTGATTGCATTACAGCAAGATCCCAAGCTAAAAAAAAGTTAAACAAATTAATTAAAAAATTGTATTTCAAAAAGAATTTTTAAATTATTTTTTTTATCTAATTCGGGTTACAGAATCAACGATTTTTAACTCATATTTGAAAGCGAACCCGAATAGGGTGTTTTTTTGCAGGAAGAATGATGAGAAAGACTTACTTGATGGTCGATCCACAGGATTTCCAGAAGGCAAATATCCACTTCTTTGAGGATAATTATAATTACTTCCAGAATAATTTGGATAGTAATATTGTGGTGCTGCCAATGCTACCATCAACAATGATGAAATCAAAAAGAAAGTGACCAAGAAATTTGCAACCATTTTAAAAATATTTTTTTTAAAGTTAATTTTGTTTACCAAACGTGGATAGAAATTGAACTGATTGGATCAAATAAGCAATTTGCTATTTATATAGGTTTGAAGATTTTATGATTTTCTTGTCATTAAAAAAAATAAAGAATGTCATCAGAATAAAATGCACCACAAACTATTTTCTATCTTCACTATTTTTTTGATGAGTATTTATCCTTTTTATTTTGCGAACCCATAATCTTCAAAGGAGCGATTTTTTATGCTGAAAAATAGAAATAAAAAGCGCTGCAAAAATATTTACACTAAAAATGTCCATCTTTTATTTTTTGATTACTAAAAAAAGATGGATAATCCCATTAGAAATGGTTTTATTTTAGAAACCAGTGATTTCAAATTGTAGTTTGTTGTGAATTCTAAAGCTCGTAAAGTTTTGACACATTAAACCTTTTACGATTTTTTGTTTGAAGTAATAAATGAAGAAACCACAGTTTGACTTCTTCCCTTCGGAAAAAAAATGTTCAGATGTTCGAAAGTTATAAAAGTGCATATCAAAAAGATTAAAAAGTTTCAACCAAATAAAACACGACGAAAAAAATAGGGAAACTAAAAAATCCAAGATTGTTGTTTTCTTCTTTTTAATAATTTTCACCTAAGTACTTCGGCTTTTATTCCGGTACTCACATGCAAAACTTCTAACGTCTGCTATTCGTAATTTTCAAACTGAGATCGTTCTTTGATAGCATCCTTTCATTAATACTATTATTACTCATATTCCAGATTACCAAGTTTTCCTTAATAGATAATTATTATTTACAAACGAAATGGTAAAAACCATAGCTTTCAAATTTTGATTATAAAAATATTTTCCATAAAAAATGTGTGTTTGTGAAGGTCACATTTTCATTGGTTTTTTTGTGTCAATGAAATTTTAATTATAAGTCTGATTTTTTTTTTATAAAGGTTGATTTGCTAATTTTTGTTGTTGAATTTCTCACGTACGCAAATGCACGTAGACAAATCTAACAATAACACCAATTTGCAAGTCCATAATTTTTTACAACGTATGAGGCAATTACCAGCTTTCTTTTTTGTTGTTGCTGCTATTCCGTCCTTGAGCTTGTAACCGGGATGATTATGACTTTGCATAAATGTGTTTGGACAATTTAAATAATTTAAAAAACAATTTATTTACAAAAAAAGACAAGCTTATAAAGGGTTTAAAACATGAGATCAAAATAAATGAATGAATTTAATAAAAAAGTTAAATAATTAAAAAAGGATATGGGATACAATGGAATTATCCCAAGTTGAGCCGCCCCAATTTCCTGAAATTGCTCCATATGGATTATAACCATAATTATTTGAATTGTAATTTCGTGTATCATAAAGATATGCTGGAGCTGAAGTGACCAAAGAAATAAGTAAAATTAAAACCAATAACGAAGTGATAAACATTTTTGAAGAAGCCATTTTAGTTTTAATAAAGTAGAGTGAAAACTACAGCAGTGAAGAGAAGAATTGAATGATGTTTCTTTCTCTTATGCGGTCGCTTTTATTTCATTAGAAACGATGATTCGATGACCACAAAAAATTCATTAAAACACAAAATATTTTGGGTACGTGATTTGTCATTGTAGTGTGTTTATTTATAGTTTATTGGTAGCAAAATTAGACGGGTATAAAATGCTGTCCATAAGCAGCAAATTAAAATCAACCAAGTTCAAAATCTTTATTCATCAAAAACAATGTCATCATTAATAGTTATTCTTGGATTGGAGATATGGATTTTTTTTTCCAAATAATTTTTATTTAATATATTAAAATTATTCCCAACAGGATTTTTGATTCCGGCCACGGGAAGCAACTCAACTTTGATCAACTTTTTTAACATAAAAACACCAGCATCAAGCCTTGATGATTACATATGTGAATCTATTTTTGAATTAGGGCTTGAATTGGAGATATGGATTTTTTTTCCCAAATAATTTTTATTTAATATATTAAAATTATTCCCAACAGGATTTTTGATTCCGGCCACGGGAAGCAACTCAACTGTGACAACCAAAAATTAATGTTTTTTCATTTAAAGCAAAAAATGCTTTGATAAAGGCTTTAAATTTCAAAAATCAAAAGTAATGAAACTTTAAAAAAATTTTGTTTATCAGAAGTGATTATTCACATAAAATCCTACAAAAGACGATCAGTATTTCTTTAGTGAAAGAAAAGCTTCTGATCGAGTTATGAGACTTAGAAAAAAATAAATAACATTAAAAATTTGCATTTTCTAGTTTTGAATTAGGGCTTGAATTGGAGATATGGATTTTTTTTTCCAAATAATTTTTATTTAATATATTATAATTATTCCCAACAGGATTTTTGATTCCGACCACGGGAAGCAACTCAACTGTGACAACCAAAAATTAATGTTTTTTCATTTAAAGCAAAAAATGCTTTGATAAAGGCTTTAAATTTCAAAAATCAAAAGTAATGAAACTTTTAAAAAATTTTGTTTATCAGAAGTGATTATTCACATAAAATCCTACAAAAGACGATCAGTATTTCTTTAGTGAAAGAAAAGCTTCTGATCGAGTTATGAGACTTAGAAAAAAATAAATAACATTAAAAATTTGCATTTTCTAGTTTTGAATTAGGGCTTGAATTGGAGATATGGATTTTTTTTTCCAAATAATTTTTATTTAATATATTATAATTATTCCCAACAGGATTTTTGATTCCGGCCACGGGAAGCAACTCAACTTTGATCAACTTTTTTAACATAAAAAACCCAGCATCAAGCCTTGATGATTACATATGTGAATCTATTTTTGAATTAGGGCTTGAATTGGAGATATGGATTTTTTTTCCAAATAATTTTTATTTAATATATTATAATTATTCCCAACAGGATTTTTGATTCCGGCCACGGGAAGCAACTCAACTTTGATCAACTTTTTTAACATAAAAACACCAGCATCAAGCTTTGATGATTACATATGTGAATCTATTTTTGAATTAGGGCTTGAATTGGAGATATTGATTTTTTTATCCAAATAATTTTTATTTAATATATTAAAATTATTTCCAAAAGGATTTATGATTACGGCCACGGGAAGCATTGGGATAATTCCATTGTATCTCATATCCTTTTTTAATTATTTAACTTTTTTATTAAATTCATTCATTTATTTTGATCTCATGTTTTAAAACCTTTATGAGCTTGTCTTTTTTTGTAAATAAATTGTTTTTGTACTTATTTTAATTTACTCCAATAAAAGGTATGTACTACAAAGATACAATCGTTAGAATCACTCGTAGCATTAACATTTGAAAAATTTTTGCAACAAAAAAAAATTTTTTGTCTGCTCACTCGAATAGTTGAAAGAGAGAGCATCACTTTCACTGTCTTTCACCCAGAAGAAACTCCTATTTTTTTGCTTTAGAAAGGACGTCCCTCGAATAAAAGCGAATTCTTTTTCTCAAACTAATGGCGGCTCAATTTTCGGACTCTTTCGGTCTTTTCGCTAGGTGCTTCAAAGCCACACTTTGTGTGCTGCTTTGTTGAGCCCATTCAATCTAAAAATTTCTCATGTCGTTCCTAAAATATAATAGAAACCACAAAACTTTAAGAGCCTGCCAGGTGAAGCTCAGAAAATGTTGGAAAACATTTCTGTAGCAAATTTTTTATAATTAACTTTTTTCAAATAAATAAATGGCGAAGCTAAAACAAATTAGAAATTTGTTATAGCAATTTTTTAAATTTAATTCCTTTTTATTACGTAACATTGATCGCAGTTTAAAATCGATGAGAATTTTTTTTGATGAAAACACACTTTTGTTTTCGAGTCTTTGATGCTCGTTGTAAAAAACTGTAAGAAAAAGTGGCAGTAAATGATGTTGACCTTACGTTGTGATAATATACAAATATTGAAAAGTCATTTATTATTTAAAAAATATTGTGAACAAAAATAAATAGTTTCAATGAATTTAAAAAACAAGGGCTACAAATAATAAACCCAGGAATCTTTTTTATACTAAAAAATTTAAAACAAATAATTAATAGCCCTATTTTTGTACAATAATTACCCGGCAAATTTAAGCTTATTATTATTTAGAAAAGCATCGACGTTGGATATGTGTCTGAATATAATCGACGATGGATCGTTACATATCGACCTTCAAAAATAACCATAAAAATTAACAATTTTAATAACTCAAAAATAAATTTAGTTTATGGATGTTTCACAATAACATCATCGACAGATTGTAAGCCAATATGATCATCAGGAATTCGATTATTGGGTTCACTGAGTGGAATAACATCATGAATAAAATTTTGGTTAAGTGGATCCACAGGAATTAATGGCATCGAAGTAATCAAAATTAAACAAAAAATAGAAAAAATAAAGAAAATAACAAAAAAGCGAGAAGCAACCATTTTTTAGTTCCTTTCAAAGTTGTTTTTGATTTACCTTTTTCAAATAGAATGTTTACGACCTCTTTTTTGTACTATATTTATTATTTGTTTCATCTCTCCCATCGGTTGTTATAAGGCTTCACAAATTAACTTTTTCTTCTTCTCAATTCTTTCGAAGTTTCATAATAATAAATAAAACCGCAAAAACAAATTATTTTTCTTTTTTGTGCAAAACAAAAAATCTGTTTTCGCATTTTTTGCTTCAATTTTTGGTTATCATCAACAATGAGCAGTGTCATCAGAAAAAAAACCGGTTTGTATTCTACCTTACATTTATTGCGACCAAAGATTTTTCCCGAAATTTCGTCATCATTGGACTTCTTTTACTTAATTCAAGTCAAGAATTACAAAAGAGACAACTTGGGGTTTTTTTTATTGAATATTTAAACTTTCGACTTTCCACTTGCTTTACGCTGATTGTAGCAGCTAATTAAATTAAATGAAATTAGCATCTATGAATCGTTAAATTCTAGAGTCGTTAACAAAAGAAAAGAAAATAGGAAGGAGGTTGGATTTAAAACGTAAAAAAACTGAATAATACGTGCGTTAAAGGACGTGCAAATTAGAAGTTTAAAGAAGGCGGAGAATGTCACGTTTTTCATTAACATTGCTGCCAACATTGGAAAGGGCTTTAGCGGGAGTATGGCGGAGCAATTGATACATACAACCACCTCTTTTTAACTAATTACATCTTAATTTTGCTTTCAAATTAATTTGATATAAATATCCCGCAAAAAAAGCCTTTACTTTATCCGTTGTGAAAAAATACACTAAAAGTTTTACTACAATAAAAAAATTGTTTCAAAAATGTCTTTTATCAAAGTTATCCTTCTTTTGGCTTTGGTTTTTGCCATTCAAACCTCAGCTCAATATTATTCTCGACCTTATCGATATGGATATGAATATGCTCAACCCATGAATGATCCATATGGAAATCTTGGATCAAGATCAAGTAAGCCCATTTCCATTCCAAATTTTTTGTAATTACGGTAATAATAATTTTTTAGCTTGGCAAGATTCCATCGTTCTTCACCTTTTTGGACGTTAATTCATTCATAGCTACCATAATTACTTTCTCAATCAAGTCAATTAATTGTTTTTGCTCATATTTTTTTCGTTGAGTTTCTGCAATGATCTCTACATATCACATATTTTTTATTTCGTTAAACCGATTCATGATTCACATTGAAGTTTTATAAATTCTTGTTTTTTGTTTGAAAAAATTCGTTTTAAAATTGATTTTTATGTACATACTTTAAAATAAAATTAAAAACATCCTCTTTATTTCGCGTTTATTTTTTTTTTGCAAAGAAAAGGATGAAAAATAGCAGCTGATTAAGAATAAAAGAATCAAAAAAAGAAGAAAAACATCATGTGGGTTTTTTTTGTCAAAAATATAACTAAAGATTGTTGACCCTTTTTCTGTCAATGACATGTAGCTGTCAGTTATACGGTAGTGGAAAAGAGAGAGATGATTAATGGAAATAAAGAAAAAAATATTAATTAACGAGTTTAATGTTCAAAGACATTATTTCATAGATTACTAATAATAACGCAATCATGGTAATGAGAATAATAAACGGTTGCTGAAAACTCTAATACTCTAATATTTTATAAGTGTTTATTCGTTAGCACGCCGTTATATCGAACCATTGACTTGTCTATTTAAGCCAAATAATTTTTTATACAAAATGACCAATCTTTGTTCTCTTTTATTAAGTGTCCTAGTTGCGAGCATTCAAGTATAAGTTAAACTTTATAAGGTTGTAATCACTTCAATTATGAATTAAAGAGCAAAGGTTAGTCAATTGCTCGACGCCGAATTCTTTCGACAACTTTGAAAAAACATTATCAATATTACACTGATAATCGTTGATCACAATCAAGGCAAAAGTTCTAGAAGAATGTAGCAAAAAGAGATCTTTGTTTTAATTCCACCAAAAAATTCGATTAACATTCATCATTATTTATTTTGATTATCAAATTTGTCAACTTCCGATAATATTTAAACCATAACTCTCTGTCATATCATCTTCATCTTTTTTGTTTGTTTTAAATATTGTGCACATTTTTTTAGTTTCGTAATTACTCAACGATGAATAATGAATGCGGGTTGCATAAGATCATAGATTCAAATGAATAAAAAGAAAGAAAAGATTTTGATTACGTCAATGCAAACTAACGGAAACATTAAAGTCTAAACAACCAAAATCGCTATGGTTCAAAAAATCATTTTTAGATGTTTCAAATGTGAAAAAAAAGTAAGTCATTCGGGCAAAAAATCAATTTTATAGTATTATTTGAGCTTTAAAGAAATTAAAACCTTTGATCTTTTAAGAACAAAATAATGGAAGTTGTTGGGAAATTCATTGTTCTCTGTTACTTTTCTTTTCAACCTTCCATTCTTGGATTTTTGTAAAAATTATCCGATATTTATGACATTATTTGCGCCTAAAACATATCTTGATTTGTAACACTACAAATCACTTGAATATGATGTCAACAAAAACAAAAAAGTACTTTGATGTTTAAAATCAAACCAAAAATCTTCTTTCTAATTTGTACCTTATAAGAAAGCTACAATGGTTTTTAATGATTTTTCTCTAATACATTTTCAATCACAAATTGAGTACAAGAAAATCAAAAATAAAAATATTACTCAAATCAACAAAGGTAAACAACTCGTAAAAGTAATTTCGACGTTAGAAAAAAAAGTTTTTTTTTGTGGTAGTTCTTTGCTCAATTTTTGATTTTTTTATGAGTATGGTTCATCATCGAATAAATAACACCATAGCTTCTTAATTTCTTTTCTTGATTTTTTTTCTCTTCATGTTGCCAATAACACACAAAACAAGATCTCTTTTTTTTATTTTGATTGATCGATTTAAAATAGTAATCTCCGTACAAATAAATAAATAAATTAATTTTCTATTTTTATCAAACAAAAAAAAAACGAAGCTCAAACAAGATTTTATAATTTTTAAAAAACAAAAGATACTTTTTTGATTGGAAAAACCAAAATAGAAAAGAAGCATATTTTTGATGCAGCAACAAAAAAAAGATTGGTCATTGGTTATCAAAAACTTTTTGAATTTTGTCATTCTTTTTATAGAAACAACAGATGAAAGGAGAAAAAAACAATTTTAAAATGAGTTGTTACAATATGAAAAAATAGGGTCTAAACAAAAGTAATGTCATGCCTAATGAATTACTCAAAATTTTCATGAGTCACAAATCAATGTAAAAGAAATTTTTTTATGAAAGCCACCAAAAAAAAATAGCTATCAATTTTTAAAATAGTTATTTTTCAAATTTTAAAATAAATTAGTGCATGATCGATACCAACAAACAGCTTTAATTGGCAATTAATTTTAATAATACTGATCGATCTTGAAATTTTGTGTTAACCCTTTTCTCAACAAGAAAGAAATAATATGCTACGATCATAGGCTTCTTCAGTTTTAGACAATAACTTTGATTTTTTGTAACCAATTTTTGTAAAACGAATTTTTTTTCTTGATGCCTTATTAGTATTTTCTCATTTCCCACCAATTTTATTCCTTCATTAACGTTTATAATTTTTAGGATGTCATCTGGCGATCAACCACCACCGGTTCCACGCTTTCGCATTGTTCAAGGTTCAAATGCACCAAGAACAACTTCTTCTGCAACTCCTCCTCCACCAGCGTCACCACCTGAACAAAAAATGGTACAGACTGAACAAAAAATGGTACCACAACAAGCTGGTGTATCGCTTCAACAACAACAACAAAGAAATTATCCTGTTGGAAATGTTCGTGCTCAAAGATTCGTCTCAAATGTTCCTCAAAGGATCATGCTTGATTCTTCTCAATCAAATGGATACTATCAAATAACCGATCAAGAACAATTTGCACCACAACCAAGAAGAGCTTTACCTCAAAATGTTCAAATGGTGTATCCTTCAGCTTCAAGTTCATCATCCTCTCAATATCCATCTGCGTCACCTCAACGATATCATCATATGGAACAAGTTTATGTTGTGGATTCAAATGGACAAAGATTTTATCGTTCAATTCCATCGTCTCCAATGCGGCTATTGACTCCTCAACAAGCAAATTTATTTTCTCAACAACAAAGAAATCAACAAACTGCTGGAAATGTTCGTGGTCAAAGAATGGTTTCAAATCGGCCTATGCAAATTATTCGATATCATGTTATTGATCCAAATCAACTTTCAACTCCGCCACAACAACAACAACGAAGAAGTGTTCCTGCTAGTTTATCATCAAGCAATTATTATTCTCCATCACCTCATCATTATCAACAAGCTCCAATCCAACAACCTATTTTAATTTCTCCACCAAGAAATTATCTTGTTCGTCAACAAAGGCCATCGTCAACTCCTCATTCTCAACAACGTCAAATGGTTAATCAAGTGTCTATGGTTTCTCCAAATGTTCGTCAACCAATCATGCGTCCTCATGGTCAATATCGTCTTATACGAAAATCAAATGTTAGTCCTTCAACACAAGAAGCCAATATCAAAAAAGATCGACTTGTTGAACTTCGATTCCTGGCATTCACACTTGAGATGTTTCAAAAAGTAATGATTGATGGTAAAGAAGTGGATCATCTTCCAAATGAAATGGAGGCAGAAATAGAAGAACTAGAGAAATATTTCAAAAAAGAAAATGAATATGAAAAGCTGAGTAAACGTGTCAAATTGCTTCATAATCCATAATTATTTTGTCTTCTTTTTTAATATTGTTCCAATATTTTTCACATAAAATATTTTACCATGTTTTAATAAAAAGTTTTTAATATAATAACATTTTGGTGGATTTACAGAAAAATACAATCAATAAGATTTCACATGGTTGAATTTTTCGTTTTAGTTGTTGATAAGGTGGTCAATGAAGAAAGATAATCAACTGATAGTTAGAGGAAATTTCATAGTTGGATAAAAGTGAAGCAACTTTATTATTAAGCCTAGCTTTAAAAAGCATTTGATAATGATAAAGTTTGCATTGTTTGTGTAATGTATTCGTGAATTAGAAATTTTTAATAATCTGTTTATAAAAAATTAGCATTTGGTCAATCAAAATGGTACAGTATCTTCCTTTCAAATTTCTTTGAGTTTCATAACGAATTTATTTATTGACGTTTCCCTCCAATTTTTTGCTGAATTTCATTCTTTCTTCTTTTTTTTTTGATAGCTGAAAGAATATTTCAAACAAAAATATTCTTCTTTTTTTCATCAAACTCAATATTTTTTGATAGCTGCTCTAAAACAAAATGTTTGATCTTCCGCTTCAATTACGAAGACGAGGTGCTGCTTTTCATATCGTTTGGTAACACACACTTTTTTCACATTTCCTTCTAATTTTATGTTTAAATTTTTAGGCATTATGCTTATCATCCAAAGGAAATCTTCAAATATGTCACCAAAGATGATATTCGAAATTTTGACATCAAAGCTTTTTGGTAAGTTTATACTGTTTTAAGTCCATTCATTTATGTATGATTATTTTTTAGTGAAAGTTTTAAAGAAGCATTACCATCTGCTGCTCGTGCAGAACATGAATTGAATCAAAAATTTTCCATGCATCTTACTGGTTACTTATTGCTGGGACTTGTTCGTGTCTTTGATTTTCATGCTGACATTCTTGTAGGTATGTTTTTTTTTACATCGCATTTTCATTTAATAATCTTTATTACATTTTTAGCTAATGCCGAACGAGCTGTTGAACGTACTTCGTTTCCAAGTCAAACTCCTTCCATAGAAGAAATTGCTGATGGATTAATTCAAGATACTCATGGAGAATTTCCTGAAGCTGATGAACGTTCTCTTGCACGTCAACAACCTGAAATGGATAATGATTTTGATTTTGGAGCTGAGCAAGTTGCACCTCAAGAAGAAGTGGAAGAAGCTCGGGGTGAAAGACAACCAAGAAGACGTGCTGCAAATCGTAAACGAAATCGTCAAGATAGTGACGATGATGACGAAGACTATGGAAGACGTAAACCTCGACGCAAACCTACTAGAAAAGCTGTAAGGATTATTCTTTCCTTCCTACCATTACTTATGCTTTTTATTTTTAGGCTGTCTCAAATGTAGCTGATCGTGATGAAATTACAATGCGTGATGAAGGACCTTTTATGGGAAATCTTGAACAAGATCTTTTGGCTGATGATCTCGAAGCTCAACCTTTAAAGTATAATCTTACTATCCTTATTCTTTAATTAAAATAGTTGTTTTTAGTGAACAAGAGCTTGCTGCACAAGCTGAAGGAGTTCCATTTCAACTTAATAGTGACACTCTTGTTGTCGTTACTGGATTTCCTGGTGCTCAAAATGATGATACGAATCAACCTGCAGCTATTCAATCTGCAATGGATACCTTCGAGCCAGCTCGTGATAATTATTTTGATCATCAAGATTTTGATGTTCCTGTTCGTGAAGGATCTCCATCTCGGCTTATTTCTCATATGACTCTTACTTCTCCTGGTCGACAAAATGATGCAACAGTAAACCTTCCAATTTTTCGAGCTCGTACACCTCAAGATGGTTTTCATATTGTTCATTCAAGATCTGCTACACCTGCTCTTCAAGATGGTTTTTATCGAGCAACTACACCCGCACCTCTACCTGAAGTAGACAACGACTTTGATTTTGCTGTTGATCCTCTTGTTCTTCATGATGAAAGTGAACGCCCTCGTGCTATGGATGGTTTAGATATTCAACAATATCATATTCGATCTCGAAGCAATTCTCCATCGCGACTTATTTCCATCCATATCATCAATACTCCTGCAAAAGAAGTTCCATCTGATTTAAACATTGTTCCTCCAACTTCTCGTACTGGCTCACCTTTTCGTGATGGATTTCGAATTGTTCATTCTCGCTCTATTACACCTGCTCCTCAAGGATTTCATCAAGCTATGTCACGTTCGGTTACTCCTGCAAATCGCCTTGAAGGTGATAATGATTTTGATTATGCTGCTGAACCTAACTCCATCCGTGATCTTTCTCGAAGAAATCGTGCTAAACATCCTAAACGAGCTGCACGTGAACCTGCTATCGTTCTTGATAATGTATGGTTTTAGTGTTTTCTTCATAATCCTTCATTATATTACTAAAATCTTTTTAGGCTATTTTTCGTGGACGTGATGAAGCTTATTTGAACAAGAATCTTCGTGAAACAAAGTATCAAAAAATTCTCGATCATCTTGCAAATGCTAAAGATACATATAAGAAATGTTTTGGTAATGATTTGAATTTTGAAGTCAATGCTGAACTTCGTGAATTTCTTGAAGATCGTATGGAAGTTCGTCTTATAACACTTTTTTTTATTAATAATATTTTTTGTTTATTTCAGAATGAACATGCACGTCGTCGAAAAACAGGTGATACTGAAATTTCTGGCAATCGTCCTCATTCTCATCTCACTGATACTCTTCAAAGTGATCGTCGAACTCTTCTTGCTGATTTTACTTCTCGTCGTGGAACTCCTATTCCTCAAGAACCTCTTCAAGCTTTTGATCAACCTCCTTCACGTGCTGTCACACCTGTTCGTCATCATGAAATGGACAATGATTTTGATTACGCTGCTGAACCTCCACCTCGTTTTGCATCTCGAACTCCTGCAGCATCTGTATATGGTGATATTCAATATGTCGAACCTGTTCCATTGCCTCCTGTTGCTCAACCCTATTTTACGCCTCCTCGTGCACTTCCTCTGGAATTTATGAATAGAACAGCTCAATCACCCATCAAAGAACTTGCATGCAAATATAAGTATGATGAACTTTACTTAGTTATTCTTCAACGTTGTTTCAATGAAAGAAAGGTCGTTTTTGAATTTGCTGAGTTTGCAAATAACTGGCCTAAGCCTTACATTGCTAAACAATTTCACAACTTGATGCGTGAGTTTATTGATTGTTTTTTTTACATTCTCTTATAATAATTTTTTGTTTTTTTAGTTTTGATTGAACAACACAAACTTTTGGGTCGAACTGAAAATGGTGTTTTCCACAGCTTCTTGATCTTGCCTACTGAAGAATTCAAAACTACTATGGCTCGCATCCTTTGTAAACCTTGATTGTAAAATGTTTTCGTTTTATTTATTTATGTCTGTAACCTTTTCTTTGTTAAACGTTTTCTTCTTCGTTTGTTATTTTTTATTTTTGCGTTTAATAAAAATTTGTTTACGAATCTTTTCTTTCTTTCTTTTTTTACTTGTTGTTTGGTCATTGCCATAAAGTTTTTGATTTTTTGTTACATAATATTATATGCTTATTTATCGATAAAAGCTGTAAGATCCATTACATGGATGACTAATATATGAGTGTAATACAAATAATTAGAATACTGTACCATTCCAAAAGAAAATATTTTATCCATCTAAAGCAGTTTCCTCTTGGTATAAAGAACCTTTTGAAATCGTTGGTTGAAACATTTACGAATTTCTCTAATGTTCGCGATACATTGATGGAAATATTTTGATTTCGTTCAAATTCTAACATTAGTTTAACCTTTTTTGCTTTTTTCGCAAAAATTGATTCCTGTTTTAAAATATTTGTGAGTGCATTGATCATGGATTCTTCGGTGAGAGAATGTAAGTTGAGTACCATTCCAATAGAAAGACGTCGTATTCTTTCTGCATTAGGGAATTGATCACCCATTGTTGGTATCACTAGAAAGAAGATAGCTCCAAAATATGCTTTTGAAACGCAAAGTTTAGTACCTATCATTGGAATGCCAGCATTTAGAGCTTCCAGAACGCTGTTAAGACCACCATGAGTTATTAAAGCTTTGGATTTTGGATGGCCTAAAAGAATCGTTTATTACAAAGTGTTTCTTTTTTCCTTTATATTTTATTTTTTTGGAACATTCTTTTTGCTACATATCTGGCTTACTAAGAAGAGCTCTTTGATTTATCCATGGAACTAATAAAACATTTTTGGGATTAATGTCAAGTTCTTCCTTTTGTCTCCATACGAATCCAACTTTTGGAAATCTTTTGAAAGCTTTTACAAAAATCGAATAAAGTTTTGGTGGAAGCTTTCCATCATTTGAATATGTGCTGAAGGAAATCAGTATAACTTGATCATATCTTTGCATGAAGTCCTGGATATCCTAAAGCGTAAAAATATGACTGAATAATTTGGTTAAAATCTTACTTGTGAGAGTTCTCCTGTGGATTTCCAATTTATATTTCCAATATCCGTGATTGCATTTGTTCGAGGAATAGGTAATTCAAAAAATTTATGATTGTTTGCGAGAACTAAAGATTCATCAGGTAATGAATATAAATTATTTTCATCTTCAAAATATAATTTCGCTAAAGGCAATGAATGCAGAAATAATTTAAAAAATCCATGTGCAAATACATTAATGATTCTTTGAATGAAAGTCATTTGAGGAGCGGCTTGAAGGAGGCTCATTACATAACTTTCTGGCATAGGACTGCCACTCAATGCTTGAAGCATGGATGATTCGATTAAAGGTGAAACATAAATAATTTTTGCGTTATTTCTTCTTGCTACCGCTATCACGCAGCTATAACTAAATGGATCAATCAAAGCTACAGAAGGCTCTTTAATTTCTAATGATAATTTATCTTGAAAGGAGCAAGGGACATATAAAGTTCCAAAAATTTCTTTTATCATTTCAAAAAATGCTAAAAAGCTTCCACTTCGTTCCATTGCGGATTCATCAACTTTTTTTCTTAAATAATCTGATTTTTTCATAGTCGAAGAAAATATAACTTTTTCAAATGATGGGCGACTCGGGTGATTGAAAACTGATTCAACTGCCGGCCATCTAATATCATAAACTTTATTTGGATATGGAAATTGTTCAGCAATATTAAATACAACATCGATGTGACTCGGTGACATAGGATGTGTGAAAGTAAGGATACTATATTTGGTGTCACAAAAAGCGAAAGGTATAAAATATAAAAATACAATGTGGATTATTTGCATTCTGAAATTTTATTCAATTTTTGATAAGCTTGTTGTTTTATTTTGTGATTTAGAAATTTTTTTTATTTCGACTTCATTCAAATCCCGTAGTTTTAATAACCCAAATATAAAAACGGAAGCAAAGTACCGTCATAATAAAAATGATATTTATTTCCAGCAAAAAAGTCCTTCTTTTTCATTCAAAAAATTAACAAACAATGTTTTTATTTTCTTTATTTTTACAACACAGTAATTTTGTTAAGTTATTTAAATAAAAACAAAAATTTTGGGATTAATTACAAAAAGTTTTAGCAAGAATTCCTCGAACAGCCCATATAAATTGTGGTGAATCAGCTTTACGCCATCGTTCAATATTCATTATAATATCATTATGTTTAGTTTTAACAATGACTTCATTTCCTTCATCAACAAATACAATTACCATTTGTAGATTATTTGTTTTAGATGAAAAACAAAATTCTGCTGCATTTCGAGCATCAAAAGTAAAAACAAGTTGAAGTTCAGTTGCAACTTGAAGCAAATTGCTTATACTTGTGCCGCTTGAAAGGGTAAAAATTTCACTGGGCTCAGCTCGAACTGCTTCCTCGAAAACATTATAAAGATTTTGAGGAAGGGTCAAACATGAATTATTTGTTTCAATTTTAGGTGGTGGCATAGGAGCTGCAGTGAATTCTGAAATTACGATTGAATCTTTTTTGGGTTCCATAGTATTTGTTGATTGGATTGCATGAGATATAATACTTTGAAGATAATCTGTTTCCATATAATTATTAGATATTTCATTATAAGATTCATCTATTTTAGATGTGATTGTTGCTGTAGCTGTTGATATGGCTTGGGTGTTTGTAGGTAAAATAAGGGTATGTTCATGTTCGCCTTTTTCATAAAGAGTATAAATTCCATCAATTTCAACATAATGCATTCGATATGGGCAATGAGTACGTTTCCATTGATTGCAACGATATTTAACCTTTGATCCTTCTTTAGTTGGAATGCATGAATGACGAACAACTTTTCCAGCATTTCGTGCAGCTTCCACATCTTGGTGATTATTAAATGTTCCAACAAAAACCCAATCATCAATATTATTGTTATTATTTTTAGTTGTCAATGTATTATTATCGGGTGTTTGAAAATCACTACTATTCGATATTGGTGAATTACCATTATCATTGGGATTATTAATGTTCGAAGTGGTGGGTTCACCAAGAGCAGTAACGAGATCTTCTAAAAAAAATAATTATATTTTTAGTTAGATAGCCGTAAAAAAATTTCTCAAGGGAATTTAAAGCATCTCTATGCTGCCCAAACAAGATACATTAAATGGAAATAGTCACTTGCTTATTTTTCTGCATATTTCCATAAGATTCACACCCTATTATTTCTCACTCCATATTTTTCTTCCTCAAAAAAAGTCCCATATGTGATTAATAAGGTAGTTACAATATCCCCGAATACTATTATTACTAATAAATCCTTACCAATCGATGCAACATCATTTGAATCAACTTTATTTGCAAAAGATTGCAATAATCCAACGATATCATTTTTATCCATTGTAACTGAACCATAAGTTGCAACTTGTTTTGAAAGTTCTTCAAGCACATCCATTTGTTTATTTCCTCGAAGATTAGCTATTCTTGGGGAATTTCGAGTTTTGGTAATGCCGTTTGATTCCGCTTCAAGAGCATTCCAAAGACTTTTGGCTCCACCATCAGAATGATTGTGTTTGATATGGGCAGTTAAAGTTTGGGTCGAACGGTCGGGTGTTTCAAAATCACAATGTCGACATTTAATTTTATCAATTCCTGTGGAACTTTTTAAATCAACAAAATAGTTCCAAACCTTAAGAGATTTAAACTAAAAAAGTGTAATAAATTTAAATAATTTGGGGAAGGTAAAAAATTAACTAACTGGCTGAGCTTTTTTCCTTCCTCTTTTTGATAATGAAAATTCTGATTCATCGTTAGCCATTTAAAAAAAACTTTGGGATTAATTAATGAAAATAGCAAAGAACCCAAGTTTTCTTTTATTCCTTCGAAGTTGCTGCTCTCAATTTAACCAAAAAAAAATATCTTCAACCACCACGTTTTTTTTCTTTCTCACAAAGTATATAACCAACAAATAGATGAATGAAACCCCTCTCTTTCCTCTTGGTCCCTTTTCTTGCTTCCTTCTCCTATGACTTGGGAAATAAAAATGCACACAGGTTTGTTGTTGTTCTTGCTGCCCGCGCCCTGATGTTTGCTGGTTCGTGGTGGTGGTTGTTGTTCCGCCTTCTTTTACTTCTTTCTTTTTCATTTCAGCACAAAAAGGGAAGAAGAATAAGCGGAGGAAGAGAGAAAGAGCAAGTCAGTTTCCCCCACCACCACACCATTCATTCTTCAATCGATTTTCCCCACTCTTTGCTTTCCCTTACTACGACTATTATTTTGAAAGGAGATGGGGGAAAATGGAAAAGAAAAATTTAAAATTCTTTAGCTCCGCCTCCAAAAAAAATGTTCTGAAGAAAAAAAGGAATTGCGCCCAAAAACGCTCGCAACCCATTTGTCAAATAATATTTTTTTTTTACCCTTCTTTTGCTGATGATGAAAAAAGAGGGACGTTAACAAAATGAAGAAAAAAATAAGAGCAGTGCAAAAAAATGAAAGTTTGAAAAATAAAAACCAAGGAATTTTTTATTTCAGAAGCTCGACTAAATTAACTCAAATATGATTTTTCAAAAATCTACAGTAAACTTTTGCTGAGTGATTGCTCCTTCATTTTCTTATTGTACTAGGCGGACGGCGTGCCTTCGGCGCGCCACCACCTAGACAATTGCCGCTTCAGTGTTTTCTGCTATTAATTATCCAACGAAAATTTTAGCATTCTTTTATCGGACAAACAAAAAACAAAGATTACAAAATAATACTTTGTTATATATATTTTTGTAGCTATAAATCAATCGGTCTCATCATAAAACAACAAAAAGAAAATGTTCATTCTTCAAAGAGCTTTCACACAAAAATATCCGATCTGGATCCTAAATTTTTAATGGATCTGGTTGGATCCATAAAATCCAAAGGATCAAGGCCCTTCACTTCATTGCAAGTAAACCGCCACTCGTCATTGCTTCATTTACATGCAACTAAAGCAAAAGTTCATTCGTAAATGCTCTTTCACATAAAAATTACTTCATGCAAATTTTTCATTCATTCCTTTCATTTGTTTTGGAAGGAATACCTTTAAACGCGCGTACCTCTCATATGATGCATTTCCGGAAGATGCGACCCATTTTTTCTTTCATCCCAAAATATTTGCAATCCATGGATACCCAACAGCTTAAGAAAAAAACATGTTGTGCACAATAACAACCAAAATTAGGAGGAAGGATTTATTGAGCAATGATATGGAAATCAGATAAAATGGGAACGTGTAATTATTCTAAAAACATTCTGGCAAGAAATTATTGTATCATAAGTCATGCTGCTAAGATACTAATAAAAATATGCAAATATCCGATGAACAAACTAAATTTTTTATTAAAATTTTTAACAACATCTGTAAGCAATAACAAACAATAACTAATTTTTAAAACAAAATTTAAAATCTTGTTTCCAAATTAATAAAAAAAATATTTGAAACTCAACAACGGTAACATTTTTTTTTTGCCAATGGTCATTCAAGTTGGACTTATTATTTATTCATCCATATTTTCATCACTGTCCACTCCATTTTCAATACCAAATCCATTAGGAGGAGGGCGAGCTCCATTTTCCATAGGAACATCTTCCTCATCATTTGCTTCAACATGCTTTCGTTTATTTTCTACAATTTTTTTTGTTAGAATAAAACTCTATTTCATATATGAATGGAAAGAAAATAAAATTTCTCATTAAAAGATTGTTCGCTCTCAAATATGTAAGAAAGGTGGTAGCTATATTAGGTTTAAAGTAGCTAAAAAAATAGCTTACTTTTAATCTTTTGTGTATTATCTTCATTTTCACTTTCATCCTCATCAGATTCGTCTGATCCCGCCCACCACGTTTCCTCTGCATCATCTTCTGGGTACTCAAATAAAACTTCATCGACATCAGAGTCAATGCGATCATCTAAAACCATTAAGTTTTAATATATGAAAATATAATAATCAGAGTTAGTGTACCATCATTAAGTATGAACAAAGGTTGCTGTTGGGCAAAGAAAGTTGGTTTTGATCGTCGTTCCATTTGTTCCGTAATCATTTCTAACTTCCCGTTTAAGCTAATAAGTTTGTCTAAATGACTGACCCGCTTTTTTAACCAATCAGATAATGATCCTAATTTTTGGTCTAAATCTTTTACCTAAAAATTTAGTGATAATGAAAAACAAAGTATCAAGAAATGAGCTTACAGAAGATAAATATCCCATGTGAATAGAAAGTACGGCTTGAACCCAATTCATCCAAACATGTGGCTGCTTTACTTTATCGCGACGAAAAGTTTGTTCGAGTATATTCAAAAATGGAATAACATGAACAACGGGTAAATCTTTCACTGTGGCTAACACTGTTGTTGGATCGCTATTCTTTACAACTGATTCAATCTTCTCTTCGTCATTTCCAAGAATACCTTGTGATAATAATACAACAAAGCTTGTACCCGTGGCAGTCGTCGCTAAATCTTTGAATGCTTCAGATTTTTCCATACTTCCATTGTTTAATGGAAGAATAGGATCATCACCATTTATTTTAGAAATAGTACCTCCTTCTTTGGAATTTGAATCTGATCCTGAATTGTTTTTCTGTCGAGAAGCTGATTTGTTGCTACCGGTAGAATTTTGACGTGATCGAGGAGTGTTGCTGCTGGATGAATCTTGACGTGATCGAGTTGTGGGCCGCATTTTGCTTTCTAAAAAGTTTTTTATGATATTTAGTGTTAGCACGGGATAAATATGATGGCAAGAGTTTAAATAAATTCATTAATAATTCGTTAATGATAAAAATATTATATGAAAAAGTGGCGAAATAAAGGAAAAAGGCTTTCATTGGGTAGATCAAATTAAAAATATGTTTTAAAGCATTCGTGTTAAGAATCCATGATCATATTTAGAGTGATACATATGAGTTAACTGTATTAACAAAAAATGCAACAAAGGAAACCATTACTTATATCAACAGATGTGTCGTTCTTTGCGAAAAATTGATCATTGCCAGATACCAATGCCGAGAATCTAGAAACGAGTGTAATTTGTTACATTTGAAATGATCAAAGAAGGTTCTTAATTAAGTTCTCGTTAATGCAGATTGATAAAAAAACAAAACAAAATCTTTTATTTTAAACAAAATTTAAAAAAAACAATTTGTAAAAACTATTATTCATTTTCACTTTCGCTTTCACTTTGACTTTCTTCCTCGCTTTCTTCTTCATCTTCAGGACCCCAAACTTCGTCTTCAGGATATTCAAACAAAACTTCTTCAGCATCAGAGTCAATACGATCATCTAAAATTTATAAAGCAATTAAAGAAAGAGCATAATGAAGAAGAAAAAACAAACCATCATTGAGAATAAATAAAGGTTGAGCAGAGAAAGTTGGTTTTGATCGTCGTTCCATTTGCTCCGTAATCATTTCCAGCTTTCCATTTAAGGTTATAAGTTTATCCAAGTGACTAACTCGCTTTTTCAACCAATCAGCTAGTGAACCCAATTTTTGGTCAAGATCCTTTACCTAAAAACGGTTATGATTATACAAAATGATTAATAAGTAAATAAATTTACAGAAGATAAGTACGCCATATGAATTGAAAGAACAGCTTGAACCCAATTCATCCAAACATGTGGTTGTTTAACATGATCACGGCGAAAAGTATGTTCAAGGATATTCAAAAACGGAATGACATGAATGACAGGCAAATCTTTCACCGTTGCTAACACAGTTGCTGGATCACTATTCTTTACCACAGATTCAATTTTTTCTTCATCATTACCGAGAATGCCTTGTGAAAGTAACACAACATAACTTGTACCAGGCTGCATTTTGTATCCTAAAAAATTATAGCATTAATAAAATATAACGTAAATCAACAGTTTATAAATATGGCGGTGATTGACACGAATAAAGGCCTATAAGAAAGAGCAGATAAAAAAAATTACAAAGCAATGAGAAGAATTTTTTATGTGCTGATTAGGCTGAAATCTGAATACGGTGGTGCTTGAACATTCTCTTCAAGAGTCTCTTCTATTTTGTATTTTGTTTATCATAAAGTTTATGTAGCAGAATACAGTTGAAATTTATATTTTTAAATGCCATTTACTTTGCTTTTATTAATTTTTAGTTTGTAAAAATTGATTCTTTTAATTTACTTTTTGGCAAGTGTGTACATATGTAGTAATAAATACGCTGAATCAAAAAAAAGTGAGTTAAAAAAATTGAACTGCGTCAAAGATTATTATTCAAAGCATTGAAGCATTAAAATAACTGACTTTTTATTTTTATTAACAACTTTTGGTAGTAAGAGAAAGGGATTTTTGATTCTTTTTTTTACGTAATAATAATGTCGGAAAATGGATAATGTTCACTTCATGTTTTCTTTTTTTTGTTGATGGAAAGAGAAAAGTTTTTCCAAACATTGGAAAAGGATGCTTTCTTGCTTTCTCGTTCTTTGTTTGATGGCCATAAAAATGCTTTTTCTTTTATGCCTTTTGAAGTTTTTTCCATACAAAAAAATATGACGATGCTAAAATGTTTTGTCATTAGTATTCAATGTCGTCTATGTTCGTCGTTGCTTAAAATTTTAAAAGTTGTTGTAAAAAGAAAAACTATCCGGTTCGATTGATTGAATCGTGGTTATTATTATATTGCTGATAAAAGAAGGCTTTTCACCTCCCATTTTTCCATGCTTATCAGTGATGACCGATGTTAACATTTTTTCTTTCTTTTGCAAAGACACTCATATGTACCTTTTTCCAATGAGACTCAGTTGCCTTTTAAATTGGCCAAGGCGGCAAACACTACTTTGCAGAAGGAAGAAGGGTTCGTTCCAGCTGTCGCCAATTTAAAAGAAACCTTTTTTTGTTGTCCTCAAATTTGCATGCAATCAATCAAATCGCCTCCTTGAATTCGGGACACTCAATGGTCAATTACTCTGAAAAAGCAGCTGGTCGCTTTTCACTTGGTTTTTTAAGGATGGAAAAAGCTGCGTTCAAACAAATTTTGAGGAATCAAAATAGGCGTTAATGAGAGAAGAAGAAGGAGAAAAATAAGACAAGAGTTTAGTCTCGCCTTTTTTTTTATATTTCTGCCGATTATTTTTTATTTTCGCACTTGCCTAAAAATTTTTATGTTTAAAGACTAAAAGTCCCATGACAAGCTTTTTCTTTTAAAATATCCTATTTCAAAAAATAAAATATTCATTTTTGGCAAAACTAACAAATTTTCGCGCACCTCTCCCTTTTTTAATAACTAACTAACACCAGACGCCGCAACTACCATCACCACCGCCATCGCTGCATCATTGTTAATTTATATCTCTTTTTTCTTTGTGCCCTTTAGCTTCGGCTGGTTTAAGATCGATTCCGGAAAAAGGATGGAAGTCGTAAAGACAGCCATTCATCAGCTGTGGACTGCTGCTGCGGCTGCTTTAGTTTGTTGCCACTTTTGAAGCAAAGTGCAAGCCAACGTTGTTATTGCTTTTTTTCAATTCAAAGCTGCCTTTAGGCAGAGACCACTTAACTTTTTCTTTGGTGCACATTTTTTTTGCCCTTCGAAAATTTTCAACACTAATTTTAAATTAAAGAAAACAATGGAATTTTTTAAACTCTTTCTTTTTTGTGTCAGGTGTTTTTAAATAACATTTAAATCATTTGAAAGGATTAATTTCATTCATATCTTTGAAGTCTTCGCCCTCGATTGACCTTTGGATTTCATTTTTTTTTGTCTGTCGAAGGATTTTCTTTTTAGCAATAATTTTTGTGTTGCCACTTTTTTTGTTGCTTGTTCTTTAAAAGCTGTCATTTACTTTATTGCAAAAAAAAATGAAAAAAAGCGTTTATCTCTCTTTTGCCATCCCCATTTTTATACTATTGTTTATATAAAAATATAACACATAGACAATTTAGTTTGTGAAAATAAAAAATTGCGTGTATTTGCTTCATTCCCTCAAAAAATAAAATAGGAAAAGAAACGCCATTATTGCTGTAAGGGAATGGATGGAAAGGCAGAGGCCACATTTCATTTCAGCATTTTTACGGCTCCTTTTTTTATAGATAGTTAGTTTTATTTTTCCCTTATGTAAAACTAGAAACATTTTCTCTCTCCTTTTTGATGTGTTCTTCAAAGCTTTTTCTTATTTGTTTTGCCTTTTTACATGCCAAATTTACACAAATACAAACGCACCGATAACTATCTTCGAATAAACAAACTATTTTTTCTTCTTAGTTTTAGTTTTGATTTAAAAAGCATGGCCAAAACTTCTCTTTTTTATTCGAAAAATGCTTTTGGAAATTACAAGTTAACTTACATTATGACATCCAGATTTTTTAGCAAAAATAATTTTTTAATCACAATTTAGAGGGGAAAAAATTATAAATCTTCTATGTAGGCAGGCATTTTTCCTTTCACTCGTAAATAATTCTTTATGCTTTCATGTGTTAAAAAATAAAGTGTCACGATTGTTACCGTAACAACAACTACTTCCTTGTAACATACACTTAAAGCTTCTGAAAAAAAAAGCCTTGCTTTTAACATACTTTTAAAATTTTACGTTCGAGAAAAGTCATTTTTTAGTTGTACAGTTTTTTTTCTTGACGTCGACCGCCAATATTCCGTTTCTTATTTTGTTTCCATTAAAAAAAATTGCCTTATAAAGAATGAGAGAAGGAAGACATCAACAGCAAAAAAAATTCTGTTCATACTTTTGTTTTTTATTTCTCGTTTCATTTTAATCCTTCACAGCAAACATAAAATTCTTCTTCAAAGAAGATAAAAAACGGATTTATTCTTTTTTTTAGTCTTTTTTATTTATGGCCAATTTTTTATTTGGCTCAAAGCTCCCATTTTCTCGCAGATTACTGTTTTTACTTTTTTTTAGAAAACATTTTTATTTGAAATTGATTCATTTTTGTTTGTACAAAAAATGTGTTTTTTTTTCCACGCTTTTATTTCTTGAAAGTTTCTTATTTCCATTTTTGTAATCATTGGCTTGATTTTTTTTTGCTTCATATGAAGCAACCGTGCGGGAACTATCGTTAATAGAATTTTTAAAAATGATTTCAAACGCGTTTTTATTGATTTATATAGTTTTAAATTTAAAATTTACAGAGTGTGTGGAGTCCTGAGATTAAGTTGGTCAAGGATCAGGATCAGCTGTTTCTTGTATTTTGGTGAGTCGACGCTTTTTTAATACTATTGCTTTTCATCCAAAATTGACGCAACAAAAATTTAAATTAAATATTTTGCAACTTAAAATTTCAAAAGAAATGTAATTATGGGGGGGGGGGGGCATTACTTAATGGATACATTAATAATCACGGAAATTTCAATTCATTTCACCTTTTTTTTTCAGCCCATAATCAAAGTGCTAGCAGCAAAATCAGCTTTCAACATTGCTTGAAAGGGTCGAGCCGCGAAGGCTATTGCCATGAAATCTGGCACCCTTGGATTTTGGATACGTTGGGGGATTTTTGGTGCAATCTCAGTTTGGACGATTGTATTATTTATTATTTCTAAAGATGTTTTACGTGTTGAAAATAATAGTAAGTTAATTATTCCACCAACTGAAAACTGTAGCAAAATTATTTGTCCTAAGAGTTACTATTAATTTTTTTTAAAAGCAAAATTTGCTACTTTTTTTACCGTGCTTGTGATCTTTTGATTTTTAAAAACTATTTACAAATTCTTTCGGAAACCTTTTAGCAGTAATGAACTAAAAAGTTTCAATAAAAATAAGAAATAAAAGAAATTAATCCTTGTTTAAAACAAAATCTTCCTTTTCAAATACATTTTTTTTTCAATGGCTTCCTGAAGACCTATTTTCTTAATTAGCCAGTTAAGATTGAGATTAAGAATTATGTAGCCATTTGAACTTTGCTGCAACCAGGAATTAAAGAATAAGTAAAACAAAAAAAATTTAAGCAAAAATAAACTTTTCAGATAATAACAATGGCGATAAACTAGCAATAGAAAATGAACTGATAGATGTGAGGCGACAACTTTCGCTATTACAAAATGAAAATAAATACCTCAAAAAAATAGCTGATGAACGTCAAAATTTATTAAAAGAAAAGCATAGCGGAAAATTTGGTAATAAAGTACAACAAAAAGAGGATGAATTAATTGGAAAATCAATAGTGGATGAAGGAGAAAATCTTTATACTCTTGAACATGAGGTGAGAGTTTTAAACGAAACTTTGCTTCAAGGCTAAAAGATATAAATAAATTTTAGGTAGCAAAGAGATCACTTGATAATAATATAAAAGAAATTTATTATTATATTTTTAAATTTATTGAAAGCCATAATTCAACAGAACTTTCTTCATTTGGAAAGCGATCATTGGAACAACTTTTGGCACTTTTAGCAGAATCAACTAATTTTTCTGAAAGTGTTGATAATGCTGGAAATTGGCATAAAACCAGCCTCGATAAACTTACATCAAAGATTCAAAATCGTATCGAACAACTTCAACATCCTGCTGATTGTACGAATCAAAGATTGCTGATTTGTGATTTGAATAAAGGTTGCGGGTTTGGTTGTCAACTTCATCACGTGGCTTATTGCTTCGTCGTTGCCGCAGCAGCCAATCGAACTTTAGTTCTTGAAAATGATGGAACTTCTTGGAGATATTCTTCAAAAGGATGGGAATCCGTATTTCTTCCAGTTGGAAGTTGCAAAATGTCAAACTCGGGTATACAAGGCTCTGTAGCATCACATTGGAATGGCATCAATCAAAAAGAACGAGTTGTTCGACTTCCTATTGTTGATGGACTTTCTAATCGACCTCCACATTTACCTCTTTCATTTCCAAAACAAATTCAAAATGAAATTCTCAAACATCATACTAATCCTCCAGCATATTTTATTTCACAGGTAAAACAAAAACTTTTTATTATAATAATTACAAAATTGTTTTTTACAGTTTATATGGTATTTAATGAGAGGAAATGAAATAATGGAAAAGGCAATAAACGAAGCTGAGGCAAAAATTCCATTTGGAAAAGGTGAGTGATTAGTGGTGGTTGAAGAAATTTAAGAAAATTTAGAATAAACATAAGTTACAAAAGACATTAAGAGAGTTATGGTAGAAAGTTTAAGGCCCACTGATGAATTGCAACGATTTCTTCCACATGTGTAATAGCTTCCATAACCGGGTCGGCCAGCGCATTGAGCTCGAAGGGTTTCAGCATTACTTTGAGGGTCATTATAATCAACACAACCTTTGCTAATATAGGGATCTGAAAAGAAAATGAATTAGGATTAAATTTTTTTAAAGATTTGGCTTCGAATGAGAAAGATTCATATATGGTTTAAAGTTTTTAAAGATTACTCAAACCCTTTATATACAAAATGTAAAAACCTTACGATTAAAAAAGTGGTTTTTGCACACCCGAAAAAAATGGTTGCTTCTGACATTGATAGCCAAAAATTCAAATTAATATTAAACTTACTCGCGCCCATGCAAACAAATTTAAAGCATTGCCCAACATATGCAGGGCATTGAAACTTTTGATTTGAAATTGCAACATAATCATTTGCATTTTGAGTTAATCGATAACACTCGATCGCGAAGCTAACTTGAAGAATTGACAATAAAATAATTGTAACGATAATTTTCTTCATTTTTATAAAAAAAAGATTACAAAAAGAAGATTTAAAAGACCGACCAAAAAAAAGCAATAATTTGAAAGATCAAAATAAAAAGTCACTGTGCATGAGATTTAACTAACAAAAAAAAAGAATTTAAATGGATGCTATTTTTTCAAAAGTATATCGTCGCATGGCAACTTTTAGATGGTTTCTAAGCAAACAATATTTCGTGTCTAAATAACACGAAAAACATAGCTCAAAAATTCATAAAGTTTTGAAAGAACTATTTTCATTGTTTGAAAGAAAAATGAAGGTCAAACATTAAAATCCTAAAATACAAAACAAATTTTTAACAACCAGCAAAAAGGAACCAAATTTTTTTTAGATATTGTTGTTGGTATTCAAATTAGAAGAACAGATAAAATAGGAACGGAAGCATCCTTTCATACAGTGGAAGAATACATGAAATGGACGGAACATTGGTTTAGAATTCAAGAGCTTCGTCGAAATGATACAAAAATTCCAAGAAAAGTTTTTGTTGCCACTGATGATCCAGCTGCTTTTAAAGAAATTCGAGAAAAGTAATAATTTTATTCACGTTTCTTTTATCAAAAAACATTACCATAAAAATGAGACCAAAAAACCAAGTTAAAAAAATTCAAAAACCACCATTTCAAAGTCCATTATGTTTTCAGATATCCTGATTATCAAGTATTTGGTGATGCCACGATTGCTCAAACAGCCCAAATGAATAGCCGCTATACTGATTCTTCTCTTTATGGAGTCATCATTGATATTCAAATGCTTTCCCGTTGTGATTATCTCGTTTGCACATTCAGCAGTCAAGTATGTCGAATGGGATTTGAAATGATGCAAGTTCGACGAGGTGATGCTGGACATCTCTTTCATTCCCTTGATGATATATATTATTATGGTGGGCAACATAGTCATGAAGAAGTTGCCGTGCTTCCTCATACACCCGATAGCGACGACGAATTTGAATTTAAAGTTGGTGATAGAATTGGTATCGCTGGAAATCATTGGGATGGCTTTTCAAAAGGTGTTAATCGTCGAACTGGAGAACCAGGGCTTTATCCAAGTTATAAAACTCATGAGGATTGGAGAATAGTTGATTTTCCATTATTTAATAATTTATAGGTTTTTAAATTAATAGTTTCTTTCACTTTAAAAAGTATCGAGTGCCACGTAAAGTGCTTTTATAATTTTAGTCATTTCTTCTTCTTTCACTAGTCTCATTTTTTAGATTTTTCTTTCGGGGTTTATTAATAATAATGATTTAAAGCAATAATATTTTTATAATATTTTTTAATAAGCTTTTTTTGTTGATTTAGTTATTTTTTAAAATTGATTTTATGTGAGACCAACGCATAGTAAGTCGCAACCGTAAGCAACTAAATGCAACTTTCATTCAATTTGTGCAATCTTGGCTTTAATTAATCTTCCAGCATTTCTTGCTACCCTTAGCTTTTACCCATCTCAAATAAATATTCTTTAACCTTTTATCTACTTTACTTTCCAAACAGCTGATCCATGCAATAAAGATACTTAACTTTTAGTCTTCAAATCTTTCGTGCAATTTTTTTTTTATTACAAAAAGTAACTATCTCAACAACCCCATGATTTTCACAAGTATTTCTTTCTATGTATTTCTATCTATTTTCTCTCCTTCTTGCCACCACCACTAAAGTTTGAATGAATTACTTTTTAGACATTTAATTATTTTTTTGTTTGTTTGTTTCATTTTCCACGGGTTTTCTTTAATTGTTACTGCTCACATTTATTTGATATTGGAGTATTTTACTTTCGGTTAATAATAAAGACTTTTATCATTTTTTTGTTTTGTTTCTGGAAGCGATCATGTGAGTAAACAAAGAATAAAAAAGAAACGACGATGATTATTTTGCAAACAAATAAAAACAGCAAAAAGGTTTTAGAAGAAAGAAAAAAGTGGAGCAATCGTTTTTGCACGAAATCGATGATGGTTGAAAATGATTGGTGTGAACAAACAAAATGAGAAATTTCGATGCACACTCCAAAGTTTACTTTTTTTTGTTTATCAATGTTTTTTCATGCTTTCCCATTTCATTATAATGCTTGCCATGCCTTGATGCCATTCCAGCTGTATCTTTCCAACCAATTGTTCCTTGACTCGCACAAAAAGAAATATATCCGAAGAAAATTTTTATTTACATATTAAAAAACGGGACATATATTAAAACAAGAACACAAAGTGAAACAAAAGAAAAATAAAGCTTTATGAGCTAAATATTAAAGGGAGACAATAAAACTTTTGGATCATAGATACAAAAAACAAAGAAGAAACTTAGGGCAGAAAGTTGTTTTGTTTACTTGACCAGTAATAGATGATTTAATGTCCAGCCTTGTCTTGAACTTTGTTTCCCATTTCTTTGATCTTATCTCCAGCAGCATCAGCCTTATCCTTGGCACTGTCTTTCAAGTCTCCAACTTTGTCAGCGGTGGCATCAGCAGCATCCTTGACTTTGTCAGCAGCCTTGTCTTCAGTAGATTTTTCACCAACTACTTTGTTCTGTAATAAGAGGAATAATTAACCAATGTTCCATAAAAGTAAAGAAGGTAAGACTTACTTTAAGATCAGTGGCATATTCTTTTGCGGTTTCAGCTGCACTAGCAATGCCTTCTTTGGCTTGTTCGAGGTAAGATTTTTCTTGGCACTTGTTGTCGCACATGATGAGAGAGATTTGAAGTAGTTTTGAAAATACGAAAACTAAAAAAGAATAAACAGATAAGCAAAGGTGTTCAAACAAATGTAAACACGTGGAGAAAACAAAAAAACGCGAACAAATAAACAACCACGAAAAGAAAAGACAAAAAAGCTTTATCCACTTTGAAAAGAAATAATTAAAGAAGTTCGAAATCGTTTTAAATTTATTTTCTGTGACTCTTTTTTTAGTGTCGAGTCAGCAATAGTATAGTGAAGAAAGAAAAAGTAGGGGAAGAAGCTTTTTTCTCTTTCCGTTTTTCAAAATGTTGGTATTGTCGATTCTGAAGGCTGCTTATATACGCTTTTTTGAGATGTTTACGACAAGCAAGCTCTAGAAGGCGGAGTCTTGTTGTTGTTTTTCTCTTTTGCTCGCTCCCTTATGTTCTCTTATGAAAGAGAAGAGAGAGAGGCTCGCGCGTGCCCGATCATCTCTGTTTTTCCGAGCGAAGAAAAAAAAGGAGGAGAACGAATTTTGGGATGGGCTAAAATTAAAACCCAGCACCCGCAAAAGAAAAAAGGCAATGAAAATAAAGGCTTATTTTGTTTTTGCTTTTGTTTGTGTGAATTATTTTTTTGGAGTAAAACATAGAAAAATAGCAGGGAAGGAACATGCAGACAATGATGATGATACGGAAATGGATTATTTGGGAGCAACGAAAGACCCGCGAGAAAAGACATTCCACGTTGCTTTTTTCATAACGGATCAAAGAGCGAAGGCGAAGTACTCCAAGAAATAAACAAAATGATTCAAAAGAAAGGCACCCAACCAACAAAACAACAATTTCATCGATTACCGCGGTTAAAGTCTAATATTAAGAAATTTAGTGTAAAGTTTAAAATATTAATGTTTATTGAAGTGACAAAAATGGATAAGAGTGTCAGATGATTTTGTTTATGCCCCAATCATCATCTATATTTTTTGCAATATTTCAATGTAAAATGATGTGTTATTTTTGGCGTATATTATTTTTTCGTTAAAAATATTTCTTCTTTATTTTATTAACGGCCAATGGAAAAGAGAAGATGAGTAAGAATGGGAAAATTAGATGAAAAATGGAAATAGTTTGAATGTGTGAAAGACAAAAAAAAATATTATTATTCAAGAGCCAAAAAAAAGGAACCATGGAAAAAAAGACGAAAACCTTTGAAACAAAAAAATTAGAAAGATGATTGAAGAAGTTGGAAAGAAAATTGGAATGCTTTCATCTTTTACAATTCACTCGTCTTTGAAAAAGAGCGAGAGTCAAATTAAAATTTTTCTGTCAAAGACAAAGTTTGCCGCGTTTTCAAAATTTTTATATATCAATTCTGATATTTTTTTTTAGTTTTTTGAGCTGAAAAACTTTATTAATTATTATTTAAATTAAAATCTTTAATATTTCATAATAGTTTAATAGCAATCTAGCCATAGTAGTATAATCAAAAACCCCGTTTGGCTTAAATCAAAAAAAAGTGAACAACAAAATGGTCGAAGCTTTTTTCTTGCATTCTACGAAAATATTTTCTTCGTAACTAACAACAACCAAGAAAAGAAATTGACCAAACATATTTGTTTATGAGCAAATAGAAGAATGCTAGAAAAGCGACGCCCTTAAAGTTTTAGATTTTTGTGTAAACTAAAATAATGTAGTCGTCGACAAAATCTGGCTTGCTTGCACTTTAATTGGTTAAAAAAAGAACTTGAAAGAAAGTTCAAACAATGAATGATAAAAAAGATTTTGTGTTTTGAAGGTTAAAAAAAGAAAAGAGAAACTTCATTCTGGTATTTTTTGGCTGTATTGAAGAATGAATGCATTTTGTTTTAAACTCCGGAGAAGAATTTAGTGATGGAATTTAAAATGAAAGCTATAGAAAATCTTTTAATGGTGAATAACCCATATATTATTAGACCGTAAAAAAGTTCCAAAACATTATGGAAACTCTCTTTCCAAATTTCATAGTTTTGCCACGTCAGTATAAATAAAATCCATCGAGTTGGAAAATTTTTCAAATTCCTAAACAAAAACAACATCACCGCTTCTCTTTCAGCTTCAGAGTTTTTGGGTCATTTCAAGCTCCTCTTTTATTGTGTTTTTCTTTCTTTCCTTTTTTTAGTAATATATCTTTTTTTCTATTTTGCATTTTCTTTCTTTTTTCCTCTTTTTGAATTAGCTTTTTTTAAATAAAAATGGAGGGATAAAATAATTTTTCTTTTTCTCTATTTTTCTGCGTTTTTACTATTGCGGTTGAAGGGAGAATTGATGTTTGATGTCTTAAAGCATTTCATCCATCCATCCGCTGAATTGAATGCAATGCAACGATGCTCTTTGAATATTTCGAAATAAACAACAGCCACCCTACTGGATGCTTTGGCTCCCTGCCTGCATTCATTTTTTTCTTCGTGTGTTGTTGCTTACTTGAATTTTTGTTCAAATTTTTTGAGTGAGTTGTTTACGCGAACAACAACATTTTTTCTTTAAAGTTTTGAGGATGAATGTATTCTGGACAATAAACAAAATTTTGTACACACAATGGACGACGAAGAAAAAGAAAAAGCAAGCGATAAAGAGAGATAACTGCAGATGGGTGTAAAAAAAGTTCGCGACAACAACAACAACCAAAGTTGTTAGATTGATATCGAAGCAAAAAAAAAATAAATATTTTTTGTTTGAAAAGTTCCAGATGGTTGAAAAAGCTGTCATAGACACTTTTATGGTCCATTTTTTGAATAGCAAGTTTGCGCCATTATCCTTCCATTTTCTTTAATATTTGGAAGATTTCAAATATAAACAATCTTTTGGATTTTATGGTCGCAAAAAAAGTATGAATAGTTAAATAAGTGTAAAATATTTGTTGATGGTTCAAGTATGTATTGCGATGCGATGATTTTGCGCTTTTCATTTCCGAGAGATGATATTTGCTTTGATTCCATTTTTTGATGAAACAAAGATTTCATTTTTACCAATTTCTATATATTTCTCGATTTGCTTTAGGCGTTCAGCTGACATCATTAGAATCTTAGTTACCAACCAATGTTTATCATTACAACATTGGTTTCAATGGCTCAGCTTTATCTTTCTTTCTTTTTTCAAAGAAATTCTTTTCATTGCTTTTATTTTTATTTTCTTCTCTTCTCTTTCGTTGCTGTTAGTAAACATTTTTCCTTTTTTTCAACGATGGCAAGAAGAAGAAATAAAAACGTGATGTAGCTATTTTAGTCTTCTCCATTATTTTTCTTTTTCCAATGTGAAGAAGAAAGGGGAAAGAGAATGTTTAGCTTATATGTTGTCTTTTTTCTTTTTTGTCGATAGAAAAAAACGAGCTCATTTTGGTTGTTGCCGCATTCTTTCGGCGCAAAATTGACCACAAAAAAATAAAATGAAAAAAGGGTATATTCAATTGAAAGAAAAGCTGGACATTTTTGTTGTGTTGAGATAATATATAAGCCCACGTGAGTGAGTGAATTCATGACACTCGGAAGCTATCAAAGTAAAGCCACAAACAAAAAATTTATAATGCAAAAGAAAGCAAAAGAAAAAAGTAAAAAAAGCAAAAAAAATAAAAATTATTTACACTTTTTTGGCCTAGAATCAGAAAATTTTATTTATTATTTATAATTGATTATCTTTTTTGAACTTTGTGTGACCATAAAATTCCATCAATTGCAATTTCATGCACATCTAAAAAAATTAAATTTCAAACAATCATTTTTTTTATTTTATTAAAAGACACTAAAAGAACTGATCAATGATTAAAAATGTTTGAATGACGAGTTTAAAATCGTCTCTTTTTTGTTTGTGTTTATTTTGCACTGATCACGCGTTTATGTCTACTAACACGTTTCTCGATGAAATAATTTGATGTTTAAATTTTAAGTTCTTTTGCACTTACCTTCTTGTTGATGATGAGGATAAGAATGATGATTTTGGGTGTTTATTGTTGTTATTGTCTTTTTCTCAAATTTCGTAATTTTTGATCCTCTAATTATTCGATATCCGGGTGTAATAGTTGCTGTTTCTGCTGCTGTAAAAATAAAGGGATGAAAATTATTATTATTATCTTTCTACTATACATATATTTTTGTGAGTAGGAACAATTGCTTGTTTGTGTGTTTGTTTGTTTGTTGATTGAGAGAAAAATTGTAAAGAAAAAGTTGGCAAAATGACAGAAAAAATATATATGCAGCAACGTTGATAAAAGACAATGGTAGAATTTGATGGTGTAAAAACTCGTGGATTTTAAAAATACAATTATGGATCTTTGCCATAGTTACAATTCCCAACTTTATAAAAACTGATTGACTCTGATGATTCCCAAAGAAACACAAAGCTAAAGAAAATCACTTTTGCAACGTGGCTTTTCAAAACTCCTTCAAGAATTTGATTCCCGCTTCATTTTTTTTAAATAAAATTATCCTCACCTAATTTATTATTTTTATTCTTATCATTTTCATGCCTTTCAATATCTGAAATGGGATAAGAAGCAATCGGGGACCGATTTTTGATGGATGCGAATGCTTTCTTTCCATCAGCAGCTTCATGACAGCGATGACCTCCCCATTCCTCTTTTGAACTGTCAGCAGCGGCAGCATTTGAATAAATCGAATCATTCAAACTTTTTCTTTCCGGGCTGGGTTCTTTTTTAAATAGAAGCCATCTGCTAAGTTCCAAATTTGTTTTAGGAAATGGCGGCAATTTTTTTATTGGACTCAAGGACTGCAATTTTTTTTCAAATATATTTGTTTGCAAGTTTTTTTTACTCATACCCTTGTTGTCCTTGTATGATGTTGTTGATTCATCACCAAAAAATCTTTTCCTTTTAAATTTGCTGTCAATGATTTTAGCGATTGCCCGATGGTTCCGTTCTTTAAATTTGGTCCAAGAAAATATTCCATTTTTGCATCCCGAGTTTTTTTGGCATTTTCGGAAAGAATGTTGTCGTTATTGTTTTGATGATGCGCATTATTTTGGTGGTGCTGGGATGCAAATATCAAAGGTAGTACCGATGAACGGCCTTGCACGTTATTCTTTTCTGACCCTTTTTCTTTTCCATTGGTTTTCAGTAGCATCGTCATCGCCTCGTTTTTCTTTTTCTCCGTGTTTTCAAAATATTCAAAATGGACTTTACGCATTCTTTACAAGCTTTTTTTTGATATTCTAAAAAAACCTTTGAGAAACTTGATCGCACATAAAAAAGCTGAGATACAAAAGAAAAGAAAAAAACACGAACTTACTTTACAGTAATTTGATAATGATGATGAACAAAGAGATTTTAAATCCATAAAAGTAAACTTTACATTTTTTATTGTTGAAAAATCAATTGGAAAAGGAAGCAAAAATGTGTGAAGAAAAAAGTAAAAACAAAACAGTTTTAAAGTCGATGGAAAGAAAGAAAAAGCTTCAACCATTTAAAGGTTATTATCCGACTTAAATGCAGCTTTGCGGCGTGTACTTGAATAATACTCTTTTTCTTTGTTTTTGTTTTACCAAATTGGTTTTAGTTTTGGGTACTTTACAAAATGAAGCCAAATATGGTTGTTAAAATACTTGGACTCACTAAGATTCAGATATTCAACTTCGAATAATAATACATACAACAACGAAAAAAATGAAGTTGAGATCTCAGCCAAAAATAAGAATGAGTTTTTTTAAATAATGGCAAGGATTCGACGTTTGAGAGTCTTGAAATGAATGCATAATTATAACTTTTTGAAACTTGACAATTTCATTGTTTTAAATAAATTACTACCTAAAGATTCTATCAATGTTATTAATCCAAGCTTTAATTGTATGCTCATCAAAAACTTTAGTTTCATTTGAAAAATGGGTAATCATTTGGTGTTAGTCTAGAAATTTTCTTATTTTAGTGTACCTTCAAGTTGCGTAGCTTTAGCGAATTATGGTTAACTTTAATTAAAGAAAAGTTAAAATAAAAAATCTTGCTTTATTTATTTATTTGCAAAATTTTGCAAAAATATTAACGTTTTTACAACCTTTTGAAAGCTTTTGATACAAATCATTATAAACGATGTTTTTGCTGCATGTACATATTTTTTTTATTATGCATTAATTCTAATTACAAATTCAGTCGTCAGACAAAAATACAAGAATATGAATCATAAATCAAAGCATGGAAGGCAATGTTGCCCACGTTTTGATAAACATTCCATACAATGTTGATGGCTCGCCTAAAAATTTGAGAGAAGAGCCATTATTATTGTTATGTTAATTGACCCCGAGATGGGGAAAAAAACTCGTGATGTCTGTCTTCTTTTCTTACCTTGCTTGAAACTGAATCACAATACCAATGACATTCAGTCATCCATGATTTACAAATGGATTGAAAGCAACGATGGATCATTTGATCAAGCTAAAAAATGTAAAAGAAAAAATACAAAAAAGCAGACGAATTTTGCGGACTCACATGATGCATGCTTTGCCTTTCTGGTGGCATTCCATAGCCACTTGGCGTTGCAAAAGCTGTTGTTGTAAATAAAAACACAAATAAAAAATATACAATTTTCATTTTTGTGAGTAATCAAAAAAATATAAGGAAGATATTTGTCAAAAGTTTATGGGGAAATAACAGCGACGATAAACAAATTTCTCCGAAAAAATGCTGTCCGCGAATTAGAAAAAAAGAGATTTATTTAAATTATGGTTTCTTTTGATCATCAAAACCAATAACTTTTAAATTCAAAGAAGAAAATAAGACATGAGGGATATTGAATAAATCAATTTTGAAGTTTTATGGGTCTCTTTTTTTCTTTATTGCGCTAAAGTTACAGGTTTAATCCAAAGAACCAAAACGTCCATTGAATCGTTTGGTAGATAGATAAATGCTTTGGAATTATGGTTGTGTAGCCAAAATAAAGAAGCAAGGGAACTTTCAATTTTATTTAACCGTAACAGGAAACAATAAAAACAAAATAATAATTACAAACTTTTATTATCAGGTTCGTAAATAAGAGTGTGAAAAGAAAATATTACAGCAACATCATTATTAAAATGGAATCAGTCAAAATGAGACTTATCCTCGTCCACAATTGGCACAAAACAAGCTGATGGATGCCAAAGAATTTCCACTGCTGCTTGATGGTTGATATGATCGAGCTCCATATGCATAAGTTGGATATTGACGATATCCATTATAATATGAACCATATGGATATCCCATTAAATATGCACTTTGTGGATTGGAATAATAATATTGAGCATTTATTATAGCAACAGTAAGAGCGAATAAAAGATAAAAACTCAAAAATTTTGACATCGCATCAACAATAAAAATCTTATAAAAACCTTGTGTCTGAAATATTTCTTTTATCCTTTTCTCGTATGATTGCTTATGATAAATTACATCCTGCTTTTCATCTAAAATTAGGCAATAAAAAAAATAGAGATATCGAACATTACTTGATGAATCAGTTACTATGTATCAAAAAACTTGAATTTAAAAAATATATCCTTTATCGAACTTTTTTTTTAACACAATGTTGTAAATTTGTGCAGAAAATACTTTCCTGTAAAAATGGTTTAATCATCAATCGAACCTTCTGATGAAGCAATCGTAACCGCATTTTTCTCGAAAACTATAATAAAAGTTTTTATCTTCTTTTTTTAATTAGTATAGCTGTACCTAGGAAGTACTCATTTTCTCCACTAAAATTATTCCGGTTTTTTTTATTGATGACGTTGAATTAAATTTTTTAATTTTCTGGAATGATTCCAAATTTAGTTTTAGAATACATCCGTAAAAACTAATCCAAAAAAGGAAATAAAAAGTCGTAGGTTGCAGCATTTTTTGAATGTGCTGATAATAAACCGATTTTTTTGGTAGCATCATGTCATATTACTATTTTTTGATAGCTTTAAACTTTGCTCAGATAATCAAACTTGAAATAAAACATTTCATAATTTTCAAACAAAAAAATGAAGAAAAAATATTGATGAAATACACACAAGAAGATCCATGGCTAAATGTGTGATAATGACACTGTTATATGTAGCTGCTTCAAAAAATTTTTTTGACAATCTTTCAAACCATTTTTGAAGGTTTCATATTTTTTTAACCTTCAAACTTTGATTATATTTTTAGTTTTATGTTTTAAAATTTACTAATTATTATTTTGATAAAATGATGCAGATAGAGAGTAATATGATTCAACGACCTCAGGTTTGTATGCTTTTACTTTTGCAGATACCATCTCTCGTTTATGTTTGTACACCTAACGACGTGCTTCGATTTAGCTATGATTTTTATAAATGGTTACTAATAATAGCATTTTCAGGATACAGATTTAATGGAAGACGATCAAAGGTTGAAAAAGGATAGCATCGATATCGTTTTATGGACCTTATCAAGAGCATTGAATAAGAAGTTAATACCAGGAAATGAAGAAATGAAAGGTTTGATTCACTTTTCAGTTTCATAAATTTATTAATCTCCATTTTCAGATGACGACGATGAAGAAAGGATGGTAACTGAAACATCAGAATTAACAACAGCTGGATATTCAATGAGTTCTCTTCTTGGAGCTGTTACATGCGATCAAACAAATCTTGAACGAATTATTGAATCACAAATTGGACTTCCTGTAATGCCATTTCCGAATATGGACAGAAGTGGTCGAGCTGTATGTACATTATATCAAAGAAATTTATGTCCTCATGGAAACAAATGTCATTTGAGGCATCTGAAAGGTGAAAAAACTGTCGTCTGCAAACATTGGCTTCGTGGTTTATGCAAGAAAGGCGACGATTGTGAATTCTTACATGAATATGATCTATCAAAAATGCCTGAATGTTTCTTCTTCTCAAAATACAATGCTTGCAGTAATAAAGAATGTCCATTCCGACACATTGATCCTGAATCAAAAATCAAAGATTGTCCATGGTATGATCGAGGATTCTGTAGACGTAAGTCAAAAAAACTTTTATATACACTAAATATTTATCTATTTTTAGACGGACCTTACTGCAAATTCAGACATCGAAGAAGAATTATGTGTGAAGCTTTCATGGTTGGGTTCTGTCCTGAAGGATCTGATTGTCCACATTTTCATCCACCAAATACTCTACCACCACCAGAACAATCTATGCTTGCTCTCAATAATCGATTTGCTGCAACTTTACTTTGCCATAATTGTCATGAAAGAGGTCATAAAGCAAGCTCATGTCCACATTTACCAAATAAGAAGATTATCAATGTTGTTAAAACTACTCCAACTTATGAACCAAGAAAGCAATTATCCGATGTTGTCTGTTTCAAATGTGGCACAAAAGGTCATTATGCAAATCGATGTACAATGAATTCAATGTCATTTTTACGTGGTCAAGAAATTGTTACCGATGCTTAAAATTGTTATGTATTGATTTTTTTTTGAATAAATGAACAACTGTCTTTTCTTTTTTTCTGTTTTAATTCATTCTTGGATTTCCATTATTATTACCTTTGTTAGTATTTATTTTTGTTTTATTTATGAATTCTCTTTTTTGTAGGATATTTTTGTAAAAATGAATAAAAATTTTCCAACATGTGAAATTTGTGGTAACAAGAGGTACAACTTGGTCGAAGGATTTTACTATTGCACTACTTGCAACACTCAAAGTCAGGTACGGTAAAATTTATCATACAACATAATTTTGACGTTTGATTATTTTTAGCTTATGAGAGAAACAGAAAGTGATCATTTTGGCGCTGCATTGGGTCAAAGAATTCGTATAAAAGATCCATCAAGGTTAGAAGCCGAAGAAAAACCATCATCAAAGAAAAACGTAAATTTTGTTGAAAATGGCGTTGATATGGAAAAAATCAAACATTGGACTGCTGCCAGTACCGATGATTATCCAAGATATTTATATCAAAGAGGTCGAAGGCTTACAACTTTTACTCGCTTGGTTTGTCAATTCGCAACAACATTACATCGTGATTTTGATGTTCCATATGGAGTGAAGGTTACTTTCTTTATAGCTTTATTAATTTTTATGCATAAATTATCTTTATTTTAGAGAATTTCACTTTTCTTTGTTCAAAAGTACTTTCAATATTTTGGCATAGCATTTTGTGACGACGAAATTGATCTTGATGATGACGCAAATATATCGCTATTTCGATACTCTAAAACCCAAACAGAACTCCGCGAATTATTAACTAAAAAGAAAAGAGCTCATAAAAAAATGAAGAAGGCTCAATCTCAAAAAGCTGAAGAATCTCAACGTAGTGATGCTTGGAACTATGTCTCTCAAAATCAACAACAAATGGAAGAAATTCTTGAGACGCAGAATTTAGAAATTCAAAAAGCTTTGGATGAGCAGGAAGATAGCGTGTTTCTTGAATGCCCAACCAAATTAAGCAAAAGAGCCACAAAAATGGCAGGAAGAATTTATCTTGAAGTTGATCTTGTTGTGGCTATTGCTTTCATTTCTGCACAATGTGCTGGAGCTAAATGGATTTCAATTTGGGATATTTTTAGGTAAGTATTTGAATGAATAATCAACAGTAATAACTATGAAAGGGAGCTTAAACAATTTCTTTTTTTAGATGGTATCGTGAAGGTAGACTTTTAGTCACTCCTGCTCAGTTACGTGGACTTGGAATGGATATTGATGAAAAGCTAACACGACGTAATCATCAAAAACGAAATCGACGTGCTTTAACTGGCGTTAGTTGTTTTGTTTTTTACTTTATTTATTTTTAATGTCGCTCTTTTTTTAGACTTTACCAATGTCAGATTATTTTCGAACCGTTTTATATCTTGCGCATATTCTTCCACTTCCACCATCAATGCCTATCACTCCATTTGAACAAGTTGCAAAACGATTTATTTTCAATTTAAATCTGCCTATGGTCTTTCTTAATCGAATTAATGCTTTAGCTGATCTTATTGGAATTCCTTTGAATGATATTGGTGGAGAATTTTCGCCGTCTGTTTATCCGATACAAAGCAACTTTATTGACAAACTCCATAGCTGTGTAAAAATGGGTCCAAGAAAATATTTTGATTATGTTTTTAAGAATAATATTCTGGAACAATGTTTCGTGAGTTTGGAATTGAAAGTTATCAGTTTGATTATCCTGAGCCTTAAACTTATGTTTGGATTTGATGGAAGGAGAGAATATATGGTAATATTTTGGTTATTACGATAGCATTAAACGTGTATGATTTAGATGAAGCACATTGATGATAATTCTGAAAATCAAAATTTCAATATTCATGATTGGTTGATTCAACTTAATTTACGTCTTGCTGTATGGAGAGGAGCATCGATTGAAGAAGTTCTGTCACCACAGTGAGTAAACTTTCCACCTATTATTTTTACGCCTTTTTATGTAATTGTCATATTTTTTAGATATTTACATCAAAGGCCTGAATCGACATGCTTTCATTCAAGGGTAGAAATGGTATACACTGGTGCAATTCATTTAAACAAATTCGACTACGATCGTTGCGTGCCTGCTCGTCAATTCAATTTAGAAAAAGATAAACATTTTCGTAAATTATTCACCGATGATTTCAATAAACCTGCAACTCAAGTGATTGATACTGAAGCTTTATTTGCTCCATTAAGATTTCAAGGAACGAATAATAAAAGAGATGGTGGACGTGATAGTGATAATATGGAAAATGAGAGAATTGATTCTACTAAACAACAAATTTTCGCAGCTGATTATAGGGTTTGTCCTTTATTTCCATATGGTTAACTTATTTTTTATTTTAGGATTATTCAATGAATTTCCTTTCTAATAATGATACTTCTTATGATTATAAGGTTCGCTCTTGTCAACATAAAAACGAAGACACTGAAATGAATGAGAAATGGTTGAAATTATTTCCATGTGCTGCGGCTTATTTGGTTAGTTAAATTTAACTTTTATTGAACAGCTTTGGTTAATTTATGCACATATATTAACTTCGTTATTACTCTAAATTTTTTCTTTATTGTTTATATCAATCATTCATGGTTTTAGAAATATCCATATCCAAAAGAAATGTATATTATCAGAGAAGATCCTGAAAAATTTGGTTTTACGCCTGTAATGGATTACACTCAATTTTGTCATGTTTTTGAAGATTCTCGTCGATTTTTTCATCAACAATTTTCTGATTTAATCAATAATTTATCTTTTGTTCTTGGAGAAGAATCACAAGGAATTTATGCGTCATTTTTGTTAGTTCAAAATATGTTTTTCAATTCTCAAAGGTAAAAACATTTTGAAATCTTTGAACTTTTCACTTTTAATAATTTTAGCATTAATCTACTAAAAGAAGCAATGACAAATGGGAAAATGGTTCGAAGTGGATTCGTCTTTGTCAAAAATGCCAAGAATACGTGTCATTTTCTAAATAAGCATGCTTTTTCGGTAAAACAATCAACCAGATCCGGTCCAACTCGACATTTCGTTTATGGACGAACAACAATTGAAGTATCAAATAAAATTGGTGATATTAACCGACTACGAAATTGGGAAACTCTACCCAATCTTGCAATGGAGAGTGCTCAATCGGCTACTATTAATGAACTTTATAATCAATTTGGAAACCCGAATATGAATACTGAAGGATCGTCAACATCTGTTACAGAAACTGATGATGATGAGATTTTTGATATCGATCGAAGTGAAATAAGCGGCAGCGACGATGATGATGATGAAACTCAAAATGATGAGAAAGAAGCAACCGATAAAGAAATGGAAGTTGACAATGATGAAGAACAAGGACCTGCTGAAAAAATTGGAGAAGAAGAGGCAGGAGAAGCGGACGATGAAGGAAATGATGAAGCTGCTACAGCTGTCAAAAATAAATCTCAAACATCTGAATCTCGCGAAAAAGACGAGGCACTAAATGATAGCGATTCTAGCAGTGAAGATGAAGATACTACGCTGATTGATACCGTTGAACAATCTAATGAAAAAATTGGCATTAGCACTGATTTAGCTTTAACTTTACTCTTTTGGAGATATTGGTAGCTTCGTTTTTTGTTTTTTGAATTTGTAAAAATTTTGTTGAGTTTTATTGTTGTTTTTATTGTATGCAATTTCGTGAAATAAACTTTTTATAACATTTTGTTGCTTTTTGAAAATTCAAATTATGTTTGCAAAAGAATGGAGTCAACGAGCTTTTGCATTTTGGCGTTAAGATTCGAGACGGCGGCAGCTATTAAAAGATAATTAGAAATGACTCCCAGTGGATTTCATGAAACAATATTTATAAAAATTTTAAATGATTCCCAAGTTTGTAATTGTAAAAACTTCAAACAAAAATATAAAAATTTCATAAACATAAGTAAGAGCGAGTGTTGTTTTGGTTATAGTAATTCTGTACGGTGATCATGAAATTCTTATTCATCATTAAATAATTTTTTTCCTTTGAAAAAACAAATTAAACTTTGGGATCTATTTATTTTTTTCATTTTCTCTTCTGTAACCAATTTGATAGCGTTCTTTTTTTTGAAACTCATGGGATTTGAAAAAGTTTTTGTTTAGTTGAGTTGTTTGTTGCTCGTTCCTAAAAGTTTCTGAATAAGCTTTAAACACACACTTTTTTGAGTTTAGCCTTAAACATTTTATTTTTTAAGTTTCAAGTATAACTGAGGGCATTCCTTCGTTTTTCTCTTTTTACTCATGTGAACCGACATCATTTATGATGAAAGTAGTCTATGTGTATTATGTATCTATCTATTGACAAGGGAAAAATTTTAACTTTCACTTGTTTTTAAAGTCGTTAAAAAAATGCAAGGCAAAATTGTTTTTTTAAAGCACAAAAAATAGCAACAAAATATACCAAAATAATGCTTGAAATTTATTGGATTTATACGGAAATAAAGAAGCTAAAGTTGAAATTGAGGTCGGAAGATTTTTTTAGAACAAAAAAATAGCTTAAAATTTAAAGAAAATGGTTACGGTATCACAATTTTCTAAAAGCTTAATAATCTATCTTTTTGGTCCATTTCTTCCTAAATTTTTTTGTTGCGATTTTTAAAAGCACTTACAGCTATTATGATCAAATTTTTTTGCTAACAACAAAAAATCGACAGCCGACTTTTTTCTTTTTTATGTTGGATTTTTAGTAGTGGGAGTTCGGCAACTAAATGAGTGAGTGAATAATCAAAGGTGGAAATGAGGAAAGATGAAAGAGAAAAAAAGGAAGCTAAAAACACGGATACTTTGTCTAAAAATTTTTTAAGTGTTTAAAAAAATAGCGATTGCAATAATTTCATTCAACTTTATTTTTTTATTTTATAATATCTGATTCACCAATTCCATTTTTACGGTATAAATCAAAAATCTTTTTAAATAGAAGTCATAAAAATTTTTATGACCAAGTAAATGTCATGTTTTCCTTTGATAGGTTTGATTTTTAATCCGCTACCAAAAAACCACTTTAAAAAAATAACTAAAAGCGCTTTTCGAGAGTTATCATTTCAACTATCCAATATTTTTTCGAAACCCCTATTTTTTTCTTTTGACAAATTTCACTCGCTTTTTTTTTTCAACTTCACAAATTTGTCGTCAATCGACCTGGACTTGTTTAATATATTTATAGAAATAACTTGTTGCGTTGCAAATAATAAACATTCATCAGTTGTACTTACTCGCTATCACCTGAGGCAGGCAGCAGCGGTGGCAAACAAAAAAAGAGGCATTTATAAGCTTGTTAACTTTTTTTTCTTAGTTTTTTGTTTAAAAAAAATGTTCATCAAGTTTCAAAAAACTTTTTTTGTTTGAATCACAGATTTTTTTGAAATGAGAAATCCTTGTGATGACATTTGATCCCACGATTTCCGCGTTTACTTATCAACCTTATTTTTTTTATTTTTGACTCTTCTGTCAGCAGGATTTGATTACTTTTTTTTGTTTGTTTGAAGCAATTTGTCAGCATAAAAAATTCTTTTTGTAATAATCTCTCGTGCTTGACGATTTGAGAGAGATTTGAAGTTGTAATATATAGTTTTTAGGATTTTCTAATTTGTAATGCTTTCAAGAATTAAATGACTATGGAGAAAGGCTCCTATCGGACGTTGTATAATTTTTTACTTCCTTTTGTAATTATTATTGGTATGTTTTTACAATAAGTGTTCTAATCACATTTTAAATTATGACATTATTTTTCAGCATTTTTACTTCGAATAAATTTCGTTTCATTTGTATATTTTGTATTCTCATTATTTCTTCCATTAACTGTATCACCTCCAACATCACAATTTCCTGGACATCCATATCGTTTTATAATATGCATCACCTTATGGTCTATGTTATCCCTAACAGGACAACTTTTTTTCAATTTTGTGCCATGGGAAAGCCTTCTCCTCTCACATCCTCTATTTCCCTATGAACATCATCATCGACAAATCACTCATCAATTAACTCAAAATTTAAATGACAGCAGCACCACCACCGTCGATAGCATTTATAACTCATTTTCACCGGAAATTGATTGTCATCCCTTTTCACGATGGCTTCGACAAATTGGTTTTGATAAAATTCAATCCCATTGGAAGTTGTCAAGAACTATGAACTTATTTGCTTCGGATTTACTCGTATTTTCTTGTGGGATGTTGCTGCTTTTTAGGTACGTACGTTGTTGCTTTTATAAAAAGTGCATTTGTTGTTGTTCGATCAATGATCATCAAAGAAAAAAAGATGAGAAAAAAAACATGAGTGTAATTAAATGCTTTTTTAAGATTAAAAGTTTTACAACGCAGGAGAAGAATGGAATCAATTATGGAAGCAAATGGTGAAAAAAGTAAAAATCATAATCGAAGATTTTCTCAAGTTGCAGAATATTTAAAAATTAGAGAATGGAGTAAACGATTTGAAAATTATCATAATGCAATTTTGATTGTGGGTTGTTGCATAGTTGGAGCTTTTCATCCATCTTTGGTGAGTAAATTGAAAATTTGAAGGACAAAATCATAAAATTTACTTTAAAAAAATGTTTTTAAAATCTTACTGAAGCATTTTGTTTTCAAGAAAAGCCGAACAATAAAACATTTTTCGATGATATAACGTTAGAAATTTTTGATTTTGGATGTTTTGCTTCAGACACCTCATTTCCATAAACATTTGACATTAACTTTAGTTTAATCTTTTATTTTTGCATTGTTATTGTTTATAATTTTTTTTATCAAAATATTTATAAATTATAATCAATCAATCATTATAAAGCTGTTAAAGATACTCATCAAATCTTTAAGCTCATGTGTTATTCTTTAAAAATAAAAAATCTCATCAATCAAATTTTAGTTTTCATTGCCATATTTTATTATGTTTATTATTTTTGCCACCCTATGGGCTTTTGATCGACCATTGACGAGAGCCTTTTGGTCGACATCTCGCCGAGGGTTATTGTTATTTTGCGCTTTTCATCTTTGTGTTATTTATATTTATCAACTTCCAAATGTTTATCGTAATTTTCCATCACATGAATTTATTGCTCGGTGAGAAAATCTCTTTAGAGTGAACTTTTTTTTGAAATAAAAACGATTACAGAGTTTTGGGCCTTGTACATTATCAAAGTTTTCCATGTGATCGAATAACTTATCCTCATCCAATTATATCATGGATATGGCCAGAATATTTTGCACCCATCATCACTTTTGTATTTTATTATTTCTTAGCAACCCAAATTGCAATCATTCGAGAAAAAGAAGAGCTTTCGGAAGTGGATTCACTTTTTACTAAAGCTGGTGGAGCTGTAGCTGCTTTGGTTATGAAAGCGAACGATGGAAGTCGAATAGCTCTTGGTTATCAAATTAAAGATGTGGTAACAAAAGTTATAAAAACTACTAAATTTTTTCATTCTTTGTCTTTTCAGACTCCTCGAAAGGAATCAAAAATCTCTTTAAAATCTCCAACACCCGTTGATAATCCTACTCCAATTTCATCCAAGAAAACTTCGGTCACTTCACTTCCTTCAAACACTACTTCTAAAAAATCCGCAAAAATTTCTCTTCATTTTGCTCAAAAACTTGCTGCAATGAAGCTTGAAAGAGAGAGAATGAAAAATCTTGCAAAATGGGAAAATTTAAAACCCATTTTAGAAACCATCAAATCTCAAAGTTATGTTATTTCACTTATCGTTTTAATGGTTGGTATTTTCAAATCGATATTACTTTCTTTATACTGTGTTCTTTTTTTTAGGCATGGAGCCTATGTTATCATAGTTGGAGTACATTTGTAATGTTAATGTTATCATTTATAATTTGGATGCATCCAAATTCACAAAAATTTTATCATCAAATTGCAACTTTTATTGTGGCATATGCAGAAATTTTATTAGCATTTCAATTTGCATTTTCACTGCCATTCACTCAAGATGAATTACCCGATGAGAAACCATTATTTTTGAGGCAAATTGGTTTAGAAAAGCCACGAAATAATGCGCCAGTTTTTGATATTTTACTCAAATCTGTATTTAATTTAGCTTTTTGGTATGCATTGAAACAAAAGTTTATTCAACAAAGAAAACCTAAAGAAGGAACCTTTGAAGCTTTAGAGAAACCAAAAATTGTAGCTGAAGTTAATCGTATGCTTTTTCAAGTTTTTTGTGAGTGATATTAATTGAAAAACAATTTAAGAAGAAAAAGCTTCCGTTTCATTTGCTGATCCTCCAAAGCGTCCATTGATTGAAAGAATTAAGGCTCATATTTCGAATTTTTGGATCTTCCTTCTTTTAATTTTACTTTTAACCATTTCCATGTATAATCCCGTAGTGTTTTATCGAATAGGTTATATGACCTTTTTCCTCGTTTTTCTTGGATTTTTGATTATTTCATTTCCACTATGGCGTAAAATGCTTCATCGATTTTGGATTATTATGATTGGTTATTGCACTTTAGTGGTAACTATGATATACACTTATCAATTTTATGGAATTCCTGAACTTTATGCAGATTATCTCGGAATGAGTGAACCTGTGTTAGTTTCTTTGAGTGTATTTTTGAAACCATATTTAATGACTTATTTATCTAGTTAATATAGTTGTTTAATATTAATATTTTTAGGGCAAATTCATTAGGTCTTGAAAGAATTTCATCTTCGGAATTACTCTTCCGACTTTTAACTCCTATCAGCTTCCTCATAGTTTCCCTTATTCAATTAAACTTTTTCCATGAAAAAATGATGAAAGCTACTCAAAAATGGGAGGATGATGTTTATGGATTGAAACTGAGATTTCTTATGGCCAAATTAAAACTTTTCCATAATCAAATGAATTACCTTGAATCTGGATTTCCCGAAGATGGCACGGACGATGAAGATGGAAAAGAAGAAATAAAAGGTTTAGCGCCAAAACAACGAATGAAAAAGGTTATTGGTGAAATTGAGAAAAAATGTAAACAAATGTTAAGTTATCGCCAATCAATTTGGAATATTCTGTGGAGATTGGCGGAAATGCATATTGATCGAATCATAGCAGCTTTAATTGTTTACACAGCAGTGAAGGAAATCAGCTTCTTAAATTTACCATTGGCGATTTGCGTGACTTTGATGTTGCCTTTTCAATCAAGAATTCCATCCATTTCTGATTTTGTTTGTTTAATCGCTTCGATAGTAATTATTTTAAAAATGTTATTTCAAATGGAATTTATTCGTGAAAGTGATATTCAAGTTGTTTGCATGGTAAAGCTTTAACATGAAATTTCTCAAATGGTTATAAATTTTTAGAACACAAATTATGGCAATGGGACCTCAGTTACCACATACGGTGAATGGTTTGGCCTCCATAAAGTTCCATCAATTTTTGATTACACCAAAGAACATATTGCAACTATTCTTTGCCTCGTTTTTCGTGAACTAATTAAAATTCGACAATTTTTAAATCGAAAACGCAATCGTTTGGAAGAACCACCACCAGGAATAATCTTTCCTGGAATTGATAGAGTTCACGCCGATGAAGATATGCTTCATTGTTTATTATATTTTTCTAACTATTTTTTCTATAAATTTGGTGTGGAAGTATGTTTTCAGCGGCGGAAAAAAACCTAAAATTATTCAATATTTTTTAGATAACTTTCATAGCTTCCGCTATTTCTATTGGCATTCGAAATGATTTATTTGCAGTTTTATATGTTATTTGGTTGCTTTTTATGTTAACTCGAACAAGACATGAAATGTCAAGATTATGGATTAGATATGCCACCTTTTATGTCGTATGCTTTGGAGTTCAATATCTTCTTTGCGTTGGAATGCCAAAATTCATTTGTATTAATTATTTTTGGGATGATTGGGATTCAAATTTGGTTGAATGGCTTTGTTTGCCATCATTTAGAGTTCCACCTATGCCTGAAAAGCTTTTTGGTTAGGGTTATAGACATTTGGAAAAGTTACTGTATTTGATATACTTTTTAGCTGACTTCGTAGTTTTACTTTTCATAACCTCGCAATATTATGTATTCAAATTGGAAGACAAATTTGGCAGCGAATATCCAGGCGGTGATAACCACACTATTGCCTCCACATCTTCCACAGGCCGACGATATATTTTTAATTTCGATCTTACTCATTTTCGAATCAAGTCTTCTCAACCATTGGAAATCTCAAATGTTCCTGATTTCATCAGTGATGGTGGAACACTTTTGGATAAATTAAAACATGTATTTTTCATGCATTTTTATTGGATTACACTTTCGATACTTTTCATTGCTGGAACCTCAAGAATTACCCTTTTTGCGGCAGGATATGTCTTTGGCTGCTTTTTTTTCCTTTGGATGGGTAATACTTTATTCTTTAAACCCATCATTGTTTGCCTTCAAATGTGGGATAATCTGATATATTATAACGTTTGTGTAATCTTCCTCAAAACTATTTTACAAATTGTTGGTTGCGTTTATATGGGAGATATGTGTCGAAACTTTTGTTGGGTTTTGCAACTTTTTGGAATTGCTTGCAACAAAGCTGGTTATAGCTCCATCGAAAGTATGTTGCTTAACGTCTAACAGCAATGGATAAATACAAATTTTTTAGTTATCGATCCTGAAGTTCTAATTCATTGTGATATCCCTTTAAATGAAGCAGGAATATTTTATGATAATCTTTGCTTTGTTTTTCTACTGATTCAACGCAGAATTTTTGGCTCGGAATATTTCAAGCATGTTATTGCAGAACTTAAAGCTCAACGCTTTTTTGCTTCTCGCGGTGCAGAATTAATTGAAAAAATAAATAAGCAAGAAATAGAAGAGGCTGAAACTCGAGAAAAAGAAATGATGAAAATGGTTGATAAAATGGTTAATAAAATTTCTAAGAAACAAGAGAGTGAGTTGATTTGTAGTTTAAAACATTTATGATAATAAAAATTTAGAAACAAGGACAAACAACGATTTGGAAGGAATATTTAGTGAAACTTCTTCCATGCGTGGAGACAAATCCATGGAAGTCCCTGATCCTAATGCTCCAGGCCCTGATGGCCCGGTAATCGTAAAAAATAACATGATGATTGAAGTTCAAGGTTATTGCCCCACAGAATCTACAATGTCTCCAATGTCAGCTGAGTTATCACCAATGGGTGAGGATGCGGATAAAATATCAGTAAATTCACTCGATGCATCTAACACCCTTGATGCATCACATACAATTCAACGACAACATAGCGCTGACTTCCTTCGAAATCCACAGCAACAAAATCTCGATGAACTTCATCGTCGAAAATCTGCCAATCCCCGATTTGGTGCTAAAAAAGAACGAAGTGAAGATGAATCTGATACTTGGTCAGTAAATTCTAGTGATCGACCAGCAGTCCGAGCAAGGCGAAAAACGACAGGTGAAGGAGGAGTAAAAGGTCTTGGACCTCTACAGTTGCTCAATTTTGCAATCAAAAAAGGGGTAGATTTTTTAATATTTTAGTTTACTAGTTTTATTTAATAAATTACTCTAGGCAATCGCCGACGCTGTGAAAGAGAGTGAGTCAATTAGATTGACTCACGAACAAATGGAAAAAGAAATGGAGGTAAGATATTCATTTTAAATTAATTTATATTTTTAATTAACAACAAACAACAATTTATAATGAATTTAATAATTATCAATATTATTATATACTTTAAAACTAAAATAAGTGAACAACACGAACAGGATAAAGAATAGTATGATTTCTAATTTTACAATTTTTTTTAGAAAACTCAAGGAGGAATATCTGATTATAGTTTAATTCGTAAGCGTATATTGAAAGAAAAAGCAAGACAACGAGCTAAACCCGATTTTGATGAAGAGACATTCGATGATGGATTATCACATTATACAAATATGAAAAGTGCAAATTTGATTGTACCTGCAGGAGCTTCAATTAATGTTGGAAGAATTTATTCGAGTGATACTTCTGAACCAACTTTAACTGTTTTGAGTAAGTTATTTATTAAATGGAAACGATCCTTAAAATTATGGTTAAATTTTTGTAGGCCCTGATGGTGAAGATGTAATAAGTTCTCCAGAATTAGATAGAGAATTTGAAGAATTTCTTGCAGAACGAAAGCGACATTTATCCAGAAAAGATAGAATCAAATATGCGTATCAGCAATGTGAGCGTCAATTTTTTACCTTAATTTTCTTTAAAGAAAATTCTTCTTTTTTTAGTTAAAACTCAAGTTAAAGAATATGCAAAATTACTTGCAATTTTTTTGGGAATGTTTTTAAGAGGAACAATAGAAAGTTTAATTTCATATTTGATGCGAGTATCTAGGGATTATCGATACATAGCTTATATTTTGCAAGAGGAAAAGCGAATCCATAAAGAACTTTTTAATCAATCAATGGATGTAAGTTTCCCAGTTTCTTTGATTGTAAATAAGTGAATATCTTAGGTTGATGGACATGTTAGTAAAGTAACTCGTCACCAACAAAGGGCAATGATTCGAGAAAAACTACAAGAAAAATATGATAATAGTGGATTTTTACAAGATGAAGGCATTCGAAAACTTCATCAATATGTTGAAGAAACTGAAGTTCGAGAAGATACTGAAGCATTTGATGGACCAATCCCTGAAATTATAACAGAAGTTATAAATGAACAAATAGAAACTGAAAAGGCTGAAGAAGTTGAAGAAGCTAAAAAAGAAGCAGCCGCCCAAGTTGAAGCTAAAAAAGATGAAGAAGCAAAAGAAGAAGCAGACGCAGTGGTTGAAGAAATTCGAAGTAAGCAATCTCTTGGCTCTTTGGGTGAAGTCAAATCCCTTGAATCATTTGCTGAAAAGAAATCCTTGGGTTCATTGGATGAGAAAAGCACCTTTTCCAAATTTTCAAAAGGCAGTGTAGATTCTCGAGAAGTTGCAGTCATTCGACCTGCAATCATTGTTCAACATGATAGTGAAGATGATACTACCAAAGTGGTTCACGTTCCACAAGCCATTATTGAAGTTCCACGAGTTTCGACTACTCCATCACAAACGGAATTAATGGTGATTGTTGATGAAGCTAAAAGGCAGCTTTCTGAACCTTTACCAAAACAAAAACGAGAGGAATATCTTCTCGTTAGATTAGTCATCGCATTTTATTATTCCATTCTCTCAAAATCTGAATTAATATGTTATATTATGATTATCCTAAATCATATTAATTCCGCTTCATTTCTTTCCATGCCACTTCCATTTATGATGCTACTTTGGGGAACTTTGACCGTTCCACTTCCAACTAAACAATTTTGGATTACCGTTATTTCATACACGGAAGCTATGGTTATAATCAAATATGTTTTCCAATTTGGTTTCTTTCCTTGGAATTCTTCAGCTCCTTCATTAGATCCATTTTGGTTGCCAAGAATTATTGGAATTGAAAAGAATCCAAATTATGCTCTTTGGGATTTAGCACTTTTGATGACTTTATTTTTGCATAGAAATATTTTAATGGTTAGTATTATATTATTTTAAAATTTTAAAACTAAAAAAATGTAAACTCCTCAAAAAATGTGTTTCAAATAATAAACTTCTAACTTTTTTATTCCAAAATTTTAGGCAACTGGTTTATGGAGAAATGCCAAAAAGTGTAAGCCCGGTGAAGAGGATGCAGATTCTTCTGATGAAAGTGATAAAGAAGAAGTTAGCAAACATAGTAATGCCTCATCACTGGCGCCACATGTAAATCTAAAAGAACGTCGAGGATCAATATTTTCGGGGCTTTCTCGTCGTCGTTTAACACAGATGTCATTTTCAAGCGTTACTAGAAAGTTTCAAAGAGAGAGAATTAAGCGAAAGTGGGTATCTTTTGATGGATTTGATAATAAACTAACAAAAACTCAACAACACCAACCTCATCAAGTTCGATTTTCTTTTATTAACACAGAGTGTGATGCCATTGTTCGTTTACCATCGCTATCATCGACGGATGATGAATCGTGGGTTTCAGTGGATATGAGTCGTGTTTGTGTTTTGTGATGGGCTTAATAGCAATAATTAGGGAGCTAATAAAATGCATTTTTAGTGTTGAACATAAAGTTACAAAAGTTCGAGGCTTTTTTGGAATATTGTTACACCCAGTTAATCGAGTTCCAATCGACACATATGCTCCAATGTTCCTCTGTGATATTATTTGCTTTATGATTGTCATCTTTGGATATTCAGACTTTGGTGTAAGTCACTGTTTCTCAAGTTTTAAAATTAGAAGAGATATTTCAGACCGATCAAGGCGGTGGTAGTGTAGCGGCTTATTTTGAAGAAAATAAAGTTCCTGGCACTTTAGTTGCTATGTTAATCATTCAATTTGTTCTTATTATTGCTGATCGAGCATTATTCCTTCGGAAATTCCTTTTTGGAAAACTTTTCTTCCAACTTTTACTCGTTATTTTTATTCATATTTGGGTTTTTTTCCTTCTCCCAGCAGCCACCGATCGACTTTTTATTAATAATTTTACTTGCAAACTTTGGTATTTTCTCAAATCCATTTATTTTTTAATTTCTGCGAAACAAATTCGTTGCGGGTATCCGAAATTTAGTGTTGGCAATGTTTTAACCAGGAATTATAATTACCTAAATTATGCCCTTAAAAATTGTTATATGAAAGTTCCATTTTTATATGAGCTTGGAGTTTTGACTGATTGGATTTGGAAGGATACTTCGCTGAATCTTGGTGATTGGATAACTTTGCACGATATTTATCAAAATATTGCGAGACTTAAATGCATGCGAAAATGGGAAGAAGATTTTCCATCTCCAAAAGGTGTCAAGCAAAGACCATTTATAAAATATGGTTATGGTGGAATCCTTCTTGTGTTAATAATTCTAATCATTTGGTTCCCACTTGTACTTTTTTCAATGGCAAATACCGTTGGAACTCGATCTACACCAGTAATGTGTACATGTCGATTGAGCATTGCTGGATATCAACCATTATTTGATTCCACAGCTCAATTAGGTGATATTCAACCTTTAACTCCAATGGAATATGAAAATTTATATTATAAATATCGAACAAGTAAAACCGCATTATCGTATATCGCTGATTATACTAATTTGGATGTGGTGAAAGCTACCATTAATGGAAATAGTGCATCACAATGGCAAATTAGTCCACCGGCGAGAGAATATCTGATGATGAATTTAAATGGCTCAAATCCAATGTCCATACAATTTGAATGGAACTTTAAAAGGTAAGAAAGTTGAAACTTATATCCTTAATTGAGGAAAACTTTATCAACTTTTCATTACCACTAATAACATTTTTTAAAACTTTTAAATACCAATTCATTTCAGAGCTCCAGATGAAAATCTGCAATATGGCGTCGTTGAAGATTTTCGTATAATTGAACTTCCACCGGGAGATAAAATTCGTCAAGATCTCATTGCAATGATTGATGGAAATTCAACCACGCCAATGTAAGGAATTCCTTCAACAACCAAAACATTCACATTAAATTTTAGATTAATTCCTGATTTATTTCCAAGTATGGTAAAAGTCCCAGGTGAAGGAAAAGCTGATCATGTTGAAGCTCTTCTTCGAGAACAATTAAAAGGTAGGGGTACTCCAATTGAATCAACTTTTGCGGATGTCCTCCTTGAACTCGTTTCAATTAATGGTGTTGAATATTGGCGCTTAAAAATGATTGATCCAATGTTTGATCCCGTGAGAAAAGTAGACCCCATAATTAGGGATGATTTGCTTTTTTATGGTTTCGTCGATAAAGTTGGTTTTCTAAAGGCTTAATCCATTCTTATATTTTCAATTTTAGGTATTTCCAAAATCCTTCAGTTTCATTACCGGTGGTGGTATTTTGGGACTTTATATTTCCATAGTTTTCCTTCTCGGTCAATATATTAGAGGCTTCGTGGTGGATTCAATGCAATCCATTATGTTTGAAGAGCTTCCAAATGTGGATAAAATCCTCGATCTCTGTCATAAAATTTTCTTTGTACGAGATGTTAGCCGTTATGATCTTGAAGAAGCCCTATATGCGAATCTCGTATTCATCTTCCGTTCACCCGCTACACTTATCCGATGGACTAAAGAAAGACCTGTTTAAAAAATAATGAAATACAATAGAATATTACTCACAAAAAAATTTTTAATTTTTTTTTTATTGCAAAAAATATGCTTCAATTTTTTTATATGAAAAGGAAAAAGAGCAATAAAGCGGGTACTTTTTATCGTTTTTCTTTGTTGATAAAAAAACATTGCTGTAATAAAAGACAAAGTGAGCATCATTATAATTATTATTACGTTTTTGGATAATAAAAATAAATTTGGAAAATCAATTAACAGTTCAAGTTAAATAATTCTTAACTTAGGACGGTAAAAGGGAATAGGATGTCATTATCCAAGCGATGTCTCAAGGGATTAGAAGTTGATAATGGACCCAATGAATTGAATGAACTTTATTTTGGTAATCCATATGATGAAAAATATAATCAAGAGGTTTGTGTTTTTGATTCATTTTTGCGGCCAATTTTCACCATTGAGAAACCATTCATTGGATTTTCATAGCAACTAAATTAAATTTTAAATCTAACATTACTAAAATTTCCAACTTTATTTTAGGGTTACATTCGTCTCTCATGTGCCGATAATAATCTTTGCAGCGAAATTGTGCTTGAAAAATTTCGTTCAATAAATTGGTCAAATTTCGATGATCAAGGGATTCTGTATTACATTACACCTGGAGGATTATATAGCACTCGCCAAGTTTTTGCAAATTTAATGAATGAATTCATGCTTCAAAATATTAAACGTCCTGTAAAACCAGAGGAAATTCTAGTTATTTCTGGAACCACAATGGTTTGCGATCTTTTGAGTCATGTTTTGTTTGATGAAGGCGGCATTTTACTTGCCCATTCACCACTTTATCATCGCTTTTTAAATGATTTTGTTGATAGAGGTTTAATCGATTTGGTTCCTATTCCTACAATAACGGAAGGTGCCACGGAAGCAGTATTGAATGTTGAATTATATGAAACGGCTTATCAGAAGACCATCTCAGAAGTAAATAAGTGGAATAAAATTTGTATGTGAAGCTAAATTTAAATTTTAGGGAAAAAGTGTCAACGCTATTCTCCTTGTAAATCCACGAAATCCAGATGGAGGTTATTGGGCTTTGGCTGAAATGAAGCCACTCGTTGATTGGGCTGTTAAAGAGTAAGCTCCTACTTTTATGTTTTCGCGACAAATATGAATTTTCAGTAAAAACCTTTACTTAATTCTCAATGAAATTTATGATTTATCAGTTTATGATCCAATTGAAGGAGCTCCATTTAAAAGTGCCATTCGCCTCTTTGATCAAGATCCATCTCTCGATCGAAATCGTCTTATTTGGATGTCAGGCTTAAGCAAAAACTTTTCACTTCCTGGACTTCGAACTGCTGCCATGTATACTCCAAATCCGGAAGTTTTGAATGCAACAAAGCGTTTATTAATGCTTCAAGGACCAAACGCAACGACAGAATTTATTACTCGAGAAATTTTAGGTGATTATGATTGGATACGAAAAACATTTTTGCCGGAAAATTTGACAAGGTTGCGAGAATGTCGAGATAAAATTATTCTATGGTTACAAAAATTGAAAGAATCAACAAAAAGGGAAATAAAATGGATTCAACCAAGAGCAGGATTTTTTATTATGATTGATTTCTCTGAAGTTAGTTATGGCAAATTTTGCAATAAATAATTTTAAAATTTCAGTTACTCGAATCCAAAACTTTTGAAGCCGAAAGCAAGCTTCAAAAATTATTCACTCAAAATAAAATCATAATTGTTCCTGGTAAATTTTTAATGATGCCAATACCTGGATGGTTCAGAATTATATTTTCTTGTCGTCCATGGTCTGAAGTTGCTATCGGGTTACAAAGGATTTCAGAAGTCCTTGAGAATCTTCCAATTATTTGAGTATGAAAAATAAAATTTGTTATGCAAAATGATTACCCTAAAATTATGATTTGCTTGATAAAATATTTTACCTTCACAATTTTGTAAACACTCTCTTTCTTTGAAGCCCGTAAAACAAAAGTGGAAATCATGATGCAATTCTGAAGCAGCCTATATAATAAAATAAATTCTGTTTTCGATAATCACACATAATTTTTTGCTACATTGAAACCAGTTTTTAAACTTACTGACCCCAAAAAAACATAAATAGGATGGATATGATAGGCTTTTTCAAACCCGAAAAACTCCTTTTTAAAATCAAACGACGGTCATCTAAAAAAGCTAAAGTAAGCCAAAGGTTTTTGCTATGTTTTTAAACATCTTACAATCTTCAAATCAAACGCTGAATCTTCTCTGTCAGTGGATCACGGGAATAATTCCTGATTGAAACTCTTATTTTGAATGCATGCCAACTTGGCTCTCTTTTTTGTCACCGAGAAATTGTTGACATGATTTTTAAATGTCTATGCAAATTACTCATTTGCAAAAGTTTATTTTGCCTTTTTAGTAAAATGTCAATAAAGAAAATTTCATTTGTTGTTCGTTGGTGATAGCAGCTTTTTGTAAAACGCTTTCATTTTTGGTTTCAAAAAAATGGTAGCTTCATCATTGAATTCTTCTACCTCGTCTCAAAGTCAATGCTCATCAAATGTTAACGAAGAAGATGAAAGCAGAAAATATTATCTTCCTGCTGTTTTAGCGAATCGAAAAGCTGCTCAAGTTGGCTCAATTGATTTACATTTTACCAAATATCCACATGGACGGTATGTTTTTTAAAAGTTTTCTTCAGTTGATAAAAAGAAGTTATTTTTTAGTTGTATGTATACTTACACGGTTGAATGGAATGAAAACATCAAAGAAGCAGCAGAGAAAGTTCAACAAGAATCTGATTTTAGTGAAATGTTGAAACTGGATCGATTAGAACAACTTTCAAAAATCAATTCAACCTTGTCCAATTCAAATCCGTCATTCTCATTTATTCCTACAGATGCCTCAACTCCAATAAAAGCTCCAGCTCCACCACTTCGCCGTTGTGATGGACCATGTTGGCGTCGTGTTAATGTTGAAGAACTTTCATCGATGGGACTTTGTGAACATGTCGTTTGTTTTCGTTGTCTTTCTACCGCTCCACGTATTGAATCAACCTTTGGTGGGCTTGGATGTCCTAATACAAAGTGTTATCTTCTTGATGTTGGAAGTCTTTGTAAGTTTACTATTATTATTAATCGATTATTACAAAAGATCTTTAATTTTAGGCCCTGATAAAAGAAAGCGAATTGAAACGTTTCGGCAAGCCTATGCCCTCAAATCACCTGTAAGCAGTCTTTGTCAAAGTATTAATTCATCTGGTACTGGAAATCGTTCAACATCTTGTCATTGTGGGGTAAGCTTTTAATTTCATTTATTTGGTAGTTTTATTTGCTAATTTAAAAATAACCCATTCGCTTCATTTTTAGTCGAGTAATTCATCGTGCGATTATGGTTCAACAAGTTCATCTGCAACAAATCGTCGTGCTGTTGCTTTTGCTAAGAAACAACGAAAGTAATCCGTTCAACAAACTTATGCTTTTCCATAAATTATCTATTTTTAACTAAAATATGTAACATTGTATAACGAATAAAGAAATTGACAAATATTAACTTTTTTGTGTAACTTTTGAATGAACACATATGTACAACAATATGCAAGGTGGAGAAGCTCAGGCTTGCGAAGAATTTCTCGAATAAATAAACTTGGGTTTGAGTTTACTTTTCATATACTTAAAAACTTGATTATAAACGGCGTCTCTCATATTTATATTTAAAAACAAACGAATGTTACAGCTCCATAACATTCTTGCCATGTAATTTTTCCAATAACAACCAACTATTCCGGAGTGTAAAAAATGCATGTAAACATAAATTGGAGCTGTAATTAATTTAAGAAAACAAATGATAATAATTTGAATGAAAATTTGTTTTTGAATGTAAAGCAATAATCAAAGATAAATAAAGTACGATAGCCTCGAATGAGTTTTACTCTTAACTTTGGTGCAAGATTTCGACGATTTGGTTAAAACCAAGGATCATCCTAGTAGTGCATGTCCCAATCCATAAAGCTGTAATAATTGTATCTACCACCAATGTATGAAGCTTTTTGATGGGTGCAAAAAATATTTCAAATTTTAGATAAAGATCCTGAAACAGTGGAATTGAAAAATATGCAAGTGACATCGAGGATTGAAAGGAAAAGTTGAACTATGTAAGAAGAAAATTTGGTGAATTCTTTTTGAGTCATAATGTAAAGAAATGGAAGTTAAAGAACCTGAAATATTTGAAGCATCAAAGGTATTATTGACATATGAAAGCGGTTTAGAATTGCAAAAAAAGGATCTTTTTTTGACAGAAAATCCACTGAATTTTTAATTTTTATAATTTTTTCAAACCTTCTCGATTCTGATACTTTTGAAGCAGAAAAAAAACTTCAACAAAAAAATTTCGGTAACACACTTTTTTTCGAGGTATTTTTTTCGTATACCCAATCTGAGCTTGTTGAGATTGGTTTTTTTTTGATGGAGAAACTTTAAACAAAATAAACAATATTTAGAAAAAACAAGATAAATCGTTTTTGCTCATTTATAGGGGCCTCAAACGTATTTCTCGAGCTCTTGGATGCAAAGAATGAATTGTAAACAATTTCATTTCTTGTTTTTTAAATCTAAAGTAAATTTACGATAAGCTTATATGTTTTCTTTGTATTACCATTAGCGTCTTATATTAAACCAAAAATGTAGTTGGTAAACAATGTTAAATTAAAGCTCCCCGTCTTAAACCAATAGACACATAAATAATTCATTTTATAATAAAGAATTAATTTCAAATCAATCAATTTTTAAAGCAATTTATAAACCATTTATTATTCATCATCAGCTTCTTTCATTTTCCTCCACCAGTTTCGACATGAGCAGTTTGTAAATCAACATTAGCAGCAGTATGTAAAGGATCACCATTGACAGTACCTTGATTAACATCATCTTTGGAAGTAGTAACTCTTTGATTTCCATTTTTATCAATATATGTGTGACTTCTATTTGGAATAAATTGACCATGACCCATTGTTTTGCTTCCTTCTTTCTTTGGTTTTTCATTTACAGGAGATGGAATTCCTGTTCTTACTTGATCGCCAGGTTGTGGTAATTTGATTCCACCAGTAAAGATATTCGATGCTAAATCAGTTGATTGTTGCAGTTCATCTCCATTAGGTCCAGGTGGCGGTGGCGGAGGAGGAGGTGGAGGTGGCGATGATGTAGGTGTTCCTGCTCCTCGATTCTTTGGCGTTCCAGCTCCTTTTGGTGTTCCAGCTCCTTGATTTTTTGGTAGTCTAAAAAACAATATTACAAAGTATTATTTTGTGCTAGCATAACGCAGTACTCAGCTTTTGGGCTAATAAATTTTTAAAACGACAAAACAAAGATATTGTAAACTTTGTTTAACTAAACTATATGTAAACCATTATAATAGCTATTAGCGACCATATACTTTGTTTATGGTTTATTTTTACAACCGTATTTAGTAATGGACTTACATATTGCTTTTAAGGTCAGGATCATCATTCAAAAGACCAGATTGATTATTGCAGCGTAGGCTTCGATTCTTTCTCTTAGATTTTTTCGATCCATTATTTCGACGAACTGAATTTCCACCAGGTTTACGCTGAAAATTATTAAATTACAACCACATAAAACACATCAAAATCATTTTCACAAAAAGTCCATACCTTCTTTTGACACAAAAATATAATAATAATCGGTAGGAAAATTCCAGAAAATAATAACGAACAAAGATATGTATCCAAAAATTCTTCAGACATTGAAATAAATGTTGTTATTGATTTCATCCTTTCTTTGGCGACAACTTTCGAAGTCAAATTGTGAAGGTTTGTTTCGTTGCTGAATTTTTTTTACTGCAAAATGATGATTATGATGCATTTTTCATTATTCTAAAATATATGCAAATTTTCGTTTATTTTGTTAAGTTTATTCGAAACAGAATTGCATGTTTTTTTCTCATGTTGGTTAAATGCCTTGCTCAATATTAATGATGCTGCTGCACCCGTTCTTTTTGCTTTCACCACCTTTTCATTTTGGTGATGATGGTGGTCACATGAAAATGAGTGACCATTTTTTCTTCCTTTTATTTATTGCATTTCATGCTTTTATATTCTTCCATTTTTTAACAAAGGAAAAACGAAGATGATGAAAAAGCGATGGCGCAAAATTGGTATAACTTTTCCCTTCAATGAAAACACGTAACCAAAAATGGATTCTCATAGTATGTCGGGGTTTTTTTGTGCGTCTTTTTCCAGACAACTTTTTAAAGTTCAATTAAGGCTGATTGAGGCGAAGCGCGATTTCAATTGTAAAAAGATTTTTTGGGTCATCCTTGTGTATACTTTTATGGTGAATATACGATTCTTTTTTTGCAGAAAATAAAAAAGTTATTTTGAGTTGTAGGTTTCTTAAAAGTTTAGTAAAATTGGGTGTTATCATCTTCGAATTTATCCATCTTCGAAGGGCTTAATAAAATTCTTTAAAATTTTGATTTTATTTATGCGATATTTTTCATCACTTTAAAATTCCAAATAGTTTAATATTTTTCTCTCAAATTATACAAGCTTTTTCCGATTTTGGATGTCCATTAGAAATCCCATGACTTGTTTTTGTTGTTTCAAGGCCGAAAAAAAAGAAGAAGACAATCGACTCTTACGGACATTAATGCCGTAGCGACGAACGACAAAGAAGACCATGCTCTCGAGAAAAAAAAAATGTCCAACACGACTCCTTTCCAGCTGCTGCAACTACAACAGCAGCAAGGAAAGCTATGTACTTCAAGCTGGTGTTTTCATATATTTTAGAGTCTTTTCCATATGGAACTTAGACGAGAAAAAAAAATTGATTTTGCGCTGTTTTAGAAGAAAATAAAAAAGCTTGCTGGAGAAAAAAAAATATTCAAGACGCCATTTAAAAAAAGAAGAAAAGCGCTGCGAAAAAAGAGAGTTAGTTTATACATTTGCTTCGAATTTGATTTCAAAAAATAAAATATGTTTAGAAGGAAATATTTATGATTTTCAAATGGCTCATAAGCTTCTTTCTCATAGCTTCCTTGATTGCTTCGTTTTGCTAAAAGGCGTTTTTGGCTGGAAAAAAGTAAGAAAAAACTTATTTTAGTCCCAATCCTTTTTTTTGCCTAAAAAAGGCAAACAATTTTGCATCGCTGTTTTTTCTTTCAAAAACAACAAACTTTTTTTCCATCATTTCTTCAAACTTCAGGCTTTCGTCATGTGATGATAGATAGATTGAAGAAAAAAAAGGGGAGAAATTGCACTTCATGTTTTGTTTCTCTCCTTTAAACATTCACGTTGTCTTCTTCTCTCCATTTTTTTTCGCTGGTGCTATTCCCAAATAATACATACATATCTAGTTCTAACCTTCACGCAGTTAACTCTTCTCTAAAATATAATATAATTATATACCTCATTTTGTTACCCTTCTCTCTTTTTTTTTTTGTTCAATTTTGTCAAACATTCAATTATTTTTTTGGATGTTAAAAGCCTTAAAAAAAATTGTTAAATGGAATCAATAAAATAATGTAATTTTTGATGCGGAAAACTACAAAATAAGTTTTTTCCCCTTAGAGAGAGTGAGAGATTCATGTTCCCTTCAAAGTAAGTTAAATGTGTTTGTTGCTTTTTGAAAAACTTTAGGGCATGAACGGTCAAGTGCCAAATGTTGTTGACATGGATTGTCTTCAGCCACCATTTGTTAGGAAAAATCAATTTCTGAGAATGTTGGCTGCTGAGTTCTAAAGGTTCACCTTTGATGAAGTCTTTTGACTTTTTTTTTTGGAAAAACCTTTGAACAAAAGCTTTTAAAAAATACGATATTGTTATCGTTTGTTTTTAGTTTTTCCTTAAATATTAAAGACTATTTTTTTTCTTTCATTTTTACATTTAGGACAACAAAACAAGAAAAAGAGGGTGGTAGTGGGGATGATGATGGTGATGGTTTATTTTATTCAACCAACTAACTCTTGCGCAGTCTTCCTCCTTTTTTTTATTCTTCATTGATTCGGTTGTTGTTTTTGTTGCCTCAACCAACCAAAATATATACATATGCATATATATATGATGCTGCTGCTTTAAGAAGACGAAGAAAAACCATCACGACTATTTCTTCTTTTTTTCTCCTTTGATGAAAAAAAAATTTGTGTGGTAGTGGTGTCGGTTTTCGCAGGTCTCAAACAAGGAAGCTGCATTTTCAATATTCTTTATACTACTTACTTTCTTTTCTCTATTTTTTCTTCCACCTCAAAAAAAAATTTTGACGTTTTTTTGTGAGATGAAAAACCAAATGTTTTAGAAAAATATTTTATCATCACTTTTTAATGCATTTTTTATTAATTTTCTGGCATGTTTGAGAGTCTCAATTGATCGATTTTGACCCATGCCTACTTTTAACTCTTTTTTCATTCTCCCTTAAAAATAAAAATAAAATAAAAATCAATCCAGAAGCTTTTTCCAAAATTTTAAGCCTCTTCAATTTTCCCATTTATTTCTTTCTGCTTCTGTTATGTTGTGTTGGGTATATATATATGTGTGCCAATTCAAAAAGTCATACGACCTCTTTTTTCTCTTCGCTTTTTTTTTCAAAAAATTTGTAAAAAATCCAGAGCAAAGACGAAAAACTGAAGAAAAAAAAATTGTGTGGTTCTTTTTTTCAATTTTTTTGTTGTCTTCTTTTTGTGTGTTTATTTATATATATATTTTTTTTCAAGAAGAAAAATTGTTTGTTCAAATTTTTTGTGTTGAGTACCAACCGCTCTTTGCATATATTTTTTGCTGCTACACATTCATCGATTTGAGTTTTTAACGTTAAAAATGAAATTTTATTTTGCGTCAAAAGAGTAAAACCAAAGAAAAAAAAAAGTTTTTTTTGCCGTTTGCTCGCTGCCCTTTGGTTTTTTTTGTTGTTTTCTTTTTTTTTTTCAATTGCATCAAGCTTTTTTGTGAGAAGCATGAACATACGATTAAGAAGATAGAAGGAGAGGGAACATAGAGAGTATAGTTGTATTTTAGACACAGTGTCGCCGCCGCTGTTTCTTCGATCAACAATAAACAACACACAAAGAAAACGAATGCCCCTTCTTTTTTTCGTTTCGTTTAAATCTATTCTTTCTCTTTTTTCTCAAAATAATTTTTAGGCTATGTGGGATGATTTTACCCGTGACTTTGTGGAAAAAAATAGTGCACACGTTTTATTTTTTAAAGCCAAGTAAAAGTTTGAAGGATTTTATCGTTTTAAAAGTTTATTCAATTACTTCATCCTTTCTCTATTTTTTGTGGCCAAAACAAGTTAAAATTTTCACCACATTTTACTTTTTGTAAATTTTTTAGGTAAAAACAAAAAAAGTAAACGAACGTTTTTGGCCTTTTTTGTTTGTGCTTTTAAAAGAACTTAAATTAATTTTTTGTCATGGAAGTGTGGCGAACACTAGCAACAACGACTGCTGCAAAAAATGCAATTTTGCAAGTCGTTAAAAAAGTGTATTAACTTTAGTTTCGAAACTTTTTTAATAATGGCTTACTGGAAGGCTTCTTTCTAGAAAAGGAAAGCAGACGTGACGTTAAAACCCTTGTACTTTTTTATTTAAAACTAATAATTTTAGTTGCTACGACTAAAGTTCATTTTTTAACCATTTTTTGAAGCAGCTGCAGCAGAAAAAAGGTTTTTATTCCTGCGGAACACTTTCATGTTTTGAAACGTAAGAAGAATTGCGACACGATAATTTTATATATACGGTGTTCCATCCGCTGCTATTAAATTTTCCCATTTAAATTTTATTCCCCAACAAAATTTATTTAACGCGGAAGTTTTCCTCTTTTTCTCAACATTTATTCTAAATTTTTTTTAACGTTTGTTCTTTCTTGAAGAGAGGGTTTATCAAGGCTTCCTCAATTGGGCGGCACTGTGGAAGTTTACAAGCGACCCAATTTAAAAGCCGTTTTTTTCGAGATTTTTTCTTGTGTTTTTCTGATAAATTTTTCTTCTACAATCTTTTTTTTTGCATTTAAGAAAAAACCATCGTTTTTTCCTGAAAAAGAAAAAAAGACATTAGCGTTGTTAAATCTTATGACTTGATCCATTCCATCCATCTCTCTTTTTTTTCTTCTTTTTTAGTCACAAGTTTCTTTTTTGCTCTAAAAAAATTTGCAAAGAAAAAATGTTTCCATTTTCAGTATGATTCACATTAAAAGTTTTTTCATACATATATTTTTTCTCCTTTTTTCATTTAAGCATATGCTAGAATTTTTTTGTTCTTCCTTTTTTCTGTTTTGTTTAGAATCAGCAGCAACGCAACGTATTTTGTTCTCTGGAAAGCACGAGCAAGCAAAAACGATTCTTTTTTTTGTCCATAAACGAAAGGCGAAAGTGCATTTTTTTGTCAACTGATGCAATTGATAGAAAGCTTTTTGATTTTGAAATATTTTAATTGGTAAATGACGAAAATGGTCAAAGAACAAATTTTACGAAAATAAACTTTAAGGAAAAGTGTGATCAAGATTAGCATTTTTCTTTTTTTTCAATGCAACTTCATCTTACTACATTTTCCTGATTATAAAATTTTCCTCAACTTTGAATCTTTAATCCAAAAAAAGTATCGTAAAAAATAATTTAAAAAAACTTCAAACATTTTGAATTTTTATTATCTTTTTTATATATGCATTAAATTTTTTTGTCAATAAAAAAAACTTCAAAAGTTTCTTTCGCAATCAAACAGCTAGTTTTTTTTCTTCCGCAAATGGAACACCCATGTCATTCATTATGCTCCTCTTCCTTTTTTTGCATCCATCTTCTTCCATCCATTCTTCTTTTTCCCCTTTAGGAATAAAATAAAAAAAGAGATAACGCTATTTTATTTTTTTGTTTGCAACGTCCGTGTTATATTTTTTTTCGGAACCAGGCAGTGCTAGGACCTCCTTTATATGCATTGACAAAAAAAAGCTGTGAACGTATGTTTTTACAGCTGTTTGATTTAAATGTGTTATCAACAAAAAACCAAAACAGTGGGGTCATTTTTTTTAATTTAAAGCTTTTTCTTCGCAAATTTTTTTTGACAAATTTCAACGACAAAAAGAAAAAAACAACGTACTCCAAAACCAAAGGAGGAACATTGACCGATTCATTTTTTTTTATTTTTTGGTTTGGTTTATAGTGAAAAAAACAACGTACTCCAAAACCAAAGGAGGAACATTGACCGATTCATTTTTTTTTATTTTTTGGTTTGGTTTATAGTGCCTCTGCATGTGTTCGTTGTACGGGTGAAAAAAGGGTCATCCTCCATAATTTGAATTGTCACGCGCCTCTTTGTCTTTTTCTCTTCATCGTTCGTTTTTTTTTGTTGATGACCGCTACCGTTTTGTGCTTTAGCTCTTGCTTGTTTTTTTTTTCTGCAAAAATCGGGAATGCGATCGTATAACATTTTTGTTGTTGGTTGTGAGAGGTTATTAACGCAATGATGTTTTCTCACCTATTTTTCTCTTGAACAAAAAAATTATTTTTTTTTCGATCTTGGGTGTTTCGTCGTCGACATTTTCGTCGTTCAGTCAGCTGATCGAAGGGAGCATGTGTGTGTATGTACGAGCTGCTTGCTTTCTTCCCCCTCTCTGCCGCAAATATATATATAAGCGCCGCCTTTGAAACGATTTAAACAACACATTCAATTTAACACAACAACAATAATAAAAAAAGATCTGTCATTGTTTGTTCCTTCCCATTTTCTTCTAATTCTAATTCTTCACTTCACCCAAATTCATTCTCAGAAAATTACCTACCACAAATATTTATGACGCTAATTATCAGATATCCTGGTAAGGAAAATAATATTACGTGAATAAATTTAAAAAAATTTTACGAGCTTTCTTTTAAACGTGTTTTTATTATTTCGCTAATTCAAAGAGCCATAATTGTGTTTTTTTATTATTTCAGAATCGCTGGCCGATTTGGATAACTTCGACAAACCGCCTCAATCATCTTCCTTCCCAACTATCGCCATCAAAACAACTAAAACAAAATCATCATCCAAAAAATCATCAAAATTAATCATCCTTAATCCCAGTAAAATTAACAACCAAAAACAAATAATTTGTACAAATCTAAATACCAATAACTTAACTGCCACCGGTTCAATCAACATGTCTTCAACTATTGCTGCTAATGCTTTTCGTTGTGCTGCTAATGCTGCGGCAAAAGGTGGCGCTGCTGTCCCTGCTTGCGATGAGTGAGTTTTGTTTTATTTTACTTCTTTGTTTTGTTTATTTCTTTTCTTTTTTCTGCTTTAATCTTTCTTTTTTTCTCTCTTTATTATTTGCGATAGATTTATTTGATAGTAAAGTTCACACTTTTTTTCCTAAGGTTAACAACTTATATAAATGTGAATTTTTTTCCATAAGCACATGAGTTACAGTAAATGTTATTCTTTAAAATTCTAAAACCTTTTGAACCTTTCCTTTCTTCCATGCCTTAAAAAACGAAAGAAGATTTATGATGGCTATTACAGCCATTGTTTTTTTTTTTATCAAAAAGGCTCATTTTTCATTTTCAAAAAAATAATAAATTTGCTCCACCCAGACAGCTGTTTTTTCCATTTTATTTATTTTTTTTCTCTTATCGCCTTTGTACTTTGCTTTTAATCACGAGAAAGTGTTTGAAACGATAACACACAATCATCTTTTGCCGATAGGCTCCAAATTTAACACCATTTTTTGCAGCCGATTGAAGCAGCAAAAGCAATCATTATTTTTGTCCCAAAAAAGAAGCTTTTTTTCTTGTTCCCAGAGGGCAAAAAAGAACCTGTTTTAACGCCTGATTTTTTTTTCGGAAAAGAAAAATAATCGGCAGTGGTGGTTCCGGCCCAATGATCGCTGATATTTTTTTGTAGTTTTTTTCTCCATTTTTCTTTCTGGGTTACAAAACTACTCGGGCAATAAACAAGACAGTCACCCAGCGAAGTTAAGCATTGAACATTCACGTTTTTTTGTTGTTTATTTATTTCAAACAAAAACTTCAAAAACAAAATAACAATATAAAAAAGAAAAGTTTGAAAGTTTTCAGAATAATGTTTACAACAACTTTTCTTCTTTTTCTTTGCTTTACTTTGAGATTGGTGCTTTAAAATAGCGGCTGCGCAAAGAAAAAATACGCGATATTGAAATTTTTATTTTTGTTGTTATTTTGTTTTTTTCTTCTTATTTTTGTTGTTTTTTTGCATGACTTTGTGTGACTTGAATGAACGAAAGATGCACTTAATGTTTTTTGCTTTCTTCCTTGCCGAAAAACAAAACAAAATATTGCCATCAGCGTTTTTAAAAACATCAGCGCCGCTGCCATAGTAGTATATTTATATGGACCATAGACCCAAAAATAAAAGTTGCATCTTCTATTTTTTAAACATAAGAGGTTGTTTTCTTTTTTGCTCCACACCACAGAACAACCTATGGGAGAGGCTGGGAGAAAGAAGAGAAAGAAAGTGAGAACACATTTTTTTTGTTTCTTAGCCCCATATGATTTTTGATCCACTAGAAAGAAACTCACGAGGGTAGTGGTGACTTATTTTTTTCTTTCTTCGATCATCATCCGTCCAGATGACATAAAAAGAAAGAATATAAATGTTATTCGTTTAATTCAGCGAAAAAAAAGTGAGGCAAAAAAATTATTGTGGGCGGTATCAGATGGAAGAAGAAAGAGTGAGATCACATAAAGACATTTCTTGTGATAATCAGTTTTATTTTTGTTTAGTTTCTTTTGTCGCACGCATTTTTTTTTGTATTTTGAGTGAATTTTAATTTTGTTGAATTAGTTTTTTTTATTATTCCTTCTAAAAAACTCTTAATAAAAATTTAAATAAATGCGCCGAAAAATTTCTTTGTCTTGCTTTCTCCAAAATTTATCATAAAGATATGTATGAATCCTAAATCTTCACTTTAATTTATTCACTTTCTACTTTAGACTTTTCCAATTTTAAACTATTCATTTTCCCAGCTGATTGAATTTTTTTTTGTTTATTAACCATTTTTAGTTTTTTTGAGCACGTGGTGTGGTCTTTTTGGTTCTTTTTGGACATGATGTTTAAAAATAAGAAAGTTGCATTCGCTGCCTCTCAGAAAAATATTAAATCACTATTATTTAGTTTTTCCATGATTCATTAATAAAAATCAAACTATAAAAAATTATGAAATAAACAAATTTCTATCTTTTTCTTTTTGATTTATAAACTTTTTTCGGTTACAATGATTTTCAAAAATGATGTCTTAAAAAAGGAATATTGGGTGTTGATCTCTCTTGGTCGTCGTTGTTTATTCATTGACTCAATTTTTTTTTTTCTAATCGGCAGAACACATTTAACGAACGAATGTCTCTCTCTCTCTTTTCTTTTTTTGATGTTGTTTTTCTTTTTTTCTATTTTCACCTGTTCTTTCGAGAGACCATCTGCACGCGTTTTTTTATTTCTCGATCTTCGTTTAAACCGTTTTTTTGTAAAAAATAGAGTCTCAAAACAAAAAACAATAATATTAACTCAAATATAAAAAAACGAATCTAATGTTGCTCCTTTTTTCAGCGATCTGGCTTATCTTCAAGAAAAACCAACCCTCGGCCGAAAAGGTGGACCTAAAGGTCGACGAAATACCTATGTTAAGCATTTATTAAAGCAAAATGAGAATCGTGCTGTTGTTGAAAAGGTGCTTGCCAATGATAAAGATTTGAGCAAAAAACGTCGCGATCGTCTTCTCTCCCAACTTAATGATGATCTTTCCATCGATGTTGGATATTCTCTTAATCGAAAAAATCGTTGGGAAACCATTGCAACCGCTGCTGATTTGGTTAAGAATGCGGATGAACCCAATGCTGTTACCGTTTCGGGTGTTGATAGCCATTATGGAGTTGGTTTAACCAAGGTTTCGGCTTACCATCAACTTGAAGTTGATGGAACAGTCAATTCCAAGAAATGTGCAAAACCTTTCAATGGTATGGCATTGGAATCATTGCTCTCAAACAATGATGATCAAAAGCGCGGCAAAAAACGTTCTAAACGTATTGCCCTTGCTAAATTGGCTCCTCCATCCGCTGCTGAAGGGGATAATGAACTTGAAAAGAAACCTCATGTTCGATATATCCTTCGTAAGCCCCATCCAATTCCTCAAGTTTTTGGTGGATGCCTTTTCAAGCGTCCAACTGGACGAATTTATCGTTATCCACGGGCTGAAAAGCTTGCAGCTAATGAATATTTTGATGAAATGGAAATGACCGCATCAATGAATAATGAAGATGGCAATGAAGGAAGTGAATTTGATATGACCGCTTCCATTGCCGCACTGTACAAAGCTCCCAGGCATTCAACCTTTTCTCTCGCTGATTTCATCAAGGATTCATCCCCACCCGTAATGGTTCATTCCAAATCCATTGAATCCATTGCAGATTCAAATAATGGAAAAATCGATCTTGAAGTTGCTGAAAAAGTTCCTACAACTTCAACTGCTATTCCATCATCTGGAATTGGAACAAGCAAGAATGAATTAGCAAAGAAAAATAATTTGTTTGAAGAATTTGAAATTCTTAAACATCAAATGGGTATCACCGATTTTATTGAAGCTTTTGAAAAGCTTTATTTACGCTCGGAACTTAAATTTAAATGGTTGAATAATGAAAAAACTCGATGCGTTTTTGATTTGACGCATGTTTTGGATGAACATACGTTTAAAATTGCGATGGTTGTAGTTGTTGAGGCTCTTAAAAGCAAGGAAGGATATTTACGGTAAGCATTCAAGCATACGAAATGTTTTAACTGATTTGAATAATATATAAAAAATAATTTAATTATTTCAGGGTACTTTTGAACGGGTCTTTTGGATGCCCGAATGATGTGGCTAATTTTGTGAAGGAAACAACATTCGTTAGCCCAGCGGATTTTGTAGATGAATTAGTTAAAAAAGTTCAAAAAAGTTATAATGATGCACGTATGAGCACTAAAAATAGTGCCCTCACATCTTATAATTCTGTCTTTCATGGTCATCAATTGACTCTTCCATTTGATCCATGTGGAGATTATAAAATTATTGAAGATGCTGCAGCTCGTGCACCCACGGTTGAAGCGATAATGATCGATATTCCTGAAGGTGATAATGATGACGACGATGATGATATGGAAAATTTTGAAGAATTTGAAGTCATCGAAATGGATGATATCATCTCAGAAGTGGATGAAGATGAGGCAGAAGCAGAATATGAGAAAAATGGAAAAGAAATCCACGATGAAGTTGAAATCATCGCTGATTATGATTCTGGTTGTGATATGTGTCCAGAAGCAAATGATGATGAACTCATTATGCTTGATTCATGTGGACATCGATTTTGTCGTTCATGCATTCGCAATGATCTCACTGATGCTATTATTCGTCGAAGTGCCTATCCTTTAATGTGCCTTCATGAAAATTGTGGAACTCCCATCAATCTTGATTTTCTCATTACCATTCTTCCTCTTTCATTCGCGGAATATTATTTTCGTTTTGCATTCATGGCTGAAAACGTTGCCGATGGTAAAACCGTTGTTCAATGTCCTCATTGTCGTGGATCAGCTGCTGTAAATAATAAACCAGCTTTTGGTAGCGTTAAATGTACAAAATGTTCCATTTGTTTCTGCTCTCGGTGTGAACGTCAACCCCATTTTCCATTAACCTGTCAAAAAATGGATATTTGGGAAAAGAAATTTGAAAAACAATGTAAGTATTTTTGAATAAAAAATTAGGATTAGTTGTATTTGCCATTTTCAAACATTATTATTATTCAGATCCCATGGATTTAAGCCGCAAAACTCAGGGAAACACATATAAATGTGAATGCGGTGAAATGATCCAAAATCCTAAGGGTCTTCGACAAGTAACTTGTCATGGATGTAATTCAAGCTATTCATGGAAAACCGGTGAACCAATTACACGTGGAAGTAACAAAAATTCAAGCAATCAACCTTTAACTTTGGTTGATCTTGAATCAATTCCGAATAATATTGCTGGCGAATTTTCGGAAATTTGTTCTCTTTCTCGTGCACTTCGGTTTGATTTAACTGCCAATCGACAAATTACTAAAAATTTATGCAAGGTTGTTGATTTTCGCCTTAAACAGGCATTCATTGAAATTCGCAAAACTGTAAGTGCTTCTTTCTTTACAAACACCAAAAATAGTGATAACAGTAATTTTTTTTTCAGGCTTTGCATATCCTCGAATACGGCTTTGCTTGGCTCTACCTCTCACGTGGTCAGAAAAAATCATCCCAATGGAGTTCAATTAAAACTCAATTATCTTTGCTCCGCACTAAACTTGATACGTTGCATAGCCAAATTTCAAATGGTCAAACTGATGGAATTGAAGCAAAGATTAATGAGCTTAATAATCTTACACAAAAATGTCTTGATGATTTTGTCGCTCATGCTTAAAAACTTTTAGGTTAATTAACACGCTTTTTTGTAGCGCATTTTTCTTAAAATCAAAAACTTTTTTCATATGCTTGACCGACAAATATTTTTTTAGATGCTTTTGTTTTATGTAAGCGTTATTTTTTTTTTCTCTCTATTGCCTCCTGTAAATTTACAAAATCTGACCACATTATCGTGCTTTTAATTTAGAATTTCTCATGCACAAATGTGTCTTCAAAAAAAAATCTCAAAAAATTGCAGTAAATGCAAAAAATTGCCTTTGTAAAAAAAAATTATGTATGTATTAAAATTTAATGTAATTAAAAAAAGTTGCCAATCTTCGTGCAGGCGTTTTCTTTTCTTTCAATCACTTTAAAAAAATACTTTAGTCTCTCAACTTTTCTTTCTCTCGTCAATTCTCTCTCTCTTTGTATATTTTAAAACCAATTTCTTTCTCTCTTTGTTTTGTATCGGTTTTTAGCTGTGCTAAACTTCTTCTATCTATCTTTTTTTAAATTCAACTTTCTTTTCCTGAGTTTTGTCTAGCTGGCTAGGAGGCTCAGCTTTACACTCACACATATAATAATTGTGTATTGTATTGTAATGCTGTCCAAATTTTGATCTAATTTATAGATTTTCGTAGCAATAAAATCTTGCATATGCATTTTGTATATTTCACTTCATAGTCATACATTGAACCATTAGAAAGATATGCCATAAGTACAACATCATTTCAGCTATATTCAAACAAAAAATCAAAACATAAAGCAGTACTTTATCATTAAATAAAATAATTAAAGCATTACAAACCATAAAAATTAAAAAAACAACAGAATAGAAAAAAATTCCAAAAACATAAAACTAATAACTACAAAACAAAAAAACGAACAAGTTTACAAAGTGTTTTATAGTCATACAGATGGTTTGGCATGATAAGTAGCAGCATCGCTTAAAGAAAAAGGAAGCGGAGGTGGCAAGATAATACGTTTTACACTTTTCTTAGGAACAACGGCAGCTTTGTTAACACAAGAACTCTTTGGTTGATTTGAACGAGAGCGAAGAGAATAACTCATAGAGACAGACTTCTGATGGAAAGAATACTTTTGAACTTCTTTAGCATGGCTTTTTGATTTCATTTGGATATAACATTCAGGTTCACAGTATTTTCCAAGATCAGCGTTCTTAAAGAAATGGCGGTATCCTTGACTAAGAACATAAATCTCTTGATAATCGATGTAAGGATAACGGCTGTGATTGAGTTGTCGATCGAGTTCACGAAGAGAATTTGCCATATTTGGACCACGAACAGAAGAATATTCACAATAAAATATTGGAGTCTTTGAATGAATCTTGAATTGATCCTCTTCAGATGAAGGGTAAAAGGTTGAACGAAGCTCAATTGGATCAAAAAGGTTTATTGCACCCTAAAATAAAAGAATACAAAATATATAAATAATGGGCAAAAAAATGTTACCTTTATGTGTCCACCATCATATTCAAATGGGTAGCGACAATCAACAATGATATATCTTTCATAAAATTCTTCACCAAGATTCTTAATCAATTCAGCAAGAACTTTGCTTTCAATTCTTCCAAAGGCAATATCAGATGATCGAGGTCGAACTCCATTTACTATTTCAAGTGAATATTTGTTTGAAGGAGATCTTTCAAGTTCACCAGTAGAATGAGAACCATGGAATGACGGACGAAGGCGCTTGTAAGAAAGCTTATCACGCTTTTCAACTTCTTCACTAACATGACACCGAAAGCTTCGTTTACGAGAAATATTGACATCATAACGATTGGGCTTAGTTGAAATTGGAGAACATTCAGGAATGATGTTGGCGCGACTATGACTAAAAATATGAATCTTATTAGTAAATGAATAAAATTGTAGGGTAACAAAACATTATGTTACAACACATGAAGAAAGACTTACACAGATAGGGTGATATCTTTCAATGGCGTTCTTGTTCCCAATGGTTTTGTGCGAAGATTGTTATTATTCAATGAAGATTGACAACGTTCAGCAGCTTTTCTTTCATGCTCCAAAAGATCATTACAATAAGAAGATGGAATTTCAGGAGATTTATTCATTTGAAATGCGGTAAAATTTGTTGGTCCAGTTGTAATATACAAATTGTCGGAACATGAAGTTGAAGAAGAATCAGAACATGTTGACGAATTTGAATAACTTGAATCAAATCCAGAACTTTGTGAACTTTCATCATCTACCATAAACGATACTTCAGCTTTCAGTGAACATAACCCATCTTTTCTTGATTCATCACAATAATAAGAAGCCATATTATTTTGAGATAAATCTAAAGTTGAGGATGATTAATTTTTAAAATTTTTGTTTTTGTTTACAAAATAAAAAGGCAACGTTTTTGGCGGTCATTTAGTTGTTATTTAGGTTACGCCTTGAGAGCTTATAACAAAAAGCATATTTTTTTATGGCACGATTATCAAAGGTCAAAAAAGAAAACAAAAGAAAATAGGTGCGAAAATCCCAGAATCGCCACGCTTATACAATAAACAAAGGAAAGCCTGGCGCGTGATAAGATATCATATAACAAAAGCACTTACCTCCTTTGCATAACCTTTTGAAGTTGAGAATAAAAAAATAATAGCAGCAAGAGATCTCTCAACAAAACAAAAAAGCGAGGATCTTTTCAAACGAGAAAATAATAATCTGAAGAAATAAATTTCTATGAATCCAAGTAAAAAAAGAAGCGCGCCAAAAATTCTGCAAGAAAATACAGTATTTTCAGCGGCTTTTTTTGAATTTAGAGCAGCGCCAAACTTTGGCGTGTTTTGAAAATTTGAAGTATTAGGTCTTCAAGTATGGCTATTTTTCAATTGAAATAATTATTCTTTACAAGATTATTATACTCAAAAATTACATAATAATTAACAGTAAATCTATTTTCTTCTTTCTCTGACTTGACACGAATTCAGAAACACCTTTTCACCTGAACAAAATCATAACCATTTTCCCTTTTTATCTTTATTTCTTTATATTTTTTTTCTTTCAAAAAATCCTCTAGCTTGATACCTTGATGTAATGGATTTGTCATTTATGTAATATTACAGAGACTTAAACCCAATTGACTTAATGACGAAGTTGCTGCAATCTATAACCAAGCGCATCATTTTTTTTATCACATGTAAAATAAAAATTTTCAAACATTTTTTTATTCTTCTGCCATATTAGTGTTATATATTTGATAGCCCTCGATCATACATTTTTCATTTTTTTATGATTCAATAATTGGTCGGAATTGGAAGATGCTCGTCTCGTCAAAGTTTCAAAAAACAAAAACTGTCATTTTTCTTTTTGACATAAAGATGATTTTTTAAAGTGTTAAAAGCTTCCTTTATAAAAACCTCAAAGTGTTAATTCCACAAAAGGAATAAATTTGATTGACATCAAGGTCTTGGAAAAGTTTTTAGGCTAAGGCCTGCATTAATCGATCGAAATATTTTATCCCTTCGATTGAATTCTCTTCTATGTTTTTCCATTTTTATGTTTATTCATTGTAGAAAAAATGGTGATGCAAAGGAATCAAGTAGTTTATGTATCTTCATTTGGTATCAAACTTTCATTTTATGTCTTTTCCATTGATGATCCGAAACCAAGTTTACCTATTTTGGAGGAGAAAATAAACGTTGAAACCCCAATTGGTGCAGCAATATTCTTTCAAAAGCTTGAAAGTATTGTTTCATTGAATCAAGTCAAAGGTCTTGTATTTATTTATTGTCAACCACCTGAACTCAATTATCCTGTATTTCATTTTCGAGAACGATGCCGTGAATTTTGTTATGAAAATGAAATTATTTCCCATTTTGCTTTTTATAAAACTTTTATGGCTTTTACTGCTTTAACCATTGCAAAGGTTAAAGTATTTGAAAACGAAACAATTATTATTGTTTCACCTCGCGGTGATCCAGTTGCAGTTTGGGCGATCACTTTCAAGAATGGTAAATATCTTATTGAGGATTATCGTAATCTTCCATGGGCATCTGATTCATTTCGATGGCGGCAACAAATTATTGGATATCGAACACCAAATAAAATTATTTTTATGAAAATGTCGTATGAATGCAATTTGAGGTTAGTAAAGCTTAAGTGATTCAAAAATTAGAAACAATTGTGATTATTTATACAGTTTTGTTTTCATGATTCTTTCCAATTTTAGAAATCTTGTTAATGCATTAAATCCATTGAATCCAATAATCTTGAATGGTTGCTATATGGAATATGTCGCAACAGCTGCAGTCGAAAAAATTCTTCAACTGAGCAACCATCCAAATAAATGCTATGATGTTGTACCATTAATCCAGGAATTATATTTAGCATTGGATGACCAACTTTTGGGCAAATTTTCTAATGATGTTAAAATTCCCTGCCAAGTATCAGTTACGGTTTCTCCAAATCAAGAAATTCTTGTAAGTTAATAACTGCTAATATTAAGGATTATAAACTTGCGATTGCAGTTTGGCCTTCGCTCTTTGGATATTTACATGCAAGAAAATGATGATCAACCAGAGAAGGTTAATTTCTTGCAATTTAAAAATATGGACGACGTTGACATTGTTTTGAAAGTTGATGTTGATTCTTTTTTTGAATATAAAATTATGCCTAAATACGTCTCTGTTAAAGACACGAAAGCCAGAATTGTTTTGAAAGAAGATAATTTTACAGTAAAAATATGGAAAGATTCGAAGATTATTGTTGAGGAAGAATGTGGTAGTTTTTAGATTTCTTTTATGCATTTTTGACTAAAAATGATTTGAATATCGAGTAGTTTCAGAGTTGAAAAACGTGCCATATTTCATTGATTTTAGTGAGAAAAATCCCGTTATTGGTAAAGATGCACGTCAACGCTTTCTTACACATCCATCGTTTGTTGTTTTTGGTATCATTTTTTTTTTCTTCAAAATTCAAGGTTCTAATCCAAACTAAACTTCCAGACATTATAAAGCTTCTTTCTTTAACTTCTTTGGATACTATTAACCAAAATTGGAGTTTTTCATTAAAAACCGATGGTGAATACCCTGTTCTTATCGATGTTGATACAATTGATGGAAGACGACAATATACTCCAGCATTTATTTTTGCTATCATTTGTAAATGGGTTATTCTACAAATTAAGAAAAATACTGGAGATTTTTTGAATGAACTTGAAGTTGAATTACAGCTTTCCATTGTTGATCGAGCTTTGAAAGAAAACATTGTTGCCGCATTTCGAATGCTTAAAATTAATTTGAATTTTGTTTAAATTTTTGATCGTATTTGCTTTTTTGGTAATAAATTCACAGTATTTTTCATTAAAGAAGTGAAAAGTTTGTGATTTTACTACGGATTTCTCAAGCTTCCAAAAATTTTGAAAATAAAAATTCCCATGTCTTTCGACCGTCGCATGAACAATCTTTTTCTCTTTGAATTTTTAATTACAAAAAATATAGTTTTTTATAGCTTTTCAAAGTATCAATTTCGAGACTTTGATACCTTTTCTTTTGTATAAATAAGAAAAACATAAAATTGCATGAATAATGAATAAGCGTCCACGTTCACCTTCTTCGAATGCAGCGGCAACAGCAGCGACCAAGTCTCATTCTTTTGACACTTCCATTATTTTAGGTAAACATTGGCTTGCCTGAGAAGCACCAAAGCCGCCCTAAATCCAATAAGTATTTTGTTTTGTTTTGTCAAATTGTGGATTCTTAATTAAACAAGGGTAAAAAAGAAAAGAAATTTGATATTGTCCAACATTGAATTATTATAAAAAGGTGGCAGTAGCCACGCCACCTATGAAAAAAAAAGCAGCCAAAGTTAAAAAAAGAAAGGAGTGGTGAAAATTTATCGCCTTTTTTGGGTTTTTAATTTTAGTATAAAATGGAAATATAAAAATGGCTTTGAAATGTTAGAAGAAAAAAATTGCTTTGGTGGTTATGGAAAAATTCAAGGAGAATGAACGCGTGTTGCTAAGTGTTTGTGCTTACAAAAGCTTGAAATTGAGGCTGATCAATGGCTGGAAAAAGCGTCTTGAATACTCTTGAGTAGGGTTGTCGAATTTTCCGGGAAATGGGAAATTGGGGAAATCTTTTTTGACAACCCTACTCTTGAGTGGTTTGGGCCTTTAGTAAAATGTCAAGTTTTCTGTTGAACTCTTTTGACAGATATTTGCTATTAGTAAAATCCAGGAAATGATGACTTTCTTAAGCTACAAATTATACTATGAGTCAACAACGCCCATATATTTTTGATTGGATTTGTGTTGCCTAAAATTTGTAGAATCCCGGAAATGGTCATTTTCTCTATCCTCTAATTATGCTGTGACTCAACTCTTGTATGAGTCTTCTTTTCTCTCAAATCCATGTTTCTGGAACATGGTTATGGATCAACAAATCTTCTACCTATCAACCTTCAACTTTCACGTGTGTAAAAAAACGAAATGACGAAGTTTGTGGTCCAAAGAGGAACTGGTTTTTTTTTTTGCAATTGAGAACAGCCATAGCAGCCACAATCTCTCTCAAACATTACAACCTTTGTTCTCAAACTTTTTTTTGTCTATCTTTTTTTATTCTCGCATTCTTTTGTTACTGACTTCTCAGTGTCAACATTTTACACAAACTTCCGCATGCATCATTCTTGCGCATTTCTTGGGTTAAGGATTCCTTTAATGAAAGATTCTAAACCCAAAAATGATAAACTTTGAACTCTTTTTTTATAAAATCAATGAAGCAGACATCCATAAAATAAATGGTTTAATTTCGCTATTTTTTTCTAAACAACTCTTTCACGTTTTTTGTTTATTGTTTTGATTTGCTTATGTTAGTTTTCGTGTTCGATAATATTGCTGCTTATCGATTCTTCTTTGCTCACTTTTTTTTTCATTCATCACTGTTTTTTATTTTTCAGTTCCTTGTTTTTATTTGTGATCAGACATAAAAAAAAATAATAGCAGCTATGAGTTTGACAAAATACGTCGCTATATCCCTTATTTTGTTTATTACACTTTCTGGTAAGATTTTGACCAGCCAATAGCGACCACCACTAAATTCCTCGAGAATTTTTTAGAAGGTGCTCAAAGATGTTATTCCGGCCAAAATTCTCGTTATGCTCCCAAACAATGTTCATCGGGTGGCACAGTTGCAGATTTTACATGCCAAAAATTTGTTTGTGAAGGTGGACATTGTAAGTTTTAAATTTTTATAAAATTTGTTGTTTATGATTGATGGTTGTGATTCTTAAGTTTCGTAAATACTTTAGCACCATTTACTCTTCGAACATGTGCAAGAAAAAATATGGGTTGCATTGCAGGTCCAAGGATTTGTCAATTTAGCGGTGGACATGGAAAATGTCAAAGATGCGATGGAGAATTATGCAATTCTTAAAAAAATAATACCTACTTTTTTTATTGTTTACTTTTACTTTATTTGACGGTGACGTTTATGTGTGTGCAATTTTGTGTTTTATGATACCCAATTTTTATCGTTTTTCGTTCGAGTTTTTATTATTTTTGAATGTTGTAAATTTGATTTTTGTTTCAAAAAAACACTATGAAAAAAAATATATACAAAATTTGGTTTTTTTTTTTGCAGCACCATTTGTTATTCGAGCCTGTGAACAACCTGGTGGAGATTGTGATAGTTCCAGAAAACTTTGTGAAGAAAATGGTGGCAATGGCACCTGCTATATTTGTCAAGGAGATGAATGCAATGGAGCTGGAAATCTTGTTTTTGGGATCCTTCGCGGCATTGTCTTCTCAACTCTTTCAATTACAGCATTTTTTGTAACTCGATCAATTTTCTGAAAATTTCAGAGACGCATCGCATCTCCCGGCTACTTTTATGAATCAAAAAATCTTAGAGATTTTTATAATTTTCACTTTTATTATAATAAGCTTTACAATAATTTTTCCATCTCTACTATTATTTTTATTTTTACAAAATAACTAAAAAAAGTCTTTCATTACATTATGCATTTGATAAACGTATTTAACCTAATGAATTATAAATTTGTTGTCGAGCTGGAAGGAATAATCGACGCAAACTATAACCTATTAAAGTTCCAACTGATGCAATACCAAGCACAACTCCAGATGCAATTGTCATTCGACTTTGAAAGCTTTCACTCAATGTTCGACTTCGAGTTCGATCACAAAGATAAACTAAAAAATTATAAACTTTATTTTACTTCTAAGATTTAAAAAAGAAATGAGGACTCACTATTGCTTCCAAATCCATTACCAGTATTCATAGGTTGCATATCAATAGCTGGGAGAAGTTCGAGTACAAATGGTTGATAATCATTATTATTTTTGTTATTGTAAAGAGTGATATTGAGACTATCCTTGCAAACAAAGCTTTGATGAAGTGGAGCACTCACAACCACGGTTTCATTAGAGGATTCAAAAATTATTGGGCGGCGTGAGCGAGATTCTAAAAAAAATTAGAAAATTTTTAAAAACCTTTTCTTAAAATAACCGTACTATCATAAATTTCTTCATATACAACTTTAGTCAATTGCCATCTTAATTCCAACAATGAAAGTTGCCTTAATTCCTCGTATTTTTCGACGAATGTCAACTTCAAAGTTTTTTTTCTAAAATTTTGTTTCCATCGAGCTTCAATAAATGAATGCTTTGTAACTTCATTAGCTAAAGCGCAGAATCCATTCAACGTAACACTATTATCGGATAAATCTGCTAATTCCAAAGCAATATCAGTTCCATTTAAATTAAAATTATAAATTCGTGCTCGAAATTTTAGAAATAAACACACTCGGTCGCTAGAATCTCTAAGACCAAAATCTCCATAAACTGGATCTTGAAAGGGTTTAAATTGTTGTTCTTCAGCCAAAACAAATTTATTATTAAAAATATTTATTAAAACGAAAAGCAACCAAAATAAAACAAATAACATTTTTTTGAAACAAAAAAAGATTTGAAGCATGGCTTCTTCTTTTTGTTTGTAAAAATGAAAGAAGAAATGCGAAAAGTGAAGAAGAGTAAAGAGTCTGCTTGCTCATTAAAAGAAACAAATAATCCGTGCCCTCCAGCTTTCCGACGGCGAAGACCACGATAACGATTATGATGGCATTCCATTCATTGATTTTGTCGCACTTTTTGACATTAAAAAAATGGAAAGAAGAAATGAAATGCTTTCGTTTTTTGTTGGTGGTGGTAAATATGGGTTAGAAGAAAAAATATAGAAATAACAAAGTAAGGAAATGAGCAAAGGCTACCATAATTAAGTTAGCCCACGATCCAGAAAGCATAAAATCTCACTTAAACAAAAAATTCTTTCTCACTTATCAAACCCTTTAAAAAAAAGAGAAACATATATAAAACAATGAGATCCTTATCAAATTAAACTACTTCACTATTGTAAATTTTATACTCTCAAAACTTCCACGCAATTACCAAAACAAATAGCAATCCATTCACTTTGAGTTCGAGACCATTTAACATTTTTAATTTCTTCGGTGGCTTTATAAGCTAATATTGGTTCTTCTCGTGGATATCGATCTGTTTGCCAAATCAAGGCTTGTGAATCCGCACCACATGTAACATGGTGAATGGAACTATGAGGAGCCCAAGCCATTGCATTGATGACTGCATTGTGATTATTATAAGCTAAAGCATCTCGAATTTGTAATCGTCGAATATCAATCATTAAAACTTCCATCGAACCATGAGGTAAAATGGCTATTGTATATGGTTCTTGTTTGTTCCAAGCAATATGATTTAGAGGTCGATGCTTTGGATCATCATAAAGAATGGTGGAATGTTGAAGATTTCTTGCATCAAAAAGTCGAACTGAACCATCCTCACTTGCGGTTGCAAATTGTTCACGATTTGAATCCAAATTAGAGAACGCTATTGCATTCACACTTTTTTCATGTGCAATTAATTGAGTTTTTATTGAGCATTTAACTCTATTAACTTCCACACCATATTCAATATTCCAAATTGAGCAAGTTGAATCAATGCAACTCGTGGCAATGTATTCAGGAGAAATTTCAAGCCAATCCAAACACGTGTAAGGCGATGCATCTTTTACAGCACCATTATAAGGTTTCTAAAAGCTAGCAATGCAAAATGTAAAATAAGAAAGAAAAAAGTGTTTACGCTAATCATTGTTGCTTCTAAAGTTGAACTTTGAGTGGATCGATCATATCGATATAATTTCAAACCATTGCTTGCAGTTGCAAGAATTTCGGGTGCATCAAGATGCTGAAAAACGAAAAGAATATAATAAAAACTAAAAACTTTGAAAAGCAATAAACCTTTGCTGGATTCATCATCATTGAAGCTGCTGGAAATCCATGATCAAAATTACATCTTTCAACTAATTCATTTTTATATTCATCATATTCTAATATTGATATTCTATTTTTATCAAATTTATTTTCATCTTCAAGGCAAGTACATACTGCAATCCTAAAGGAATCTCCCATAAATTTATTTGACCATGTACAAGCATAAAATGGATCCTTCCCAGTATATCGATAAATTTCCTTCTTTTTATGAGCTGGCGTGGTTTTTTGTTGTAAAGCATTCAAAGCATTAGTATCTATGGAATTTCCCATTGGAGCATTCGTGAGTTTAAATCCTCGGTTTTCTGCTGGGGATGATGAAGTTGATTGGGCTGGATTTTGTTGAATGCCATTTTGATCATGCACTATAAAAGTTTAATTTAAACAATGGATGAAAAGAAAAGAAACAAACATCTCGGAGTTTTCGATTCATTTGAACTTGTTTTCGAATCATTCGATTGAGGTCCATGATGGCCATTAACTTCTGCCCCTGTGGTTGAAGCTCCATTGATTCCAGCTGCTGAAGCTTTAGCATTATCAACAGTTTCATTGGATTCTCGCTTCATTCTTTAATAAATAATTTTCTAATAATTTATTGGCAGAACTAAAAATATATTCAAAGCAAACAATCTTCTTTTTTTCAATGAAAGAAAAGTGTCCGTTGTGGTTTGATCTATGTATGTCAGAGTGTTCCTTTATAAATCTTTATTGTTTTCAAAAAAATTCCAAATTATGCAAAATAAATAATCAATTACAGCATGTTTTAGGATGATACAAAATTAAATACACTTTCCAAATGTGAATCTTATGAAACTTCACCAGAATTATGGATGGATACAGAAATTTTGGATGCTTTAGCAGATATGTTGAATGTTAGTGTGTATGTTTATGATCTCGTTCCATTACCAGAATCCCGAACTATTAATGGGCATTATAAAAATGGATGAAGAAGTAATGCTTCAAGTTTTTTTTTTAAAAATAAAAAAATTATTATGAACCTAACCTGTCATTGGCTTCAAACAATAATTAGAGCAGTATTAATTGTATAAAATAAATCATGATTATTAATGAAATAATACGGTGTAGTTGCGAAAAAAGTAGGCTATGTTGAAGGAAGCACCTCCTTGTTAACACGTGAAACTCCTAACATAATAATTTTTTATGATGCAAATATTATAGTAACGAAAACATATTTTATGCCAAATTTTCGAATTGCTGAATTTGAAAATGTTGCAAAAAGCATAACTGGTTAGTTGTGTGTTTGTAGCAAGTCTCTTCAAATGTAAAGAAAAAAAACAAAATTTATTGGAAACAAAAACTAACAAAAACATTCAACAAATAATTCAACAACAAAAAAACATATATACATACAAACATTAATCACAATAATTGCAATTCAGAAAGTTTAGTGACGACAATAGAACGTTGATTAAAAGAGACAAAATTGATGATTCCTTCAAATCCGAGCATAGTAAATTGATTCATCAAGTCATTGCGATTGAACGGTAACAAAGACAAATCAAATGAGAAACTGAAAAAAGCAAAAACATTATAAACCATTTTCATATAAAAAAAAAACTAACCGAAATTCGTCGAGATGTGATAAGTTTTTGAAGAAATTGATAAATTCATCGATGGAACAAGTTGATTTAATACCACCATCAAATATAAAGTTTTTCAATAATCCATTAGACATAATCAATGATTCCAAAACATCAAATTCGATACATTTTACTTGGAGTTTAATTTGTTTCGTTGATTCAAAGCGGACAGGTAAATATTGAAGATAACGAGCATCGATGATTTCTTTTTGACAATATACAATTTTGATTGTTTCTTTAACATCCATTTTGATAATTGTTGATGAAGTTGAGAAAGCAGCACCTTTGCAGAATTCATTTTCATTGCAGGAACATAAAAGAATAAAATGGCAGTCATCTTCAATAATTTGAGCTCGTTCGATTGTATGACATCGTTTAGAAAGATTGAAAGTTAAAAAATTGATTGCAGCAAAGGTTTTCAAAGTTTTGACATCTAAAACTTCAGCAAATCTTTTTTGACATACATACGGTAAAGATGGAAAATAGAAAGTTTCTTCATCGTTTTTGAATTCATCCATATTTGAAGAAGAAGCAGCAACCATCATTGAATTTGATTCCATTGATTCAGCCATATTTGAAGCGTCCATATTGAAACTTGAAAAATATTCGTTCAAAAAACAAAGAATGATTGTTGAAACTAAAACTGAATTACAAAAAGAAAAAAATGTGTGTGATCGCAATTTTTGTAAAACCTCTGAGAGGCTTTGACAATGAAAGTCGTTGCAATAAAATTTGACGTTTTTCATATTTCTTTTGAACTATTTTTTTAAAGCGCAAATTTTTGTAAAAAAACATTATCAAAGGATTTGTTTATAAATATGTTTAATTTAAAGTTTTTTAAATTATAAAATCAATTTTTGTAAAAAATATGATAGTAAACTACTACTTATTTTTAATTCTAAGCTATTTAACAAAATTTTTGATTTTTAGGAAACGAGAGAAAGCTTTTAAAATTAGTAAATGTTAGCATACAAAAAACTTTAAGGAAATGTCTTATTTTGAAATAAAAAACTAATGGTAAAAATAATTTCAAACGACTGGTACTTATGGTTATCAACCACCTGAATACATCTTTGGTGCACGTTTAAGCTATTCATACGATATTTGGTTTTTGTGTGTTACTGTATGTTTTTAATGGTTTAAAATCTCATGCGTATGAATTCCAGCTTGTTTAATTACTTACTTGTCAACGGTATGGCTTTTGTTTTACTTTTTTGCTAAATAAAGATGTAAAAATATTCCTCTCTTCTTCGTTTTATGAACGGGACAAAATTTAGAAATTCATTTAGTATCACAAAAAATCCAAGGTGTAAAAATTTGTTTTAAAAATATTCTCAATTTTTCTTTATGATATTCTTCGTCATAAGTTCAAATACCAGCTCCTATTCGGAAGCATAAATACATAAACAGCATTGATTTATTCATAAAATGATTAGAAATTTTGTAAAAGATTATTAAAAAACACACGTAAATCAACGAAAACATCAATAAAAAAAAGCGTTTCAATTTTGAAAAGGATGCAGCGAACCTTTGTCTTTCATGGAAAAGATCCTTCTCGCTCGCTCTTCCGTGTAACAAAAAAAGCTCAACTTTCTTTCGAACATTTTTCAAAAAATACTTTTTCTGTATCCTTTTTTCCATCTTTGAAGGCCTTTTTAACTTTTATTAAACGATTAATAATACTTCTTCCTTTTTTTCAGCGTTTATTGCACGTGCTTGTTATGCCAAAACAAAAGGAAATCGCCAATCAGTTATTGGATCAAAAATCTCCATTGAACGTAGATGGATTATTGGTAGGATTTTTTTTATAGCTTATCTTGGTTTTTATGATTTATTATTTTAGGATGCTGTAATTGCTCTTTACAATGATTGCAATTTTCCTGTGCTCAAAAGACTTCAAAACATAGATGCATTTATAAAAAGAAATCAATCAACCATCACTCATCTTGAAAATAGCAGATTAAAAAGAAAGGATTTTGATGTCATCAAAGTTATTGGAAGAGGTGCTTTTGGTGAAGTTCGTCTCGTTCGCCATCAAGATTCAAAAAAAGTTTATGCTATGAAACTTTTGGGCAAAAATGAAATGCTGCGTCAAGTTGATATTGCTTTCTTTTGGGAGGAACGGGATATTATGGCTCATGCAAAATCTGAATGGCTGGTTCAACTTCATTATGCTTTTCAAGATAAGGTACGTTTGTTTGTTTTTGAAGTGATTAATACTTTATTATAACGCGTAAAACTTTTAGTCACATCTGTACATGGTAATGGAATACATGCCTGGTGGTGATGTTCTAAGTTTGATGACAAATTATCCGTTTAATGAAGAATGGGCAAGATTTTATGTGGCTGAAGTAGTTCTAGCTTTGGAAGCAATACATTCTATGGGTTACATTCATCGTGATATCAAACCTGACAATATGCTGGTAAGCTCAAGTGGACACATCAAACTTGCAGACTTTGGTACTTGTGTTAAAATTGGTAAAGTGAGTTTTATTTTTTATTGTTAAATCGGGTCTCTCTTTTATATCACCAACTATCGTTGATTGTATAAAATAGTATTTGTTTTGTTGTCAGCATTGTTTTTATTTTTGATGGTTTATCATATTAACGCTTTTTTAAGGATGGCATTGTTCGGTGTTCATCAGCAGTTGGATGTCCAGATTATATGTCGCCTGAAACCTTACAACAACAAGGTGATGATGGAATTTATGGCCAAGAATTGGATTGGTGGTCCGTCGGAATTTTTCTTTATGACATGATCTTTGGTGATACTCCATTTTATGCTGATTCCATTGCAGGCACTTATGCCAAAATTATGAATTTTTCATCGAATTTGTTCTTCCCTCAAGATATTCCATTGTCTGATGGTGCAAAGGATTTGATCAATAGACTTTTATCTGATGCTAAAACAAGGCTTGGCAGGAATGGTGTTCATGAAGTTAAAAACCATCCATTTTTTAAAAATGATAAATGGACCTTTGAAACAATCACTGAATCGACGCCTCCTTATGTTCCAACTCTAAATGGTGATGATGATACTTCTCATTTTGAAGATGTTGATCAAAAAGAAACAAACATGGATGATGCTTTTCTAACGCCTAAAGCTTTTACGGGAAGTCAACTCCCTTTTATTGGATTCACTTATTTGAATGAACTTGGGTAAGGATATATTTTCTTTTTAAATATTTCGCGTTATTACATATGTATTTGATAATGCTGAATATTTTTTTAGACCTATTGGAGCTATGAAAAATTTCCTTAATTCCGTGCAAAGGACATCGTCGTTATTATCAACTTCTTCTCATCAAAGCAACTTGGATTTGGAAAATCAACGTCTCGAAGAAGCATACAGAACACTTCAAGCAACTCTTTCTCAAAGTGATGAACAATATACTCGTGAAATGCAAGCTAAAAATACAACCATTGCACATTTAAAAGATCGGAAAGCTGAATTAACAGAAGTTAATAATAAGCTTGAGATCGAAGTTCAAGAGTTGCAACTAAGGTTGAAACAGAAATCAGGTGTATCTCATCATGAAGTTCTTGGTATAAATGAAAGTCGAAAAGGTGGAAATGGTGGGAATGAATATGAAAATCTTTCTCGTGAACAGCTTATTCAAAGGATAGAACGTGAGAAATTTTTCAAAACTGAGGTAAACTTTCTTTTCTACTTTTATTTATAAAAGATGATTTTTTAGGCTATTGAAAAATTATTTTCGTTTGGAATCTCAAAGGGTATAGCTGATGATAAGAATTTACCTCACAAACCATCAAAGAAAAGTAAGAGTGATACCAAAAGAATTCGAGAACAAGTGGCCATGGAAATGCATAAAGAACGTGAAAATTATAAAAAGCAATTTGCTGCTTTTCAAGATAACATCAATTTCATGCAAATGACGCTCTACGAAGAACAAAAGAAACGTGAAGAATTGGAAGCCGAACTTCGGGACCTTAGAATTTTAGCTGAAGAAATTAAAAACCAAAAATCCCGCACTGATTCTGATGTTGACTCGCAATCCTTGGGTTCTCAATCTGTTGATGCTACTCATCCACCTCCTGTTTTTAATGGTAGTATCAATGCTAAACAATCAGCTGGTGCTTTTGCAAATAAAAGAAAGAAAATGAATTGGCGCCGAATCATCTTCAATTCACCCTAAAAAGAAAGCAAGAAAAAATGGAGATGTCGTGTGAATAAAGTCTTTGAATCTCAATCTCATCAACCTATTGTTCTTCCTGAATCAGACGAATTAAGCCCAGATTATACTGAAGTTGTAAGCTATAAATGTCCTTGTTTTTAATGTTTTGTTTTGCCAATCAATAAATTATTTATTTTCTTTTTGTGAAAATATTTTTTGTTTTGTTATTAAAGTTTTTGATTTACTTTTTTGTGATTTTCCTATTCTTAAAAAAGAAAAAGATATTTTACTTTAGCGATTCCTAAATAGCGCGCTTCTTTAGTTTATGCATATCTTAAAGGGACATAGCTATTTCATGCCTTTTCAAAAATTTCGATACTGGGGCTGATAGGAACAGTTGGGGCGGCGCGTGTTTGAATTACCGTGTCACTTCTGTCTTACACGGTAATTCAAACACGCGCCTTACCAAGTGTAACTTGCAGTGCCCGCAAACGAAATTTCAAAAAAGGCATGAAATAGCTATGTCCCTTTAAGCTTTTTTTTCTTCCCTCGATTTATCTTTGATGATTAAACTTCATAAACGAGTTGGCTCTTTCTCAAATGCAAAAGTAAATAATTTCTCCATTGTATTAGCCATTCAAAATCTTTGGTTCTCATTTGTTTATAACAAGCTAACATCAAAAGCTCAATCGAAACAAAAAATTCAAACAATGAAATCTCCAATAGCAATTAGTGCACAAGATTACTATGTAAAAAAACAAAAGGCTGTTCAGGAAAAAACTTTTAGACGGTTGAAGAGATTAAATTTTAATTGATTTGGCTTTTAGACGGCTAATGAGATTAAATTTTTTTTATTGATTTCAATAAATTATTTTATATGTTACACTGAAACAAACAGCCGCAGCACCGTCTTCGATTGTTATTACCCAACTTCTTTACCAACTATTTAATATTGAAAAATTTTTTTAAAAATGTTAAAAATTAAAAATTTTGTTTTATTCTTGATTAGATAAGATGTAAAAGCAACTCGTATATTCGCAAGATTTTTGATGTAAAAAATGTTTTGGTGTAAATTGAAAAAAATAATAATTATAAGGTCAATTACAAAATAAAATTTTTAGTTTTTTTTTCCAATTTTCTATTGTTTTCTGAAACAAAGCATGTTTGAAAAAAGGTATTTTAAGCAAAAAATTTAAATATAACTAATTGTCGGACCAAAAATTTTTTTACTGTTAAAAATCGAAGACGGTGCTGCGGCTGTTTGTTTCAGTGTAACATATAAAATAATTTATTGAAATCAATAAAAAAAATTTAATCTCATTAGCCGTCTAAAAGCCAAATCAATTAAAATTTAATCTCTTCAACCGTCTAAAAGTTTTTTCCTGAACAGCCTTTTGTTTTTTTACATAGTAATCTTGTGCACTAATCTCTTGAGCCGTCTGCAACAATAATTACTAGAAACTCCGCTGCCTCCGGTCGGCGATCTTACTTGTTTTATTGAAAAATACAAAATTGCCACTCGTATTAATGCCTATGTTTTAATAATTACTTTTCCAAAAAGTTATTGTATTGACTTTTATAAAAATTAAAACTTTTCCCGAACAATCTTATCACTCGTGTCTATTTTAATCACTTAATTTTCAATAATGAGATCCTAAAAATTGAAACATGTGTAAGCCTTTAAAACTTTTTTTTTGCACGAATCAAAATAAACAATGAACTGAACCATTAAAAAAAAATTTATACCAGCTTGTGAAAAATTCGCAAAAAGTTAAGGTTATAGTCATCGAGCAAGCTTACAATAGTTAAATCACTTAATTTGCGCAGCAAGCAAACCCATGTTTTGCTGATTTTTTATGTATATGAAAATTACCCAAATCATTTCATCGCGCTTGGAAAACAAAATATAGTTTCATTCTAATTTATGCAAATTTTTTAGGTGAATTTCCTATTTTAATATAAAAGATTTCAAGATAAGATACAAAAAAACAGAGAGAAAAAGAATAATAATATGTATGGGAAATAGCGAAGCCTAGTAGCCCTGGGACTGCGACCAAAAGTAATCGAAAACGAACGAACAATAAAAATTAATAAGAAGGAAATATTCAAGTTACTTTTCGATTAAACTCACCGAAAATAATAAAAAAAGTTCCCTATGTTTATTCTTTTCATAAACTAAACGTCAGCGTACTTTTAATTAAATTTTGCGTTTAGAATACCTAAAAGTTTTGTATGCTAATCCAATTAAATTTAGAAAAAAAAATATACGATCCAAAAGCTTAGTTAAAAAAAATTTCATTGAAAATCGTTAAAAATAATTTCGCTTTAATTTCATAATAAAGAAACTTAATATTCATAAAAAAAGTAAAATTTGTGAATATTTTATTAAAAATTTGCATATTTTCTAATGAAAACATTATTAAAAATCATAAAAAATTATTTGGATATAATTGTCTCAATTCAATTAAAACAATTTATTAAAAAAAATTGTGGGGATTCGAACCTATGACAGAAATATCCTAACATCACCGCCTTCAACGCCTACGCCACACAGCAAATGTATAATAAGGAACTTTAGCCAATGATATTTTTACTCTAAATCAAAATATTTAAATTTCCATAGCGGCATACATCTATTTTTATGTGATGTTTTTTAAAGTTAGCTTACTCATAGAGGTAATTGAGGGTGGAGAAAACGATTTTTATAGCCAGAATATGCGTTAACTTTGCTGCAACGCTCAGCGGGACATTGTGAACTTTTAAAATGTTGTGATTAAGCACTTTTTTTCTATACTTCCTTCTATTTTTTTTAAAAATTCGTCAATGCGACGAAAAATTGACCCTAAAGAGCCCTCTAATATCAACATAATTACACGAAATAAAAAAAATCATAAATTTCGGTTAGCAGATCGGGCGTTCTCATTGCTAAAACAGCCGCACCCCTCGCTTCGCTCGGGGTGCGGCGGGATTAACGCTGAAGCTTCAACAGTGAAGCAATACAAAAAATTTCACCAAATAAGAAAACACAGAAGAAATACAAATTATCAGATTTATTGAAAATTTACATCAGTAAAATAATTAATTAGTTTAGGCAGTTTTGAAGTAGTTGGAAGCAATAGCATCGATCTTTGTAACAGCAGGATTGACGACTTTGTTGAAGAAACGTAAAGCACCTTTGGTATGAGGAAGAGCAAGATAGAGAAGAATGGCGACTTTCAAGACGTAATAGATTGGGAAGTATTGCATGATTGCATCAGCGAAGAAGTCGAAAAGAGCAAACAAAGCAAAACAGGTCCAATAAATGAGCCATTGAGTATCATCATCCTTGTTGGAGGTACGAACAGCTTTGACTGAAGCATATGCAGGGTAAGCAAAACCAATCAAGTTGCAAACAATTTGAGCACATCCACCAAAGATCAAGTAAAGTGAGAAGATGGCGCAGAGACCATAGAAGTACTAAAAAAGAAATCAAAAGGTTAAGGAAAGATGTAAAAAAGATAAAAACATACAAATTCACGTTTGATCTTAGTGGAAGTCTCAAGCATTGCAAGGTTTGCATCCAAGAATTGGATGTTTGATTGGTAGAGTGCTTTCTGGATTGCCGGTTGAACATCAGCGAAAGTGTTGATTTCTGTTGATACTTCAACACCAGCAGCAACAGTAGGAGCAGGAGGAGCAGCAGCATCAGCTGGGGCAGCAGCAACAACAACAGGTCCATCTTCTTTCATAGCAACCGTTGGAGGTACATCGGTGGATGGAGCTTGAGATTCAGCAGGGAGAACAATTCCTTCTTTTGATGAGGCGGCCATTTTTATCAAAGATCAGCAGCAACCAAATTAATCAATCACGAATGAACTAAAATTCATTGTCATCGTTTCTTTTATACGATTTTCAAGGCTTCTTGCTTCCATCATTTTTTTTCATTCAAATTTTTGATTTTCTGCTTCCTACATAACTAAAATAAAATGAAGGCCTAAAAACGGATCTCTCGATTACCAAGGAAATGCTTGTGCTTTGAAACGAAAGTTTCAAAAACTATCGGTGCTGTCTGCAATTTTTTGTTGCGGCTATTTATCAAATTTTTTTGTCCGTTGTTGTAAACTTTTTTCTAACAATAAATAAAGCTATTAAATTATTTTACAATGTTCTGTTTCTTGAGCTTGAAATATTAGTGTTTGCTTTGCTCTTTTATTTCTTGGTTAAAAAAACATTTTGTTTTATTAAACATGACCCGTTTACAATCAAGATTTTAAAAAAAGTTAAAGATATAATTATTTTATGTACGTACATGGCAGTGTGATAACTAAGTATTAAATCCCCAATAAGATTTCTACTAAAAAATATATTTTAGCAAATTATTATGTTTCTTTTTACCCTTGATGCAAGACTTTCTATTCCCTTTTTTTGTCTTTCAGAAAGTTCCTGATTTATATCATAAAAGTTGACTTCATTAATTTCTTGATCGACAAAATTCTCAAATATTTTGATCAATTTTTGAAAGTAAATTGCTAAGGCCATTTCAGGAGAGCAAATTCTTTCGCCTTTTTGAGTTTGAACTTTGAATCCAAGTTTTGGATCTTCCGAATCATCCATTAAAACAACTTTAAATGGGTTTCGCTTGGGACAAAGACTTGATGTTGATCCAAGAATTTTTATGATATCTGAAACGACAATGGAAATAGGATTTAAAAAAAGATGAAGTAATCACTACCGTAAATAACAAATTCGGGTGATTTCTTAAAATCCTTCAAAGCTTCATTTCCAATTATTGGAGTTTCACGCAAAAATGAAACATAAATTGGAATCCATTCATCTAAAATAATTAATGCAATTTTCTTGGATTCAAAATTGAAGCTTACCATCAGCAAAAGTTAAATATTCATTATCCTCCACCAAAATTCGACATTTATTTCCTTCATATTCGATTGTCATTAAATCAATTCGTTTAAAAATAATTTTATCAAATACTTTATTTTTCACTGCATTTGCAACAGCTTCCTTATATTTTTGGGTATAATAAATATTCATTGGTTTGTTGGTTTTAATAGTTCCTAACAAATCTTCTCGATGGATGGATCCGTTTAAATTTAGCGTCAAAGATTTAATATTGTTATCAAATTTCAACGGATGCTCTACGCTTTCGATATGGTTTATAACCATGGGTTTAGAATTTCTTAATAACGAAAAAGTTATTTTCACATCAACACCCAATATTGTTCGATGTTGAAAAGCGAATTTCTTTTCCATTTGAGCAAAGACATAAGCATAAATATGATCGCCATGTGTGATGAAAATAGTTATCAAATCACCCCAAAATAATGGAGTTGTTCCCAATGAATTTAATGCATAATAAAAAAGGGCGTCGATTTCATAATAAATTTTTTGAGGTTCATCTAATTCTTCAACTTTGCTATTTACAGGTTCAAAGTCAAAAACAAGATTCACGTGAGAAACAGTTTTTAAAAGTTGTGTTTGTAACGTTGAAAACATCAAAGCTCCATGATTTATAATTTCAACAAAATCATGAAGTTTTAGTCGATGCATTTTTGAGCTAACATTTTTATCGAAAAATAAAAATAATGCGGGATTTTCTTCTGATAAATGAATGATATCAACATTTTCATGGTCACAAAAAATTGATTCAGAAATGAATGATTGTGATGACGCAAGTATGGAGATATATGTTACAGTATAACCTCCACCTCCAGTTAATGCTTTTGATAAAGCATAAATCGTTGAACAATCTTTTGTTGAAATAATAACTATCACTTTTTCATTGATAATTTTACAATTTCGAATGCAATATTCCAATAATGCTAAATATGTTGGAATCACATAAACATTTTGAATGTCTAATCGATCGGGAAATTTTCCATCATACATGATTGTTATTGTTCGATATTCTTCGCTCAAAGATTTCACGTAATTTGTCAAATTTTCAAAGTCTTCTATCGTTTTATGATTCTCAACTAAAAAACTTTATTTTATTTTATGAAAGCAAAAAGCAAGCAGCAACTCACAATCAAAATCCAGTGTAAAATGTTGCACTATAGTTTTTGAAAAATTATAGGATCGAAATTGTTTTGTTGAAATATTCCAAACACCAAATTGCTCAGAAAATACGACACCACTATGTAAAGGAGGAAATGGAGCAATTTGAGTTTCTTTGAGCTTCATTAATCCAAATTCATTATATTCAATTATATAATTTTTCTGAGAAAACCCAATGGAATTGTAAAGAATTTTTTTAGTTAAAAGAAATGATCCTTTAAGATTGGTTTTAGATTTTTTGTATGCTAATATTGTTGGGCCCGTTGTAACCTACAAAAAAATTTTGATTTACGTAATTAAGAAATTGAAAGTTTATAAACTTACTATATGTGGAATAAGCAATGGAAAACTATAATGTTTATATAATGGGAATCTTTCCCCTGAATAAACAACAGTTTGAAGCCCAAAAATAATTCCAGATGAAAAATTAATTACTTCCAATTTTTTTTCTAAAGGATTGGTTATGCATAAAGCTTTACTCATTCCTCCGTGAGCTAAAATCGCCATTGGAAATGTAAAAGATGATCGAATCATTTTTGGAAAGATAATACTAACATCACATAATACATCTCCACGAACTGAATATTCATATAAACAAAATACTGAATCAGTAAAAGGTTTAAATGGTTGATAAAGTTCATTCATATTTAAATCAAAAACTGTAACTGTTTCAATTTGAACAATAAATAAACAATTATTAAGCTTTTCAAGAATATATGCTTGAATTCCACAAGATAATATAATCAGAACTAATATATTCGTGTGATTGGAATTTACTTCTGCAATGCTGGAAGAAGAAATATGCTGTAATAATGCAACAGCAGGGGAAATAATATAAACTGAATCCGCATGCTTTTTTGCATACATGTAAATCTTATTTAAAACTTCGAATTCGCTTAAAAATGTGTCAACAATTACAAGGCATTTCAGCTTTTCTTTAAGTTTCGAACAGGCAATTTTAAAATATTGTTCATACGATTCATTGGCTAAATTTTCAAAGATTTAAAATTCCTTTAGTTAAGATTAAAAAAATACCGGAATAAGTATCAGCTCGAAAATCCATTGAAATATGAATGTTATTATCACCAATAACATAACAACCAGCCGACATATTTATAGTAATTTCATTAAGTGACCATGAAGATTATTAAAAGTGTTTGTTTATAATTCTTTTAACAGCTTCCGAAAAATTTAAATATCGGCGGGAATTAAAGCATTTGGCAGTAAACCATTCATAGCCAATAAAAAATCACGATAAGATCTTTTATTAATGGCAAAATAAATACAAATAAAATCATAACTATTACAAGGCTAAAAGCCTAAAAAAGGTGGAAGTTGAGTCTTGAGTCAATAAAAGCATGGAAATCATGAAAAGTTTGAGTCAATAAAAGAATGGAAATCTCAAAGATTCAAGCCGACTCAACTTCGCGCCCCAAAAAAAATTTTTAGATAAAAAAGAGTAGATTGGTTTAATGTGATTTTTTTTTCTTTACATCGTGGAAATGTTTGTTCACAAGCTTCGTGTTAATAAAACAGTGAAATAAAGTTGTTTATATTCAATAACGAGAGGTAATGAATAAATCTTTTGAACATATTTGTAAACTTTATTTATTATACGTTAAAAAAAATCAAAAAGATTTCAGATGACGAAAAAAATGGAGCTTCAAGTAGCGACAAAAAGTTAAACAAATACAAAAAAAACATTTTTTGATGTTGAAATATGTTTTTGGATGCTATTTATTTTAAATTGATTTAAAAAAGTTAAAAGTAAAATAAAAAACTTTAATTAATAAACGCTATCAAAGCATTAAAACAAAGTTAGTATCGTCAGAAAAATTTAAAAAAGGAAGAAAAAGAGAAATTAACAGATCAATTAATGCGAAATTAGGAACTAAGTATGAAGAAAAAATTTCGGCTATATTTTATTTAAAACAATAGTAAATGTAAAAATTTATAGCAAAAATAAAATGAGGTGGTGCAAAATTTTTTTTGGGGCGCGAAGTTGAGTCGGCTTGAATCTTTGAGATTTCCATTCTTTTATTGACTCAAACTTTTCATGATTTCCATGCTTTTATTGACTCAAGACTCAACTTCCACCTTTTTTAGGCTTTTAGCCTTGTAATAGTTATGATTTCCATTCTTTTATTGAGCTCGAAGAGATTTATAGATGTAATTTGAAAATTTAAAAATCAAATAAATAAAAGAAGGTGTTTTACTAGTGTATTAGTATTTATTTTAAAAAGATAAATGGAGAAACAATAAACTCTCGATAAAATAATACTTCGCAAAAAGTACCTGACGGTACTATCTGGCCAAATGGAGAAGTTGGAAGTAAAAAATTGTAGCATGGGAAAAATCTTGAATTTATATAAAAAGTTTTAATGCAAAGCATTTTTATTAATAACTCCAGCTTAATTAAAATTTCTAACTTAATTTTACAGTGACCAAAGAGTGTGTAGTTAAAAAGATTCACTTTTACCTTGGTATTTTGCGTTTGCAACGGACTCAATTCAAATTTTAATAGTCCTAATCTTTATTTCTTTAAAGGCACATGAACGAATTTCCCTTCTTTAATGAAAAAAAAATGCATGGGAAATAACGGGGATGTTTTACTTTTAACTTTTACTGTAAAAATAATTCCTTTAAAAACCTAAAACTTACTACTAAATATCGGAAAATAAAGCTCGGAAAAAGCGAAAAACGTTCTTCCGCCCTTCGGGCGAAAGAAACTTTTTCTACTTTTTCTCCTCGCATATATGTAGAGAGAAGAAGTTTGAGTCAATCACCGTTTTTCTAAAAGTTCTATAGTTTTAGTTAAATTTGCTATGGAATAGCCCTTTCAAATACTAATCCAATCACATTAGAAAAACATAGTTTACTACGTGTCACAAATTTTTACTTTAAACTTTTTTGTTTTGTTACTTTTAATTTAACTCCTCGTGATTCATTCAAAAATATAAGACGCCGATATTTAAAAAGTTTTAGGACAGTGCTAAATTTCGCACTTTTTTGAAAAAGTGTCTCTTTTGCCAAAAAAATCAATTGAAAAAAATGGCAAAAGAGACACTTTTTCAAAAAAGTGAGAAATTTAGCACAGTCCTAAAACTTTTTAAATATCGGCGTCTTATATGTTTGGATATTTGTAATGTTCGAAAAATATAATCTGCCGCCGAATTCGATTAAATTTTATTTTTTCCCTCTTCTAAAGATTAAGAAAATCATTTTAATGCATCAATTAAAAAATTTTAATCTGAACAAAATGTTATGTTCTTTGAACCTTGAATTAATAACAATTCATGACAATCCATAATTTATACTTTTCTTTGTTTTATGGATAAAAGCATTAACGTTTAGGTGCAAAAAAACAGCCTTCAAATAAGTTTAATATGATTAAAAATTACTTCTTATTTTAGAAAAGCAGCGCTAAATTAGCTTCAAAAAACAATTCTCAGAAAATAATATCAGGATTTTTAATAAAGGAGAAGTTGTGAAAATTTGGGAAAATATGGGGACTTGCTTAATATAAAGAAATGGAAAATCAGTTTTTAGATAAAGAATTGTGACCTCAAAAAAACTCCTAAATTTATTTCAAAGATCTAGAAATAACAAATATTTGTCGTTTCAAATGCAAAGAAACATATACCAATATTTTTAAAATTTCTAGTTTACATCCTACAATGTTTATTAATAATTATTATTACATTAACAAAAGGGTTTACTATAAATAAACTTTATCCGACCAAAAAAATATTTAATATCATCGATCTTCATCCATTTGCAAAAACATTAATTCAAAATATGCGGTTTCTCTTTCCTCTTTCGATTGAGGCATTTTTCCGCGCTAAGATTTGTGACATACAAACAAACAAACAACAAATAATCCGCCTTTGATTTTGCTCTTTGATTGAGACATTTTCGTTCTAAGAATTGTAACGGAACGACAAACAAACAGACATTTTTTTTTGGACACATTTTTAGTCAAAACTCTCGATCTATAAAGTTTTTTTTTTTGATTTCTTTACAGATATAATATATAGATGGGCACTCATAAGTATACCAAATTTCAGCCATAGTTAATAAACATAAACACATGATTAAGCTAGTTGAAAAAAAAAGAGATCTTGCGCTCCGTCAGTCCCAACTCAACTTGGGCCAGCTTTTCGCATGCAGCACAATCGCTTCGCGATCGTGCTGCATGCTCTGGCTGGCCCCAAAAACTTTTACGTTGCCATTTAGTTTGCTTCCAGAAAGAAAAACTACTAACTATAATAATGTTGCATTTTAAATGTTACTTTTTTCTTTTTTGGCTGTTGCAATCGATGAAAAGAAAAAAAGGGTTGCAATGCAACCAGCAGCAGCTGCAGTCTTTTTTTTTTTTTTGCATTATGAACGGCGTCGGTGTGTTATTCAAACATAATTTGACGTGTTTTTTTTACAACCGGTTGCAAACGTTCTCAAATTTCAAGAGCTATCCCATACAAAAAAGGCAAATCCATTATTGGACTAAAAAAATGAGAAGTTTGAACTATCCAAAAATGAGCAGAAAAGTCCATGTTGACAAAAAAAGTGACACATTAAAACATTATTTTCAAAAGCAAATCTTTAATTCAAAGTGATTTTCCACATTTCCTTTTTTGAGATAAGAATAACCCCGTAGCCCCAGTGTTGTCGATTATTCGATTAATCGAACGATTAATCGAAAAATAACCGATCGAAATTCGATTATTTTCGATTAATCGAATCGATTAATCAAGACTTTCGATTTTCGATTAATCGATCGATAATCGATAATCGAAAAATTTCGATTAATTTCGATTAATCGAAATCGATAATCGAAGCATCCGATTATCGATTAATTGAGTCACAAAATTATCATTTTTTATGTTCATTCCAAAATTAATTCTGCTTATTTTCATTGCAGATTTTCGAACTCGAACTTTTTTATAGTCGTCCAAAACGTGACTTTTTTTTTCAAATGCGCGCTAAAATTACTGTCGATTTTTTGGCGCCTAGAAAGTTTGTCATTGCAAACTCTTTTTTCTTCTTCTTTGCTTTTGTGCTTATTCATTTCTAAGTTTTATCGTGGTTAATAATGTCAAATGTTAAAACACACTTTGTTTTAAATAATAACTACTGGAATTGTAAATATTGTACTTCTAAATACAAATATGATCCATCTGGAAATACTAGCAATAGAATGACTAAGCCTCAAGTAAGCGAAGATCAAATTTTTGAGTATGAAAGTGAAGAAGAAGAAACTGAAGCATAAATTTTTTGTTGTTCTTTATTTTTGATCGTTATTGTTGTTTGTTCTTTTTTTTTTGTTATTTCAATAAACTAATTACTTTGTCAAATTTCTAAAGATTTTTCACTTGAAAGTTTTCTTTCATGATTCGACGCTTTATTTCACAATTTTAAAAAAGAACAACCACTAAAATTCTTTTTGATATGCAAAAAATGTATTACAAGCTTTTGATGATCTCTCAGAGGATTAACGTAGTGAAAAAGCAATTTTTTAAATTCCTTTTTTGGGCTACAAACATTTTACAATATGTTTTGAAACCATAACTTCTAATTTGAGTATGAAATTTATAATAATAAAAGCCTAATTCATTTTTATAATAAAAAAAGACATGGTTTTTATTATATGAGAAAATTCGATTAATCGAATCGATCAAATTGCCGATTAATCGAAAATCGATAATCGAGACTTTCGATTTTCGATTAATCGATCGATAATCGATAACCGAAAATTTTCGATTAATTTCGATTAATCGACAACACTGCGTAGCACTTTGTTATTATGATTCGAAAATGTTGTTCTTTTGCATGAGCTTGAAGTATACATTATTAGTTTAAATATAACTCTTAACATTTTTAATTATTTAAAGCTTATAATTTTTTAGCACCACAACTCGTAAAGAATATTTATCATTTTATTTTTTGAAAAAATCTAACATAATTTTATGTATTATCAAATCTTAAACACTGATCAATTACAAAAGCACTCGTAGCAATCAAATAGTTGATATTAAAAAAATTCATCTTTAGTTTATGTAAATAAGATTTTTCATGGGATATTTATTCATTACAAAAATCGGAAATAATCACTTTGTTTATTTTGGCGCCGACCTCTTTTAAAGCTTTTTCTTGATATTCTTCCAATGATATTCCCATAAAGCGACATTTAATTTCCGTAACTTTTTGATTAATTAATCTTTCAAATTCAGAAATTAATTGTTTAAAATAAATGGCTAATGCCATTTCAGGCGAACAAATTCTTTCGCCTTTTTGTGTTTGAACTTTGAATCCAAGTTTGGGATCTTCAGAATTATCCATTGCAAAAACTTTTAAAGGAGCAGTCGGGTCAATCAAAGGGCAGTAACTGAGCTTTTTACCAAGAAATTTTATTATGTCTGAAACATTTATTGTTAGCACTTTTAATGGCAAAATTAAAAGACGAAATAATACCGTAAATAACAAATTCAGGTGATTTTTTAAAATCCTTTAAAGCTTCATTTCCAATTCTTGGAGTTTCATGCAAAAATGAAATATAAATTGGAATCCCTTCGTCTAAAAAAGTTCGTTAGTTTAGTTTTAACCAATTTTTTTTTACCATCTATGTCGGAATCAATAATTTTAAAATTGTCTCCATCACATTCAATTATCATACTGCAACAAATATGCTGGTGAGCTTGAACTTGATTATGGTTTGATTTTTCAATTGTTACAATATGATTTTCTTTTATTATTTGCTTAACGTTAGAATCAATACCAATGAGGCCATTTTGAGAAGATTCCGGAAATTGATTTAAGCCAAACATTGCACCGCCTTGAAATATAATTTCTTGAAAGTCTGACACTTCCAATCGTAAAACTCGAGAATTAACTGATGGTACAAAGAATAAAAATCGTTGAGAATTTTTTTCCATCAAATAATATATTTTAGCTGTTTCATCACCATGGAGGATATTTTCATTAATAACTAACTCTGATGAAGATAAGACTGAAAAATAATTCACAGCATAATTTGGAGCTTCATTTCGAGACAAAGCATAAAATTTGGATTCAACTTTGGTTGTGATTATTATAATAATATTATTTGTTGTTGGCTTGAAATAATTTAGACAAAAAATTAGAATTGTGTTCATTGGGGAAATGAATGAAATATTTGGGATATTTGCAAACTTTTTCATTGTTTCATCTTCAAGGATTGCAACAAGGCTATTCGAAAAATTAAGATAATTTTCCGATAAATTGATGATGAGTTTTTCTAAATTCTTCTCATGATTTCCATCGTCAAAATTCGTGACTAAAATAATCAAAATTAAAAATAATTTATTAATAGCTTCACATACTTTGACTATCTAATTCTGTAACTTCAAACAAACATTTTTTAAAGTTTATTTTTGCCATTCGTTGAGTTTTAACACAAATTACATCGATGCTTTGAATTTGATCAACACAAATATTAAACAACGGAATGCGATATTCATAAATATTTAATAAACCAAATTCATTGTATTCGATTATAAAGCTTGAATTTCGAGCCACTGGAATTCCAGCTCGAGACAAGTAAAGTTGTGGGCTGTTCCATTTTTCCAAGCAATTTCCTTTTCTTGTTATACGGGTTGAAAATGTAAATGACGAGTTTAAGGCCTAAAAAATCATGTATTTTAATTTGCAAAAAGAAATTGAGAACTTACTAAATACTCATCATTCGTAAATGGTAGATAACTCCTTATTGGAAACTTGGAACACGGTTTAATAATACAAAAATTAGGAGTAGAAATTCCTGGCGAAAAATTAATAACTTCCAAATGTTTTCCAAATTCGGCTAAGCAAATTGCTTTTTGCAATCCACCAAGAGTTAAAATTGTCATGGTATTCTTCACTTTGGTATAACTAACTCTAATGAATTGAGAAAGCAGCTTTTCTTTAGATGGGTTTTTGCCGACGTAATAACAAATTACAAAATCATATTTGGATTGTGTTCCATAATCCTCACTAGCAACAATTTGAGAATAAAAAAAATTATTCTTTCTTTGGAGAGTAAACGATAGAACTAGGTTTTTGGTGGCAAAAATCACTAATATTTTGTTTTTAATTAAAGTAATTTTATTTTCCTCCAGCGAGGTTATTGTAGCTTGAAGAAAAGCAACTATCGGAGAAATAATATGGACAAGATTAGCATATTCTTTAGCAATCTCATAAATTTTATTGATGATTAAAACTTCAGTCATCAAAGTATCCACAATAACAAGATAATCCAATTTTTGTGACAACTTTTTACAAGCTAGCATAAAATGATTTACATAATCTTCAGTTGCTGAAAACATCAAATAATGTTATTGGAAGTAGTAACATAAAAAGGATTACCGTAATAGCTGCTTGGTGGAATATTAGTAGACAGATTAATCACAACATCACCGAGAATGTATGATCCGATCCGTATTTAGACATTTCGATTTTTTTAGTTAAGTAAATAGAGAGAAAAGTTTTTTCAAACAATAATATATGAGAAGGTTATAAATAAAATATTATGCAACTTTTTTTCGAATGAAAGTCATTGTCAGAAAGTTTTCACAATTAGTTATTTTTTATTATTCATTATCACCTGAAAGAAAAATTATGATAATATAAGAGTAGATTTTAGCACCTTTGAACTGAAAGGAAAAAAGCAAGTTGTCCCAGGTTAATATCTATCTGCATCTAAAAATTTCTTCACTGACATTTAATTATTGCGCGCGAAAAAATCCAAAAGAATTTTCAAAAAAATTTTTTCTCGTTATTTATCCAAAGCCAATTGTATCTTGTAGTTTGGTATTTATTTATTATTAAAAATGCATTCTTTGTTGTGATTTTAAAAGTAAATATTTTTTGGATTTTAAGAGCACCTGTTTAGAAAAAAGCTTTAATGTTTGTATTAAACTAAATGATGAACAATCTTTGTTTCATTTTAATGCATTCTAAAAGCCCCGTGACATGAAGTAAAATTAAATTATACGTTATCAGTAAACTTTGGGAAGAAGAAGAAAAAGTTTATCGGCAAATAAAATAAAACAATTGAGAATGCCATGTTTGAGAAATAACAACTTTATCAATCGAGTTGTTTTGAGTCGAGTTGGTGGCTACAAATGTTTGTTGCATGTTATCCAAGAATTAAGTTGTTTACACCAAAAAAATGAAAAAAGAAGAAATCAATACGAAAAATTGTCGTCAACTGCCATTTTTTTAAAGAGACATACTTTTTTTTTATTATGAAGCCACTTATGGATTAACTTTTTTTTAAGTGTTAAAAGAAGAAAGAAATATGAGAAGAAAAATTATTCATCATTTATGTGTTGCTTGTGTTTGGGTTTGGTTAGAAAACCAAAAAAGGGGTTTCTTTTTTATTTCATTTTTGCCTAAAAGGTGGCAGACATGTCTCGTGATTTAATTTTAGACAACAAAAGCTAATGCCATTTAGCATTTGATGGTGCCGCTTGAAAATTTGCTTTAGTACTAAAGTATTTAACTTGAAATATGGACTGCAAAAGAAATGATAAAAATTATAGTATCCATAATTATTCTTCAAAATGTTATTATAAAAATTAAACTTCAGTTTGTTGTCTATTAACCAAACATTTGACTCGTTTTTCCTATCTTTTTAACTTTTTCCAAACCCTTTTCGACATCGTCAGCATTTTTTGTTAACTATCACATGTCATCATCCTTCTAAATATTACAATCAATGCCATCAAGAGCTGAACACTCTTCTCAAGGACTAATAAAACTAAAATTATACATTCATTTTTAGCATTTTCGGGCAACTTTAAACTTTTTTTTCTTTTTCTTCGTCCATTCGATGTTGATGATGGTGCTTCAATGGTCAGTTGTTGTCCTTCCGCGTTTCCATTCACATCAAAAATATAATTTTTTCCAATACGTGTGTTTCTTCTTCACTTCGTTGTTGTTGCTGCTTTTTTGCTTTTCGATGGTCGTCGTTTTCGTCGTTCCATTTTTCTCTTCCAAAAAGACTGAAAACTAAGAGGGGAATCCCTTTTTTTCTTCTCCTTTTTACGATAAATATAAAAAATGGAACACTTTTTCGTTGCACAGAAAAAAATTAGATTGAAGATGAAAACCCTTTGAAAAAGCCACGACATCAATTTTTGTTAAACATTTTTAAGTCTTTGGGTTTTACTTATTTTTATATTAGAGCTTTTTTAACACCATTCAAAAAAGTGAGAAAAGGCTAAAATGGAGAATGTTTGTCGCTTGTCTTTTTTCATCTGCTTTCATATTTCTCTCGAATGTTCGCCATTTTACTCTTGCCTTGGTTCACCTTTTGCGCGGTCACTCTTTTTTAAACTTATGCTTTCCAATATTATCGAATGGGATTTTGTAAAAGAATAAAACGTTTCTAGTTAAGTTCTGGAAAGCTCCACGAACCTTTTATTTCCTTGCTTCAATCTCTCTTTTTTGTTTGTTATAAATAAACGACTTTGGGTTGTGAAAATGAATTTTTGCAAAAGTGGCAGCCATCCATATGGTTTTAAAGTTTATTAAACTAAAAAATTCTTAAATATTTGTTCGTATACTCTCATCTTTCTTTACATCTAATTTACCAAGGATTTTTTAAATGTAAAATCACAGTTATCTAAGTTCGCTGAAACTAGAAGTTGAGAGTTTCATAGAGGAATATTGATATCAAAGTTTACTCTTTAAAACTTTGTATCGGTGATTTAGAAAAGGTTGAATTTAATACTCAATTTTGTTGTCGAATATTACAGTCTCGTCAACTTTTTACCATGATACTAAAACTTTTTGAAAATCGAATGGAAAAGAACGTAGAGAAAGAAACATGCTCAAGTGCGTTGTTGAAAGAATTTCTCTTATCTTTTTTGCCTTTAATGGTTTGTTAATTGATCATCAGAGAAATGGTTAACCTGCGGAAATAAGCAATTTACAGTACCAATCAAAGCTAAAAATTGATTGTATCTAAGAATTTCACTCACATTTTATTTCTTATTTCCAAATACCATATAAAAACTTTTACAACCAATCAACACACCAATCGTTTCCAAACTCTGTATTTGAAGAGAAAGCCTTGTACATATAAAAGTTGGTCAATATTGTTTTCCAAAAAAACTTTTTCAATCAATGTTTTCCTCTATTCTTTCCTCTATCTCTCTCCCCTCTCTCTCTTATGCTGCTTTTTTTTCTCTCTGTTGAAAACATCACAGGAGTGGTTAGTTTATGGCAGAGCTGGCGCAAAGCATAGTTGCTCACTTTCTTTTTTCTTGCAGAGGCACCCTCATGAAAGTTTTTCCCTCTTTCCTTCCCCTCTATTTTATTCTGTTTTGTTGATTTGATCACACGGGGTTTACCTATGCTGAAAAAAAATCTCATTTTTCACCCCTAAAAACATTTCAAAAAAAAAAATTCAAAAGAAGGAAAAAAATTTAGAGTGAAAGGAAATGAAAATCAATCTTCTTAGCCAGCCGCTGCTGAAGTTCACCTTTCTAAAGGTCATTTTTGAAACGTGATTTTTTTGAAAGACAATAGGGTTTCTTGCCATTGATTTTGTAGTTAAAAAAAACTAAAAGTAATTTAAACCAAACATAAAAATGGCCAATGTCATTTAGAAATTGATTTTTTTCTCTCCAAAAATACAATTTTACTTTCATTATTTTTGCAGATTTTGGTATATTATTTTTTCACTAATACGTTGAAAAACTACATTTTTCGTTCAAAAATAAACAATAATTTAATCTTTTATTAACATAATTAAATTCGTAAAATCTGCAGGAAATTGATTTGAATTTGATTTTGAATTTCATTGTTATATAATTTCATCCATGACGAGATAATAATAATATTCAGTATGCTTTGAGGTGAAACCGTGGCGCCTTTATTTTTGCCTTAAACCGTTTCATAAATTTAATTGTTAAAATTTGCTTTTTTTAGAAAACTTTTAATCCCCTTCGCTTATCTTTTTTTTCTTTATGTTTTCTGATTGCAATTCATTGTTACCTTTCTTATACAATGATGTCGAAGTAAAATTATTTCATCGAGAAAACCGCGGTCGAAGCCGCATTTTGCGAATTGAATCTGATACGGGTATTAAGGAAGACGAAATCCTTGCAATTGTTAATGCCAACGGTGATTATGAGGTTATGTGTGAATTTGGTGGAATTAAGGGAAAGAAACCCATCAAGCTTCGTTTCCATCCTCATATTTTAGAAGCTGGAAAACAAAATGAAATCATTCAAGGTGCTATCAAACGGACAACCGCTAACGTGAGTTACATTTTTGTTTATAAATTAAATAGAAAGCTTCCATAAAGTGAAAAGGGTTTGATAGATACAAATCAGCCAATTTTTTTTTTGAAGTCGAAATGACGATTTATGCCTATTATTAATTAACTGTATTTGTTTAGATGGTTACTCGCCTCCTTTCTACTGAATGGACTTTAGAATCACCTGAATCAACTAACGAAGATTTCATTTGGAAAGACGTTCAAGAACTCTTGCTTCAGCAAATCCCTCTCATTGAATTGACTAATGACCATCGGTAGGATTACACTCAAAATTTGTCGATTAATTATAATACGAAGTATATTATATCCATTTTTAGTACTGTAATCACTTGGAAAGTAAACTCGGAAAATCTGAAACTTAGCTCAAAGAAATTGCCTCGAGGTAAAAAGACAAAAGCAATGGAAAAATTCTTTGCTAAACTTGAGAAATGTTTGAACGTCCATGTTTCCAATGTCCCAACTGGTCAAGAAAATGGGTTACCAAAAATGACGGAATACTTTGAGATACTTACGAAGCTTTCCCTTTCACCTCCATCTCAACTTGTCGAAGTATACTTTATGGAAAATAATGTACAAAACAAGCTTTTAACCTTTGAATTTGCGGGTTTTCCACCTTTGGATGATATGGTTACAAATTGTAAGCGTCTTTGCATTCTAAAAAGTTTTATTAAATTTAAAGTCGTAATTTTAGCATTGCATCAATTTTTATTTAATCTCAAATTAGGTACAATTCAACTTGATCTCATTGCTAAAACTGATGTTAAACGATGCATTTGGATAACCCCTCAGCATATTGGCATCTTAGGTTATATACAATTTAACCACCACCAACAACAAACATCCCAGGATGGTAAATTGGTATGTTTTTGTTTTTCTTTCTCCATTCATCCTTGAAAATAAAATAAAATAGGTTTTTGTTTTGTTGCCCTCATTTTTAGAGCAGAAAATAATATAAAGATTGCCTTTCTTGTTATTTTGTTTTTTTTTCTTTTGAAATCTTTCTCCTGAAAAAAAAATGAAAGAGAGAAGAAAGCATGTTTTCATTTCTAACTCTATTTCTTCTTCTTCTGATGTGCTCCATTTTCTCGCTTACTTTTTTTTCCATCCATTCATTTTCTGATTTTTTATTATTATTCGCGTCCTTGAATCAATTCATTGATGAAAAACAAACTTATTCTAGAAGATTCTTTCTTTTCTTTTTTTATCACAAGAAAAAAGCAAAATCCTTGACGACATTTCCTATTTTCTCTTTCTTTCCCATGGTTTAAAACAAAATAATTTTTTATGTTTGTTTTTATTTTTAAAAAAGGTTTCTCTTTTTTTGAGAAAGAAACATTTTTTTCAATTTACAACAAAAATGTGGATGGATATATTAGGGATGCTTGAAAAAGCATTTATAAAAGCCAACTAACTACAAAAGATGACAAAAGAGAAAAACGGAAAAAGCTTTTTTTTCTATTGTGTGTTAAAACTAAACTATTTTGGGAAAAAGCATTTTTTTGTTTTGTCGTCTTCTTTCAAAGAAGCAAAGCAACACAACATTATTGTTGTTTGCGGCAATTATTCATTTTTTTCTCTGAATTTCTTACGGTGGTGGTAGAGAGTCGTCGTTCGTTCATTTTTATCAGCGTCCAAGCTTTTGGAATGAACGAGGAAGTTATTATTTTGAAGAAAAAAATAGAGGAAACATTTTTTAATGTTTGTTTATTTTAAAATTTGCCAAAAGTGCAAAATAAAAAAAAATTGAATCATATTTGAGTGCTATTGACGATGAGAAAAAAAAAGGAATATAAAGCTGAAGTGGATTATCATAAAAAAAATAAGGAAATTGGTTGAGTAATGTATGTATGAATGCATAATCTTGTGGCAAAGGTTAAAAGCCAAAATGCAAATTAGAGGCGTTATTTTTTGGATAGAATTCGAAATTAACTTTTTGTTGCTTTTCTCTTTTTTGGATACATTATTTTATTTTTTTGATTATGAGAAATTCAATGAATTTTCAACAAAACTTTATTTTTATTTTCAATTTTTATAAAAGCTTTTTTTTATCGACCATATGGATACTTATATTGCTTTTTAAACTTTGTTTTTCCAACTTGTGGTGTGTTTTTGAGCTTTTTACTAAAAACATACATACATCTTTTGGAAATATTGTTGACCTTTTATAAAAATCCAGATGGTAGAAAAATCTGTGATTTGATTTGAGCAGCATCAACTTAATGTATGTGTTTACTCAAATAGTATGCTTTTTCTATTTTCGAATTAAACTAAAAGGGTATTTTTGATTTTTTTTTGAAATTTCTGATTGCTTTTTTGCTTTTGATTTTTTTATTTTCACCTCGTTTACAGTTTTCATCAAACAAAACAAAAAATAACAAACTTTGGTTTTTTTCACGTGATTAAGCAACAAAACTATTTTTCACAAAGACCAATGAAAGAAGAAGAAAAATTACAATTTGTTCCCTTTTCTCATCAGCTAACTCAATGAGAAACAAATGAAAGAAAGAAAGAAACATAAGCTTTTGCCCTCTTACGACCTCTCCCTCACAATATTTTCTTTCTTCCTTTAATGTTGCGCGGTCGACGTCTTCGTTTTTCGTCGGGTTTGCTTTTTTCTTTAATGTAAGAAAAATGAGAGAGACCTTCCCCATCTTTGTGTTTATTGTCGACGGTTGCGGTGTGAAATGCTTGCTTACGTTATATTATTTTTTCTGTTTTCCCTTCTTTCATAAATAAGGGCAACAATGACTAATTTTTCTTTTCTTTCCTTTGCCCTTCTTTAAATAGCAAGCATCATCAACAACAACACCACCATCTGCTTATTTCCGATTTTTTCTTATGGTTGTTTTTTTTTTCTTTCTTCATTCTTCTTTTTTTTATCCTGACTTTTGATTCTAGAGGGGAGAGAAAAAATAAAGCTCTTATAATAGTAGTTTGTGGTTTCAAAAGTGGCAAATTATAAAAAACAAAAAAATAACAGAAAAGAAAATGATATAGCAACTGCCATTATAAAAATGCAGGACTTTGAGCCTTTCTTCTCATTATATATTGAGAGAGACCAACTTTTGTTCAAAAATTAATGGTCAGTCATCAGGCAATTTTTTATTTTATGTATGTGGCTTTTTGAAGTCTCACAAAGCGCGTGATCGCAGTGTAAAAAAGCTATAAGCTTTCAACATTTTTTAATAGTAAAATTGTACTTTTAGTTGGTCGGCGGTTGGTGGTACTTCTTTGAGCTTTTAAAAAAACAAGAAGAAAAGCAACAAAGTTCTTATTTTGAATGAATGACCACCGCTTACTGACCAGCTCTTAAAGAGGATAAGATGAGCTAAATTTAAGTAGAAAACAGTTTTTTTTTCTTTCTTAAAAAAGCTTTCAATGTTTTTTTACTACACAATTTGAGCGTTCTTTGATTTGATGCTTGTTGTTTACGAAAAAAAATGAAGCGAAAAAATATAATATAAGTGGGAAGGCATGAAAACAATTTGGTCTTATATATTTATGATGGCTAACAACGACAAAAATAAAACAAAGCCTTTTTTCGTATTTAAAAAAACTAAAAAAGAAATGGAGTTATTATTACAATTCTTCCCAAAGGGTTTCAAAATGTTTTAAAGACTTCTCTGCTGCTGACAAGATAATTGAAAAGTTCCTGAATGAATGAATGAAAGACTTTTTTTTAATTGATGGGCGCTTAAGATCTTTTTATTTTTTATTTCCCAGCTGGCATAAACTTTAGTCTTTTCCCTTTTTTATATATATAAATATATTGATATTTATCTTATGTTTGCATTTATGATGACGTTTTGCTTACAATTCAAGTGCTTGAAGAAACAAACTTTGCGAATAGATTTTTTCCTTTTTTCTTTCTTTTTTCATGCTTCGTAAATCTTTTCATGTTCACTTTGCTTCTATTTTTTTTATTGAAAAAAGCAGCTAAATTAAGTTTTGGCATTGCAGTCGTAGCAATCATTTGTCATGTTTCAATTCTAAATGCTTGGTGCAATTTTATTTTTATTTTGTTTGATTAGATGTCCCAGTAATTTTTTCGTATGACAGCTTTATCTTTTGATTTTTGCTCTAAAAATGGTTACAACCAAATGATTTATTAGCTGCATTATTAGCTTGTTGGAAATTTTTTTGAAATATTAAAAAAATGAAAATTGAGTCTTTCTTTTTCATTATTTATTATCCACACGCTTGAGTTTAAATAATTTTTCATGTGTTTTTTACAAGCATTTTTTTTGCAGCAGCCGCAACTTTTAATAACAATTTCTTTCTAGTTTTTTTTAGCAGCTAACTAATTTGTTTCGTGTGAAGTAGTAGTAGTAGTATCAAGCATATTTTTCAAATGTCTAATTTTTTACTTTCTATTTTAAGAACACTATACAAATTTGTTTTTTTTACGACACAAAAAAAAATAAGAGTATAAAGACGCTTAAATGTTATGTCGTTGGCCTCTTACTTATCAGTACTAAAAGCTTACTTATTGCTACAATATTTAAAAGCTCATATGGGTGTTTTAAAGAACAAAAGCTCACTTTTACGAAGAAAAAATAGAAGAATGTGTGCCTTAAGTCATGCAATTTTCTTCTCCTTTGTACTTTCTTACTGAAAGAAGAAGAAAAACTATATTAAGCTAATGAAATAACAGAGCACAAAAAATTATATTTAATTTTTCTTACTTTTTTGTCATTTTTTTCCTTTTCACTCTTGCACCACCACACATATGCGGAAGTTGGACTAAATCTCATTAGCTTTGACAGCAGCAGCTTTTTTCTTTTGCTCTTGCTTGCTTCACTTCACGCCTCAATAAATCCACGTGATAAAGCAGCAGCAAAAAAAAGTTCAAAAAAGTTATGCCCATTTTGTCGTCTTTAGTCTTTGAAGATTTCTGCTGTTGCCTGTTGGCTTTTAACCTCTTGGTTAAAACTTGGAAATAAAAATAATTTGAGAAAAAGGCGAGAGAAAAAAATTGTTGGTATCAACAACACATTTTTCAAAGAAACAAATGCCAATGGGTTTTTTTTGTTGATAATTTGTTGATCAAAAAAGTGTTAAAAAAGAGTCAAAGCAAAAAAAGTGAAAGATTTGATTTTGATAAATCATAGCAAATTGTTTGTTTCGATCGGTTAAACAAAAAATCAAATTTATTTTGATTCTAAATTGTAGTCTTATGAAATTTTGCTCCCCATCTTTGATGATACGTATACACACGTACGTCAAAAAGTGTTACACAAAATTTTTTTCATGATTTTTTTTGACACAAATGCGCGGGTGTTTTTCTTTATTTTTTGCCATCTTTTAGAGAGAGAAAGAGAATATAGAGATTCCCTCTTCTCTTACTTTTTTTATGGCCAAAACTGTCAAAAAATTAAATTTATTGTTTGCAAAGTCATGCGTCGTGGTTTATTTCTTCTTCTTTTTTTACTTAAAAAATTTATAATTCTTACAAAATTGTTTTCGTATTTTCGTATTTTGTTGCATGCTACTTCTTCTTTTATTGCTCCTGGTGTTATTGCTATTTCTTCTTCTCCATTTTCTTTGGTTAAATTAATAACTTTTTCATTTATTTCTAAAAGAGTTAGTTGTTGTGTTCTTAAAATGGCAAGATAAAAGTGAAATTGATTTTCTTTTTCTTTTTTCCTTCTCTTTCATTTTTTAAACTATGTTAGAGAAACCGGCAACAGCAATAAACGTAGGCTGCTTGCTTGCTTGCTTCTGCTGTTATGGCATGCATGTGCTTGTTTTTTAGGAGTTTGTTTAGCATTCTTTTTTTCTTTTTTTCAAAACCGAATGCCCTTTTTTTCTTGCTTCCTTCATTTGAATCTATTTTTCTTGTTGTCATTGTGTAAATTCTTTTTCTTTTTTCTTGTTCAAAAAAGAAGCATGTCAATATAAACCCAAAAAAGAAAAAACGATACTGCAAAAAAATCTTTTCCCTTTTATTGTTGATTAAGACTCGATTACCATATACTTTGATGTTATTGACTATGCAGTTTTATTCTTTCTTTAGTAAGTAAAGAAGAAGAAAAATAGAAACATCAAGAACACAAAAATTGTCCGTGTATTCATTGCGCATGCAACTTTACTTATAACACGTCGATGTCGAATCTTTTTACCTTATGAGCTTTTGCGCATGGGATAGTTGTGTGTCAGTTGACCATGTTTGATTTTTATTCGTTTTATTCACGCTTCTTTTTGCCTTTAAAGAATATAAATTTCTTTATCGGTTCTTTTTCTTCTTCTTTGCACTTAAATCGTTTTATATAAATAAAAAACAGGGAAATTGTTTGAAAATGGGTTTATATGTACTGTATATTTTTGGAGAACTTTTTAAGGACTTTTTTACTTTTATACGAAAAAAGGATCAAATTTCTTTGTTGATCTTTTCCATCCAAAGAATTTTCGTAAACAATACACGTTTTCCTTTACTTTTTTTTGCTGCTGCCTTTTAAAAGTGCTTATTTGTGTCTTATTTTAGTTTGATTCAGCAACATTATTTTTTTTTATCATCGAGAATCATTCTTTGCTCTTTCACATTGTTATTTTCCCTCAAAAATAAATTTTTTATTGTTTTTTCTCCCATAGTTTCAAAGGACATCTTTTTCTTTTATTTGATAAACAACAAGCTTTCCCCAATGCTTATCTTAGACATTACGACGACGAAGACGCCGTTTAAAAGTGTACCCAATGACTCCCTCTATCTGCCTTTCTCTCTCTCTATCTTTGTTTTTAAAAGTTACTGTCAATATTGTTTTTATACTCGAATTTGAAGGATTTAATTTTAAGAATTCTAAAAAATAACAAAGTTTTTTAAAAACAAGCTGTGTGATTTTCTTTACAAACACTTGGACTTTTTTTATTCTTCATCATTTATAAGTGTTGCTGCTGCTGCGCACAAAAAAGATCACGTTTGAGTTTTATTTTTTAGTCGTCTTCAAGTCAACGACGACCATTATCTATTTCTCAAGGTCATTTGAAACCATTTTTTCGATTAAAAAAATTTAAGAAAATTTATTTTATGACGGACATTTCCGTTTTTTAGTTTGTTTGTTGTTGCTTGCTTTCAAACGGAGATTTTCTCTTAATATTTTTTTAATTTCTTCTTTTTCTTTTTTCAAATCATTGTATGATCCTTTTTTTAATGTTTTTTTTTTTCAAGCGTGTGTATGTATGTGTTTACTTTAAAAATACAAAAATAACAAAAACCTTAAAAATAATACCACGAGATATAGTTTTGTTTTTTTTTCTCTCTCGGTGCTGATGCTGCAAAAAAAAAAAAACAATAACACTGACTGATAGTCTTTGAATTTTTAAGACATCTAACTTGATTTTTTTAAATGATATAAAGTAGAAGGAGGAGTTCTTCAGGATGTGACGTAATGCGATCATTATTTCTCTATCATTTATCACTGCTCCATAACCTTTGTTCTTTACAATAATTTTATTTTCCATTTATAGTTTTTTAGTTTTTTAAAAAGGAAAAAAGAAAAGAAATACAGAGAGAGAGAGTAGTAATAATAATGATACATCTTTTTTATTGTTAGAAAGTGTTGATGAAAACAGAATGTATGAGTTTGTCTGACACTTACCAATCAGGGCTTTATAAAAATGGAGATGCACTTCTTGACGTTCTCTCCAATAATAATTATGAAAAGAAACGAAAAAAAGGCTTCCATCCTCCATTTTCACATTGCTGGCTTCTCATATTGTATTATAGCTATGTAGAAATACATGAATGAGGATTATGCTAGTTTTTTTATATTAAAAATTGTGCAGAAGCAATTAGCCTTTTTTACATTTTCTTTTAAAATATTTAAAAGAATGCTAAAGAGAGGAAATAACCAATTTTTCCTTCATTCATTTTAAAGGTTCCAATTAATGCAGGAGTAGCAAGCAGCTGTTAGCTGATTATATTGCTTCCTCTCGTACCCTTTTGTGCTGCCTTTCATTGCTTTGGTTTTTTATTATTTTAAATTGTTTCTGGTCACTTACTTTTTATAATAAATAAAGGCAAAAACTTTTTCCATTAAACATCTATTTTTACGACGTCATTCATGTGACCGCAAAACTCAAATATGCTGCTCATTTTTGAATGCTTCCTTTTTTATCAAGATTTAAAAACCTTGTGTTTTTTTCTTTTGGTGATTTTTGAAAAACCATTTTCTTGCAATCCAAAGAGTTGACGCCATTCTGTTAAAATTCCCAATCAGGCCATGCTGATTGATTTCTTCATTTTATTAGTACCAGCATCATCATTTCCTCTGCTGATAATAAAGAGTTTCATTTTATCGCAAAAATTCTTAATTTTATCTATGTATTTACTTTCAACGTTATTGAATCATCATTTTTACTCATTGTCAGTTGTTTTTCTCTTTCTCTCGAATCTTCGTCTTTTTCAGCTTCATCTTCGTTTTTATAAATAGCCTTTTGCTACATGCTTCGTGCGCGGGCACATCCCATTGGCCACATTCTTGCATCATTCGATCAAAAAGCGAGACCATGTTTTTGGATAATTTACATTCTTCATCTTCGTTTTTCTTTTCTTTCTTTCTAAAATAAACGTTGTTGCTTTTTGTTTTGTTTTTTCAAAAGGAATAAATAGCTCCACCCCCACTCGTGTTGTTGATGATGATCCCATTTCTTTAAAAAGTACCTTACGAAAAAAGTAATATTCATTCTGGTCATTTTTTCAGATGATTGACTGTGCCCATTATCGTGTTCAAGAATTTCCTCGAGATTTAAGTGATTCAATTGATGATTATCCTAAAGCTATGATGCTTGAACCATCCACACAACCTAAATCTGTTGAAGCTAAACATATTCCAACGAAGAGAATGTCAACACCCGTTGAAGCTTTATTCCTTTCAACCAATGCCGTGGCACTTAAAATTGAAGATAATAATAGTCCGCCAAGGCGCGCTTCGCTTTCAAGCCGATTCCAAGTTTCACCCGTATTCAATGCTCCACCAGCAAGGAAATCCAGTGGTCCAACAAGTATTAAACCTCTTCACGTTGATGCTGCTTTATCTTTCCTTCATGTTTCTACTAAAAATTCCATGGTTGCTTCACCATCTGACTCTATTGATTCGGGTGTAATTTCACCTGGAATTGTATCCGATGATGATCATCATTTACGCCTTCGTAATAATAATAATGTTAATGAAACAACAAATCCAAGACTTAAACTTCGTGATCGATCTGCAAGTGAATGCTTTCCCGATCAATCCATAATTATTCCTTCATATCCGGGTTTAAAAGGTATACTTAAAAAGCCGAAATCATTCAATTCAAATTCTCCATTATCTAATGGTCTTCGACGATCTCCTGCATCTACGAGAATGCTTTTTGCTCGTTCAATTAGTGAATGTCATGATGGAATAATTGAAAATGAAATGGAACTTGATTTTCTTGGTGAAAGTAATGATAGCACTATTGCATCATCTTCTCCACCTCGATGCGATCGCGGCTTCTTTCGAGTGGAGGAAGAAGATGAATCGGATAGCAGTGATACGGTATCAAATGCTGCTGCAGCTGGTCAAATTCATCCTCTAAAAAAACGGGTTTCATTCAGCGAACATGTTCAAGCTCGAGTTTACCGTTCAAATTCTTCAATTCTTGGACAAAAGAAAAAGAATGAACGTCGTCGACGGAGCAATCGAAAGCATTCATCTGATTCTGAAAGCACTTTGAATGGAACAGATGATGATGAAACTTCATATTCCGTTAGCCCCTTAGAACGTGCATATTTGGAAGAACTTGCCAAAGGTAAATAAAACTTTCACATTTGCTCTTGAAACTTTAAACTTACAGTATCCATTTTTTTAGATTTCAATAATTCCGATCGCTTCGATATCGCTTCACCTATTATGCGTTCAGACCGTAATCTTTCAACAGATTCGGCATTCGGTGATGATGAAAATGATGATTCTGATGAAACAAAACCAACTGAAAAACGTTTAGAAATGCTTTCAGTTGCATAAGCTTTATCTTCGCTGTCGTATTAGATTGATTTTTGTTATTTTAATTTTTTTGTTTTCTCCATCTTCTCTTTTTCCTTCCTCTTCCCGTAGTGTAAATAGATGTGCAAAAAAATATATTTATATATTTCTGTAAATAACACTTTAGTTAGTGTCTATGTATAATAATAGTTTTTTGTTTATTAAATTCTTCGTTTTTATTTTCTTTTTTTTAAACAGGGTTTTCTTTACAACTTTTTAATAACGCGGTAACTGTTTCTTTTTTCTTTTTTTAACTAAATATCTCGGTTCCCGCAGAATTTAAGTTCCTTTAGTCAAATGATTTTCTTTTATTTAGTTTCAAACATAATTATATAATTTTGTACAAAAAAATCAAATTAAATTTCCGTGTAATTTTTTTTAATATTGTAAATTATTTTCTTTTTTGCATTTTTCTAATTCTTCTTTTTCTATTTTATCGGTAGTGAAAAAGTTCTATTATTCCAGGAAATTAAAATTTTAATGCTAGGTTATACCTTTTATTTCTATGATAGTTTTAACTTTTTACATTTATGTGCAGCTGCCAAACTGGTATCTCTTTTTTTTATTGTTTTTTTCAAACCTCTGATTTTTGCTATCATATTTCCTGGTTACTCAACTATTGTATATTTATAATTATTTTACTTTTCTCAGCCACGAAAAAAATACAATTTTTTTATGTCATTTTTTCCAAGCAAATCTCGTCCAATTCTTTGCTTTGTGTAAGATTAGGGGATGAATTTTTCTGGAAATCAATATACTGTAATTTTGATTTTTTTGTTGCCTAAGTTTGGTTTATTACGGATGATAATACTGTTTTCTTTTAAACTGTTTACTTTTTTTTATTCCTTTGTTTATTGTTTTGGATTTAAAAAATAAAAATTTATTAAATTAATGATTCTTCTTATGGAGTTTTCTGCATAATTTGAGATCCACGGACATGAAATATGATAACCATTTGCAAGATGGAATTTGAACAAAAAATAAAAAAATTAAGAAGAAATTAGCTTCCGTAAAATTGAACCCAAAGGCGAACTCGAACTAAACACTGAAAAATGATCGAATTACATTAAAATTGTTTTTGCAAAACAAAAAAAAACAAGAAGGAAGCATGACGAAGCATAGACATACATGGGCACAGGATGTGTTTGGGTGTGTTTTGACACACCCTGACGTATGGGGGTAGCGCAGAGGTTTTTTGAAAGAAACAAAAAATTCATAGGGAGGACCAAGGCAAAAAAGTTTGAAAAGCTACGACATAGCGCATGATTTTCCTCGGAAAAAATTATAGCAAAGAGGGAGGACCCTTTGAAAAGCTTCAAAAATTTTGACATAGCGCTGGACAAAAATTTTTTACACACCACCTTGCCCATGTATGAGCATAGATATAAGATTTGGAAGCAAAATATTCGACGAATTTTTTTGTAGTGGCAAAAAAAGGGAAAGTAAAGTTATCGAAAGAATCAAAGCTGGAGTTTTTTCGATGAAAAATGGAAGATTGTGAAATAAACTTTTCATTTGTTTGGGTCTTCAAAATCTTTCTTTTGAATTAAGGTTTAGTACTTTTGATAAAAGCATATACATAAACTTCAAAATTTCAAAATTTTTATTGATGTTGATTCAATAAAATCAAAAGCTCAAATTTTTATTTGCCTTTGCTAAAAGCAAAGGCTTTCCAAAATTTATAAAATTTCCAAAGCTTTAGAAAAAGCTCGGATTTACTTCTTACCTTATAAGGAACAAAATAGTTCGAATTTAGTTTAAAGGATAAAAGCATAAAACGGAAATGATTAAATTGACAAAAAATGATTTCTTTCTAGTTCTAGAGAGTACAAGAAATGCATTCTAGCTAATAAAGAAAAGAAAAAATGCATCAAAGAAAAATCCAATGCGTTGCGTACAAAAAAAAACTTACAATGATCAGCACTTTTAGAAAAGGCTTGAACTTTAATAATAATAATGATTATAATAACTAAGATAGCTGTTAATGCAAGTAAAATAAGAACAAGAATAACAAATTGAATCCAATCCATGTTTGTAAAATCTCCACGTCGCCTGCTTTTTCTTCCATTTTCTGATGATTTTGATAAATTTCCGGTACCTTTTTCAAGTTCATCCACGCTTATCATAGATATTCGATTTCTTGGATGCATTTATTCAGTAACTTTGTAAAATTAAAATTAAAATGACAAGTATAAAAATAAAAGACTAAAACAGTTTCAAAACAAAAGTAGCAGCAAATAAAGCAGCAATAATCGAATGACTCAAAATTGCTACACTTTTTTTTTGTCGAGAGTGTGTGTGTCTTTACATTTTGTTTTAAACTTTTTTTTTCATTGCGCAATTCTTTGACTCGTTCATCGACAGCAAAAAATAAAAATCAAAGAAACGCACTCCTCTAATAAATGATCTCTAACTTCTTCCCTCTCACTCTTCTTGTGTACAGAAGCAGCTTTGTTCATCGAGAAAAAAAAACATTGGGAATCCTGTTTTTCTTTATTCTAAAAGCAAATACACACTCAAAAGTAATAACGTCCTCATCATCCATTCCAATCTTCTTCGATTGATTAAAAGGGTTAAATCAACACTACTTTAAATTAATTATAAGCTGTTTTTTCTGGTTTGGAAAAACACAAAAATGGAGAAAACAATTTTAACAAACTTTAGTTGTTGCTAAAAATAAGTTAAACAGTGAACACAAAAAAATGATACGATTGGTTGATGAGTAAGCTTCTCCAAGAAGTAAAATAAGTTCAAATATGAGTCATCTTCATGGGAGCACAAAGTAAAATATTTATGTAACGTTGAAAACCACTTCAAAAGTGTCTTTGATACAATTACCATCGATTCGTTTCGATTTCAGAATTTAGTAATAAATGCTATTTTATGAAAATATAAAAAGATAATTACAAAGTGCTAAAAGGATTACAAAAATGTCATTATAATTTAATTTTAAGCCTCAGCATGTTTACTTACATTTTTATTTAGAACTTTGGGATAAATAATTATTCAATTTTTGAAAATGCAAAATTGCAACTTATTGAAAGATGTCGTCAATGTTGCAAAAACTTTTCTTTAGAAAGAATCCTCGTCTTTAAAAATTGTCGCCAATCCAAAACACATTATTTTCCTCTCCATCTTGATCATTTCGTTATTATCCCGTCAAAAATGATAGATGTAAAAAAGTTCGAAAGAATCTTTTTTATGTCGTACCAGTCGATCGCCATCCACGCTGCTGCTCTGAATGCACCACCTCCAAGGTCGTTGATTCATTTAGTTTTTTTGGCGGCAAGAAACCCCGCATCATCCTTCTTCCTGGCACGTTATCAACCTTCTTCTCCTACCAGCCAGAAACACCAGCAGCTGGAATTCATTTTTTACCCTAAAAAAGTAATGAATTTCTAAAAATTTTATTTTCCTATTTTATTATTATTGAAACGTCTATTTTGGCGCCCTTTTTTTTTTATAAAACAAATAATAAAACGAGAGATTGCCTCGAGTGCAAAAAGAAGACTCTGTTTTTACGTTTAACCGGTTTCATATTATTATTATTTGGGTAATGAAACGTCAGCTTTAATAAAAGACAAAATAACAAGCTTTTAGGAAAAAAAATAATAAGCTTTCATTATTATTATTATTATAGGTTAAACGTGCTGTAGAGAAATGTTTTTGTTTAGACTTGTCTGGGAAAATCGAGTACTTATAAATCGAAATCCAGCTTTTTAATTTTTATTTATTATCCATGTTTACAATTATTCTTATTTCGAACAAGTGAACATTTTTTTAGAGTTTTTCTAGTTACCTTAATAACTATTTTTAAGTCTACTTAATGGAGATTCTTCTCATAATTGCTTGAACTCTGTAGGTAATTCCGATAAAGTTACGAGATTATGGTAACGATATATTTGGATGTTTGATTCCATCTTGGAAAATCCCGCCGCACCCCGAGCGAAGCGAGGGGTGCGGCTGTTTTAGCAATGAGAACGCCCGATCTGCTAACCGAAATTTATGATTTTTTTTATTTCGTGTAATTATGTTGATATTAGAGGGCTCTTTAGGGTCAATTTTTCGTCGCATTGACGAATTTTTAAAAAAAATAGAAGGAAGTATAGAAAAAAAGTGCTTAATCACAACATTTTAAAAGTTCACAATGTCCCGCTGAGCGTTGCAGCAAAGTTAACGCATATTCTGGCTATAAAAATCGTTTTCTCCACCCTCAATTACCTCTATGAGTAAGCTAACTTTAAAAAACATCACATAAAAATAGATGTATGCCGCTATGGAAATTTAAATATTTTGATTTAGAGTAAAAATATCATTGGCTAAAGTTCCTTGTTATACATTTGCTGTGTGGCGTAGGCGTTGAAGGCGGTGATGTTTGGATATTTCTGTCATAGGTTCGAATCCCCACAATTTTTTTTAATAAATTGTTTTAATTGAATTGAGACAATTATATCCAAATAATTTTTTATGATTTTTAATAATGTTTTCATTAGAAAATATGCAAATTTTTAATAAAATATTCACAAATTTTACTTTTTTTATGAATATTAAGTTTCTTTATTATGAAATTAAAGCGAAATTATTTTTAACGATTTTCAATGAAATTTTTTTTAACTAAGCTTTTGGATCGTATATTTTTTTTTCTAAATTTAATTGGATTAGCATACAAAACTTTTAGGTATTCTAAACGCAAAATTTAATTAAAAGTACGCTGACGTTTAGTTTATGAAAAGAATAAACATAGGGAACTTTTTTTATTATTTTCGGTGAGTTTAATCGAAAAGTAACTTGAATATTTCCTTCTTATTAATTTTTATTGTTCGTTCGTTTTCGATTACTTTTGGTCGCAGTCCCAGGGCTACTAGGCTTCGCTTTTTCCCATACATATTATTATTCTTTTTCTCTCTGTTTTTTTGTATCTTATCTTGAAATCTTTTATATTAAAATAGGAAATTCACCTAAAAAATTTGCATAAATTAGAATGAAACTATATTTTGTTTTCCAAGCGCGATGAAATGATTTGGGTAATTTTCATATACATAAAAAATCAGCAAAACATGGGTTTGCTTGCTGCGCAAATTAAGTGATTTAACTATTGTAAGCTTGCTCGATGACTATAACCTTAACTTTTTGCGAATTTTTCACAAGCTGGTATAAATTTTTTTTTAATGGTTCAGTTCATTGTTTATTTTGATTCGTGCAAAAAAAAAGTTTTAAAGGCTTACACATGTTTCAATTTTTAGGATCTCATTATTGAAAATTAAGTGATTAAAATAGACACGAGTGATAAGATTGTTCGGGAAAAGTTTTAATTTTTATAAAAGTCAATACAATAACTTTTTGGAAAAGTAATTATTAAAACATAGGCATTAATACGAGTGGCAATTTTGTATTTTTCAATAAAACAAGTAAGATCGCCGACCGGAGGCAGCGGAGTTTCTAGTAATTATTGTTGCAGACGGCTCAAGAGATTAGTGCACAAGATTACTATGTAAAAAAACAAAAGGCTGTTCAGGAAAAAACTTTTAGACGGTTGAAGAGATTAAATTTTAATTGATTTGGCTTTTAGACGGCTAATGAGATTAAATTTTTTTTATTGATTTCAATAAATTATTTTATATGTTACACTGAAACAAACAGCCGCAGCACCGTCTTCGATTGTTATTACCCAACTTCTTTACCAACTATTTAATATTGAAAAATTTTTTTAAAAATGTTAAAAATTAAAAATTTTGTTTTATTCTTGATTAGATAAGATGTAAAAGCAACTCGTATATTCGCAAGATTATTGATGAAAAAAATGTTTTGGTGAAAATTGAAAAAAATAATAATTATAAGGTCAATTACAAAATAAAATTTTTAGTTTTTTTTTCCAATTTTCTATTGTTTTCTGAAACAAAGCATGTTTGAAAAAAGGTATTTTAAGCAAAAAATTTAAATATAACTAATTGTCGGACCAAAAATTTTTTTACTGTTAAAAATCGAAGACGGTGCTGCGGCTGTTTGTTTCAGTGTAACATATAAAATAATTTATTGAAATCAATAAAAAAAATTTAATCTCATTAGCCGTCTAAAAGCCAAATCAATTAAAATTTAATCTCTTCAACCGTCTAAAAGTTTTTTCCTGAACAGCCTTTTGTTTTTTTACATAGTAATCTTGTGCACTAATTAATTAAAAGCTTTTATTTTAATTTTCAATTCCAAAATATTTCTACAAATTTTAATTAATTCAAATTAATTACTAATAGAGAAACACCAAAAAACCCATGCGAGAAGGTTTATTTCTTTGAAAGTTTTATTATTAAAATCGATTGAAATTCATTTTGGAGCATTTAATTTTGGAAGAAATAATAAACTTACCCCAATCTTTTTCTTTCTCACATCATCCTATTTTTGCAAATTGCAATGTTTTTGTCTTCGATTTTCGTTCACCGAGTTTCATATTAGTCTTTTTCTTCGAAGAATTATACAAAATAAAAATCAAGTTTTTTTATTGTTGCATATTTTTCATAAAACTCTAGATTGCCTTCAATTTTTTTTTATATTTGCCAGACAAGAGAGAGGAGACGACACCCATGTTTTCTTACTTCGACAAAGGAGTGTTTTTCGTTTCTCATTTTCATTTTTCCTCATTGAATTCATTTCACTTCAATAGAATGTTTGTTTGTGCAATCTGGGGTCGTTGGTTTTGATTTTGACGAAGCAAGCAACAAAAAAAGCAATGAAAAAAGCATCCCCAACGGCAAAGCTGAATAAACAAAGCATTTTTCAAGCTTTGATTTCCTTTTATTGCTTTCACTTTTTGGCAATTCAACGTTTCCAAATTCTTTTACCTTTGGTTGTTGGTTAAACGGAAAAAACGTAAAAATTAATCCATTTACAAATATTAAAAGTCGTACTTTCATTACATTTTTATTATATCCTTTCTTTTTTCTCATTTGTTTAACAATCAGGATCACATCTTCTTCAAACAATTAAATTCGATCAAATGGTAGCCAACGACGAGGCAGTTAAAAAGGCTATGATTTTTTGGTAGTTTCTCCCATTCTTTGATTGCCACCATTTTATAAAAACCTAGACATAGAAAAACAGATGTGTTTAATCCTAACTTTTTTTATTGGCCAACAAAAAAATCAAAAGCATTTTGGCACGCGTTTGTTGGTGTTGCTGCTCTTTGACCGCGAATTGAAACCGGGACAAACTTTAAAAAACTTGCAAAGTTTCATTTTTTGTGTTTTCCATCCATCCTTCAACCCCCACATAAACATCCAACACCTTTTGGTCAAAAATCCTTTCTTCTTTGATTTTGTTTCACATTTATTTCACGCGTCATATCTCATCAACGTCAAATTGCATGTTGTCTTAAAAGACTCTATTCTCCAAACATGTGAATTCTTGTGAAATATACGCCATTTAATAATATTGCAATACACTGTTCATAAAGGTATAATACTCCTTTTTTTCTTCTTCTCTTTTTGCTTGCGTTCTCGTGTCCTCGTGATGTTTCAATAACTAAAAACTTTTATTATGCAAACTTTCCATGTTAGGAAAATAATACAAATAAGAAAAACAACAAACAACATAACCAATAGATAGATAGATATTATAAACTTCAAATAAGATGAGTAAAATCAGATGCCATTGATTGAGTATGGCCGGCAGACGGGAAGTAGCGAGGAGCCTTTCTTGTCACACATTGAGTTGGAATAGTATATTCTTTCTTTTGACGACGACAGAGAACAATCAAAACTATAAGAAGAACAAGCTGAAATTGTTATCATTAGTAAGTATATTATAGATTAATAAAACCACTAACAACATTAACAGCTATTGTTCCAATTGCAATAAAAAGAAGCAGTTGTGAATGGGCAGCTATCTAAAAAAGATTGTAACATTAATAAATTTACATATTTTAGGTTAACAAAAAAATACTTACAAATGAAGAAAGATCCATTATGAGAGGTAAATAAATCTAAAAGAAAAAAGATTAATTAGGCTTTAAGGTCATCATTATGGTAAATATCATCAACAATAAAACGACACGGTAAAAAGCCAAAACATTTATCCCTCGTCAAAAATGTGCAATCATTTTTTTCTGATTTAGTTAGTGAGAGTTTTCGAGGATTTTACAAACATTGATTAGAAAATATTAAAAAAGACAAAAAAAAGTTTTTTTATTTTTCAAAATGAATCATTTTTTGTTTTTTGGGATTGCAATGATCGTGATGGGATCGATTTTCATTGGAACGGTGGATGATAGCTTGCTTAATTAGAGCTGAGATTTGCACGTGTTTATTCTAATTTTGGTGATAACATTTTTGTTTTTTATTTTTTTGATCTCCATTAAGAGTAGTTTTTAATCATGCAGAAAAGCGGAATTTTTTTTATGTTTCAATATGTTCACCATTCCCCACAATAAGATCGTATAAGAATCCACGAATCTTACGAACACATTTTTGTTTTTTTCCATAACAATAAATTGAATGGAATTTTTTTTTCTTCAAAAATTTGTTTTATTCATTTTCGCGGAACGGAATATCGAATTGAACGTTGTTCTTCATTCTTCCCTCTCCATTCAATTCGTTCGTTATTAGCCATTTTTTAGAAAGAAATTTTTTTTGCTGACGGCAATGCAAAAAAAAAAAAAGTTTTTTTTGTTTCTTTTTGTTTCACACTTGAATGCATTTATTTTTGCAATGGATCAATTTAGTGAATTAAAAAAAAATCCATTTTACCCACTTCTTGCAATTTGGCACGCACTACCAATCAAAAATTAAAATAGTTTCAAGTCCAAGATTTTTTTAGGATCAACCGGCAGCAGCAGCAAGAGAAAGTCCATTATTTGGGTTGGTTGCTTCAGGGAGAAGAAAAAGAAGAGAATTAAAAAAATAAAAGATGCTCAAGTGATTGATGATGGACTCACGGGAAGCTCCTCTTTTCTTCAATAGGAAAGACGGTGCAGCTGCCCCTTTGGCTTAACTTTTTTTTAAAACTTTATATCTTCCAAAATCATACCACCACCATTCATGATGATTGTGGCGGCGGCGGCTGTTATTCTTTTTTTTGTAAGATCTACAGGTGGCAATTTTTAAAGACAAAAAAATGTAATTAAAACTTTGGTTTTTCTTTTCTTTCGCTTGCGTGGGATGGAAAAAATGTGGGGTTTGTTTTTTGTCTGGAAAAAAAAGTTTGATTGTATAAAACTTTTTTAATATACAAACATATATATTTAAAACAGGATGTAACATTCATTTTGTTGCTCATGCTTACTTATTATTGATAAAAGGATTGATTTGAATAGAACGAAACATTTTGAGGGTGTTTCATGCACGCAAAAATTTGTTTCCTATTTAGCATGTGTGTTTTCTCTTTTTGATCATCATCTCTTTTCTCCACTTTTTGATTATTTGACTAATAATTCTCACATAATCGTTTAGATTCGACGTGGAATTTTTTATAGTTTTAAAAACCATAAAATTTTTTGCATTATTATTCATTTCTGTGAGAGATTTTAGCTTTAACTTTTCATGGAAAAAATTGTTTACGATGAATCAATTTTTTTCTTGTTTTTAATAAAAATTGTTGAAATGTTTCTTTCTGAAAGGCTTTTAAATTTTCGAAATTTTTTTTCTTCTTCTCAGTTTTCCTTTTATTTTGATTGACGTGAAGAGAGAGAATTGGTGATTGCCCGCGCCCATTTTTGGTTGGTGCTTTTCAACTTTTTTTCATTTTAAAGAGTGATAAAATTTCAGGTCGTGATTACCGCTGCAGCTCCTAATCTTTTTTTCTTCTTCTATTTTATTGTGGGTTATTTTCACATGTAGTACGCATGCACTTCCCGCATTTTTTTTTTCATTTGCTCCGCGTCTTTCAAAAAATAAGAAATAAATAAAAAATAGGTGGAGGAAGGAAGAAACTAACTGATTATGATCGCGCATGCGCTCGATATTCCTTATATGTGTGCATCCCAAAAAATAAAATAAAATTACCACCTGGCGCGATATTTTTTTTCGATTTAGGAGAATGAAGGAGGAGGTAGTACATGGTACCGAGACGATGATGACGCTACAATACATAAGAAGGAAAAAAGTGGCCTTCTTCCATCTTTGCGCAAAACAGAGCTAAATTTTTCATGACCCATCAGACTTTGACATTTTTTTTGCATTTGGAAAATAAAACGTTTCCCGATCGTTTTTTTAGGGAAATGAAAAAAACGGGCGATATTTAAAACAGTTTTCAAAGACACCTTTTCTCTCATTTTTTTTACTATCACTCACAAAAGTTTTTTGTTTTGGTGGAGGTGGCGGCGACTGTTTTCTTTCCGTTTTTTCATTTCAAAAGAAATGAAATATTTTTTTAAAGGCTGCCAGGCGGAAGTGCTTTTGTGATTTTGTATTTTGCTAGCTACATTCAAATTATTTTTCTTCTAAAAAAAGATCTGCCAATTTATGTTTTTCGATCCGCTTATTTCCTGTTGTCTGTCACACATAGTTGTCTTTGGTCCATTGAAAATTTTTATGCGAATTTTTAATCTGTATATTCTTTCCCCGAAAAAAAATGCGTCAGATTTTTTTTCCTCATAGTCAAGATTTTGTGTTTGTTTATGTGTTTTCGTGCCAGCAAGTGCAGGGGTTTTTGCGCATAACAATAGAGCAAAAAATTTCTTTATTTTTGACCAGCTTTGGCTCCGTGCCAGGTAGTTCGAAAATAACTAAAACTCATTAATTCTTTTTCTTTGTTGACTTGTTTTTTTATTATTTATTTTTGATTTGGCCCTTCTTTTTTCATAACATTAAGGTTGCTGACATTTAATTGAGTCAGGTTCTTCTTATTCTTTTGTTCATTACAAAAAGGTGTAACCGTTTATTTCTTTTTCTTTTAATGTGGAACATTATCATTTATTTTCAAGTTTGACATCTTTCTTTATTTCTTTCTTTCTCTGTTCAAATATATCGGGTTTTCTTTTTGAATATGTTTATGAGGATCGGATCCAATTAGAGTGGTTCAACAAGAGAACGGCCTTGCCAAATATTTTTCCCTTCATCATCAAAGGGAATAAACACACTCTTGAAAGAATGTGTTATTTGGCTGCGTTGCTCTCTTTCGTTTTGTTTTTACTATTTCCCGCGCTCTCTATGTTGCCCCAATTCCCATCGATGGTAAGAAAAAATAAACCAAAGCAAAGCCAGCTGACTGATGAAGAGCTTTGGTCACTTTTTTTCGAATGTGAAGAAGGAGAAGGGTATTGGATGCTTGCCAGAGATGTTTACCCCGCATCACTGACGCCGCTGCTGCTCGTCCGGACACCATCTTCACCACTGCCACTGCCGCCGATGAGGAGAAGAGGTCCCGCAACCAGTCAGTCAGCTGGGCGTTTCTTTATATTTTCATTTTATTTTTGCGCATTCCATTTTTTTCTTTGCCGAATGCAACTAATTGACCGATGAGGCATGTGTGCTGGTGGTGGCTGCTTGTTTGTTTGCTGGCTGTCCTTCTCATTCTCCTTTTCCTCGACCACCCGTCACAGCATTAAATTTGCGTTATCCCTATTCCTGGTTTAGTTTTAGAATGGAATATTTTTTGCGCTCTCTTTTTTTTGTTTCATTTTTTTATTTTACGGTTTTTGATTGACGCTTTTTTTCCTTCATTCGCAATCATCTTCATGGATGGCATCGCATTATCTAAACCGGAGTTTTTTGGCGCCTTTTTTTATTTTACTTATTTATTTTAGTTTTAAACATAAACAAATTGAATGATGAGATATACGATCTTATGTTTATTTATTAGTTTTTTTGTGGCTTTAGAGCATATGGCATAAACTTTAAAAATAGTCAACCATACGTTTTGCAGATTGATTGAAACAAAATATTGTTTTAGTCAATGGAGAAACAAAAAAAGGAATTATAGCTGATTCAGCATTTTTTATTTGATATTTTAATTGACACGGCGCAAATGATAAATTTGCAGATTTTTATTATAGTTTTTCAAAACTTTCTTTTATCTTTTTCAAACTCATATTTTTTTATTACTAATTTATTCTATAAAATTCTCTTTCATTCTTTTTCCGCGTTGATGATAAACATCATCGGTATTTTGTTTCGTTTGGTGGTTTAAGCTCCTTTTTTTAAAGAAAAAATGTTGAATCATCATTGTTTTGTACACATTTTTCTTTTCTCTCCTTTCTTTCTCGAATAGCAGCAAGCAACTATGATGATGATTCAACCGGAAAACGCAAACTTTTTTTTTGTGTTAACGCCGCTATTTTTTTTTATTATTGTTTCCCTTTTCTCCTCGCTTTACAAAAAAGAAACGTTTATTTTGGCTTTTATCTTTATTGTCGAGGACTTTTTTTTGTCGCTGATCAATGATTTTTAATTCAAAGCCTAAACTAATTTGATTATTTATCGTTCATGTCCACAAAAAAAAATGAAGCGCAAAAATGTTTAAGAGGAAATAAATAATAAAAAACTGGACAAGAGGGATTGCTTCTTCTTTTTTTTCTTCTTCGTACTTCTAATTTGAGACCAATGATCAAATCATTGACAAGCACGTGGCTTGGCTTGCTTTTTTTCCTTTGTTTCTACCGCCTGTTTTTTTTTCTTTTGATTGTCAATAACAACATCGACTGAAGATTGTTTATTCCACTATCAACCATTGAAAAAGAAGTAAGTCCTAAGCTAACTTTTCTTTTTCAGTTCTTCACGTATTATTTTTATTTTATTTTACCTTTCCTCCCTCTTTTTTTCATTCTTTCAATTTCGACCTTTGCCTAATGTTTGATGACCTTTACTGATTATTGTGTCCGCTATAGTTTGTTCTTCATTTCCTTTGCTTCCCCATTTCTTTTATTGCTGCTGCTATGATTTGCACCAACAGAAAAAACTTTTAAGTGGGAGTCTTTTTTTCTTCTTCTTGCTCGGGCTTTTTTTTGTGGAACGTTGCACCACTCACAAAAAGTTCACGTGTGGCAACAGCTTTTTTTTTTTGCACGCGGGTCAACCCCGTATTTTCTTTTGTTTGTGTCCTTCCACAAAAAAAAGATCGAACTGCAATTTTATTCCTTGACAGCCAAACCAACATCAGCATCGGTGCTGCCTGACACCAACCAACCGATATAGGAGAATTGAAGTCGAGGCCACGCGAAGAAAGAATTCTTATTTATGAAAGAAAGAATATAACGTGCACCTGATTTTTTTATATTTAACCTTTCTTCTTAAAGGACGAGCTTTATAGAGGGGAAAATAAAAATTTAAAAAATTTTTAAAACTTTATTTCTTTGCCTTTTTTTGACGAAAATTAAAAGTGTCCTGATCATCAGCATCGATGATGGGTATTTGCGATACTTTTTTCTTTCTTTTTTCATTCTGTATTCCATTTATGCCTGCCAGTTTTTATTTGTTTATACATTCCATCAAAAATATATATATCGCTCGCAATACTTGAAAATGACACGATTTTTGAGATTGTCGTCGTCGTCTTTGCTTGTGTTTATTTGTTTGTGGTAGATGCCTCACCCTCACAATCTCTCTCTCATTCTGTCACCAAAGCTGTAAACTAAAACATTGAGAGAAAAAGAGCTTTCCCTTTCCGGGACTTTTTTTGTTGAACGAACTAAAAATGTATTCATTTTTTGTTTGTTTGCTGATTGACGCCTTTTTTCTTTTTTTTTCTTGCATTTATCGCTCGCTTTGCTCGTGATATCACGCGTTTTCGTGTTTTACTCACATCAAGAAGAAAATAAATATTCGATTTGCTTTTTCGATCATGCATTTATTCATTTTCTCCCTTTGGTCTCTTTTGTCAAAAAGTTAAAATACTTGAATCTCCTCCATTCTTAAAAATGCGTTATCAGTAAAACAAGTATGCATGGATCATGATGGTGTGGTGCCTGTCAGTGCTATTGTTGCCCGGAGTTTTTATTATTTTTATGTATTGCTTTCATCTTCTTTTTTCTTTAAAATGTAAACTTATCATTGTCATATGATTTATCGCTAATGTCATTCAAAACCGGCGCCGTTAAAATTGCTTTGAAACCTTTTTAATTGAAATAAAAAAATATAAACTTTGTTCTTTTTCTTTTTTTATTGCGACTGTTTTTTATGTTTGAAAAAAAAACAATAGATAGAGAGTGCCCAAAAATGAATAATTGCATTAAAAAAGGAAACTTTTAGACTGCTAAAAACTTTTCCAAAAACTTTGTATCTTTTTTTAGCTTTTTAAAATTACTTTTTTAAAAATAAAATCGGCTGCCTCATTAATTGATTTTTATTTCCCTCATATCCCTTTTTTATGTTTTAGGTGACTAATCAGCTGACATTATCGGAAACATTTATTTATCCCTCTCTCAATTGTTGTCAGCCAATTTCTGGTCTCTTTCATAACACACACCCAACAACTTTTTAAATCTATCTTTAGTCTTTGCTTTTCGAACATTTTTTTTTATAAATTGGTGTTAGCGATTGAAAGACAGATTAATATTAGTCAAAGGTAGAAAAGAACAAGCATTTTTTTTATTCTTGAAAAGACTGGTTGGTGGTTGTTGCAAAAACTTTTTTGCAAAAAAATGCAACACATTCCACCACCGAGTAAAGAAAGCAATGCAGCAGCAATTGGTTCGCACATTTTTTTAATTCAAAAAAAAAATAATTTCCCAAAAAGTTTTAGATAGTATGATGTTTTTCGATCATTGAAAGGAATATTGCTTGACTTCGCGCATGTAAGCTAAAAAAATTTTTTATAAAGGAAACATTATTTTCCTTTCTGTTTTCTTTTCTTCTTTTTTATTGTTGCAAAAGAATGACATTATGTTATATAAAGCCGTGTCATCATAAAAAGTTTCTTCTTCTTAGTTTTATTATTGTTTGTTAAAAAAAAAAAACAAATATGAAACACACGGGAACGAGAGAAAGAGAGGGAGTGGGAGAGACCGCATCATCATCACTATCCACATATCTTTGTGGAATGATTTGTCATCATCCTTAAAATCTTCTGCTTTTTGTTTTCTTTTATATTTTGCCGCGCCCATCTTCTTTTCTTTTCCCACTTATCATTTTTTTCAATGCTTTTAACATTATTTCAACATAGCTTTTTTTATTAAATATTTTATTATCTTTCTTTTAGCTATTTTCCTTTCTCTTCATCGTCCATTGGTTACACTTTATTATTATTATTACTATACTCTTTCAAAATATTTGATATTTTCTCAAAGATTTTCTTTTAATTAAAATATTTATCAGTTGAAGCCAAAGAAAAAAAGAAAAAAAACCAAGTCAGCTGTTATTATTTGTCCGTCGAAAAGGAAGAAGAAAAGGAAACGAGAAAAAAAACAACAACATTAAAACGCGCGGTAAAAAACTGACTTTTAGCTTTTTTTCTTTAAGAACGTCACAAAGCAGAAAAAATCAGCTGATTATTTTGTTAGTTTAGTGTCTTGGTAGTACCACTACACTAAATAAATGAAATAATGGCTTGCATGACCAATAAATAATTGCGGTAAACTTAAAACATTTTCGTGTTTAATCAGTCAAATTGACACCACTTCTTCAATCTATTTTTACCATAATGACATGGATACAGTATGAATATCATTTTTTTGCGCAATATTGTTTTATATATTACCCGATTTTTTTCCTTTGTTCTAAAATGACAAAGAACAGCACCGAAAAAAAAATAATCGTGAACTTTTCTTTTCTTTTTTGTTGTTTACAACCCTTTCTTTCTGTCTGAAAAAACCACAAATTATATATTTATCATCCATCCATCACACGTGTTAAATATCAAAGACAAAAAATGCGCATTTTGGTTTATGTTGTTGTTGTTTTGGTGGTTTTACACCTTTCGTTTTTTCTTTTGGCCTTTTTTTTTATTTTCTTTTATTCGATTATCAAAACCTATTCACCAACAAAAAAGAAAGAAACATTTGTTGCAAACTCTCTTACTTTTCTTTTTTTGACCAATGATTTTTAAAAAAATGAAACGAATAAAAAAGAGAAGATTTGGTTTTTGATCATCGTTTTAAAAACAACTTTTTGCCTGAAGGAAACATGCGAACGTGAAAAAAAGAAATGGCACCGCCTAGCTTCTTTTTTTGTTGCTTTCTGTTTTTTCTTCTTCTTTCTATTATTTATTCCTACGTGACGATGATCACAAGACATCGAAAAATGCATGTGCACTCTCTCCAGTTGTTTTTCGAACTATGAACGGTTCGTAGTAAACTGCGGCCGGCTGTTGTCTTTATTTTATTCCCTCTAGAAACAAGCGTCATTTTGGACTTATTTTTATCCATGCCATTCAAAAGAGTTACATCGAGTCTCGGAAACACGTTTTTATATTTTATGTTGTTAAAAGGTTACGGCTGCTGCTTACCTCAGAGATTTCAAACCCTATTCTAAATATGGCATCAACTTTTTCATTGCCATTGCTTGCTTTACGTTTTGATGACTTTAAAGTCACAAGATTTTTCTCAATGAACGGCATATAAAAAACACGCGCTTTTTCATTTTTGCTGCTGCAAAAAGATATTCCCACGTAAGAATGTATTATTTTGGCCATGCTTTTTTTCCATTCCATTTTTAGGTTGTTTTCAACATTCCTTTTTTTCATTCCTGAAACACAACATCCTTGTTTTTTTTTTAATATGGAAATTGCTTATCAAAAAAATCATATCATTGACGCAAGTACACACTCACCTTAAAACCGCCAATCAAAAATAAATTTTTATTTTTCATCGTTTTTTATTTTCTTTCTTTTAGGTACAAAAACAAAACTGACACAAAAATAAATTTCAATTTAAAAAATATAAACTTTTGACGGACTTTTTTTTATTTTGTGGTCTACGCAGGCAGGCATGTTGAGTTATGTGTTGCCCAGTCTCAGATTCTTTTTTTTTCTTTCCCTTCCTTTTAGAATCGACCGTTGGTTGGTTGGTTGCGCAGTCAAACATCATCATTCTTCATTGAGGCTAGTTTTAGTAGCGGCAGCAGTAGTCATTTTTCAAACTTTTTTTTGTGGGTGACACTTTTTTTTATTGTTGCACCCTTTCACAGTTACCAGAAATCCGGTTGTTGTTTTCTATCATTTATTTTTTATTCTCTTCTAATTTTCACTTTTTTTTGCCTCAAATAAAAAAATGATTTCGAAATAAATATATTTTGCTCATGTAATGAATGTTTCATTCTTTCTTTTTAGTCAACCACCACCCAATGTGAGAGGCGGTGAGTTTTTTTCTCTCATGAAATACTATGTTTATATTTTTTGTCTTTTTAAAATTGCGTTAATCAGCTTCACTTACGTGACTGACTTAAATTGCCTTTTTTGAAGAAAAGTCAGCTGTCTTTCTTTTTTCTCTCTGTAATTTAAAATAATAATATTTCATGTTTGATCATGTCAGACGACAGCTTCTTTTGTGCCAACAAAAAATAAAGAAAATTTTTATTAAAAAAATATGAAGATTATTAGTAGTTGAAACCTCCACCCTCACAAATTTATCCATTTATTTTTTTTAATTCCCTTAAGATTTTTGACTTTTGCTCATCTCCTTTTTTATCCTCCTCTTTCTCCAGTGGCAATTTTTTCTTTTCTTTTTTCTTCGAAAATGAGAAATCCTACTTTGTCTTTTTGTTGTTGCTGTTGAAGAGAGTGACTTATTTAAATGCATAGTATTTCTTTCTTTTTTCTTTTTTGCCATGTTATAGATACTAATTTTTGGTTGCGCTGCTGCTATGTATGTTAAAAACTCACATGCATTGGCTTTCCGCCAAAAAATAAAAGAAAACCCAAAGGCAAAGTAGTAAGTGTCCAACCAAAAGAATGGAATTTCCTTCTTTTTTAAGTCGAATTGAAGAAGCATAAAAGTGCACCACCGCCATTCATTCTTCACACAGATGGCCGTCATACATATCGTTAGCTTCTTTCTCTCTCTTTTTCTTTCGTTTTTTAGGAAACTCATGCATCAAACTCAAGTTAGTTGATATTTCATCACTTCATAATTCCTTCCATCTCTATTTTAGGCTTATATTTTCTTTCATGATGCTTTAAATGGAGATTGAGACAATTTAAAGTTCATAAAACAATGTCCCTTTTTTATCCTTTCCCAATATCAAAAAAGAAAGAAAGCTTATAAAAAGAGGCATTCAAATTTTTTTAAACGAAATACAGAATGCCTTCGAAAAAAACTCTCCCATATTTTTCTTTCTTTTTTCATGTGACAGCTTTTTTTCTTCTGCTTTTTTGACCTTATTTTTCTCTTCAAAAATAAAAGCCGGATTTGAAAATATTTTTTGTTTGCGATCATCGAGCTAGTTTCTCGATCTCCTTTCATTCCCTTTTATTTTTCTATCTCATTTTCATACATAGTGGTGATATATGTATTTTTCTATCAAAAATTTAACAAAAAAATGTAGTCACGTTTCAATGACCTTTTTTATATTTTAAATAATGTTGTGTTTTAAAAAAACCATTTCTCAAAATCAAATGTGAATTTTTTTGTTTGTGTTTGCGTTTCGATGGGCAACGCTGCTTTTGTCTTTTTAAAAGGCACGGAGTTTTTATTAGGGTTTCAATAAATTTTAGTGGTGTGCTTTTTGATTTGTTTTTTGCTTTTCCAAACAAATTCCCTTCTTTACCTCTGTTGGAAGCTTATTTTACCATAATCCATAAGATGTTGCTAGTCATGAAAATATTAGCAAATTCCTTTTATTTTTGTCTACGAGTTGCTTTGTATCCTTGAAAATTCCAGAAAAACAAAACAATATAAACTCAAAAAGTGCAACGCACAAGAAAAAAACATTAATTGAGTTTTTATGTTTTTAATTTTAAAGTCGTAAAATCGTAGTACACGCAATTTAAATGGTTGCCATTTTTCGAAGAAAATGTCTTTTTTTTTCTTTTATGTAAGCGCGACCACGTGGTTCTCTTCCATCTCTTTTTTTATCTTGTTATTATGGTGGCATTAAAAACATTATACTGTTGAATTCTTTTTATTAAATGCTGCTTTTATATTTCAATATTGTTATTATTATTTTGACAAGTTAAAAAACAAAGAGAATTATTAGCTTTTAAATTGCGGATGATAAAAATTCAAAAGGCGTGGGTAGTAAAAGAAAGATTTCAATTTTGTAGCACTTAACCCCAGAAAAAAAAAAGATTTCACCCATTTGCAAAAAATAAATGTATCCATTGTTCATACAAAAAAAGGAGAGATGAAGGCATTCTTGTTGTAATTGGTCTCTCATTTTGTTTTGTTTTTTGGATGACTTTGACTTTGGCATAAAACCATTGCCATCCCATTTTTTCCTTTTCAAGAGAGCCAAAGCTAGCTAGCTAGCTCGTGTTTGTCACGCGATGCTTGAACCCTTTTTTCTTTTTCTTTCTTCGTAGTTTAGTGTTTTAGGAACACCGCCTGTTTTTCCATTTTTCTTTCTTTTTTTGCTGTTGCGTGAATCACGTTTCTTTCTCTTTTTCCTTTAAGCAACAAAAAAATAAAATCCCGTGATTATTTGGACATTTTCAGCTGTTTTTTTTCTTTTTAATTTTCGTTTTGCTTGTTGTTTGTTGATGATTGATTCGATCAACAAAGAAAAAGACAAAGGTTCACTTTTTCGTTTACTTTTTGTTTTCCTATCTCTCATTCTCTTCAAAAAAGCTGACTTGGCCCCACGCAATTTTTTTTTCTTTGCTAAAACATACATACCTTTTTGTTAAATATTGTTTTTAAAAACTTTGTTTGGGGGCGAATGTGGAACCATTTTTTTGCTACTTTTTCTATTCCAAAAGTTGAGGAACAAAAAAAATGAATCAATTAGCATTTTGATAAGTTTGTCGTCGTCCTCTCATAATTGTGTGTGTGTTTTGGTATTGTTTTTTTTTTTGAACCAGTTTGAGGGATTGCTTATTCTGGTTTTAGGAAACACTCTCAAATATATAAAAAAAGTCCTCGTTTTTAGGGAAAAACATTTTAGGCCTTTATTAACCTTTAAGGTCTAAATATTGTTCATTCCCATGCACTGTATTTTCCTCCCGGGTTAATTTTTGTCATGTCAAGTGAAAATCCTTCAAGCCTATTAACTCATTTTTGTCATGCCATCGGGATTTCGTTTCTAGTTGGCCATCACTTTGTACTTTAATTTTCCACATCTTCTTAATCCTATTTCTAATTTTTATAATTTTTATCTTTTAACTATTTAAAGCTTTCTTGCTGCCAATACATATTTGACTTAATGCCTACTATAATAAATGCCCAATGGTCGTCAAACTTTTTAATTTTTACTCTGAAGCCTAACTCTTTTCACTCACTTACGTCACAAATAAAAAAACCCTTTAGGAAATAAAAAGGTACACACTCTTTTTTTTTATTCCTTATTATATTTTATTTTATCAATTGTAATATATTTTTTTAAAAACTAAGAGAACACGTTTATTGTCATCGCCTTTGTCGGCGGTATTGGTTAAACACAACAAAAATTTCACATGCTGACTCATCTCGATGGAAAAAGCTGCGTCACACTTGCTTCTTCTCCCTCCCTCTTTTTTTAAAGCAAAGAAAGGCGGTTCTTTCCTTTCTTTTTTACTGATAACAAACAAAATTTAACAGTAAAAAAAGGCAATTTATTGTGTTTGATTTTAGTTTTAAATTTCCTTTTCTTCTTCGTCGCTTGGTTTTCACTTTTTTTTATTGTTTATCTTTTTTTATTCTATCCCACACAGCTGATAATTTTTCTTTTACAATATAAAATAAAAAAGCACGAAGCATAGTCACTTTTCCTTTAGTTGAAAATTCGAAAAAAGAAAGCTCAGCTGATGTTGATTGATTATTTGAATCGAATCAGCTGGTTAAGGTGGTGATGGTTGCGCAAAAAAATGACTCTTGAAAAAAAATGACCGCAAAGTGGAAAGAGGACTCACTTTGGGCTTTGCTTGGTCATCATTGCTTCGATTTAACAAATCAAAACAAAAAATTTCTAATGCTTTTTAACTTCTTTTTCTTTCCTCTTCTGGTTTTTTGTGATGATGATTTGTTTTCTTCTTCTGATTCTTTAGAAGCCGCGTTCACATTCACATACACGTATGTATACGTTCCAGTGTTATTAAAAGTTCCGGTCCGCGCTCTCTTTTTTGTTTGAATCCGTTTCTCTTTTCTATCTCATCTTCTTCATTCCTTCTTTCAACGTATGTTTTTCCCAAATATTTTGTAAATTCCTTTGATTTCAACATACATCGTTGCTAAAATAATATTTCAAAATCTTTCTAAAATTTATTAAATTATTTTATTTTATTTTTTTGTGTTAAGGCAAATTCGCACGATAATGGTCACCAAATATTTCGTTGATTTCTTTTTTTGACATCTTTTGACGTGGTTTTTATTTGTTTTAAATTTTTCTTTTCCTTTCCCTCATTCATTTCCTCGTTGTCCAAGGAAGGGAAAAAAATTCTTTCGATAAACCGGATAATCGCAAGCAAAATAGGGAACATTTTTTTAGTGTAAAGTTGATTGGGAGATCGTGCGCAAAACAAAAAAAAAGTGAAAACATCATATTCAATTTACTTTTGAGATATTTTTTCAAAGAATTTTGTTTTAATCATTTCCGTGATTTCGTGTCTGTTAAACTTTATTTAAAAAGATTATACTTTATTATTATTATATAAGTAATTTTTTTAGGACATACCTTTACGTGTATTCCTCATAAAACATTCTGTTCAAAACGGCGAACTTTGAATCAATTTATCAACGCTCTTTTAACGCCAAAAACGGCGAAACATCTATAACCCCATTGATTGATAACGCTTCTGCATCAACTTCATCAAGTGGCCCTACTATTTCAACCTCATCTCGACCTTTACCATTCTCATCAAGGGAGAAATTAAAAACTCCACAAGTTTTATCAAATTATTTTAATTCTGATCCTGATACCCAATTTTCTCTTGAAGGATTTGACGATATTTCAATGATTAAAAAGCAAGCTGCTGCTAAGCGAAGTGGTAAAACTTTGGCTTGGTTTTTAAACGAACAATTGGAAAAAAATTCAATGGATTCAATCATGAATGATCAACAACAACAAGAAAATCGTGAACGAGATGGCGAAAGCCCATTTCATGTTGATGCAAATCGTAAATCAAGCATTGATTCTCTTGCTTCATCTGTTAATTCAGCTAACAATAACAAGGATGAATTAGCAGCTGGTGCAAAGAAACGTGGAAAGAAAGCTGGCCGTCAACGTGTTAAAAAAGTTAGCGTAAACTTTACTATCGCTGGATCAGAAAATAAAGAACCTACAACTAAAGCTGGTAAGAACTTATCACATTTTAAGCCAGCATTTAATCAGTATTATTTAGCTTCTGTTGTTCCTGAAGAGAAGCCTGTCGCAGCAATTATTCCATCAACAACAACCCTTACTCCATCTTCTCTTCCAACAATGGTTGTTAACAAAGAACGTAAAGAAGATTATTGGTATTATGATCCTTTAAGCGATGGATTTTATTATGAAAATAATGGATCACGTGGATGGAAAAAGAGAAATCCTAAAATTCATGGACCTCCACCAGCTGCACCTAAAAAGCTTCCAGAAATGGAAAAAATTGATACACAAAAGCTTCAAAAAGCTATTGTTGCAAATCAAAAGCTTCTCAATACTATTGGCGCAGCTCCATCAGTAAAATATTATGATCCTGCATCAGATGGATATTTCTTTGAAATGGCATCAGTTGATGGATGGCGTCGGAGACAACCGCCAATTTTATCTGCATCATCTTCATCGGTTGCTAATCACGTTAATCATAAACCAATTAATGTTCCAACATTAGCTCAAACATCGGTTATGAATCCCTCCAATCATTATTATCCTAATATGGGATCATTTTCAAGTACCACAGCAACTCCTACTCCATCCCCAGCTGGTTCATTCATGCCTCAAGCTGTTGCAATGACCAATGCTCAACTTGAAGAGTTAATAGTTCGTCATCCATCTATTGTAGCTTCGATGAGTAAAAATCGTCTTGGTGGCAGCGGTGGTGGACAATTTGATGAACCTTGTGTTCCATCAAACTCTTCAACTACATCATCTGAAGAGCTTACATCATCCCCTCCACCAATGTTTTCATCTCAACCAGAACATTCCCTATTGATGCAACATTTCCGTCGTGGTCAACATCTTCAACAATCTAATTCAGCTTCAATGCTTATTAATGGTGGAGGAAATAATACTTCATGCCAATCAAACACTACCTTCAGTGTTGGATCCTCTGATGAACCATATGAATTTTATTGGAGTGATAATGAAAAGGCTTCATCCATTTCTTCTTATGATGATGGTGGAGAAAATAATAATAAAGAATCATCGGTTCCACGTGAAGCCGCTGTTGGTGGAGTTCAACGTCGACCTACAACTTTAAGGTATGTTTTATTTATTTTTTAATTTGGTGGATTATTAACAGAAAATCACCAAACATTTTTTATAGATATAATTTAATCCAATAAATTTTTTAGTGTTGGACAAGACAAACCTAAACAATGGTGGGATCTTAATCCAATGGAACAACGCTTTGATGTTGATAGATTTATCGCAGATTTGCCTTCATTTGATGATGATAAAATTCTTCGAAATTTAACCGCTCTTCCAACTCCCCATTCTGATCGACAACATTCCAATCTACATTCAAATCTTGTAACTCCATCAAAACCAGCAACATGGTGGACTCCATATGGAACAGAAACCCATGGAAAAAATGATATGACTCCAGTAAAAAATCTTGTAAAGGATTTAGAAAAAATTTGGCGAGCACCATGTGTCTAACAAAAAAGCTGGCATATTTTTTCATTATTCCTTTTTATGGGGAAAAAAATCTTTAGGTACCCAATTGTTTTTATTTTATTATTTCGAACACTTTTTTTCTTCTTCTATGTATTGTATTTTTTTATAATTTGTAATTAGTATCATTTTCATCATCATCGAAAATTGCAATGATGTCTCTCTCCTCCTTCCACCTGATGGCCTTGCCTTTCTTTATATTTTTTTTGTTGTTAATTTTAGACTTTGTCACACACCTATTTTTAATTTAAATTTTTAAACGTGTCTTCCAAAAAATTTTCTTTCCTTTCTTGACTTTTTTGCTTTAAAACATATCGACTAAAAAAGCCTTTTTTTTATCGATGATAGTATTAATTTATCGTAAACACCTTTTTTAATTTTATAAACTTTAGGATTTTGTTAATTATTTTATTATCTTGCTTTTCTTTCTGTAGTACAAAATTTATTGTAGTAGTTTTTCTTTTTCCATTTTGTTATGTTGTTTGTTGTTTTCAATATTTATTTATTGATTTGTCTTTGTCTGTTTCTTTATATTTTAAAAGAAAAAAAAATTTCAAAAAATTTAATATCTTTCAGATATTTCTTTTCCTTCTTCTTCTTTCACACTTTTAATTTTTTTTTATCGATTCTCGCACTTTGTTACTAAACATATTTTTTGTTTATGAAGAATTTAACCTTATCAACTTATTAACCGCTTGATTCCAATCAACAAACAATATTAGTTATGTTGTTTTTATTTTGTTATTTGTAAACGGCTAATTTTTCATATTTTATTATTATCAAACCTTTTCTGTTGCACAGGTTTCTTTATAAGGGTGGTGCCGGCACCATAAAATCCTTCTCTTCTTTTTTTCAAGGCTTTCTTTTTCAATTATTAATTTTATATATTTGTGACTTTAGTCTGTTTTTATTTTCATTATTATTTTAATTTAATTTATCCAAAAAGGCATGGCCCATCATCATCCGTGTTGTACATACATACACACACACACACATTGCATTATTTTGAATGTTAGTTGCCTTAGGCTTTAGAGAGTTCGAATATATGTATGAATGTTTATTCATTTTTTTCTTCTTTTGACGATTTAATACTTTGAAACAATGATTTTAAAAAATAAATAAAGATATTGTTAAAAGTTTACCCTTGCTTGATTTTAACAATTAAATGAAAATGAAAAGCGTTATAATGGCTTTATAATAATATCAAAATATAATACACCAAAGTGGTGTTCATTTATATTGAAGCTTGATTTTGTTAATATTACAGAAAGATTATTCTCAACAAGAAGTGATTTGTATTTTTCTTCTTCAAAGCATTGTAAGATATCAGAATGGTAAATTTAATCCAAATAAAAATGAAATAATGATTTAATTACTTCACCTTGAATAAGCTTCAAATATTTTTTGTATCTTCTTGCTTGAAAGAATAATTCAGTATATTATGATTTTGCAGGATTTATTAATGAACATCCTCAATAGCCTAAACTTTATTAAAATTAAGTAAATCACAACAAAATTTGATAACAAAGTTGTGTTGCTTCAATAATTTTTGAAAAAAAGGTAAATAGTGTTCAAAAATGAGCGTTGTCTGGTTTTCAAAAATATTACTCTGATTCCATTTTAGAAATTCGACAGCTTTGGCATCCATGTAAAATGATAGAATTAAACCAAATAAAAAAGGTGGAAAAGAAATTCAAATGAGTACTAAACCAACAAAATTTCAAAAATGAATTTATAAAATGAAAACACACATAAAAAACAAAAACAAAACAGAACAAAAAAATTTAATTTTTGGGTTTGACAAAACGGTATTTGCGAGGTGCTTCGACAGTTTCCTTGACGGCTTCATTGACAGCTTCATTGATTGCTTGTTGTTGGATATTTTGGCTGACCTAAAAATAAAAATTTAATGTAAAGTAACAACAATCAAACATACAATTCGTTCAGTTGGAGAATTATTATGTTGAGGTGCACCACGATTTCCACCTCCAAAAGGAGCATCTTGACCACCTCGAGGTCCACCAAAAGTATATGCGTCAAATCCTCCACCTCGTTTATAAGAGTTGCCAGTAGAAGAAGTATGAGTGTAGCCAGAACTATCTCCATTATTATTGAAACCACCGCGAGAATTGTTATCATATCCTCTTCCTCGTCCTCCACGACCAGAATATTCACAGCTTTGAGTTTGGTTGATAGCGGCATCAGATGTTTGACTAAAGTCTCCACGACTACCTCGGTAGCTCGAACCATTATTCAATCCTCGTTCTCCACGACCAGAATATCCATAGCTATGATTTTTGTTTATAGCGGCATCAGATGTTTGACTAAAGTTTCCATGACTACCTCGGTAGCTCGAACCATTATTCAATCCTCGTTCTCCACGACCAGAATATCCATAGCTTTGATTTTGGTTGTTAACGGTATCAAAAGTTTGAGCATAACTTCCACGAGAACCAGTGAATCTTCCACGGCCAGTATTGGAATTATCAGAATTAGCTAAAAAAAAATATTAAGATTAGCCAGAATTTTGAAATTTTAAATCATACAATGGTTTGCGAAACCACCTCGGAAATATGAACTATCACCGCGGTCACTATGACCAAATCCTCCTCCACCACTTCTTCCACCATATCCGCCAGTGAGACCTCTGCCGCGAGAAATAATATTTTTACCATAATTTGCGCGATTTGAAGAACCATTATGTACTTTGCGTATACCAAGGCGTTTTCGCTCGATACGTCGCAGAAATCTAAGGCTTGGTTGAACTTCACGAAAACGAGGGAGAGGAGCATAAGGTTCGAACCATGCTGGATCAATTGTTTGAATAGGATTAAAATCAGGGTCATACTTTCTAGCAACTAAAATTATAGTATGAAACCCTGTTTACCTATGACAAAAAACCTACTCTCAAGATTGACAATTGGTGGTGGATCTCGACCTCTACCAGGTTGACGGATAAGAGGAGGATGAGGAATTTCCCATGGATCTCTGCCATTACAACCCCGAATAACAAAACAAAACGGTGATTTATCTTCGAGAATCATAGGATGTTTTCTTCTTTTCTTACCTTCAAGTTGTTTCTGTTCATTAGTAATCCGATCATTAGAACCAGCAGCAGGAGCATTCAATTCATTAGAACCAGCAGCAGGAGCATTCAAATCATTAGAACTAGCAGCAGGAGCATTCAAATCATTAGAACCAGCAGCGGGAGCATTCAAATCAATATAACCAGCAGCGGGAGCATTCAAATCAATATAACCAGCAGCGGGAGCATTCAAATCAATAGAACCAGCAGTAGGATCATTTAAAGCAGATTTTTCTGTAGAGCTTTCTTTATCTTCTTCTTTTGTGGAATCCAAAGCAGGAGGATTATCAAGAGCAACTTCTTCCGTTGAGATATCATTACTAATATCCTCGGTAGCAGCCATAGGTTCTGTGGTAACCGGTGATACATCAGAAAGCAACCGAACAGCGCAACTGGGAGACTTCATCAAATGAGAAAGGAAGGAGTCCAGATCCTTTGGATAAGTGACGGCAGAAGCAATGATTTGTGCAGACGCCACATCAAATGAATTAAGAATCCAACTAAAAAAGATCAACTAATTAGATGAAGAAGAAAAAAACTAAATATTAATTTACTTAATATCATCACGATAAGGGCGAGCAATCAACTCATCTGCACCATCGAGTACAAACAACTTGCAGTCTTTCAATCGCATAAGTCCCTGTTTCATAAGTTCAGCAATTCGATGTGGAGTACCAACAGCAACCGTAAGACCATCAGTAACCCTTTTCTTGCAGGTTTCGAAATCTTCGTCATCAGTAAAAACACTAAAAAGAACAACATGCTTAAATAAAAATGGATGAGAAAATATTACCCAATAGAAGCTTCCGTAGTGACGATTGCATCAATAGTGTCTTTGATTCGGTGTGCAACTTCAGAAACAGGAGTAAGAACGACAGCAAGACACTGGTTGGTCGATTTTCCAATAGTACTTTGTGCAATAAGAGTCGAAAAGACCAATCTTTTGCCGCTGCCAGCTTTAGCTTGAACCAACAAATCTAAAAAAACTTTCATTATTGACAGTTTATGTAAAGAAAAACATACCATCTCCTCGAATGCCAATTGGAAGAGAGATCGCTTGAACTGGATTTAGATACCAATATCCTTTTTCCTTCATTTTCTTACAGAGCTTTGGATCCATCAAGAGTTGGTCGAAGGATTTCGCACCAATAAATTCAAAAGCTTGCAAATCATAAGAGTAAAAGTCAGAAGAAAACTTCATCTTCGTCGTAATTTTCTAAAACACGAATATGAATGAAAAACGCAAAAAGGAACACCAATAAAAGCAAAACAAGAGATAAAACTGTAACGAGAAATGAGATAGATAACTCAACAAGAAAAATAAGCAAGTTTGCCGAAAAAATGATTGAAAGAAAAATATGTAAACTAAAAACTTGATGTTGCTTATACCGTGTCTCTTTTTGCGCTCCCTTTTTCACAATCGTTTGAAGAATTAAATCGTTTTTTGAAATTTTTTTAGGGCCTTCAAAGTTTTTTATAAGTCGAAATTCACTAATTTTCCATCTGTTTTTTTAATAGCATATAATTTTTTGACATTTAAAAAGGATACTATTATTTACTTCAACGTGAATTATTGATTTTAAATTCTTTTTTTAAATTGATACTTGTTTTTTTTACAAAGTAATTTTTACAACACAGTATTTGGTTCTTCGAAAATGCTATAAACTTTTCTGCTTTAGATTTGAATTTCGTCAAGTTTATGCAAATTTTATTTGAAAATGAAAAAGATTATTAAATGTTACTTTTCCACATTCCATGCATTTCGTTGGTGATCAATCAAAGTGAAGAAGTGAAAATGTTTCGTAAACTATGGTTGGTTCTTTATGCAATGATGATCATATTTATAACTCTACTGTTTCCTTCTCAAACAAAGGCTGATGAAAATGAAGTATATTGGGACAGCAAAATGCCAACAAATGAAGATACACCACCGGTGATTATTACAATCCTCATTATTACTTTTACAATTTCAACTTTACTTTCATTGGGATCTTGTGTTACACTTTGGTTAATGTTCTTTTATCTTTATGGTAATATTTATCGAATTATGTGGTCATTGGAAGAAAAGCTTCGTATTGCAACTAAAAGATTATCTAATCGGAAATTTTGTGATGATATTATGGCACAAATGCGTTCAATGGCACCATATGATAATACTCGTAATGATCAAGAAATTAGGTAATCATTTTTTTGTATTATTTTTTTACTTGAAGTAACAATGAAATAATTTTCAGCACAATGTTGAAATCTGTTTACCATAGTCAACCCAAAGCTGCTGCTCGATGAATGATTTCATTATTGTTTTATTTTGATGATAAATATTTTGTGTATCTTTTATATGTTAAATAAAGGAATTGTCATGAATTGGAAGATAATAAAGTTAATCTTCCACAAAAACTTTCTCAGTTGTTTTTGTGTTCAAATTAAAAGAAAGAAAAATCAGTTTTATTTTAACGATTGTATATGAAATATGTATTAAACGGTATAAAAGTTTGTAATCAATCTCCTTACAGAGGCATGAAGCATAGCAACAAAGCTTTGCTATAAATATAACCATTACTGAATTAGTGGATTATATTTTTCCACATTTTGTTGTTTAATATTCTAATGAATTTAAAGAGACAGCAACAAACTAAAGAAGTAAATTCAAGCAAACTTTAAAGCCAAATTTTTTTCTCATTAGTAACAAAACGATTTTCTTTTAGGTAAAAAATGTTATTGTTGTTGCTTTTAGAAGTTTTTTGAATTTCCCGCTTAAAATAAAGTTTTCGCGAAATCTACGGTTATTTTCTCGTCATTTTTTATGCCATTGACTTTCCCAATTTTTTGGTTCTCTTTTCATTGGAATTTTTTAAAAGGATTTTGTTAACTTTTCTGTTTCGCATCTCTCTTCAATTTTCTACAACGTTATGCAGCGTACCTTGAGAAAACGTCATAAAAGTTTGACTGAAATTGAAAAACGAACGATTAGTTCATCAAAGCGTGTATGCCGCAAACGTCCTGATCCACCAAAAGGCAATAAAATGCCTGACTTCCTTCAAAGCTTGAATAAACCAGTGAAACTTTCAAAAAGCGAACATTATAAACTCAATATTCCTCTCGACAAACTTTTTCAAAACGTATGTTTATTTTTTACCTTTTACTATTGTCTCAAAAATTTATTATATTTTTAGATTTCATTATCTAAATCTGAAGCTGGTTATTGGCCTGTAAATGGTATAGAGCCCTTTGGTCCAAATGATGATGATGATGATAAAAGTGTTCTTGATCCAAATGAATCTGAGGATGTCAACGATCAAAGTGAAGAATCTGAAAGATTTCTCTTGTTGGATGATGTCATTGATCGTAAAGATGAATTCATAGGGCAAGTTAACCCATTTTTTAAAGGAACTTACTGATTTTTATTATTTTAGAGGAGACTTAGACCAAGATTATGACGTTGCTCGAATTTTGCTCAAACACAAAGCCTCCAATCGCTATTTAGTCCATTGGAAGGGCTATAAATTTATAGAAAATTCGTGGGTATCTGAACCGGGTATTTCCATGTGCACATATTACGTAAGTTTGTATATAAAGCTATGTTTTCACTACCAAGTTCCTCATGTGTTTTTTCTAGATTAAGAAATTCAACATGCGACGGGAAATTTGCTACGAGATCTTCCGCTCTTTATCGTCAGCTGATCGTGAAAAATATCCTGGTTACTATGATACTTATGTCAATGGAATCCAAACTAGAGCCTTTGTTGAAAGCTGCTTAATGGAAGAAATTCTCTCAAAATCATGTGAGAAAAATGGATTTGGTGATCTTTATGTTGAAAACTGGACGCGAGAACCTGGTACTAATCCAAAATTTACAGTATGTTTTTTCTTATTGTTTGTTATATTAAAAAATAAGTTTTTAGTTTATCGCACAAAATGTCTATTCACCAATTACAACTTATCTTCTTGAAAAGGCTGATAACCCTATGAATCTATGCGAATGTAATGAATGTACGAGCAATGAAAAATGTCCTTGTATTAAGGTTATTATTATTTTGGTCAATGCTTTAATGATGATTTTGATTTTAGTTTTCTACAACACGTAATGGCTATTTACGAAAATCTGATCAACCGTTTATTATGGAATGCAACAAAAAATGCAAATGTAGTGAGAAGTGTATTGGAAAATTATTCAAAGTGAGTTTTTTTTGCACATTCCATTATTTATTTTATTTTTAGCGTGGTCGTCGGCTTAATTTCCCATTAATGCTCTTCAAAACCGCCAATCGCGGATGGGGCATTCGAACATGTGTCAAAATTCCAGAAAATTTCTTTGTTGTGGAATATGTTGGAGTAGGCTCTTTTTGTTACTCGATTTTTTATTAACCTTCTTTTTTTTCCAGCTTATTCGTCATTTTAAAGAATGTGAAGACGTTCAAGATCAAACATATCTCTTCAATATTGATAACGATGATGGAAATATTGAATTTGTTGTTGACGCAACTCACTATGGTAATGAATCACGCTTCATCAATCACTCCTGTAATCCAAATCTTGTTGTCATTTATGTCAAAGGCCTCCATTCTGATCCATCGTATGCAAGACTTGTATTTTTCTCCTGTCGGGAAATTCAACCTGGCGAAGAACTTACTTTCAATTACTTCCCGACGAAAGAACCTGATCTATCACGTGGAACCGAGAATGTACCAAAATGTGGATGTGGATATAAAAAATGCCGAAAATATCTAATTTAACTGTTTTGATTTTGTTTTTTCTTTGTTTATTTTTTTATGTTATCATTTTTTCACTTTAAATAAATTCTTTAAAAACCAATTTTTGAGTTTTATTTGCACATTTTTCTTCGTAATTTTGTGATAATGATTTATGTTTGTATTGTCAGAGTTTTGATTGATTTCATTAATCTAAAACTTAGCACACCGCAATATTATGTTTTTGGTAATAAGTACATGGTTTGATTGCTTGTTTCTTTAATCTAAAATGTTTCAATGCAAAGAAGATGACCGTTACATAAATTTATCAAACATGTTCCATCAAGTTTATGCGTCAATAAAAAACATAATCGTAATAGAATATTGTAGTCTATCGAGTGGGTTATCAAAAAAGGTTGCTTCATTTGATTTGTTTGTGACAGTTAGATCTCAAAATTTATAATTGATTGATTTTAACCCTATCATAAACAGCGCTGAGGAAAACTTTTCATTTTCATCCATTCACTTTCTTAGATGTTCATTAATTTTTTTGGAGTGTTTTAGAAGGCAGACATTATTGGTGAAAGCTAATGCAATATAAAAACCCAAGAAGAAGGAAAGAAAAAGAGGAAACCCAAATGGTGTGTTAGAAAATTGAATAAAGCTTCTTTTTTCTTTTTTTCTAAAAATGGTTGAGTTGTTGCTCCTTCCCATCCTCTTTTTTTTCTCTGTTGCCATCAAAAGCCACTACCACCAATGCTCAATGTCGTTATTGAGTTTTTTAATCCGTGCGCAGAGCTGTTTTTCATTTGTCATTACGCTGTAGCAACTACTAAAATTACTTTTTAAAAAACAATAAAAAAAAATCAATGAGCAAACATACTTCTTTTTTATTTTTTGTACTTAAAAAAACCTAACATACTAAATTTATAGTCACAAAACTTCCGCGTCCCTTTACTCAGACAAGAATTTGGTGAAAGTAAACAACAGTTGTTTCAATTTTTTTTTCGCCAATTATTTTTCTTTTTTTTGAAAATTTAATTTACAACAATTCTTTTTTTCTCTCCAATTATTAATTCCGAAAAAGTTCCTCATCCTTTCATTAAAATCTTTTCGCTTTCGTGTTCAAATAGTTCAGTGGTTGGAACAATTGTCTTTAGCCTTTGAACCTTCAAGTTCGCAGCAGCCACTCTTTTCGTGGAACAAGAAGAACCAAATGATTGAAAAAGCGTGTCAATTGAATAAGAGTTCCTCAAGCTTTTCGGTTAAAGCATTGAGGATCTCTTAAAAAAGCATGATTAAATTCATTATTGCGCATTTTCTGATGGTTCAATATTTTTTCCTTCAAAGTTTTATAAACAGTGCTTCAGAGATTTGCAAAAATGAATTCCGAACCATTTGAAGATGGATTAGTAATAATAAAAGCAACTCAAGCTGATTCCAATGATATTTTAAATTTTATATCAAATGATTTTTGCAAAAATGAACCCTTAACAAATGCTTTACAAGCGCAACCCAACGAAATGGAACCACTTTTTAAAGGTAATAAAAGCTTTATAGCCAATACCATAATCACTTATTTTTTGTTTGTTTGTTTGCAGATTTGATAAACCTATCTTTGGAAGAGCCATCGTTTACATATCTTGTGAGATCAAAGGAAACAAATCAAATTGCTGCAGTTCGAATGACTTCAATTTTGTCCAGACCTTCGGAAAACCACTCAGAAGAAGCACCAGAATATCCATCATGGAAACCAAATAGCATTGCAAAACTTCTTGGTGAACTTGAAAAAAAAGTAAAACATTTTATGTAATTTAAATTGATGTAACACATTCATACTTTTTGCTTACTAATATTTTTATCAACAACAAAAAATTTTTGAAGAAAAATGCTATTTACAAATACATGTAATAATTTTTAGAGTTGGGACAAATTATCTGAAGTAAAAAAGCTTGCATCATGGATTATTATTTCTGTTCATGAAGATTTTACAAGGCGTGGAATTGCTCGGCGAATGATTGAATATCGCGTGAATGATTTGAAAACAGCTGGTTGTGAAGGAATAATAACTGAAGCCACAGCTTTCAAATCACAACAAATGTTTCAAAAATTAGGTTACCAAACGCTTCATGAAATCCAACATTACGATTTCAAAGAAAATAATAAACAAATTTTTAAGTGTCTTGATAAAACTGATAGAGCAATTCTATGTTATAAACCTTTGTAATAATAACAATGTTAATAATTTGTCAAATAAACGCAAAATTAAAAGAAAAGTAAGTATATTTATTCACAAGAAATTCATAATACAAGATAAAAATCTGTAAACAAAAGATTCAAGATGCAAAGTTTAGATTTCACCACCACGAAGACGAAGGACCAAATGAAGAGTTGATTCCTTCTGGATGTTGTAATCAGAAAGAGTGCGACCATCTTCAAGTTGTTTTCCAGCGAAGATGAGACGTTGTTGATCTGGAGGAATGCCTTCTTTGTCTTGGATTTTGGCCTTAACATTTTCAATGGTATCTGAGCCTTCAACTTCAAGAGTAATTGTTTTTCCAGTAAGTGTTTTGACGAAAATTTGCATGCCACCACGAAGACGGAGAACCAAATGAAGAGTCGATTCTTTTTGAATATTGTAATCAGACAATGTTCGGCCATCTTCAAGTTGTTTTCCAGCGAAGATGAGACGTTGTTGATCTGGAGGAATACCTTCCTTGTCTTGAATTTTGGCTTTGACATTTTCAATGGTGTCGGATCCTTCAACTTCCAAAGTGATGGTTTTTCCGGTGAGCGTCTTAACAAAGATTTGCATACCACCACGAAGACGGAGGACCAAATGAAGAGTGGATTCTTTTTGGATGTTGTAATCGGATAATGTTCGGCCATCTTCAAGTTGTTTTCCAGCGAAGATGAGACGTTGTTGATCTGGAGGAATACCTTCCTTGTCTTGAATTTTGGCTTTGACATTTTCAATGGTGTCGGATCCTTCAACTTCCAAAGTGATGGTTTTTCCGGTGAGCGTCTTGACAAAGATTTGCATACCACCACGAAGACGGAGGACCAAATGAAGAGTGGATTCTTTTTGGATGTTGTAATCGGATAATGTTCGGCCATCTTCAAGTTGCTTACCTAAAAATAAAGCAATAAATAAAGTTGAAACAAAAAAAAAACAATGTAAACATACCAGCAAAGATTAAACGTTGTTGGTCTGGAGGAATACCTTCCTTGTCTTGAATCTTGGCTTTGACATTTTCAATGGTGTCGGATCCTTCGACTTCAAGAGTGATAGTCTTTCCGGTGAGGGTTTTGACGAAGATTTGCATGTTGAAACGAGATTATCTGAAAAAAATATTTCTTAGAAAAATCACAAGGTTTTTAAAAAATATATACACACGAAATAATAAATGCAAACAATATCGATTGAAAAAGAGAGAGGAAGAGAAACACAACCGCTCAGTAGACGAAGCAATGAAGAGAATGACTGGTTGGTGAACGAAAACGGAGGGAAGGCGGCTGCTTTCAATGCAAATATACTGAGAAAAACAAAAATCTATGAAAATGTACGCACAGGGTCAATCTAAAATGACCAAAAAAACAGACATACAAAGAATTCGCCTATTCAAGTGGACGAGAGTGGCACTGGCAGCTCGGGAAAAGGAAAAAGAAGCAGTGGAAAAAATTATGGTAAAAATAAGTGAGGTTACAGGCACTAACCAAAATGACTAGGTTTGAAGAAAGGCGAATGCTTTTATGAGAGATGAAAAAAGGGTTGGGAAAACAACTGATACAAACGAAAGAGAAAGAAATGTTGTGACACACATACGCTCTATAGAGATATTTCATCACGAGGTTCGCGAATGACCGAGAAATATGATAAAAAAATAACGAGAAAATATTTCAAAACAAATAATGAATCATTAAAAAAGGGCAAGATTTTGTAAATTTTTCCCGAAAATTCATGGAAGCTTTAGTTTTGAACAAATTAGAATGTTGGAAGTCTTCTTTTCCAAAACACTATTTTACCTAATAAACGTGGAGTTCGGGTGTTAGAAGGCTGAACACCAAACATTGACATTATTTGTTTTTTTCAAAGAACTTTAATCACCAAAATATCCAAAATACTCGTAAAAAACATAACTTTTTTTGCAAAGCAGCCACATGATTTTTTAAAAACAAAAAGTTGGTTTGAAGTATTAAATAAAGTAAAAATAATATCAAAGTAGTTAATATTGCAATTATTAGGGACATTGAAAAAAAAACTTCCCAATGAAAAAAGCATGTTTGCGTAAGAACAAGTTTATCCCAAATTTGACAAAATTAAATATTTGGTGATCTAAAAAGCTTGTTTTTCTTTTGGAAAGTATCTTTTAACGTAAGTGGTTTTAAAAATTATTCTCATTTTCCAACAAAATTTTGCTTTTTCTTTATTTTGAAAAGTAGTTGAGATTCAAACAAAAAAAAAATGGTGAAACGATATAAGTATGGATGATACGTAAAAATAGGTCAGCAGATGCATAAATCTTAAAGATATTAGATATGCTAAGGTTCATTAAAACTAATGAAAAAACGCAACCTTTTAGAATGGAAGATGATAGAAAAGGGGAAACAAAAAAGGTTTAAAATGAAAATAAAGGAACACGCAGCATAATGGCAATACATCCAAAACCCATAATGAATAAACATTCAGAAGCTTTGAAGCTTAGAAATGTTTGAAGTTTCATCAATGTTTTATGAAACTGATTTGGAATTGATCGCTCATTCTTTTGGATCCTTCCAGGATGTTCGAGGAATTTGAAAAGTATTAATGGCAAAATGTGATAAAAAATAACACAATTGATCATGAACGTATTTTTTCTCGATAGCTTGTTTTCAATTCAAATATATTTTTTTGGTAGAACCCAAACATTTTTATAACTTTTATTTTAATTAACATCCCTTTGCTTTGCAATCTACAAATACGAGTGCCTTTAAATTTATAGCGTGATTATGGTCGAAATGATCAATGAATTTATGATATCCTTGCAATTATAATTTACGGTTCTTTTAGATGATCCTCCCACGTCTTAAGCCATCCGCAGTTTTACCAATTGCAAAGAGCATCACCATTTCAAGCTCTCGATATGCAAGTCAAGGGTATGTCACATTTCATTCAGCATTTTTTATCTTAATTTTATATATACTTTAACATAAGCTTTTGTTACAAAGAGTTGAAAAATATTTTGCTTGATAATTCAAAGGATTTTTGCGGTCACTTGATTGATCCAAGAATTGTGTTCAGAACCTTTACATAGACAGCTAGCTATGTTTTTAATCCAAAATCAAACATCGAAACTTTGAACAAAACTAAAATCAGCCAACGATACTTAAGAAAGTTGCGGAGTCTTTTTCTTTTAAACCAATATGTATTATATTCATTACCGTTAGCATCCGTAATGATTAAAACAACCATGGATTTAATATTAACCATGCTTGCTTGCTTGTATTTTTCGTAAAAAGATTAGCGCTTTACGTCATTTAAATCTGTAATTCTATTTAGTTTTAAAAAATTTCTAAATTTGAAACAAATTTCTTTAATTTTTGTTGTTTTTTTTGTGACGGGCATAATTAGTAGTAATATGAGATTGTTACCATTAAAATATTTCTAATGAAACTTAATTTAAAAGAATTAATTTTTTCAGAAATAAAGCCCTCTTCCTTGAAATCAATCGGCTTGCTCGCCAAGGTAAATGGGATGCAATTAATAATTCACCAAAACTTCTTCAATTAAATGGAAAAAAAGAAGCTGATGCTGTTTATGCTAAACTTGTAATAAATACTTTAATTGTCCAGTGATGGCAAATATTTATAATTTTATTTTTTTTTAGATTCAACCCGAAGATTCTTTTTATAAATATGGTGGTCAACCATATGGCCCATTTATATATCTTTTTACTAATCTTGCAAAATTTTGTATAATTGCTTTTGTACTTATCAAAGGTTACGAAATTATTGTTCCTGAACAATATCGTCTTCATTACAAATATCGCCCCAAACATCATCATGATGAAGAACATCATTAAATTAGGAACAAATTTTGTGTAAAAAATGTGCTGTAGCTGTATACGATAATTCACCAACTAACCCTTGTTGTTAACAAACAGGAAAGGGCTGATTGGAATTTTTGTCTTTTTCTTCATTTTTTACAAGTGTAAAATAAAAAGATTACTGATATCATTGAAATTTTTTTTTCTCAACATGCTTTGTGCTTTTTTGGATTAAATTAATGTTTAGCAGAGAAAATTGAAGAATATTATTTAGTTTTTGTTCTTTCACATTTTTTTTTCTTTCTTAGATTAAAAAGGAGGAGAAAGAAAGGCATCATGAAACAGGAAATACATAGTAGCAGCCCATCAATTAAGGAGGCATTTTCTTTCTTCTCATATTTATAAGCTTATCAGTATTTTTTTGCAAGCAAACAAACAAGGCGATGCAACACACCTAATTAGGATACAGTACAAATAAAGGAAGCTATAATTCAATTAAGCACTTCTTTTTCTTTGTCTGTGGCTTGGAAAGTAAAGATGAGGTCGCTTTTAATAGTGGCTGGAATTTTTTGCTTTTTAAAGGTAAGTTTTTAAATAATAAAATATTTTTAAAGGGACATAGCTATTTCATGCCTTTTTTGAAATTTCGTTTGCGGGCACTGCAAGTTACACTTGGTAAGGCGCGTGTTTGAATTACCGTGTAAGACAGAAGTGACACGGTAATTCAAACACGCGCCGCCCCGACTGTTCCTATCAGCCCCAGTATCGAAATTTTTGAAAAGGCATGAAATAGCTATGTCCCTTTAAGTTGAGGATTTGTGTTTTAAATATGTGAGGATAAGGATATTTGGGATGTTCATTTAGAGAAACTATGTTTTTTTATCCTTTGCTCCAAAGATGAGAGAAATTACCTACCTGCTACATAGATGGAGTTCTAAAATCCAAATCACTTTTTTCTTTGTTAACTTTTAAAAAATATTTAGATGGTTGGAATATCATTTGCTTTCATTAAATCTGGAATTATTTTAATTGAGTATTCTAGTCAGATATTTTTAGAGCCTACGCACGTGAAAGTGATATCAAAATTTTTGGCAAGCTTAGTTTGAGCAAATCCAAAAAATCTAGTCATGGATAATTTTACTGCTGGTATTAGTTAGTAGACTTCATTTTAGCAGCAATAAATCATTGCAACGCAAACTTTGGTCTATTTTATCTTTGTTTTTTTAAAGCATACCTTTTTAATTGGCTTATATCAAACAGCATACACTGAATGATTGATAAAATGCAGTTGGAAAAATTGTGATTAGAAAACTACAGTTTTTGCGATTATCATTCTAAAAAATTTTAATTTAAGGAATTGGGATTTCATTATTAATTTTATGAGCTGACTCACAACAAATAAAAATCCTTTATCGGCTGCAGAAAAAATAATAATTTAAAACTTTTTAATTTTTAGTTTGGCTTTTGCCAATCAACAACAAATGCGCCATTATCATGTTGGGTTGGATATGCTCCTGATGCTACTACCTTGCGTGGTGGGTCACTTCTATGTGATGGAACATGTGTTTATGTAGAAGGCACTTATAGTGGCCAAAATGTTAATCTTTTTGCTTGTGAATCTAGTGGTGAATGTGATACACTTAGTGCTATAACCGGTGCATCAGGTTTAAATTTGACTGTAACCTGTTGTGATGATTCACCAAATTGTAATGCCGCGAATAATGGCTTTAATGTTCCTCCACCAACTACGCCAGTTCCACCATTGCATCCTCCAATCGTTTGCAATGCAGGTCTTTATTACAAAAATATGCCACTAGCAGCAGCTGGCCCAAAACTTTGTCATGGTGAATGTGCTTCCGTTACATTAGCAACAGATATGAGCAGTAATGAAACATTTACTCTTGCAACATGTGATCCACTTGCTTTATGTAAAAATCTTAATCTTATAAACAGCTGCCATATAATGCCTCAAAGCATAATCCAGGGATGCTGTTGTGATACAAATTTATGTATTGATCCAACAACAAATAAGAAACCAACACCTCCTCCACCGAATAACCAACTAAATTGTTGGGTTGGCTATAATTACAACACCACTCTTCGAGGTGGATCCATGCCTTGTTATGGCGGAACTTGCCTTCATGTTACTGGATCATATTCAAATCAAACCGTCGATCTTTTTGCTTGCGAACCTTATGGACTTTGTAGCACCAACATGTCACTTGCTGGCTTTACTGCTACTTGTTGCGACGATTCTGATAATTGCAATGCAGTTAATTATACTATTCCTGTTCAACCAACTCCTACTCCATCCATGTCACCTCCAATTCTTTGCTACGAAGGTTTATATATGAACAACTCAACCATCTCGGGAGGCAGTCCTAAAATGTGTTATGGAGAATGTGCATCAGTAAGCGTTGCATTGAATTCTACAACCTTAACCGTTGCAACTTGTGACCCTGTAACTTTATGCAAAAATCTCGATCTTGTTAACAGCTGCCACACAATGCCTCAAAGCATATTATCAGGTAAGCATCAAAAACAATAGAGAAAGCTCCAAAAATAAGCAATAAAAATAAATTTTAGGCTGTTGTTGCGATTCAAATTTATGTATCGATCCAGCAACAAATAAAAAACCAATGCCTCCTTCTCCACCTCCAGGTTCGATTAAATGCTTTATTGGAGTTAGTGTTAATGGAAATATGACTGGTGCTGAAACTTATTGTCCTGGAATGTGCCATAATACCAATCTCACAATAAGTGGAAATACTTATACAGTTTATGCTTGTGATCACTTTGATGTATGTAATTCTTCCCCAAAAAAATTAAGTTTTAACTTTTTATTTTTTAGACTCTTTGCGGAATGCTTGGTATCGCCCCAAATACATGTGGAAATGCAGCTGGTACACTCAGTGGTTGCTGTTGCGATTCAGATTATTGCAACACTCCCAAAAATTTTACTGCACCACCAATCGATCCATATCCACCACTTCAAGCTGAAAGATGCTTCACAGGTGTATCACTTAATTCTTTGGGAAACAATCCCGTTGGTCGTGTTACCGAATGCTTTGGAGATTGTGTAAAGTAAGAGGATAAACAGAACTAAATTGTAATTTCAAAACTTGATTTCCCATTTTAGATATAGCGCTGTTGGAGTTACCATTTACGGTTGTGATCCAATTAATGTTTGTGAAGCATTTGGTGCAAAAGATCAAACAGCAAATTTTGGAAATTTAAGTGTAACATGTTGTTCCACCCGTGAATGCACTTATCAACCATCAACTACAAAAATAAATTGCATGAATGGAATTACCATTTCCTCACCAGAACACAACTATTTTTATTCAAGAGGTCAATCGCTTCCATGCGTTGGTCAATGCGCTCGTTATTCTACAAGCCTCGGCCATATTGATGTTGATGTTTACACATGCGATCCATACAATCTTTGCAACTTTAATCTTTCAAGCGGTCTCTATGTATATTGTTGTGCGAATGGAACTGATTGCAATGTTGATCCAAACGTCCAAGTTAATCCAGTCAATGGAACTGGAAACAATATAACATGCTTTGAAGGTTTTGCTTTTAAACAAGGCAGGGCTTTTGGTAATCGTATAAATTGTGATGGTTCATGTGCAAGAGTCCATATCGGAGATAATACTATTTATACTTGCGATCCTTCTGATACTTGCAGTACTTTCGGACTTGATGGTTGCCATATTCTCGATGATGGATTTTCTGTTTGTTGCTGCAATTCTTCGAGATGTAATGATCCTAAACGTCGAATTCAACCTGCAATCAAAGCGAATCTGACTTGTTTTGTTGGATATGGAGTTAGTAGTACAACTGTTTATGGAGCATCTCTTCCATGTAAAGGAATGTGTGGTAAGCTATCGACAATGCTTGGAAATGCGACAGTTGATGCTTATCTTTGCCTTGATCTTCCAATTTGTGAAAATCATGCCCTTTATGAACAATGCAGCAATTTAGCAATTGATCAAGCTGTTCGAGGATGTTGTTGCGGTGGATATGGTAAGCTAATTTTCAACCACTATTTCTTCATTTCTTTTATTCTTTGAATTTAAATAATTACTTTGTACATGGTTTTCAGACCATTGTAATTATGAACCTGTTAATGGAATAATCCCAACGGTGGCACCTACTACCAACAGCATTACATGTCCTCAAGGCCTTTTTATTAACGGTATGAGTGTTTATGGAACAGGAAATACTATTGTTAATTGCCAAAATTCTTGTGGTCGTATCGACTTTAATTCAACTTATATGAGCAACAGTGTTTCATTTTCTTATTTCGGATGCGACCCATCAGCTTTTTGTGATAGATTTGGTTTATCAAATAAATGTGTCGCGCTTGGAAATACAATTTCTGCTTGCTGTTGTGACAGTTCAATGTGTCTTAATCCTATTGGTGGCCAATTCATTCCTTCAGCAACGCTTCCTCCACCAAAACCAAAATTAAACTGCTGGGTTGGTTACAACTATAATGGAACACTTCGAGGTGGTTCTATGCCATGTGATGGCGGTACTTGCCTTCATGTTACTGGCTCATATTCAAATCAAGACGTCGATCTTTTTGCTTGCGAACCTTATGGACTTTGCAACATGTCTCTTCAAGGATTCGGATTTAATGCTTATTGCTGCGACGATGCTGATAACTGCAACGCAGTAAATTATACCATCCCCATTCAACCAACGTCTACTCCGTCCATGTCTCCACCAATTCTCTGCTATGAAGGTTTATATATAAACAACACGAACAACTTAACCATACATGGAGGTAGTGCCAAAATGTGTTATGGTGAATGTGCCTCTGTAAGCGTTGCATTAAATTCTACAACCTTAACCGTTGCAACTTGTGACCCTGTAACTTTATGCAAAAATCTCGATCTTGTCAACAGCTGCCACACCATGCCGCAAAAAATCCTTTCTGGCTGTTGTTGCAATTCCAACTTATGTATTGATCCATCAACAAATAAAAAACCAATGACTCCTCCACCACCTCCTGATTCAATTAAATGTTTCATTGGCCTTCAAATTAATGGCGGTAATATGACTGGCGCTGAAACTTATTGCCCTGGAATGTGTCATAACACCAACCTTGCAATAAACAAAAACAATTATACTATTTATGCATGTGATCAATTTGATGTATGTTGCAATATGTGGTGACCAATTTTAATTTTATTTTTTAGGTACTTTGTCGTATGCTAGGAATCGCACCAAATACATGTGGAAATGAAGCAGGGACCATTAATGGATGTTGTTGTGATTATAGTAAAAATTCAAAAAAAAATATTTGCAAATTTAATATAGTTGTAATTTAGATTATTGTAACACGCCCGCAAACTTTACAGCTCCACCAATTGATCCAAATCCACCTCTTCAAGCAGAAAGATGCTTCACTGGTTTATCACTTGCCTCACTCGGTGGAAATCCACTTGGTCGGGTCACTGAATGCTTTGGAGATTGTGTAACGTAAGCAGATAAATAAAAAATTAAAATGAATTTACTAAACTTTTGAATTAAAACTTTAGATACAGCGCTGCTGGAGTAACCATTTACGGCTGTGATCCAATCAGCGTTTGTGAAGCTTTAGGAGCAAAAGATGGTTCAGCGATTGATGGAGATTTAAATGTTACTTGCTGCTCTACCCCTGAATGCACTTATCGACCTTCGAGAACTCTTATGAATTGTATGAATGGAATTACAATAAACTCACCAGCATATAATTTCACCTATTCCAAAGGCCAATCTCTTCCATGCATGGGTCAATGTGCTCGTTATTCAACAAGTCTTAAGAGTATCTCTGTCAATGTTTACACCTGCGATCCTTATAATGCCTGTAATTTCAATCTTAATGGCGTCCTAAGCGTCAATTGTTGCAACAGCTCAGATAATTGCAATGTTGATCCCAAAGTTAACGTTACACTTGTAAATGGAAGTGGAAAAAATATTTCATGCTTTGAAGGGTTTTCACTTCGTCAAGGCCAAGCTTTTGGTAATCATATTAATTGCGATGGTTCATGCGCAAGAGTTCATATTGGCAACGATACAATTTATACATGTGACCCTGCTGATACTTGCAACGCTTTCGGACTCGATGGTTGCCATATTCTTTTCGATGGGTTTTCAATTTGTTGCTGCAATGGCTCAAGATGCAACGAGCCTGAACGTCGAATTCAACCTGCAATCAAAGCGAATCTAACTTGTTTTGTTGGTTATGGAGTTGGTGCAGCAATTAGCGGTGGTGCACTTCTTTGTAATGGAATGTGCGGTAAATTATCTTCAACTTTCGGTAACGCTACCGTTAATGCATATTTATGCCTCGATCGTCCACTCTGTGAAAACCATGCCCTTTATGAACAATGCAGCAATTTAGCTATTGATCAAGCTGTTCGAGGATGTTGTTGCGGTGGATATAGTTAGTAATTTTGACATTTTATCATTTAAATAAACCACCATTTATAGACCATTGCAATTATGAACCTGTTAACGGAACTGTGTTACCTCCTCCACCAACTACAAAATTAATAACATGCCCTCAAGGTCTCTTCGTCAATGGTGCCAGCGTATATGGAAACATCATCACCACATGCCCTGCTCAATGCGGTCGTATCGATTTTAACTCTACTTACATGAATAACAGTGTATCATTTTCGTACTTCGGATGTGATCCTTCAGCGTTTTGCAATCAATTCAGTTTAACAAATAATTGTGGTTCACTGGGAAACAGTGTTAGCGGCTGTTGTTGTGACTCTGATATGTGCATGAACCCACTAGCTGGTAAACTAATTCCGTCAGGAACGCCAAACGCTCAATTAAATTGCTGGGTTGGTTATAATTATAATGGAACACTTCGAGGAGGTTCTCTTCCTTGTATCGACGGCACATGTGTTCATCTTCTTGGATCATATTCTAATCAAGGCATCGATCTTTTTGCATGTGAACCTTATGGACTTTGCAATTCCTCATCCACTATTTCAGTTGCGGGTTTTAATGCTACTTGTTGCGACGATTCCAATAATTGCAATGCCAATAACTACACCATTCCAGCTCAACCAACCCCTATTCCATCCATGGGTCCACCAATTCTTTGTAATGAAGGATTATATATGGGAACCACAGTTTTATCCGGCGGTGGACAAGTTATGTGTTACGGGGAATGTGCATCAGTAAGCGTTGCATTGAATTCTACAACATTTACCGTTGCTACGTGTGATCCTGTAACACTTTGTCAAAATCTAAATTTGGACAATAGCTGCCATACAATGCCCCAAGAAATTTTATCAGGATGTTGCTGCAATTCTAATTACTGTATCGATCCAACATCTAATTTACAACCAACAACACCTGCCAGCTTCGCCGTTGCCAAAACCGTTTCAGCCATTCTTTGCATTGCTTTGTTTGCTTTATTTTATTAGATTGTGATTAGTTAAAAATCAGTTAAATTCTATGTCTAAGTTTTGTAATTTTTTAAATTGTAAAGGAATAAATCGTTTAAAAAAACAATGATCTCAAATTTATAACAAAATTTCTTCATTATAAAAGGTCAGCCAATATTGAAAAAAAATTATGAAAGCTCAAGCTCTTCTTGATTCATCCACCATAGGTTGCATGGCTTAAAAAAAGTATCTTGAAATCAAGCCTGATCACTCAATCATTGAGTAAGTTTTCTCAAGTATTCTCCACATCCTTAGCAAAACAATTAATTTGTTTTAGAAATCTTCGTGATCGAATTGCTGAAGATAAAGATGGTAAATTCGCAAAAGATTAAATTTTTTTGTATGAAATTTCCTTTCCTTCTAGCTTCTCCCTTGATAATCTCCAATCCCATACTGATATCATTTATCGGTATGATCAAGCTTGATCTTTTCATTGCTGAAGATATAAATGAAGCTACAGCTATACCAGGTCCAAGTGCTACTCCTAATGAAGTTAAATTTGAAGGAGCTAAAAATGATGCTCCTCGAATTGAAGAAGTTGATTAATTACATACATAAATATAATGAATTCAAAATATTTTACTTTGATCTCTGTTTATTTGTTTTTGTAAATTGATTCAATAAACATTTATTTGATTTTTCAATGACATCCATTTTTTTTTTCAACAACAATTTTATTAAAGCGCAATGAATAACGAAAAGAAAAGCATTTGCAAATTTACCTTTTTGATAATAACAAGCTCAACAAACCAAGTTTTAATTCAGAGAATGTGATTGGAAGCTTTTTAGTATTAATAAATTTTATGATACTCGGCAATTTCTTATCGAAAATGCTTTTCTCGAAATTCTCAAAAATCATTCTCATCATTTGGCGTCGTTGCCTCTTTACCAAACAAATTCAATTTTTTGTTGAGCTTTCAAAAATTTTGATATTTCTTTTTTATTGCTCCTTTTTTGAAACCATTTTTGTGTTTAGAAATAATCATGGATGATGTTCGTCAACGTCGTCGATTAAATGCTAAACAGCTTCAAGAAGAAAGAAATGCTAAAACAGAATATGATTTAGCAAGAATTCAACTTAAACGCCTTCAACAAAATATTGTAAGTTTTGGTTTTTTCACTTTATTACATCGCTTTACATTTTTATATTTATTATAGGATATTCCTGCACCAATTCCAAAACGACATAAGACTCCTCCACCACCTGAACCACCAGAGATGGTTCGAAATGTTGTTGGTTCATCAGCAGCTGCGGGTTCAGCTGAATTTCATATTTATCGAAACAATAAAAGAAGAGAAGAAAATCGTCAAAGATATTTGGAATATGTTGAAAAGAAGGAACATGTTGAAAAGGAATATGATGAAAAAATTAAATCGGTCAAAGAAGAAGAAGAATCTCGAACTGCAAAGAAGCGTGCAAAGCGTCAACGTCGTAAAGAAAAACTGAAAGCTGCTAGAAAAGCTGTAAGTTTACTTTATTTTTGGTAAAACCATGGTTTAAACTTTGTGATTTTAGAAAAAATCCAAACGTGATTCTGAATCCGAAAGTGAAGAAGATGACGACGACGAAGATAATAGTGAATCTGAAGCTGAGGTTGAAAAGGAAGAAGAAGATAAGAAAGAAGCTGTGGAAAGCGAGAAAGCTATCGCCGACGAAGAGAGAGAACCTCCTCAAATTTTCACCGTTGAAGAAGATCCAAACAAATCTGTGGAACCTTCGGCTGAAGCAAATAATTCAAATGATTGATTTTTACATGCTGTATATATTTAATTTGTTTTAGTTTTAAGTTTACTTTTGTATTTATTTGATGTTTTAATAAAATTTACGTTTAAAATTATTACATATCATTAATATTATAGTTTTGCCGTACTTCATCCAAACGCCGCCGATCATAAACATCTGCATTATCTGTTGTTTGACAAGCTCCACCAAAATGTGCGTATGTAATATCTTTAGCTCGACAAAGGTAACATTGTGTAGCTTGACATCGGCATCTCATCATGTTACATCCATCTGATTTTATAAATTGAAGTCCACATTTATGACAAACGCGAACAATAACGTTGCTGAGTTCATTAGCACTGGAAAAAAAATTAGAGAAACTTTGTAATACTTTTAAGCTATAAAGCTTACACTTGGTTTCGTTCTTTATTTCGTGCATCTAATGCAGCTGCTGCCGCTGCTTCTCGGCAATTTCGACCTTCATGAATTTTATCATATTCCATTTCACATGAGATGCAACCTTTTCTTCCACATTCGCACACATAAAATGGAGTACCTTTGCTTTCAATAATCCATTGAGCTTGACAATTTGGGCATCTAAAAACATTTTTATTTCAAGCAACTATTGTAACTTTATTTCTTACGTTACAAGAATGCCAATATCAGCTGCAGCTAAACTCATTCTACCAATGATCTCAAGCAAATTTCCTTCAATATTTGGATTGAGCATTTCATGAAGTTCACTCATAAATAAAATATTTGAGCAATTTGGAAATGGACATTTCAATCCTGATCCATCTTGTGCAATTCCAGCATTCTCTGGTGTTGCAGCACTTCGAAGACAGGTGATACAAATAAAATGTTCATCTTTGGTTTTTATTCCATTCAAACTATTACATTTTCCAAAGTTGTCTTTTTTATAAAAGTTATCGAAACAAACGCAGCATACAAAAGTCAAAGGATCACGACGAAGAGTTTCTTCCGATTTTCTTTGAAGTTCTTGTCGAAGTGCTTCTGGATCAGCGAGATTTCGGTGAAATTGTTGGAAAGCATTCAAAAAATCATTGTTGTTACCTCCTTGATATCTTTGGGTTAGAGGAGATTGTTGTGCTTGGGATACTTTGTTACGTGAAGGTCCAGGGGAATTATCTTGAGGAACGTTGGTTCTTGGAGGAGGTTTTGGAGCTGAATCTTTTTCGTGAGTGATTTTTACAAAGTCTTCATCATCATCACTTGAATCAACTTCAGATGATTCGTTATCTTCGCTTTCAGTGGAATCATTGCCTTTATTACGTATTTGCATTTTTGACGATTCATCTTCAGATGAGCTATCATATTCTTCAGTAACTTCATCATCTGATTCATCGCTTTCTTGCTTCTTTAAATTTTGCTGTTGTAACGTATTTGTCTTGGCCATAGCAATTTTTGCTTTATCTTTGTTGACTCCTAAATCATTGCTATTTTTTTCTTCATCCTCACTAGAAGTGGAATCACTAGCTGATGATGTTTCATCTTCCGAAGATTTATCCGCTTCTTCATCGCTTGTTTCTGAGTCGGTGTCCGTTTCAGAAGTCTTAGCTTTTTTGCCATTTACAAATTTCTCCTTTTTTAAAACGTCTTCATCAGAAGTTTCACTATCATCCGATGATGACAATGGCTTATAAACTTCTTCTTCATCATCCGATGAATATTCACTTTCATCGATTTCTAAATTAACTTTTTTGTCCAAAGTTTTATTTTCAATCTTTTTCTTTGGTGAAGCAACTTCTCCATCAGCAGAATTTGAATCTTCTTCGCTAGTGTATTCTTCAGATTCAGAGCTGTATTCCACTCGATCTTTGAGCTTACCATTTTCATTTGTTTTTAACATAGTATTCGTGGCCATAGTCTATAAAAATGTGTATGTAAATATAAAAATTAATAAATCAAAATCAATGAAAGCAACACGAGAGAAAGAGAAAGAAAAACACGTTTGTTCTTTCTTTTTTATTTGTTGTCGTACATTACATACAAAAAATGAATTTGAAAGAAAGCATTCATATGATTTCGATTTCTTGACTTTATAAAAGAAAGAATAAAGGTGTGTGAGGCAGATTGCTTGAAAAGGAAATGGAAAAAGAAAATAATTTTAAAGCTATAAAAGTAAACAGTTATGTGGTGATTTAAAAAATAATGGAGACAAAAATATAGTCATTCTTTTATTCGATTAAAACGAGTGGAAAGGTGAAAAGAAAAGAATAAAATAGTTATCAGCGAAAGGGAAGAAAAGTAAAAAAAAATGGACTGTTCATATGCTTTTGATTTGATACAACTTTCATGAGATCGACATTTTCACAAAGACGATTATCATGATTCAATCTACATCTTTAAAATTCGAGTATGGAAGAATTAAAGAAGGCATCCGGAACTTCATCTTTATTTTTATCGATCTCTTGGAAGTTGAGGTCGAATAGTCTTATATTCTTGCTATCGTAATTTTGTATCGATAAATTGTCAAAAGTCGCAAATGAGTATGCATAAAGAGAAAAAAACAAAACAGAAAAATATAATTTTATAAAAACAAAGTAAATACCAACAGGTAAAAAACAAGACAATTATTAGATAAAGGTAACAAGAGGATACAACCAATAAGCGTTACTTATCACATAAGTACAAAGGAAACAAAAAAGAACAAAGTGAAGAAGCATTCTTATCGACGATTTCTTTGCAATTCGTTGATTCTTCTTTGATCGCGAAGATCGGCTCTTTCAGAAGTTGTGCAAGTTTTACCACATTGAGGACAAGGTCCATCAAAGCCTCTTTGGCCTCTTCTTACACCACAGCTAAAATTCTCGTTAATGTAATAAAGTATCATTCAATAAAATATTAAACATACTTGCAAAAATGATTATATGTGATATCGGGCTCGCGACAAACAAAACATTGAGTTGCTCCACAATTGCACCTAAAACCAAAGAATCAAAAAGGAAGAAATGTTTAAAAAAACTCACTTCATTCTATTGCATCCTTCGGTTTTGACGTATAAGATTTTGCATTTATGACATCGTCGAGCTAGAATTTCTGAAGCTTGAAGATCACTAAAAAAACAATAATTAGTAAGCTCATAATAACAAAACAAAAAACTTACATTTGTCGCTGTGTTGCTTGTCTGGCTTCAATTTCGTCCATTTCTTTACAGGTTTTATTATGATGATGAATATCATAAAGTCGAGGACAGCTTCTGCATTGGATTCTTCCACAGTTGCAAGTGAAATATGGATCAGCAAGGTCAACAAAACCTTTATAAGCGCATTCCGGGCACCTAAAAAATCAACAAATATAAACAAAATAAAAACGATACAAAACCAACGTCACCAAATCAGGAATACTAGCATCAAGAATGCATTGTTGTTGTAAACGATCTTTAAGCGGACCATAATCTTCATCACTCAAGTACATTTCAAATTCAGCTATAAAAAAATAAGTTAAACATTTTCAACAAAGCTTGAGAAATGTATGTACTTACAAAGAAGAAGAACGTTGTCGCAACCATGTTGTCCAGCACATTTTAAACCAACTCCACCAGGTGCTACCTAAAAAAACATCGTTAAAAGTGCTAAATATATTGTAGAAAGAATTACTGGACTATCAAAACGAGAACTTTGAGCATACCGACGGATGCAAGTTACACAAATTGAATGTTTTTCATTGTCAACAGTATCGTTAACAATAGAAGAGCAAGAAATACTGCCTTCATCCACATGAAACTCCTCAAAGCAGGTTAGGCATTCAAAAGTAGCTCGATGATGCATTGCTACTGGTGTCTTGAAGATGTCGACCAAAGCGTCAAGTTTAGAAACATAAGACTTTGATGATGAAGGAGACGCATCATTGATTGGTGTAATAATAGGAGCATTTGAAAATTTGGTAGCACTCTTTGTAACACGATGTGGAGAAAAAAGCAGTTGAAAAGTTTGAATGAGATGAGAAAAGTTGTCGGAAGGTTTCGTATTCACACTTGAAATTGCATTGAGAAGTTGACTATAATCACTTGGATCTTTTCTTGGAATCATGTTGGTAGTTGAGATCGCATTCAACAAAGAAGAAAAACTGTCATGTTCATTTGTTTTTCGAAGGTTTCTTTGAAGAACAGATCGTTGTGCAGTCTAAAAATTTTAACTTCACTTTAAAAAATTTAAGCAAAATTAAACTACACTTACCTCTCGTGCATATGGATTCCGATTGAGCTTTGAAAGTGAAGCGAGGTATGGATCGATGGCATTTGAGTTTCCCTTTCTTGCATATGGACCACGATTGATCATTGAAAGCTTTTTAAGCATGGCACCAGGTTCGTTATTGTTTCCTTTACTTTCCATGTTTGAGACGTATCAACAGAGCCTAAAAAATAGCTGGTTGTAATAAAATATGATCACATCAAAGTATAACACAATAACACGCGTATGGTTACAAGAAAATGTAGAGCACAATTAGGTAACAAACGCCATAGATAAAATAATGTCACACAAAAAAAGCAAGTTTAAAATTAGATTAAATGGTACTTTGAAAACGCGGAAATAACAAAAAATTTCCAAAAATGGTAAAGCATTGCAGAAATGTTTTTAAATGAAGAAAGACAAAAGTTAAAGGACGACTATACTTTCTGTTTTTTTCAAATTTTTTCAAACGAACCGCGGTTCTGTCCCCAAGTGGTAAAGTGCTTTGAACATCGAAAAACCGTAATGCTACAGTAATATCTCACTTCCAAATTACGGTATCATTACGGTTTTTCGATGTTCAAAGCACTTTACCACTTGGGGACAGAACCGCGGTTCGTTTTGAACAATTTGAAAAAAACAGAAAGTATAGTCGTCCTTTAAGAAAAGTCGATAAAGTTATCAGACATTTGATGTTCTTTATGGCTCATTTGAGAGGAAATATATTGATTTATAAATTATGTCGAAGTAAAAATATTGTAAAATCATAAAATGATTGAAATGAAAAAGAAAGAACGAATAAAGTATGCAAACAAACAAACCGAACCAAAACATTTTCTTTGCGCATTCTGCTTCCCTTTATTACAGTAATCTTATTTATTACTTTCCCGCGTTCACAAATTTTCTTTTTGAAATTTTTTTTCATTGAAATTTTATAACTCAAATCTTATGAATGTTTATTACTTTTTCTACCTCAATGTAACACGTTTCATTTATATGTGTTATTATCAAATTCATAAGTAAATAATGTTCAAAGATTTATTTTATTAAACTCTCATATTAAGTCTTGGTTGAAAAAAAATGTTCAAGGAAAAATGAAATGACCATTTGAAAGAACTTTTTTAGCATCTGTTACTGCTACACTACCTCTGGGAATAAATCGTTTTATCTTGGTTGAAAAGATTGTTGGATTTGAACAATTTGGTAATGAACTTGCACATGATGGTGCAGCTTTACTAATTCCATTAACTTCTAAATTGCAAATATAATTTTGAACATCAGCTCCACATTGACTAATGTAAATTGGTAAAAGACAGTTGATGTAATCGTTATAAGCTCTAAAAAAATTGGAGAGGTTTAGAAAAAAATTTTAAAAAAAGAGGTGAGATTAGCAAAATTGCCTTCCAGAGAAAAAAAAAACAAACTTACGAGCATCCCGCATTATTTCCTAAAGCATTTTGTTCTGTGGTGCTACAATTTATAAGTTTATCAGTATGATAAAGTCCGACTTGTTCAAGGCAATAAAAATATTTCATGGCATCAGAGTATCCACCATTGTAAGTGTATTTCATCATAAAATAATCTTGAACAAAATTGGTAGCTTCTGCAGAAGAAATATTAAAGGTCGAAGCAAAGGAATCAGTGGCAACGCAATCATTTTCCAAATTTGCCAAACATGAAATTAAACCATTTTGATATCCACATTCTTTGGTTTGCCCTGTTGGCCCTTCTTCAACGAGCATCATTTCTCGAACCATTTTATATGCTCGATATTCAGGAAATGGATCAACAGCAAGTTCAAAATTTTCCATATATGTATTATAACAAAGTTTAAATCTTTGAGAATCTCCACATTCTGCAAAAATAAATGGAATAAACAACGCTAAAGCGATGAAGATTTGAGAGGTCAAAGCCATGTTTTTTTAAACCCAACAATTTTAGGATAACAATATAATGCAACGACACTATTAGATTTTGCGTTATTTTATAGACAAATTAACCTTATCAGTAAGAGACGAGATGATTAGTGAGGTGATGCAAAAGCATTTAGTTGTTTGTGATTTCATTGTTCCCTCATAAATTTCCGGTTTAGTGAATGATGAATTACGGTAACATAAAAATTCATCCTTTATGGTGTTTTCTTTAAACCTTTGAAAAATTAAGGAAAAATGTTAATTTTATTGTTATTAAGAATTCGCAATGCCATTGATTTGTTTATGGTGACGATTTCGTAGAATTGGAGGCAATGATTTATTTTGAGAAAAAATTTCAGGAGCAGGTTTGAAACAATCTTGTAATGAATTTCCACATTGAGGATTAGCTCCAACAATTCCTTTAACTTCAAGATTGCAAATATACCTGCGAATCTCAGCTCCACAATATTCGATAAAAACATTACTCATACAAGTAACAAAATTGTCATAAACTCTGCAAAAAAAAGAGAGCTTCATAATATTTTCGAATGAAACAATTTCCCTTTTTTTGTTTAGAAGTATTTTGCAAAAAATCAAATATTCATTTTTAAAAAAAATGTGTAAAAAATGGTATTTTTAGAATATTATTTTTTAGATAATTCATCGAGAATAAGGTGAATCTTAGAAGCCACATACATGCATTCGAAGCAATAAACCTCAACTCACGAACAACCTCCACCATTTGTAATTTGTTGTTGCTCAGTTTCACTGCACTTTTCCAATTTTGAAGGATGATAAAGTCCAATTTGTTCCATACATTAAAAATATTTCATTGCATCTAAAGTTATTATGCTTTTATTTATGAGGCTTTCACAAATTGTTATATTACACTAACCATTGAATTCATCATTGCAGGTATAATTACATTATGTAATAATCGTGGATGTACAATAATGCATCAGCTTTGGTAACATTAGGAAATCTTGGAACAAAGACATCTGAGGTAACACAGTCCTTTGCTAAATCTCCAAGATATAAAATTAGGGAATTATTATAATTGCATTCTATTTGTTGTCCAACAGGGCCTTTTTCAACCAACATCATTTCACGAAGAGTTTTAAACGATCGATATCCAGAAAATGGAACAGCTGATAACCAGGCCTCTTCCACGGGCCGGGTTTTGCCGGCCCGGCCCGGCCTCGGCCCGTCCATGTCAGGCCCGGCCAGGCCTCGGCCCGTCCAAAATGGGCCCGGCCCGCGGGCCCTATTTTTTTTGCCTTGGTATCCCCTTTGGTTTTTTTTTATTATGCTGAAAATGTTCGGCCCGGCCCGGGCTGGACGGGCCGAAGGAAGAGGCCTGCTGATAACTCAAAATCTTCCAAGTAAGTGTTGTAACAAAGTTCCAAACGCTGAGTATCCGCACAAGTTCCACCATCGACAATCCATGAAAGCCAAGAAATATAATGCACAGCAACAATAATCCAATTAAAGAGGAAATTCATTGTCTTCACTTTTACCACAAAAAAATCTTCAAAAATGGCATCTTTTTAACAGTATTTATGCAAGCTCAAAATATTTTCTTATCACATAAAATCAGTTCATGTTATATGGTATAAACTAATTGTTACTAGATTTGATGCAAGCTTATTGCTTGATGTGATGAAAAGTAATCCTGACTCCTCCTCTCCTTTCACCGTTTGTTTGCGATTCCAACAATTAAAATATGAAGCTTTTTTTTTCAACATATTAAAAGCAAAAACTGTACGAAATACAAAAGTTTATAAAACAAAGACAAGACAAAAACAGTTTATAAATTAGAGCCAATCATTGATTTCATGGCAAAGAGAAAAAATTAATATTCTTCTTCTTCGTTAGCTCCTTCAAGAGAATCAATGCCGACTTCTTCGTAATCTTTTTCTAATGCAGCCAAGTCTTCACGAGCTTCAGTGAATTCTCCTTCTTCCATTCCTTCTCCAACATACCAATGAACGAAAGCACGTTTAGCATACATCAAGTCGAATCTAAAAAAGGAAATGATAAGTCAGAGTTTAGAAAAGTGAAGTTTAACTTACTTATGATCGAGGCGAGCCCAAGCTTCAGCAATAGCAGTTGTATTTGAGAGCATGCAAACAGCGCGAGGAACTTTAGCAAGATCACCACCTGGAACAACAGTTGGTGGTTGGTAGTTGATACCAACTTTGAATCCAGTAGGACACCAGTCGACGAATTGAATTGAACGGTTGGTTTTGATAGCAGCGATTGCAGCATTGACATCTTTTGGTACAACATCACCACGATAAAGAAGACAGACTGCCATATATTTTCCATGACGAGGATCACATTTGACCATTTGATTGCTGGGTTCAAAGCATGAATTAGTGATATCAGAAACAGATAGAGATTCATGGTATGCTTTATCAGCCGAAATGACAGGAGCATAAGTTGCAAGAGGAAAATGGATACGTGGATAAGGAACCAAGTTGGTTTGGAATTCAGTAAGATCGACATTGAGTGCACCATCAAAACGAAGCGAGGCAGTAATGGATGATACAACCTATAAAATGACTATCAGAAAAGAAACAATAATGAAAAAACTTACTTGTGAGATCAAACGATTAAGATTAGTGTATGATGGGCGTTCAACATCGAGATTACGACGGCAGATATCATAGATGGCTTCATTATCAACCATAAAGGCACAATCAGAATGTTCCAAAGTTGTATGAGTAGTGAGAACAGAGTTGTAAGGTTCGACGACAGCAGTTGAGACTTGAGGAGCTGGGTAAATGCTGAATTCAAGCTTTGATTTCTTTCCATAATCAACTGAGAGACGTTCCATAAGAAGGGATGTAAATCCAGAGCCAGTACCGCCACCGAAAGAATGGAAGATGAGAAAACCTTGAAGACCAGAACAATTATCAGCGATACGTCGGATTCGGTCTAATACAGGATCGATGATTTCTTTTCCGACTGTGTAATGGCCACGAGCATAATTGTTAGCAGCATCTTCTTTACCAGTGATGAGCTGTTCTGGATGAAAAAGTTGTTTATATGTGCCATTACGGATTTCGTCTATAAAAATAAAAAAGTATATAAAAGATAGTAATAATTTATAAAAAAAACATACCAATAACGGTAGGTTCGAGATCAACCATAATTGCACGAGGAACATGGCGACCATTTCCAGTTTCAGAGAAGAAAGTGCTGAACGAATCATCCCCATTTCCTTGATTTTCAGATGGCATGCGTCCATCAGGTTGAATACCATGTTCTAAACAGTACAGTTCCCAGCAAGCATTGCCGATTTGAACACCAGCTTGACCAACATGAACAGAGATAACTTCACGCATATTTAATCGTTAGAGAAGTAATAAAACGAAGTCACTACTGAAAAATAAGAAAATTAGAATGAAATAGCAATTTGAAAGTTTAACAAAATGCAATAAAATCGCGGACAACGTGGAGAAGAAGTAAAAAAACACAAATGACAAACTCAAATTTTTTGGGCAAAAAATGACACCGAACGGACGCAAAAAAGGCTCTCTCTTACTCGTTTTGAATTTTTTTTTGAGCGCATTGCGAAAGAAGGGACTGACTGCATCACACAGCAGCTCGATGAAAAAAACAAAAATGTGGGTTGGTCGGCAAAAAAATAAAATAAAATGGACGAAGGATGTTGCAGCCATTCTCCTTTCTTTCTTACTCTATGCTGCTGCTGAAGAAGAAGAAAAAGTGAGGACGCGAGTTTTAGAAGCTCTCTCTCTCTCTCTCTCTCTCTCTTTCTTATTTTCTCCGCCAAAGCCCTGACTGTCTATCTTTTCGTTGCAAGAAGGGAAGAAAATAGCGCAATAATTTGAATTTGATGATATTCATCATCATTCGAAGTAAACAATTTTTTTGAAACAACAAAACAATTATTATTTTTTCTGAAAGCTAGAACATACATTTTTATCCCTTTTGTGCTCGATAAGAATATGAATAGAAAAAATAAAAACAAGACATTATAAAAAGAAGTTTAATGTAAAAAGCATGGCTTTTAAGTTGTTCAACTCTAATCAAATGCTCTCACTATTACAATTTTTATAAGACCATTCATCTTAACACAAAAAAGTCTTCATTATGCTTCCATTTTATAAACTAATTCCAACTTTAATTTAAAAAAAAGAACTTTATCGCATTTTGTTCACAAAAACTAAAGAGTTTACTTTAAATTTATATTGCAATCTTCAAGTTTAGCCATGTTGGATAACAAACTTATATCTTGTTGATAGCCAAATGAAAAAGAAAGGATTTGTTAATGAAATATTTTTTTGCAAAAAGTTAAGTTGCGTATGCAAATGTTCCTTATTTTTTTTGGATAAACAGGGAAAGTTATTCATAGGACAAAGTGTGATTATGATCATAAAATTTAACAACTTTTATGTTTTTCTTGAGAAAACCTTCAAGGAATTGAAATCGTTAACTTTATACTTGACTGATAAGCCAATATTCACACTCCTCCTGGCGGCTTTTACGACTTTCTTTTTTTGAGGAAAGATGAAACATCACATGCTTTAAAGTAAATTCCTTGTTTTAAATATTGTGTTTTCTTTTCCGGTACTTTTTATATTGTGTTAAAATTAAAAGCTTTAAACGAAAAAAAATATTAATCTAAGATGTTTTTTTGGTTATTACTAATTTTGGCTATTTTGGGTCAAACACAAGCTGATGAAGAATGTAATGGAGAGGTAAAAGAAAAAATCCAGGGTGTTGATTATTAGAAAAAAATGGATTTTTAGGAAATGAAAATTTGTTACATTGAATATCTCGCAAATTTTTTGCTTCCTGCATTACCATCACCACCACCTTATTCAGAATTTGCACAACTCTATTTACATACTCAACGAAAAGGATGGCAATATCAGGAACAACTTTGCGGGTGAGTGTCTTAGGCTTTTTTTTACTAAAAAAAACAATTGACAGCTTTCTTAGTGTCAGCCGGTGCGGCGACTAACAAAGAGCTACTAGGCGTTCAAAGAGAATATGAAAATAACGTTTTTTTTTATTGAAAGAAGAGGTTTAAAAAGAGTTGTTCAAAAACATTTAACATTTTTTTTGTTTTCGATTAAAAAAGCGCCACTTTCTTAACTTTTTTTAACATCAAAATCATCATACATAGGTTAGACATATATTTCGCGCCAAAAAAGACAGGTTCACCGTACAAAAAAAGTAGAATTTGAAAATAGATCCGAGAAGAGAAAAAAATAGGACGCAATTTAGAAAGAAGCCCGCGCAAAAAAATGTCGAATAAAATAGGCGATGTTTTTTTGTGTTAAATTTTTCACGGTGTGTGAAAGAAAAAATTGCGCAAAAAAGGGACCATCTAAAATCAAAAAAAAACGGTTGAAAGAGAAGAATTATTTTGAATTATTCGAATCTTTATTTGAAAGAGGAGTCGTCAAAAATAATAGTAAGCCAATCACACCTTTTTTTTCTACGCATAAATATTTTTCGTGCTTTGCTCTAAAAAACTAAAGTTTCACGTTTTTCGTTGTTGGTGAAAGAATTGGAAAGAAAAGGAGTTTCATCCGGTGAAGAAAAAAATATGTAAAAAACCTCATTGATTTTTTGTCTTTTGGGAATAAATGTTAACTACTTTTTTTCCTTGCTTGAGCCGGATGGAGAAAAAAATAGACTGGCACACTATACTCTTCTTCTTGGTCGGCGGCACACCATTTCGAAAATAAAAAAATGCCATTGGCAAAAGAAAAAACCCGGCATGAAACATTTGAATTGCATGAAAAAAAGAGGAGAGAGAAATGGATTTCGAAATCATCAATTTCTACATTCAACATCCTCATTTTTTCTGACTCAACAAAAAAGGGGTTAAAAAATAGAAAAAGAATGAGTTTTGGTAACAAAGTAACAACGTAATAGCCTTATCAAAAAAAAATGAGAGATGAAGCCAAAGAAAACAAAAAAAGAACTGCAAAAAGAAGGAGATGAAAAATGGTTTTCAATTTTCTCTTCTTTTTTTTTATTGTTGCGGTTTGCAAGAAGAGATGCGATGCATTTTAGTTTTGACGACCAACCAACTCTAAAAAAGGGGTGAAGCGACCGACCAATGGTCGTCGTCGATTCGAAAAAATGGAGAATGAGATGCCTCTTCCATTTGGTTGTGTTTGACCCCACTTTTTGAAAGGAAAAAAAAATAGGAAAAACCAATGAAGCGGATTTTTTGTGGTGGCAGCGGCTGCAACGACGATGGCTGTTTGTCAATGTCCAAGGTCGGAGTGCTACTTATTTTTTTCATCCTAAATTGAGGAAATGGACAAACGTTGGTGTTTCGTAATCATTCATTATATATATATATTGAGGAACCGCAATTTAAAGGGAAATAGCTTTTTTTAAAAACAAGGGCAAAGGATTAAATGAGATTGAGAGCAAAAAAAAATGAAGAAGACGAAGGAAGAGAATTGGCTGTAAAAACGTACAATTTTCTTTAAAAAATAAACACTTTGGTGGTTTTGGTTCAGAAGCTTAAGAAAAAAAGCGGCCAAAGGACAAAATTGCATTGTAAGCATCCTAGCATCCTACTGCTTCAAACAAAACAAAAACTGCTTAAATATGAATTAAAAATAATAAATCGATTTGGTTTTTTAGCTTTCAAGAAGCCCTTATTAAATGCATGGAAAATAATCATAAATGTTTGAAAGCTTCCGCATTTCAAAAATATTTAAAGCTAGGTGAAGAAGATGCAAAAAATTATTCAACTGATTATCTAGTTCATGAATATGAATGTGGCCCTGGTAAAAATAGTAAGGCTTTTTTTTTAATTATCCATGCTGAAATTGAGAACCATGCCAGAAAACATTAGCTTTTTTTGGGGTTAATTATGTAATGGAAAAAAATGTGTCAAGGGAGTTGAAGCTTTAGTTTCAAATAATTGGAAGCTATAAACAACAAAATAAAGACATAAAATGTTGAAAGTTTGAATAGGCAATATTTTGGATAAGCGGAAAAGCTAAAAACAGAGATAAACTGAAAACATGGATTGCGATAAAATGGGTATTATAAAGAAAGTCATAAATTTTTCTTTGAGATGTCACCAACTATACAAACTATTTTTGGTACTTCTTTTGACCCAAACTAAGACCTTGAGAAAATAACTTTAAAATTTAGGAACAAAAATAGCGGCTACCTGCAGGGCGTCTCCCTAAGCCTTTAAAGAAAAATGCAGAAAATCATACATTTTTTAGTATTTTTTCAAAGACTCAAAATTTCCCCTTCTGTTGACATGAAAATAGTTTTAGTATTCAAAAATATTTTTCCTTCCAACAAAACTTGGATAAAATCTCAAACATTTGTCTTCTTTTAAAAGTTGCCATTTTCGTATGACATCTTGTCAAAAGAAAGAACTAAAGAAACTCTTTCTATCGGAATACATTTTTGCCGCCAAAAAAATTGCGCTTTCATGTATGTTAGTTGCTTTTCCATGCATGCATCTGCCCTTTAACCATTGACCCTGAAGAGTGATGACGATTGTATGGCAGAGGAAAAAAAATATAGCCATGACAACGAGAAATAAACGCTTGAATTAAAAAGATGCGATGAGCAAGAAACTATTGAAAACAAAAATAAATGAAAAGCTAACTTTAATTATGTTATCAAAATAAATCAATCATTTATTGCCTGCCACACCTTTGACGTTCGTTAGCCTCTTGCATTCTTTGAGTTCCAAACGTGGGATGAAAAAATAAAATACTGATTTGATAAAATTATTACTAGCAACTAATTCATTTCCGTTCGTTGTTTGAGAGCAAAATAAAAAAAGCATAAAAATAATTCAGCTTTTTTTAAAAAGTGAACGAATGAGGAGGAATGAATTAATCATAGAGTCGATGATAATGAGTCATCATTTCAAAGGACTAATATTCAAACTTTAATTTAAAAAAATTTTGCTGCAAAAACGAACAATGTAATTATGCGTTTGAAACAAAGCCAAAAAAGTCACAAAACAGTGAAGTAAATTAACCAAATTCAAACGTTACAAACTCCTGTATTTCTAAGTTAAAGGAAAGAAGTGTAAAATTATTAACAATGTTGGGTAAAATTAAAATTCATTAGCTATCCATAATTTACGGTTATATTCTTGGTTCATGGAAACTTTCTATTACAATAATCCAAATCCCTATATTTTAAGGTCTACAAAACATGTATTTCTGTTATCTCAAAGTTGTCGATATGTATCATTATGAACTAGATTTATGTAATCGATTTAAAGATAGTGTTGTTTCAAATGATGGTTATAATTGCAGGTTTGCTATTGCTTTATTTTTTTAAAGCTTTGATAAGTAAAAATTTTCAGTGATGCAAACGAATATGTTATTTGCATAACTTCAGTTTTTAGTAGACGCTGTGGAACAGCTGTTAAACCATTTATTTGTAATGTCGCTGTAATTACCATTCAAGGTACCACTGAAACCGATGTTTGTGATATGAGTTTACCTCGTTGCTCAGATATTGCTTAATTTTCCATTATTTATCAGAGAAGGATTTCATTAATAATACATACATATAATCACAATGCAAAGATAATATTTTTTTAAATAAACTCGGTGAAGAAAATAATTTGTATCTTTTATGTTAAAATTAAAATAAATATTTTTATTAATAAAAAGTTTTAAAATACAAAAAAATCGGAACAATCACAAATTTTTCATTCGCAGTGAATTAAATCTTAAATAAGTCTCGTAGTTGGAGTTAAATCAAGCCCATCCAAAGTTTTATGAATTAATAAATGTTGAGCGATTTGATCACGTTTATACATGGACCATAAAATTCCAAAAAATGCAATTTCAGCAAACACCATGGTAAAAAAGAATCCAAAAGCTAAAAAGGTTCGAAACCAAAACATATCATTTGGAATATCAGCCGTTTCATAACTCAATAAACTCAAATATAAAAGTCCACCAAAAATAAAGAATAATTTTAATGTCTAAAAATGGTAAGGTTTAACTATTTCCAAAACAGTTCTGTAAAAAACTTGCCGAAAGTACACCAAAAATAATAATAATTTTTCGATGATTTTTAAGAAATTTTTCGTAAAGCGACAACATTTTTTTCAACGCTTTTTTCCTTTCTGCTGTTGTTTCAGCGTTAATTGATACAAATTAAAGTTTCAAAAGAAAAGTGCGACTTTAATCGATTTGCATCGAATGAATCAAGTCTCATCTCCAAGTTGAAGGAGGAAGCGACGAAAAAAAAATTTACGCGCAAAACTTTTCTACGATTTTTTTCTATTATGTTTGTTTATAAAAACAGTAAAAACAATAATAGCGAAAACAAATAATTTATATTTTATCATTTCTACAAAATTTGCTAAAAAGATATATTAATGAAATAAAAACAAAATGAGCAGTGAGAAAGCTAACGATAGTCATAACCACAAGAAAGACACCAATTTCATAAAAGGCTTGAGTTTGAGAGAAAAATAATATTAATCCAGCTGCAATATTTGTGATTGATGCAAGTGCAATTGGAATGGCGCAAGCTTCATTTGCTTCCCTAAAAAGTTACAGGTTCAAGCTTTTTTTTTTAATGCAAATTCATTAATGATGATGACACAACTTATTTTCCAAAAAACTTTGTTATTATTTTTTGCATTATTTTTATTTTTTCCACGTTGCTTACCTAACTTTTTCTGTTACAACAATATCAGATGAAAGTTTATATGCAACAGCAAGATGCAAAGTATAATCAAAACAAAGTCCAATTGTTATCACAAGTATTGTGGCTTCTACGACGTTGATGGTCCAACCAAAAAGTAATAAAATTGCAGTTATTGAAGAAATTGAAAATGCAATAGAAATAATGGCGGCAAAACTAAGTAATGGACGCATAGTTGAAAATATAATTACTAGCGCTGAAATTGCTAATGAAATTGCAACGGATATTGTAGTTCCATATAAAAGTGAATTAAGTAAATCGAAAAGATTGGTGGTAGTTGGATTGGTTAAAAGCATAGGTTTTGAATTACAAAGTTGCTTTTTTGTGGAATCAAATTGAGAAAAAAGAGGTAGAAGGTCGCGATAAGTATTTGTCAAGGGATAATTGCTTGGTCCTTCAATCATAATTCCCAAAAACTCCAAAGTTTCTTTCTCGATTAAAGGGGTTTCTTTTATTCTTCTAACTTGTCCAAAGGCATCGGGTTGAAAATAATAATTATGTTCAATTGTGTAATTCAAAACACACATATCAGGAAGGATGTTTGTATTTTCCCAACAACATTCTTCCATTGGACATTCATCAATCCATTTTAAAAAGCTTCTTGCCCACGTTATATTTTTTCTTTTTGCTATTGTATCAATAAATTCTGCTCTTTTTATTACAGACATTTGTAAATCTAAATTTTCCAAAAATTGTTTTGAAAGTTTAAATGCGGGATCTTTTTGCAATGTTCCCGAATCTTCTGCTATTAACCAGCTGCTATCTCTGTAATTAAAAAAAGAAGTTTATTACTTTTTTTTCAAAGACGAGAGAGTGGAAAAACAAACGTAGTTGGTTGAAGGCCCCAAATGGCAAAGAAATTTAACATTATAGCTTGATGAGAAGAAAAATTGAAATACTCATTTTGATGTTCTTCAAACCATTCAAATGGATGATTACTTCGTAAAAGCTGTAAAAATAAATAAATAAATGCTTTAGTTTAAGGGTTTGAAAAATGAGGAAAATAAAATTAACAATAGCGTTGATAAAACTTTGCATTCGATTAAACTTTACCTGCATTGCATTATTTTCAGGTAATTTTATACCAGGATTTACACATACAACATAAATGGATCCAATAAATAATAGCAAAGTTATAAAAAGAATTGCATAAAAAGTTTTGTAAATAAATATTGGTAAACGATAAATATAAATGTTTGAAATGAATGTTAAACCCGATTGAATGCGATAAAATATTCCTTGATTTAAATCAAATTCAAAACATGGTTTTGAATGTAAAAGCACAAGAGCTGCGGGAAGAGCTGAGATTACAAAGATATAATTTGCCAGAATTGTAGTTGCTGCAAAAATGCCAAAGCATCTGAAAGAAAACATTAGTTAGGTATTTTATAATACAATTAACAAACCTTAAAATCAAAATGGATGAAAAACAATTGGTTAAAAACGCGATGGCAGTGGTAATCGAAGTAACAAACATTGCAATTGCAGCATGTTTTAATGCTTCATGAACGGCTGCTTTTATAACTTGTGATCGATTCTAAAACCTTTTTAACTCTTGTTTTAGAATTACATATTTTCCCCAAAACCTGTAAATCCAATGCACCAAACTCCCATGTTTCATTGAAGTTATAAGAATTTCCAAGCTTTTCTTTTTGAGATAATAAATCTGAATCAATATTTAACAATTTTGCGTTATAAGCTTTGAGTTCCTTTTTATGTTTTTCAAATTGATAAGTTAGTAAGAAGGCGTCATCAGCGCCAACAGAAATTGCAATGACAACAACCAAAAAATTGATGAATGGAAAAAATGATATTCTCATAATTGCTGCATAAAAAAAGAATGAAGTTCCAACAGCAAAAGCCATTCCTACCAAAACGATGATAGTGAAAGTAAGACTTTTTGAATAAAATAATATTCCTAGAATCACCATAAACATCGCACCAGCGCCTAAAGCAATATCAGAAAACAAAGCTTTTTGAAAGAATGAATCCTTAGCTCCAATGAAAAGACCTTTGAGTTTAATGGCGTCACCAAAATCGTGTGAAAGATGATGCATCAAAGTTGAATAAAAATAATTTAAAGTTTCCGGTGAAGCAGAATGGCCATAATTATTGAAAACTTTAAGAATTGCACCTATATAAATTGGACCATCTGGGATTTCATGATTTTTATTTGGATTTTGTAAAATATAATCTTGAATTTGCATTGCAAAATTTGTTTTACAATTAAGAATTTCAGATTCCGTTTGAGGATTTAAACATGAAATAACCAAAGATTTGAATGAATTGGCTCTGAAACAAGTAACTAAAATTTTAGAGAAAACAGCATTAAAAAGTGTGTCTGCAAATTTTCACAATTTTTAATTTTCGCCAAAATCTTACGTATTTTGATCTAAATCATCACAAGTTTTAACATAACTTCCATTCGCGCAAATAACATAATTTGGAAGATTTAAACTAAATTCAAGCAAAGGCATAATAAAATCATGAAGTTTTGTTTCATTTGCAACTCTGTCAATAATTTCATCCAATTTGCATAAAGTTTTTAAGGTTGAAACTTCAAATAATTTATCAAAGCTTTCAACTTCAAAAATGGCTTTGGTTAAAAAATCAAGATACAAATATTTAAATTTTGGGGTTCCTAAAGAAAGGTAAGTCCCACATGGAGTTATTTTTTCTTCACCATCATCAACGCCATAATCATCATAATTTATTGTAAAATTATCATTTCCAGGTGTTTCGGTGACTTCAGAAACAGATCTCTTGATTCTATTTTGAGGCATGATTAAATTTGGTTTACTCACAGAATTAGCAATTAAATGTTCAAGTGCTAATCTTTCACCCGAACGAAAAGTTCCGCGAGTTTCAAAACCTGTTCTCGCATTGAAAGAAACTTCAGACATGTGAAAATAAATTGAATGAAAGCTTGCGATTCCCGTTATAACAAAATATGTACAAAATACCATCACTGGCCAATTTAGCACTGCACTAACATAACTATAAAAAAACCAACGTAAATTTCTAATGCTCCTCCAAAAAAAGGAAAGGATGTTTTACCTTTCAATGATGGCATTATTAAAGCTTTTTATCCGTTTTCCAATCTTTCCAAACATTTCTTTAATCCATGAAAAAGCAATCATGTAAAAAATCGTATCATACACAGACAGTTTTTTTGTTGTTTGTGGAACTCAAAAAAGTGAAAAGCGTTTGAAAAGTGTTTGATTCCAAAAGATGATGTTTGCGTCATAGAAGCTTTGAATAGAACGTTATTTGTATTAGGCTTTTCATTTTCTTAAAAATTTTATTGCCGCCTTTTTTTTCTTTTCTATTCAAAGATGTGTTTATTTTACAAAATCGTTTCGTTAATATCAAAGACGATGGATGACAAATTATTTATACTATAATCATTTAATGCTGGCTCAAATATTACGAAAAAATGTTAAATGCGAAATGTGAGTTTTTAGTAAAGTCTTCTTAATAGCGAGTTTATTGAAAAAATGAAGAAAAGATTTAGCAAAAAATTAAATACAAAAGATTTAATTCTGTTAAATTTAAATTAAACAAAATTTAAAATTTAAGGCAAGTAAGATCTTTAAAAAACTCTTATATTTATACCATCATATAAAAAAATATTTCTATGCTTTTGGAGTGGGTGTAGCAACAGGTGATGATGGTCGGGATGCAGGTTTGGGTGTTTGTCCAAGTGGAGCACATTGACCATTGCAAATGGCACCTTGACGATAACTTTGAACGGGTTTAAGATCATCTCCAACATCATAATCAACTCGGCCAATGCCATTAAGACTAACACTAACATCAGCAACTTGTTTGCCTGAATCATCGGTGGTAATTACATGCCAGCTTCCAATTCCACATTCGCTTGCTTTTTGTTGGAATGTTTCACGATCGCCTTTCTTGGAAAATGACCAACTAAAAAAGTTTATATTTTTTAGTGAAAAGAATAGCAGAAAATTATGGATGGAAAGGTATCTTAGTAAAAATTTAATGGCGACAAGTATGATCTTTCGTTGCGAAGATAAAAAAATTACTTAGAACTTTTTTGATGATTGGGTGCAGTAACTTGAGCTTTGAATTTCTTGTTAGTTTGAGATTCAACATGAACAATGATGTTGCAGCCATAAGCAACTACAATGATGGCAAGGAAAAATAAAGCAAAAAGTGATTTCATGGTTATTCAAAATACTGAAAAACAAATAAGTATTTTTAAGAGGCACATCAAAAACCAAACGATCACAAAATATTAAAAAAATAACATATTTACGCGGATAATTAGCACAACTAAATCTCTTACAATAGTCTTTTAGATTTCATACAAAAAAAATAAACAAGTTATTAAATTTCAGTTTTTAGACTTTTCACTATCGAATATCTTCTCTAAAAATAGTTCGCAACAAAAACAAAAACTTTAAACAAAAAGCTTAAAGCAAAATAGAAAAACAACAAAAAAAATGATCAAAATTGTGGTTGATTTGAGAATGGATTGAGCCAAGCGGCTCAACTAACTAACTAACAATCACAATTTTTTGATTTGATTGAAAAACTATTTTATTGGGCGGGTTTAAAAAAGCGACATTCGATAGAATCAAAATACCTAAATCCGAATGATTAATCGATGAATGAGGATAAATTTAATCTACCGAGGTTGTGACAACAAAGTTGTTTATAAACTTCTGTGTCAGATTATTTTTTTGCTTTCGAAAGATCAAAAAGTACATATAATTACTATATCTTTTGTTAAAAAAGATCTAAACAGTCACGTACATACTAAATGGTGGCAACTTTTTAGGGTTAAAAAAGTAACAAATTTGATTGCTGCTTTTTCCAAGGTCATAATCATCGCTTGTTTTCACTTGTATCTGTCCCATTATTCTCTTCCTTTTTTCAGAAGTAAAAAAATCATTGCATTGATTCAAGCTCTCATTTATGATTTTTTGATGACAATAAAAAAATGTAATTATTTGTGTGTAGTTAAATAAAGTTTATTTCTGGTTGATTCATTTTTTTCTATCTCTCCATGACTCATTAAATCCCATATATTTGTGGTTGATTGAATTTATTTTAAAATTTGTTTAACAAACTTTGACCCTTTTTTTCATTAGTGTTGTAAAAAAGTTTCAATGTGTAACATTTTTTTTACCATGTCACAAAAATCAAACAAGCTTTACTCATAGTTTTTTTGTCAAGCAACTAATGTTCATAATTTTGTAAAAAGCATTGGATATAAGAAAATTTCTTCCAAAGATCAGGAGTCAAGTGTGAATATGTACATATCTATTACATATTACAGCGGAAATTATCTTGAACACAATTATTACACAGAAAATACTTGAGCATCAAAATTTTTGCAATTTACACGTTTTAAATTTTTTTTGCTAAAAAGTTTTTTAAGTTTTGTGTTTTCAATGAGCCTCGATTGCTGCTTGAAATTGAGTCTTTGATTTTTTGTTGTTTAGTTAACAAAAAAATATTTTTGCAGGAAAACAACAAAACAAAGGATAAATAATAAGTGAAATTGACTCCACTTACTTTCTCTGTCATAATAAAAAGGTCGATCTTTTCCCGATCCTTGAAAAGTGCAATGACGATGTTAAAGATTTTTTATTTCTACAAAGTCGTTTGAATTTTTGAATTCTTTCTTCCTTCCTCTTTTTTTCAAGTTGATTTTTAAACTTGAAAAATAAATAAGACAAGAAAGCAAAATGATCCTTTCAGCCTTTTTTCTTTTCCTTTTCTTTTTCTTCGATTGCTTTAAAAAGTGGCACACGGAAAAACAAGATGGAAAAAAGCTTGTCATTTTCATTTTTTTTGAAAAAAAGAAAAGTCAAGGGTCGTTGATCTTCATCATTCATTTATGTGTTGAAAGATTGTCGTCTATGTCAATGAATGCTTCGGGCATTTTCCCTTCCTTTATCCTCACAAAACAATATCTTCGACGATAAATCCTCACTAGTTTAAACATATCCTCATTTTTATTTATAAATAAGAAACAAAATAAATCACTTCTATATAAATTTTTTTCTTTTGATTTTAACCTCTAAAATCATTTTTTAACGGAAGTTTTATTTGTTTGAAAGGAGGAAATTTGAAGAAATTAAAAAAAAGATTGATTACGGTAGAGATTCTTCTGATGTGGATTTTTTAGGATAACAATTTTTTGCCTTTTTTAATCAGTGAGGAAATTAACTTTAGATTTTATTAGATTTTTTGTGGCATTGAAAGACAAACACATACTTAAAAAATTTCAAATCGAAATTGAGTTTTACATTAGTAAAATGTACCGATTATTTTTCAATTACTTTTTTGTTTCATGGTGATTCTGTCAAGGCCATTTATTTTTTTATATTTATTTTAAGACGACATCAAAGAAAAATGCTTTAAAAAAATGGGTACAAATTCGAAAGAAAAAAAACTTTATTTTTTCACCTGTCAAATTTTGAAAAAGACAACTCCCAAAAATTTTCATTCTTTTTTTACATGCAAAAAACCTTTTTTTGAAAAAAAATAAAATAAGAAAAATACCACCGAAATGTCTCAGCTGCAACAACATTTGATAAAAATAAAAAAAAGGTCAACCAACTAATATCTGTGTGTTTTCCTTTCCTTTTTTTTTGCACATGAACAAAAAATCTGTTATTTTTTTTATGTTTGTTGCTATATTATTTATTGTTTTCATTAACGTCTTTTTTTCTGCGATGAAAAACAAAATAATCTTTTAACCGATCAAAAAATTTACCAAAAGAAAAAAGTTCATATTTGGTAGACTGATAGATGATGGTTGTTTGAACGCTTTTTTTTAAATCTGACTTCACAAAGTTCATAATGTCCTGATGTTGTTTTCATCTTTTTTCTCTCTCATCCTTTTATTTATGCACAATTTTTCACGTAAATAAGGATTATTTTTCTTTTCTCATTTTTGGATCAAATAAAAATTGACTTTTTTGGTTGGAAAAAAATCACTTTTTTTTACATTTAAAGTTGTTTTGAAAAACGCAAGGAAATAAAAAGTGAGACCTAAGGAAATTATTGCGTTCAAGCCAATACTTAAATTTAAAGCTTTCATGTTGTTAAATTTTGATTTATCACTTCAGATGCCCTCAATAATAAAATTTTGAAAAGACAGCAGCTTAAATGTATACTTATCAATCTTTTTTACGACGACTTAAAAGTGGGTTGCCAAAAAAGTGATGTTATTATATTTACTCTATACTTTTTCAAAAAACAAACAAAAAATCCATGATTTTACTTTAAAAAGAAGCTTTATATTTTTTCTTTGCATAAAAATAAATATTCCTGAAAATTCTTTATGTGCTTTAATTTACTTTTATACTTAAATATTATATATTTTTGCATCGAGCCTTTATCAAAAACCCTCATTTTTTTTATGTTTTTTTCCAACGTCGCAAAACTTAGGCTTACACATTTTTTAATGACCGACCAAAAAATACTTCTTCCCTATTTTTTACTTCTTTTTTTCTTGCCTTTTTTGGTCAAATGTATTGTCGGGAATGCAATGGTCTGCATTGCATTTAAATGTACTTTGTTTTTTATTATTTATTTATTTCTTTGATCGTCGTCGTTCGTGAATTGACAATCCTCTTCCCCATACATTTTATTCAATCGACCTTTTTTCCCCTCACTTTTCCTTCCTTAAGGCAGTATTGATGATGTTGTTGTTCATCATCAAAGAGAATATATATAATTCGCGACATTTGTACAAACGACAAAAATGACATTGACATTGAATTAAGCCATTTTTTTCTTTGTTGAATCAACGGTTTAACGAAGAAATAAAAAACGAGGAAGCAAAAAAAATGTGCTACTGTTTGCTTCCTCGCTGCGATCAACCGTGGAAAAAAATGATGGTTTTTGCGCAGCCACCTTCCTCAAAATGAGGTTCACGTTTGTACGTTTTTCTTTGCTTTGTGAAAGCAAAAAGAAGCTGCTTTCGATCATTACCAATTTATTTATTTCCGGAGGGCCTAAACGCACCTTTTTCATCCAACAAGTTTCTACCTAAGTGGATGACTCAAAAAGATTTTTAATTAATTTTTCCGCTCTTTGACATTTCTCCTTTCTAATAAAAAACCACTCAAACGAATATCACCTGATTAAATAAAATTTATATTATTATTTTTTCGAAATGTTTTTTTCCTTGTAAACCAAAAGATGATTTGTTTTTTTGCTAGAGTGTTTTTTTTGTTATGGCGAGGGATGTTTTTGTCTAATAAAGAATAATAACAAAATGTTGAAATCAAGGTTGTTGGCCGAGTTCATTCGCTTATTTGGGCCTTCTCCATTCTCATACATTGAAATGTTTTTTTTCTTTTTTTCTTTATTATAAACATTACAAATTCTTTTATTTTTCTTTTTCTTTTAAGTTTTGGTTTATTCACTTTTTCTAAATATGACGTTTTGCGGAGAGAGTATAAACTTTTTTTTGGCGCAATATGTGGTCGTCTGCCTTTTAAAAAGCTTTACGTGTGAATAAAAAAATATGTTTTTTGATTGGCATCATTTGGGGAATTTCGTGACTAAAGGCTAAAGTTAAAAAATATTTAAACGGCTTTTAAATTTTACTTCATAAAATTAAAAACATTGAACGCTTTTGTTAAAGGACAAGCTTAGACTTACTGTAGCTATCATAAACAATAGCGATGATGTGTATCATCAAAAAACTTGTGAAATTTAGTTTAGATTTTATTTTTTTGGAATGTCTTCCTGCGTTTACTTTTTTCTTTTTGTTTAAAAAGCTTGTTAAAAACTTCCGCCATAAAATTTTTAAACCACTTACCAGATGATGATGTTGTTGATCCACATACATATGTGCTGCATATGTTTCTTTTGTAAACTACCCTTCTCTTTTTCAAAACCATAAACCATTCATCACAATTAAACTTGTTTTAATCTTCTTTCACTTTTTTTTACAAAAGTTTTTTTTATTGCTTTGTATTTCTTTTTTGCCAAAAGCATTCTTTACTTTTTCCTATCATCATCAACCATAAAAGGAAAAAGTAATAAATTCAGTTTCCGTCTTTCTTGATCGATGTCGATGTTGATGTCGGAAATATGTATTTATTAGTTAAAAAACAAGTTTTTCGTTTACATATATTGGCCAAGAATTAAAAAAAAAAAGTTTTTTTCTTTCTAATGTTTTCTTAGTCTTTGACACTATGAACCTCAAATAAAAAAGTAAGTAGAAAATACAGGTGATTGTTCTTTCCTTTTTGACGCCTTTTTTGCAATTAAAAGAAATAAAAACATAAAAAAAGTATAAACTTTTTTTTTATTTCCGTGATTTCCCTTTCTTTTTCATCTTTGAAGACCCTTTGAAAAATAATTTTATCGTTTCATAAGTTTTTTTCTATGTATTAAAAAAATATCATCGCCATTAGGGAAATTATGTTATTTTTTATAAATATCTTTCAGACGTTTTTTTTGTTTAATGAATTATGTGAAATTTTAATTGAGAAAATTTGAGCTTCAGTTAATAGTTTTTTGAAAAATGTGAAACGTTTAATTACCACTAAAAGATTCAATTAAATTGCAGGTTTTAATTTTGTAATGATTTAGTCTTTAAGTTTTTTTTGTCTGGCTCTAATCAGTGATCTTGGACCTTCAAAATATTGGGAATGTTTTGGTAAAATTTAGTATTCAAACTATTTGATTTTTCACCTTACAATTTTATGATAAAGTTTATGAAGTAATTATTTTAGACTGTTCTTTCTTTCAATATTCATCAACCTTTGAAAGTTCCCACTTTTTATTTCTATTTTTAAAGCTTTCTAAAACAGCGACAATTATTTCCTTTTTTCCTACTTCATTTTTTTTTTTGCAGTCTTTGCAAGCAACGAAAAAAAAAGTTTATAAAAAATGTTACTTTTCATTCATTCAAAAACTTTCCCAAAGGCTTTTTTACGTAAAACAAAAAACACTTGTGAAACATTTCTTTTCCATAAAAAAAGGTGCAACAACAATTTCCAGATTATCCAAAAAAAGTTTTTCCATTCAACAACATTTTTGGTTGGTCTCAATTACCAATGCTGCTTTTAAGAAATTCAGTTTTATTATAAAAATAAAAAAAAGTTTGTCTGCGTCATAGCAACTTTTTTACCAGCTGCTAGTTAGAGAAATAAAATAAATTTTTATTTAATTTAAAAAATGTTAAAACCCAATTTTTAGTTAAACACCTGCTTGTCTTTTATTAACTTTTAACTTTTTGACAGTAAACTAACTTGATTTTTTATTGAAGAAAAATTTAATTGGGTTTTCTAAAAACTTTGTCACTACATTCTTAAATTTTTATTTACTCTGTCAAACTGGCAGCTTCAAAAAGTTTTGTTTTTTTAGAATTGAAGAGATGAAAACAAAATCTTTTAATGACCATTTTTGAAGCTTCCAAAAAATGCGACGCAACGCTTCCGGAAGAGAAACGTTTTTTTATTTTGTTTTTGGTTTATAAACCACCAAAAATTATTATGTTTTTTACGCATCAATTTATTTTGTGAATATAAAAAGTAACAACTTATATACATACTTTTTTTAATAGATTAAAAATCGTTTAGATTTTTATAATTTTTCCATAAAAAACAATTTTTTAACTGGGGTTAATAGATGCAGCGAGAAAGAGATGGTATAAAAGTTGATGATTGTCTGTTGATTTTTTGTTTATTTTATTGGAATTTTTGTTATTGAAATTATATGTATGTCTTGTTTTCTCCAAAAAATTTTAGTTTAAGGAAACGGAAATTTAAAAATGACTTTTACCATATGTGTCTAGGCTATGGCTTACTTACATTGGCTTCCAAGGGCATCATAACACAAAAATTCTCTTTATTTTTTCTTGCTACCTTTAAATCATTAGACAGTTATGATTCGTTACTATGCGCTTCTTAAACTTCTTTATTAAAAATCTCCTGCCAACACCTTTATTTAAAAAATTTATCTAACCTCCAATTTTTAAACTATTCCTCCTCCTCTTCTTTCTCGTGTTCAATAGAATCCAAGAATGAATGACCATCATCATGTACTTGTTTCTTTAAACTCTTCCCATATAAAAAAAACTTTAATTTTTAATGATCGCTTCCGTTGATAAGCAGTTTATCTTCCTCTTCTGTAAAAAAGGGGAGACTCATAAAAATTTACGTCAAAAAACTATGCATAAAAATTCTTTGTATCTTTTTCGCCTTTATGTTTGCACCTACGATGAGAAAGAATGTTTCTCTTAAAAAAATTTTTAAAAGAAAAATATTTTCACAACAACCCTGTAAACAACAATCATATCTCTTTGCAAATGAAAGATCACACAATTCTTTGAAGACTTTGAAAAATTGATAAGCGTTGTCTGATGGTTCTCGTCTTCCACCCGCTCGCTGCCATTCACGTATTCACGCAAGCAAAAAAAAATAAGAGAAGAAGATAATCGACCTTGAAGAAATTTGATTATGGCCTGCCTTCTTTCGAAGTGGGAGGAAAAGATTTGATTGACCTGAAATTTTATACAAAAATATAAATAGGATCATAATTAAGGCATTAAAAGAAAAGAAGAAAAAACAGGATAGATTTTAATGTTGCATATCGCTTGGTTTCTTGATTCGTGTTTGTGTTTTAAGTTTTTATTTTAGAAGTAAAATTATTTTATGACGAAAGTTACTTAGGATTAAAAAAAGTTTATCATGTCTCCTTCATTGCTGTTGCTTTTGTTTTTTTCATGTGAACTTTGCTGATAGGCTTAATTTTCATGAAATGGCGGTGGATTATTTTCTGATTTCCTTCCTCCCTCACTTCAATGAAATTGTGTTATTGTTTATCATGCATAAGTATATATATATATGGACAGAATGTTTGATTTCTTTAAATTAATGTATGAATGGTTTATGCAAATCAGTTGTAACAGAATTAGTTTCTGGTCTCAAACTCATTTCATCGATACCTGGTACAGGAAAGTTTTTTTCTCTACAACAAAATTGTTTTGTTTTGTTTCTAATAAGCCTATATAGTTTTGATAGGTATAATATTTATGAATAACTCCTGAAATTTGAATCTTAGGGGAAAAAATTTCGCTCCATTTTTCTTAGTTCTGCTCACTCTTTTTAAAACTTGCTTGCTTTACAAATTTGTAACAAACAAATTATCTTCTTTTTTTTTGCTTTAAAAATAAATCACGCTAAAATTAAGTGTACCCATCTATTTTTTTTATACTGACGACTATGGCTGGCGAATCGCCTATTATCCCCTTAACTAACTATCTAACTATGTATGTTTTTTAAATCTCAATATTTTTTGTGGTCTCATCCATCGCACGCTGTTGTACTCAATCCATGGATTATAAAAAAACCGGAATGCGCGTTTTTTTTGCTCTGCAATGTAAAGTAATTTATCCTTAGGATAGACGAAGAGAGGATTGTTGCAGAAGGATTGCAGAATATCCATCCTAGAAAAAAAAACTCGAGTGCCGCAAACATCACTGTTTTTGAGCTTGTTGAACACCACGCGTTGCTCTTTTTTTATACTTTTTTGATTAATCCTGCCTGTTGCTGTTGTTGCTACACCCGAATGCGCTTCAATTTTTTTGCTTTGTTTTCATCTGTTTATATCGACGACATCTGGCCGCTCAAGCGGATAACATTTGAAAAATAAAAAAATAAAAAACTATCTGAGTATTAATGTTTTAGAGGAATGGATGTCGCATCCCTCTTTTATTGTTTTCATCTTTTATTCTTCCGAATTTATTTTAGGATAAATCATAAATTTTTTAACTGATCTTTTTTTGTTCTTTTTAGACGAGAAAATTGACCTTTAGGCTTTTTTTGAATTTTTGGAAATTAATCAAAAAGAGTAACAAAAAGTTTACGGTAATCGAATAGAAAAGTGAACTTTAGGTGTAAAGGTTGCAAAAAGGAGGGATTGACAGAATTGTCAGAAAATGTTAATGTGTAATATTAAATCTAAAGCGTCCATTATTCTATCTCTGTTAAATTCAAAATGCTGTAGTTTTATTTAAAACTAAAACCCAAAAAATCAATCTATTCTTTGACTATCAATCTTAAAATTTCACTTCATAAAGATTGTTCAACCATCCATTCAGCTTTAAAAAAACTCTTATTTTATTTGCATTTTTCCCCCATCAAACTTTGCTCTTGTTATTCATTTTTTGTAATTTTTTTTAAATTTTCAAAAGAAAAATTTTTATTTTCGTTTTATTTCAAAGAGCAAAAAAATAAATAAGCTTTTTAACAACAATCATCAAATAGAATAGCTGCTACAAAATTTTCTTCTTGTCTCTTTTTTTTGATAAGTGTATTTAAAAAAAAATCACGTGTGAAGAAAGCATTTCAATTCACAAAAAATTTTGTTGTTTTTTTTATTCGCGCAAAAAAGCTTCATATTTCCTGTAACCCAATCGAATTGAATCGAAGATCGCCTGTACCAATGGCGGTGGAGACTGAGGACAAAAGCATTTTGATTCAGCAATTTTTTCTGCAAAAAAGTAATCATTGAAATTGAAGATTTCCGCCTTCATAAAAAAAACTTTTTAAAGTTTTTCCCAATTCACGGCTTTTGCTATTGTTGAAAGTTTTTGAAAAAGAAAAATAAATACTTTTGATATTTCTAAAAAAAGATTCCTATTTTTTGGATTAATATTATTTATTTTTTTGGAAGAGGTCTGCCGTTGTTAAAAACGGCTGAGTTGAAGTGTCTCTCACTTTTTTTTGCTTGTCCCCAAAAAGCTCTTGAAAAATAAAAAATCTTTTGCTGTTTTGAGTCGAAGACATAAATAGCTTTTAGTTGTCCAACCAAAAAAATATAAAATAAAAGTGACAAACCCTTGTTCAAAAAAAACATAAAAGTGTTGTGTGGTTTTGGCATGTTTTTTTTGAAAACCAAAAAACGTAAAAAACCATCCATGACCGTCCGCTTTATTTATGCATGTCGTCGTTGTTGGTGGACACCGACCACTGTCACTCACGTTTCCGTTTATTTTTATGAAGCTTACATATAAACTTTTGAGCTCTCGTATTTTTTTTTATTGCGAGTCCGAAAAGTTTGAAGCTTTATACAAAAATGAAAATTTTTATATATTTTTTTAGTGTTAAGATTCTTAAAGAGTTAGGACAACAAAAGTGTATAAAATAAATAGTTGGCTTTTTGTGGAGATAACTGAAAATATGCCACCATTTTGAAGTTTTGCAAAAATAAAAATAAATAATAAAAAAGTATAGTCGTTTGGGGACTTGGTCAAACTTAGAGAAGTCTCGTCTCATCGTAAGTTAGTCTGAGAAAGAGAAGCCGGAAGTTTCGGCAAACAAAAAAAACATTTATGCTTTTTCACGCATAATTGTGTTATAAGAATAGATTCATAATAAGGAAGAAGAAAAAGAAAAATATAACAAAAGACAATAGAAGCCGTCTTATGAAAGAAAAAAAGCTTTTAAAATAGCGCTTGAAATTTGAATTGCTTTCTTGCTTTTTTAAATCGACTGTTTTTTTAGTTTAATTTATGTATGCTCCTTTTGTTAATTTGGATGACGGAATATTTAGACACCTAAAAATATTTTATTCTTGAAACTTGCTCGAGTAGGTTGGAATCAGCTGTTTTTGGTCTTCGTTATTTCCATTCATTTCATGATAAAATTTGGTTTAGCAAATGAAAGGCTATTTTCTTACATAACTTTATTTTTCTTATCAAAACTATAAATTTACTTATTTGTGCGCTTTCATATTGATACTTCTATTAACTAAAATTCTGAATAACTTAAATTTCAAAAAAATTTAGTATCTTTTTCAAAATATTTTTTTCCTCTTCTCAGATTTTTCTTCCTCATTCATGCTTGCTTCAGGCAAAAAAAGGCTTAAAGATACTTTGTTTGATTAATGACGAAATTGGTATTTATTTGTTTGTTGATTTTCTTCCCTTTTTGGAGAATCATTTTTTCTAACAACAATAAAATATTTTTCTCATTGAAAAGGAAAATAGAGGAAACGACAATAATGAAAAATACATGTTTAACCACCTTTGACTTTCTTTGTTGTGCTTACTTTTTTCTCCCGCTTTGATCCGACTCAAAAAAAAAAATTAGTTTACATTGTCTTTTTTTGTGGTAAATAAAAAAACGAAACATAAATTAATCCATCACCACCTGTGGTCTTTCTTGTGATGATGGATCCAGATGAGGATGATCATTTGAACGCATTTCGCACCTTTAAAATCCCTCCTCCCTTTCCTCCTTCATCATTCATCAGGAGCAATACTATTCAATCGACGATTGCTTCAATACCTTCTTTTTTTTAAGCTGCTTCTTCCTTCCCTCATTCATTTTTTTTTCTCTTTCATCCACTCATTCACTTTTGATTTTTTTGTGCTATTGCTTGGGTCTTATTTACCCACTTTTCCCGCTCTCGCCCTTGCTTATTACTTCTTCCCATTTCCTCACGTTTTGCGCACTTACGTAATCGACGAAGCAACAGCAGCAGATCGAGGGAAAAAAAAATCACTGACGGACGAGGAAAAAGCAGACGATAGCCCTCGAAGTTAAAAAGAGTGAAGGCTGCGTTTATTTTTTTTACTCCAAAAAAATATTTTTTTCTTCCGGAACAATTGAATATCCACCAATTTTTATTGTTACACATACAAAGACACATTCATCATATTTTTTGTTTTGTGGCCAACCAAATATACTTTTTTTCCGTGAATCATTTATTTTTTCTGCTCTTTGTTTCCATTTTGATCTGACTCGTTCGTCGCTGCTGAATTTATTTATTTTTATTTGAATTTCCACACTTTTTGGTTCCTAGAATTTTTTGAATTTTCCCGAAAGGTTAAAAGAAGCGATATTTTCAAATATTTTCCACATTTCAATTTTATTATTTGAAAGTTTGAAAAAAAAATGAGAAAGAAAAAAAGCGAATGGTTGCTTTTACCTTTAATCCTATAAGTTTGCAAAAATTGAAAGTAAACGGGTATTTTTCATTAAATAAATATATATAAGTTTGATTCAATTTCTTCACCAGGAAGAAGGTATTATTTTTTCGTTTTTTTGTGCGGGTGATGGATGATTGGCTAGTTTATGCAATATTTTGAGGAAGACGGAAGAGAGGATAGCTTTTTGGGTTCTTGACTTCTTCAATTTTTCTCAATTTCAAAAGCAAAGTTGAAAACACATAATTGAGTGGATAAGTTGCTAACTTTTAAGAAAGTTTTTTTAGCTTTATTAACGTTTAGAGACGCGCGGAAGAATGTGAGAAATTGGACGTTTGATCATTTTTGATTTTTACCAATGTCTTTCAAATATTACTTGTTTAACCCAAAACTAATCTCATTGTCTGCCATCCTTCTTTTTTTTCTGCGTTGGCGGGAAAGGGAAAAGCCGTAACACTTCACGTCAACTTCCACCGCCACCACCATGAAATACAATGAACAAAAAAAGTGCCATTGTTAATGCTTGTTTTAAAATTCTGAAGAGTTTTGTTTTCTATTTTTCCAAACGCCTTTCTTTCTCTCTCGTCATCATCATTTTTTTTTCATTTCACATTATTAAAATCAAAAAAAATACAAAACTTCTCTTTTTTCTATTTTCTACATCAAAAAATGGAATGATTAAAGCCAAATTCCAAAACGAATGCGAACATGTTTTTTTGCTTTGTTTTTGGTATATAAATAAATAAATAAAATAAAAAATATTTGAAAGGCGTGACTATCACGTAATTTGAGTCTTTCGCCTTCTTTTTTCCTCTTCCATCTGCTTCTTTTTTTGTTGCTGTTGGTGAGTCTTTTTTTGTGATGCTTCATGCATGCCACCACCGCCGCTGTGATGCATCCGCTTTCTTCCCTCTACTTTGGCCTCAAGCGAAGTGATTTCTTCTCCAGCATTTTTTTTATTTTTCTTCTGCATGCTTTTTTGCTTCAAAAACTTTTTTTCTTTTTTTACTTGACGCTCAACATTAAAACCAGTTTCAATGAAAAAAATTAGCTTTTAAGCTTTTAGAACGCCGAAAAAAAAGCAAGCAGGCAGCAGAAGTTTTTTGCTCCTTTCCAATGCCCTTGATAATAATATTCATCGTCTGCATATTTGTTTGACTCCTTTTATTCATTCAACCATTTTTTGAAACCCCAATGTCGCGCTTAAAAAATTATTCATACGTGTATTTTCTTTTGTTTGAAATTTTTAAATTATTTTTGCAACCAACAAAATTTTTTTTAACCTTTTCATTTTTTTTTCAGGTACAACTTTTTTTACTTCCAATAAGAACTCTCTTTTTTCTTTTGAACAAAGAATTTTTCCACGTTTTTAAAACATATTTTATATTTTAAAGAAACATTTCGGTGTTTAAAACAAGGTTTTCAAAATTCCTTCTACATTTTTTGAAGATCCAACCAAAATTTTGGATCGCGTTGCAAAAAAAGTTATGGTTACACGGCGTAAATCCTTTGTATATGGTCAACTTGATGTTGATTCAATAATATGTCGTTTAACTCAACAAGAACATTGGAAGCATACCCTTGATGTAACAGAACATGAAATTAAAATGGTTTGTACCCTTGCGCGTCAAATATTTCTTCAACAACCTATGTTATTAGAATTAAATGCGCCATTAAAAATTGCAGGTTTGTAAAGTTTTTTGTAGTAAAAAGTAGCTTTTAAATTCAAAAATAATTGTTTTACAGTAATTTTTAATTTTTTTAAGAACTATACAAAACGTTATAAAAACTACTATCGTCTTTTTTAACTCTAAAAAAATAATGATGCCATCGTAGTAACACCAAAATGAACAAATCCCTTCTTCAACAAAAAAAGCTAAAAAAATACCCGTTAAATTTTTTTCTATTTTTGCGCCCAATTTGTCGCTATTGATGCATTGGACTTATGTAAAAGCGGAAAGATGGCTGGCGTACATAGGACGACTAATTTTGGGATTTTGTATTTTCTGTATTTTCTTATCGTTGGTTAACCTCCTTAAACAATGCCATTCTTTTTCTTTTTCACATTGATGATGCTTTGAGTAAGCACATATAATGCCCGTTCTTAACTTCCAACGACAACAACAAAATACTTGCTTACTTACTTTTAGTAGTTTTTTGTCGTTAGTTTCCTCCGGGGTGACGTTGAAAAACTCCCGAATACCAAAAAAAAAATTGAACTTATCAAAAGATGTTTCCTGTTTTTATTTCTTTTAAAAATAAAAAAGTTTTTTATGAAAATTGAAATTATTGGTCCTGAGAAATGCCCTTAAGAGTTTAACGTTCAAAATTCAGATGAAGTAATGAAATAAACATTTGCAAAAAATAAAAAGCAAGCAAAACAAAAAGTGATTTTTGGATAAAAAGCTTTTTTATGAAAGATTTGTAAAGCACAACAATAGCAGAAACCTTAAAGTGAATACAAAAAATAAAATTACTGTAAAACAGTTTCTGCATATTTTTCAATTTTGTACTTTCCTTAATATCTTTTTTGCTAATAACTTATTTGTTGTTTTGTTTCAGGCGATATTCATGGACAATTCTCAGATCTTTTGAGACTTTTTAAACTATCAGGATTTCCACCATCAGCAAATTATTTGTTCCTTGGTGATTATGTTGATCGAGGTCAGAAGAGTCTTGAAGTAAGTTTTTGACTTTTACTTTTATTTTTTCTTACATTTGTATGAGATTTATTTTCGGTAACACTTTAAGAACATTCTATTTTTCAACCAACAATCAAAAAAGAAAAAAAAACACAAAAGTGCTACCGCCAACTGTCGTCTCACGTGTAAAAGCTTTTATGATTTATTTTGTTTGATTTCGTTGTGCTGCTTTTTTTTCTTTTTTTCTACCGCGCATTTCCGGCCACAACAACCAACTTAGAGATTTAAAAATAAGCCGACTCAAGGAAACTGAGGGAGTTGGAAAGTGCAAAGCAAAAAGTTGATAACCGACGCGCTAACAAGAGAGAGGTTAAACAACTTCATTCTTCTTTCTTTTTTGAATTTTCTCGTTTGTTGCTTCTTCTTCATTTTTTTTCAATTTGCGTCATAAAAAAAGAGAAGCAAGCTGCTTAGAAATAATAATGTGGCGAAAATGAAGCTGTAGTAACAAAAGCGGAGACAAATAATAATACCTCTCACATGTTCAAAACTCAAAAACGTTTTTTAGTTAAGTAAACCTTGAAAAAGAAAAATTGAATAACAATTTTTGTAAAACTTTAAACAAAAGAAAAGCAAACAGGCAGCTTCCGTCAAAAGTTATTAAAAGATGAGAGAAACTCTTTACTATCCTTTTTTCATGAATGACGGTTCTTCTTCAACCATTGAATGAAAAATGAGATAAAACGGAAATTTGGAATAGAAATTCAGTAATTTAAAACTCAAGCTTTTTTATGGCTCCAAATAGGTTCAACTTCCAACAAGGAAATTTTAAACTTGTTTGAAACAAACAAAAAATGGCACGAACGCAATATTTTTTGTGGGCCAAACTAAACATGCATATTTTGTTTATCACAACTTAAAATTAGCTAATTAATATGTATGTTTCCAAAGATTTTTATATAGTATTTTCTGTTTAAATTGGAAAAAATTAAATTTGTTTCGAAAAACATTTTTGACAATCAAAATAGCTAAAAACTCTTTTTAAAAAGGAACGTTTAACTTAAAGGACAAATTTGAAATTGAGTAGATAGCCATTTTAAAAGTTTCAAAGATCTCTGGGAAAAGTGCTATCAATTTACAAATCTCTCATCATTTTACGATTTACGACTGCCATTTATTTCTTTTAGCAGTCTGAAAAAAAGCATGTGCATAAAAGTTTATTTTCAAAACATCATAAAAAAGAATTTTTAAACCGCACAAATTGAGGAAACCAAAAATAAACCCGAAAATAAATTTCATTCAAGCAGCTTACGTAATTAATGACGTACAAAGAATTTAATTAATGAATGACATTTTTTCAGACAATAATTTTGCTGCTATGTTACAAAATTAAATATCCTGGAAACTTTTTTCTCCTCCGCGGAAATCATGAAATTGCATCATTAAATCGAATTTACGGATTTTATGATGAATGTAAAAGAAGAGTAAACATAAAAATATGGAAAACTTTTCAAGATGTTTTCAATTGTATGCCTGTGGCAGCTTTAATTGAAAATAAAATCTTTTGTTGCCATGGTGGATTGAGCCCACATCTTAGAGCTCTTGATCAATTAAAAAGACTTGTAAGACCTGTGGAAATTCAAGAAACTGGACTTCTATGTGATCTTTTATGGTAAATCGAAATTATAAAAAATGGATAAAAATTAAGTAATAATAATTTTTAGGAGTGATCCAGATAATAAAATTATGGGTTGGGCACCTAATGATAGAGGTGTAAGCTATGTCTTTGGACAAGATGTATTGAATCAATTTTTACAAAAAATGGATCTCGATATTGTTGTTAGAGGACATCAGGTAAGAATTATTTTCAAATAAATGGCTGCTAAAAGGCTTGATAAAAAAACGTTTTGATTTATTTTATCCATTCTCTATTTTCAGGTCGTTGAAGACGGGTATGAATTTTTTGCTAAACGTCAATTAGTCACATTATTTTCTGCTCCAAATTATTGTGGTGAATTTGATAATGCTGGGGCTGTAATGAATGTGGATAGAAATTTATTATGTTCATTTCAAATTATAAAGCCCCAAGCTTTAAAAGACCGTCGAAGTGCAAATGGAGTGATTTCATCTTTGGCTGAATCAAAATTTTTAAACCTTGATGTCAAGCCTTCTAAATTGTTTCGACGTGGAATGCTTTGATTTCATAATAATTATTTTTTTGCATAAAACGGGAGCAGCCGAAAATTTATTTTTGAATCTTTTTATCATCGTAGTTTCTTTTTTAATTTAAACAAAAAAATATTGAAGCATCAATTACGGCGTAAAAATCTCCTTTGAATACTATACTGTGTATCATATTTATCATTCTTCTTTTTTCTTTTTGTTTCTAGTCTTTTTTAATTGTCTTGGATGAGTTGCAAAAAAGTTTTTGGTTTTTGGGTAACAAAATATTTTTGTAGTTTCTAAATTATAAGCATTAAACTACCAAGCTATGTGGCAAGGTATTTCAAAGCATTTAGTTTAGCTTTTATTTTTATTCTTCCCATAACCATAAACTTTTTAGCAATTGATCGACATTGTAAATATAAAATCTATCAACTTTTATCAATGAATCTTTTCATTTCTTTAATTTTATCGCAAGCAAAATAATAATTTTAATTTTTTTTATGATCGCGAGTTTAATTTTTGTATTGTCGTCTGGTTTTTAATTATTTTTCTTAATAATAGAAAAACCGTGTGCAGGTCATGCTTTTTTTGTAAATTGTTTTTTATTGTTAAAAAGAAAAAGTAAAATAAATTCATAAAAATTTAATAAAAAATAAATAAATAATTTAGTTGTTTTCTGTTTGATTCAATGGAGTTTTAATTGATTCAAGAGGGACTTCAACGGTTTCATTTGGAAGTGCTTCAGCTGGAGCAAGAGTCGATTTATTGAAACTAAATTTGGATAGTTTAAAGCTTTTTTAAATTCATCGCCAGAAGTTTAGCAAAAATATTCTCGAAAGATTTGTATCTTCAAAGGAAGTTGACTATAATACATTTTTAATCTTGATAAAGATCAAAGCAGAAAGCTTTTTTGATGCAAAAAAAGTTTGCAACAAAATATTTAATTGCAACTTTAATCCGAATTTAGCCATAATCTTATAAGAAGGCAAACCCCTCTTTTTCTTTGCACATAAGACTTCCTGACACCTATCACCTCCAAAGCACAAACACACAAAAAAAAAATAAAACTTACGCTATTAAAAAAATAGGTAAAATTAAAATTGCACCCATTAAAACAAAAGAAAGTTGAGGGAAGAATGAAATAGAATATGGAAATAAAGTATGAAATATTATTGAAGCCAGTAAAGTGCATGAAAGTTCTATGACGCTTATTAAACTAAAAACTCGACCTTGTTCATTTTCAGAAACGGTTTTAGAAAACATTGATCGAATTGCCGTTGGAGCAAATCGTGAAGAGGCATCCAAAATTATCACTAAAAAAATATCGCAAACGTTAAAAACTAAGAATGAAGCGACAAACAAAAATAAACGGATTCAGTGTTCCATGAAATTGCAAGCCATAGCCTTCCAAAACAACGTGAAAGTAATCCGAGAAGAGCCAAAATAGGATCAGATATTCCTTTACTTTTAAGAAGTGGAAATATAAAAAGAATCTAAAATAAAAAAAATTTGTTAAAATGTTGCAAAAGAAAAAAGTCTATCTTTTAATTTGTTGCAATTTTTTAATGGAAAAACAAAAAGCAAGAGGTATGTAAGCTGATAACTTTTTAGGGAATTCCCGTGTCGACGCATGAGACATTAGTCTTGAAAAAGAAAACAAGTTTAATTTTGCAACTGATAGTATCTTAAATTTTGTGACTTTTCTTGACACGTCAAAAATAGATCTTTAAAATAGCATCTCGAAAAAAAATAACTTGAGTGGCCCAAATTTGGCTTCATTCAAAGACTTTGTAGTCCATCGACTCGATTTTAGAGTCATCGGGGTTAAATTAAACTCACAGCAAGAGTAGAAACCATTTGATCGGGAGCTTTTAAATATCCATAAAATTTTAAATCCCATTGAAATCTCTGTTTTAAATAATAAAATATGATATGAATTGTACCTAATTTAAATAATTAATAAACTTAGAAGATCCAATTCAAAACAAACCAATAAAAGAAAAAAATGAAATTCCAAAAGATACTATCAAAATTAATAATTTTTTCTTTGTTTCATTTACATTAAACAAATCTGTCCATGACTAAAAAGTATTGTTTACTGTTAAAGGGAAGGCTGTTGTAATGATTACCGTAAATTTGTATGCTAATCGACTCAAAAAAGCTTTTTTCTTCTCCTTCAACACATCCTTTGATGGCCGAATATCGGTTAAAGTTGCAACCAAAATAATACATAACAAATGTATTCCAGTCATCACGAGATATGCGTTTAAATATTCGGTGCTTCGAATGAATGAAGTACAAAAAAATCCAATAACACCTAAAAGAAATCAATAGTTGCTTTGCCTTAACATCAACTCAATTCAAAGGTATGATTACTTCCTATTCCAATTGCACCTTCTAATATTGCCATAGCTTTAGACCGATTGAATCCATTCGTTTTAGATAAATGAGATCCAAATGCAAAACTTGATGATAAAATTGTTACATAGCCACCACATAAACCAAAAATGGTTTCAGATAGAATATAAATGTAAGCAGAAGTCTAAATTTGATATTCATTGGATGGGAAATAAATTCAATTAAATGTTACTTCAACAAACCAAGCTAAGTAGATTAAAATAAGATCAGCTAATAAAAGTCCAATAAAAGGAACTATCAATGCTAATTTTCTTGATTTTTCATCTCCCATTTTTCCCAAATATGTTGTTGAAAAAATACCTGTGAAAGTCATAGCGACACTTCTGTAAATTTACACATATTTGGATTACAGTAATTTTCATTTTCTCATCCAAGCCAAACTTTCAATTTCCCCTGACCTTATGATTGCTATCATTTTACTCAACACACAGTTGGATAATTCATTGACACTACGCTGTCAAAAACCCTTGTTCCCTTTTTCTCCCAGCATGTTTCTCAAACTTACTTACCCGATTAAAAATATTCTATTAGCCTCAGTTTGAAGATATTGATTTGAAGAACTAATTGCGCGATTAGTACAATTCTCAGGGGCAATCCCGCTGAGTTTTTCACTTTCAATGCATATTTTCCAATAAATAAATGATTGAGATACGGGAAAAAACATTGCTGAAGTTATGGAATAAAGCCCTAAAGGCATTGCCACACGCCATAATTGTAAAGTCATTATTTTTTAACACTCATTTAATTATTAATAATAAATGTTATAAAACCAGTAACAAAAATAGAATAAATTAGTAAAGTGAAAAAGGTTTGTTGAAAGACAAAAGTTGTTTTTTGTATTATCCAAACATGATGAAAGAAAAAACCTTTCAATGTTGCTGCTATTGCTGCATCGATGGTGATGATGATCTTTGCTTATTGTTTTTTATATTTGGATTTGCCGCCAACGACTATAAACTGCAATCTATCAATTCAAGAGAGTAGTTGAATAGTGGTGACAACTGAAAAAAAAAATGATGAAAAAAATTTTATCGGAGAAAAAGCTTTGAACGAAACTTTTGAATTTGATGAAATATATTGGCTTTATGTTCAAAGAAAGTGAGCAAACTTTAGCTTTGTTTTCAATCAAGTTTTTGATTGATGAAAAATACATATAAAATTTCTAATTTACTTTCGTGATTTTAACATTTTTGCCGTGTTTGTTTTTGTATTACAGTTAAAGACTTTACTAACAATAATTTTATAGGTGATAAAACCATAAATTTTACAGCAACTGTGAAAATTTGATGATCATGTTGGCTCAGGTTTGTTTGAATATATATAATTCTCCTTCAATATTTGCTTATTAATTTGTTAATATTTTAGATCTCTCAATTATCTCGCTTATCATTAGAGCCATGTTCTGCTGTAATTTCAATAACACGAAGCTTCAATGATAAATCCCAAGTTCCTCGAGTAGCTGATGATCGAATGAAACGAATGTTTAAACCCAATGATACTGGTTATTATTATCGCTATCATCGCCAAGGAATTGATAAACTTCCTCGTCTTCCTGATTGTAAAGAAGCTGTTGCACTTCCAAAATATAAAGTTAAGGATCCATGGACTCCTCATCAAGCTCGCTTCGGTGAAAATGATTACATTGATCTTCTTGGGAATGGTAAAGTGCATCCTGCTCAACTTCAATATCATGTACCACGATGGCTTCGTGGTTTTCCTGGTCAACATCGTGCTAATGAACTTATCAAATTGATTCATTATCGAAATTTATATAAAGAAAAGATGCAAGCCAATTCTCCACATCAATGGCATCAACTTTGTAAACGTATCAAATATCTCCTTCAATATCATAACTATCGTAAAAATGATGAAATGCATGATGAACGTGAACTTGGAATATGGGATCAAGAACCTGATTACTTTTACAAAGACAAATCCAGAAGATCTTATAAAGATTTGGTTTGAAATGCTTATTTTATGTAACATTTTTTGTTTTGTTGTTTCTCGAGGTTAGGATAGTATAAATTTTTAATTATTTGTTATGTGTTTTTTTTGAAAATGAAGTCTTTTTTAATTACATAGTTTCCGCCACCTGCTATAATTTGCTATCGCGCAAGCTGGTACGGCGGGAATGAGACAAACTGGCCCCTTTCGAAGACGAAAAAAAAAGAGGAAAACATTAATGTTTCAGTTTTGTTCATTCAAAAAATGAGTCAAAAAAATCGACGGCCATTCACTAAGTCATAAATTGCAACATTCATTCATTTATTTGCTTTTTTTATTCTTCTCTTCTGCTTTGGCGGCGATAGTCCATCTTATCGGCAGGAGATCGTTCAAAAATTCTAATGTAACTATTGTCCTTTGCAGGAGGTAAAAGATGTGCAAATAGCCCTCCGGGAAGATGCATTTCAGCGATATTGACATAAGGTCAACATCGTTTTTTTTTCATCTCTTTTTTTATGCCAAATTCAAAGATGGCAAAAAGACACTAACGATAGGAAAAAAATAGAAAAAGAGAGTTCGGCACAAAAACGATTAATAACAAGAGCGAGAGCTTTCTAGCTGGTTGGTGGGTCGCCTAAGAAACGGCAAAAGCCAAAGCTTATCGCGACCGCCGACTGGCACAGAACGGTCAACAAATGTATTTGCCATTGCTTGGATGCTTCTCGTATTGAAAAGGGGTAATGGCAAGCAATCAAAAAAGCAGAACAAAAATAAACAAATATTTGAATAATGTTCAATTTTATTTTTTGGACACTAGTGAACGAAGAACGGTCACCATCAACACCACCGCGCTGCCTATTCATATTTTTTTCGGTTCGTTGTTAGGCTTATTTAATGTTTTCCCTCTTTTTACTTTTTTTCATTGCCGATGATTATTCAAGAGTCACAACCATCATCATCACCGTTACTTTTACCAAACATCAGAAGAAGGTCATTCATTCAATGGCATAAAAAATTGAACGGGAGAAAATGAGTCAAGTGCCGCATTTTTCTTTTTTTGTTGGAATTTTTTTGAATATATCGTCGACTTTGTCCCTGGGTATCTTCCCTCATTTAATTTGTCATGATCTAATCAGTACTATTCCCACTAATACTAATACCAGGCCATAAAAAGCAATCATGAGTTTGAGTTTTAAAATAAAATTATTCTCTCAAGGGATATTGGAATCGATTCATTCCATCGCTAAAATAATAATAAATCAATGGTGTTTGATTTTGAAAAAAATTAAAAGAAAGAAAAACCTCAATGGCATTTTTTCTTTCTGTTTCTATGTATTTATTTCTTTTTACTATTTTCTTTATGTTAATTTTCTTTAGCATCGTCGTCTGTTTGTTTCCTTTCTTTGATTTTTTTTTAAATTTTACTGGAATTTTTGATTTAAATGCTGCCCTTGTGAACGATAAACACATAATTTCTTCTTTGTCGGTTATTCTTTCTTTTGGATTCCTTCTATTCGTCTTCTTCTTCTTCTTGGCTTGGTTGATTGAAAACATTTTATGAATGGTTCAATTTTGGAGACGATGTTTTGGCTTTTTTTAGTATTATTTTTTGTGGAATAAATAAATAATCATCAATGAAAGAATACATATTTTTTGTTTAGAAATTTGCACTCATATTTGTTATAAAAGTAAGTATGTTAGATACATTTTCTTTTATGATGTAAATAAGTTTTTAATCACGTCTTTCTCCATAAGTTCGAATTCCCAGATAATACAGCTTGGCTCCATTGATATCTTTCTCGCCTCCTTTTTAATTGTCCATTTTTAGACTTTTTTTATTATCAAAAAACATTATCTTTCTTTTTAGTTGATTTTTGAGACATTTAATCAAAATTAAATATTCATTCATTTATCATTCGTTTTTATTGTAACAACTCTTTTCTCACCTTCAAAAAATATAAAAAAATAAATATAAAGCTTTCAATCATTTAATTTTTTTATTATTTTTGCGGAACAGAAGCATGCATGCCTTTGCTTTTTTTGAATTTTTCTTTCTGAACGCCTATTTCTGACTCTAAAACAAACAAAAAAACCTTTCAAGAGATAACCTTGTCTTTTTTTCTGCAATCAATCAAAAAAAACTTCGCCGCCATCGCTCGCCTTCGTCGCTTTCTAAAAATATGATTGAAGGTGGAAAACTTTTCAATCCTTTGAAATTAAAGAAAAACAAAAGTAAAATTTTCTACTTTTTCTTTTATATTGTATTTTTGAAGGATCCTTGAGAGGTGCTAAAAGCTGCATTCCTTTTTTTCTCAAACCTTTTTCAAATTCTAATGTTTCCGCTTTTATTTTATGCCGACATTGTTGTAAAGAATGGTTTTGAGTCTGCGCGAATCTGTTGTGATTACTACACTCATATATTTTTTTTGAAAAATGTTTTCGGGGCACTGCTTATAGGCAAAAAAATAAAAAATAAAATAAAAAAAAAGTAAGGGAAAGCAAGCAGCAGCAATAAAGAAAATATAAAAAAAAGTATTTTGACTGCCCAAAATGATTTATATCGATTATGAATGAATGAGAGAAAGAGAAAGACCGGCCAAATATGTTTTAAGTAAACGACGATGGTCTGGGAAACTTCAAACTTAAGTAGAAGAAAAAAAGAGGTGTCATATTGGGATGAATGGAATGGTTGTCAGGAAGTTCTCAAACTTTGAGAAAAAACTTTGATTTTTTTATGGATTTGGATGAAGGTTTTAGAAGTCATTATGTGGACTTAAAAAATAAGCATGTGAGTGTTTGAGAAAAATTCTTAGACTCGCTTTTATCTAAACTATCTTTGGTTATTAGTGAATCGTGTTTTTTTGTTGAAGAAAATTATTTCTTTTTTCGTAAATATTTTAAAGATTTGGATTTTGAAAAAAAATATTTATTAATTTTCTATTTTTTAGGTTTATCATGAATTTGAATACTCTATAGCAGTAATCGCGAAAATTCTATGTTCATCCTTATCCTTTCGACAATTATGATTTTTTCTTCTTCAAATAAACCCTTTTTTCTTGCCTTCTTTTTCTTACCCTTGAAGTCTCCCTCAAATCTTTCTCCTAAGATCTTTTTTTTTCTTTTAAAAAAAATGTTTATAATTATTTCTTTTTCAAATTTAAACATTTGCCTTGAATGTTTATTTATTTTACCTTCTTCTTCTTTCTCCACATTATTTAAATACCCATCAAAAAAACTTCTTTATACCAAAATATTCATGAGTTTGTGAAGAATGGACAGAGTAGTTCATTTTCAATTTAAAATTTGAAATTTTTTTTCTGTCATTACTACCAATTAAAAAAAGAAAGCCGTGGAGGAGAGCTAGGCTGGATGGATACCTTTGAAGAGCCTGGCACCGTCCCTCGTCGATTACATACTTCCGACAGCCGTTTGAAGTAACTCTCTCCGAGGTCGTCGCCTTATATATATTTTTTATATTCCTTCTTCCGTCGCTTTTAAAAAAATGTGAGGATGAAAAACAACTAACTCATTTAAAAAAAACGTTTTAAATGCTGAAGACATCGACGTTGAACGATTGGAACGGTTCGTTCGTTTTTTGCTTGAAACAAAGAAACAATGTGAAACAAATTGCGCCAAATTAAAACTTTTCACCCACATTTTTTTACTGTTCAAATTCCTTTGAGTTGAAAAGAATTTTGAAAAAAAGGAGGAAAGAAGGCCAAGGCTATCTTCGAATGGGTGTCAATTGCTAGGTTTTCATTTTTCTTCCCTCAAGCGAAGAAAATAGATATTTGAAATGAAGAAAGATACCGTTTGAATATGAGCTTCTTTTTTGTACGATTTTCAAAAAAAAAGATAATGTCGAAGTACTTTGCTGACAGAATTTAGCTATAAAATTCCTCATCAAAACTTTTGTTATTAATAATTCGATACTTTAGCTTTCGTATAGCGGGACTTCACTTTTTCTGAATGTAAAATACCGTAAATCATTATGTTGGATCGCCATGTTTAAATAATTTTTTTTATTAAAAAAAGCCATCCATTATTATTATTTTTGGTTGTAAACTTCAAACATGCCACTTTTCCATAACAAAATTCAAATTTGCCCTAGATTTTGAGCACATTTTCGACCTTCAGCCATCATTACCTAAAGTCAAAGATTTTTTAATCAGATAACAATTTTTTTTGAGTTTTTTTTCTTCCTTCTTTCCTTTAGCCTTGAATCGGTGGTCAAAGCAGTTTGCAGCAAAAATTTTTTTTTGAGTCCATTTTTTTATGACGAGGTTTGAATTAAGTAAGAGAAGATGAAGATAATGACCTCTGCGGGTTGTCATCGAAGGTTAGTTTAATACCCAACCAACCTCTTTTCCTTCTCCTTTTTTTTACACCGACCACGGGACGATTGGTATAACGCAAAGTTTATTTATATTATTTTTTATTTTATTTTTTTTCTCTCCTCAGGTGTGTCGTTAATCATCATACGCTAATCGTGAAATAAGAAAATAGTTTTGTGGCGGCACATTTTTCTGCTACAATTGCTTCTTCGATGAATGATGCTTATCGGTGCATGGCCCCGAACATAGAGAAGAAGAAAAAGTGAAAGTTGATGATTGCGCAAAGAAAGAAAAAAAGAAAAAATATAAAACTTTTTTTGGTTGCTTTCGTTTTATTTGAATAATAAAGAAAGCGAAAGAAAAAAAGAGAGAGAGAGGTTGAAAGATAGTTAAACCCATTTTTAAGGTCATCAAAAAATTATTCTAATTTACTCACCTTTGATAAAAACTTTTGGCCCCAAAAAGGAAGATTCGAAATATCTAAAAAACTAAAGCTAAATGAATTCTTCAAGCTTTCCATTTTATTGAACCTTTAATTGTATAGTAGTTCTCTGAACTCTTTGTGATGCTTCAAGTTACAAAATTTGTTCAAATACCACGAATACATACTCTTTTAGTTCAGGAATAAAATTCAAATTAAAATCTGATATTGCAATGATCCATTGTCTCTAAAAAAATTATAAAATATATTTTATAAAAAGTTAATAGTAGTTTTTAAACTTTTTGCATCAAAATAAAAGCGACGACATCACTTCTTTTGTAAACCAACAATGCAAGCAAAGTATTCTAAAAACCCGATTCAAATTCTTGACATTTTTTCATTTTTTTACTCCCTTATTTTCTAACGAATCTTATCAAACCTTTTCTATCTAACCTTTCTTTGCAATGTCTTTGACCTCAATGGCCCTAAAGCAGCACCATCGCTTTTACTTTTTTTTAAATAAAATCATTTTTGCAGCTTTCTCTTTTCTCTTTTTTTTTGTTTTTAAACATAAATCAACTTTTTTTCTACTAAAATTATTCATTTTCATTTTTCTTTCGGCATATTTTTTGTAAATTGCGCAATTGCAAATGGCTCCTAGTTTCTTTCTATTCTTTCTCAGCTGCTCTGTTCTTCTGTTGCTGCCATTGGGCAGCTTTATGCATTTATTTGAAACTGGTTTCAGCTTGCAACAGCAATATCAACGACATAGACAAAAAATGAGAAAGGCCATTTGCAAAAAAAAAAATGAGAGGAAAAAAGCTTCTTCGCTGCCAAAAAAAAACGGTTAAAAAAGCTGTTTTCTTTTTTTTGCCTTTGAAACCGCAAATTTTCAAAAAAGAAGAAAGATAGAAGAATCCCACAATTTTAGTCATTTTTTTATTCTTCAATGGCATTTTTTGTTAGTGTGTGAGTTTTGTTTGAAATTGAAAACTACCGCTGTCTGTCGCCTTCGGTGGTCATTTTACCTGATCATCCTTTCTCCATTTTTATCCTTCTTACTTGAAAGTAAGACTAGATTTCTAACTTTAAAAAATCAACCGACAAAGCCCAATTTTGACCGATTTTTTTATATTTCGC